>CM047805.1:152112973-152758013 GCA_026214975.1 Gentiana macrophylla | reverse complement strand
TTTATTTATTTATTTTTAAGAAAATCACCACTATTAGTTAACACACTCATAAAATTACTTATCTACAAATTAAAATATTCAAAAATATAGTTTTTCCTACAAATAATAATCTGTTATTGGTTTGGGACCATGTCATATTTCTATACTCATGATAGCACCATGTTAATTAACATGACCAAATCTATATATAATATATATCTATATATAATATATGGATGAAATTTAATTTAACCCAAATACCCATAATTTGACCTAAAACCGCTTTCGAATTCGCTCCAAATCCGGGAATAAATGATCAAATAAAAATAATTGTAAAAAGAAATCCCCGTAATAAAAAGCAATAACTCATGAATCTCCTATTTCCCTTTCTTATTCAAAGCTAAAATTTTGGGTTGCCTTCTAATAAAATATTCTAAAGCATCAACTTTTAAATGTCTCCTCAAGGTTTGCGGATATACCCTAGAATCTCTCCTTTCACACCACACTGACTACTTTTAGATGGGGTAATTTCACAAAGTGTAGAAGTGTGGAGTTCACATCGCATTGAAGGAAATACATAAAGCAATATTGGTATGATTTAGTTTTTTTGTTCGATTTTCTGATCACTTTCACGATACGAAGCCGTAGTTCGGTCTGATTGCATTTCTTTTTACGATTTAGGATTTTCTCTTTTTCCTGTGAATAACCCATCAGTCTGATTGCATGTCTTTTTACGATTGTGATTTTCTCTGTTTGCTGTGAATAACCCGTCATTGAAGGATGATACACTGGTGAAAAATGAGGATCTCATTTCATAGTCTGAGATCAGCATACCGAATACGATTGCGCTGCCGTGAGAAACATTCACGATGGCAAGCAGGATTTGGTATGATTTCATTTCTTTTGTTCGATTTTTTATCACTTTCACGATGAGAAGTGGTAATTCGCTCTGATTGCATGTCTTTTTACGATTTCTTATGTTTTTTCAGTGAATAATCCGTCATATAATGATCCATTTTTTACATTTTGGATCTTACTATGTCCACAAATTTTTTTGTTTTTGTTTTTTGATTTTGTTCCACATTATGAAGTTTTTGATTCAACAACGAAACAGATCCGTCTCTGTCCTTGGACAACCTTTTTTGGCATTGTTTGTGATTTCTCCCTTCATTGATCACGTTTTATGCTTCGACACTGCCATGTTTCATTATTTACTCTCTCGAGATGTCGATATGGCGCGTATATGTTGATTATCCAAAAGCTCTATTCTTCAAGTTTCAATGACCCATAATGGGTAGTTGGAGTTATGTTTCTTGCAATGATATTCAAATTTAATGATTTTAATTTGTACATTTTTGCATAATTTTTTTTCTTTCTTGGTCAATGTTTAATAAAATATTCTAGCCTTCATGTATTCTAAATGGGGTTCAAGTGCGAAAGCAACTGGTAGCAAGAATGGCATGATGCAGTCGTGAGGTTTGTGGTTTGTTCTTGGATTCTTCTACTATAAAATTTCCAAATAATCAAGCTTTTACAGTTTTGGTATTATTTTTGTCTTTCATCAATGGTGGGCCTTTTCTTCAGGTTGCAGTTATGGAGGAGGTTGCTCTGCCTTGCGGGGTTGTGCGAGGTTTTCTTTTAATCGAACATTAATTTTACACCTTCTGTATTTTCTGTGAGTTTTTTTTCCCAACCTTTAATGGGGTTATGATTTTCACGGTTTTTACTCTTTTTTCCTCTGAACTTTCACTATTTAATGATGCCAAGTGTGACTATTTGTTCTTGCAGAGATTCGTTTGGATTGAGAATTCATGTGAGTGTTGGTGTTGGGATGGGATGTTGAGGCATGTTGTGACGGTTTATTAAGACTTACCTGATAATAAAAATGAGACCATGTTGAATTTTTTTAAATGTGTGATTTTATTTTTTATTTCTGGAAGGAAATAAACGTGTGATTTTGTTTGCACTGATTAATGGGGGTTTTAATTTGAAATAAAAGAAAGAGATCTTATGCTTGAGGGATTGTTGGGAGTGATTTATGTGTTGATTAAGGAGAATTATAATTTGAAATAAAAGAAATTTTTATGGTTGAGAGATTATATGTAGTGAGTTAATGTTGATTAATTTCTTTTTTAATGGGTTGATTTTTTTTTACTTGACTTGACATGCCTGTTTTTTCCCGTGTTTGGAGCGGATTCGAGAGATTTCCTAAAAAAAATTGAATTTGCATTAAATGTGATTTTTTTTTTTAATTTTGGAATTTATTAAACGTGTGATATCGCTTCACACCGATGATGAATGAGTTTTAATTTGAAATTTGAAATAAAAGAAAGAGTTCTTATGGTTGAGGATTATAAGGAGTGATTTATGTGTTGATTAAGGAGAATTTTAATTTAAATTTTGAAATAAAAATTGTATGGTTGAAAATAAGTCCAACTACTCTTTTTCACTTGAATGCAATGTTTTTTTTTTTTTTTTAATTTGGGGGGAGGTTGGTCTTTTCATCCATTAACCTAAACCACGAGCTTTCTTTTCTCATAAATGTAGTATTAAAATTTTCATTTGTTGCTTTGGCTTCAACCCATACCTGCTTTTTTTTGTTTACATCCACCAACGATCTTAGTTTGCTTTTAAATGCATCGGTTTAACTATGTTATTATCAATTCATGTGAGAATGTAACCGCTTCTTAGTTGTTGAGTTTATCAAATCAATTTGATGTTTAAATGTTCATCTATTTTTGTAGGTCATAAAGTAATTAACGCTCGTAAGTTTATTGCATTGGTGTACCATATCCATGCAAGTGCATGTTCGCAAGTGAGGGCTTTGATGTAGTAAGATACTTTGGTTAAAAGATGATTTGGGGTGGGGTTTAGTTTCTTTTTTGAATAGTTTCTTTGTTCCTGCTCTACTATATTATTGTCATCAGTGGAGTGGAGTAGGTACAGTAGGTTGGGGGTAGTGGGTAAGGTAAGATAGTGTGGTAGGGTAGGGTAAGATCAGGGTAGGGTAGAGGTGGGTAGGGTATGGCAGGGTAGGGTGAAGTTGTGGGTAAGGTAAGGCTTAAGGAAGGTTGGGTAGGGTTGAGCAGAGTAGGATAGGTTAGTGGTAGTGCGTGAGGTGCAAGGTAATGTACGGTGGTGTGGTTGATAAGATACTGGTAGAGTGGAATGGTGGATAAGTTAAGGTAAGGTTGGTTGGTGGGTAGGTGGCTGGTGGGGTGGTGGGTTGGGTAGGCAGAGAGAGAAGGGCGGGGTGGTGGGTAGGCAGGATGGTATGATGGGTAAGGTAGGTAGGGTATCAATGGGTGAAACGAGTAGAGTAGGTAATGAGTAAAGTAGGTGAGATGTCGAGGTAAGATATGGTGATATAAAGTGTAGGGTAGGATAGGGTGGTGGGTAGGTATGGTAGCAGTGGGTAGAGCAGGGTGGGAAGAGATGTAGGGTGCAATGAGGTATGGCGTAGGGCTACCCCACCCCGTCGCCTATATCATATCTTATGAACCAAACCATACCCTACTCAAGCCAACCTTAATTCACTACCTTGCTCTACTAATCACTCAATGTGTAATCTTTTATATAATTTGTTTCATTCCAATCTCGCATATTCCAAACGCAGAATATAATTAATTTATTTCATTACATTCCATTTCGCTCCTATTATTTTATCCCTTTCAATTCCATCCTCGTAGAATAAACACGCTAATAAAATCTTCTTTTCATCCTTCAAAAAATTCTTCTTTTGAAATATATGTTCTCACGCCGCAATGCTAAAAGTAGAATATAACCACAATTATTGGCATCAAGATAACTTTTTTGACACGCTGCTGTTGTTCTGCTTTTTACACTATCTTAATGTAATCACATTTTATATCGCTCTCGCAAGAACGACGGCCATTACGACTAGTATGGTTATATATACGGGGGTGTGAATTTAACTCAATTACCCGTAAAACTCGACCCATGCAAACCTGCTATTGATCCTACAAAAAATACTCAATTTTGAACATTCCAAAAAAATATTAAACACGCTTAATTAAATACTCAATTTTTTCCCCTCATCCGAAGAAAACGCTTAGAAAGGCTCTCCTCTCCTCTCCGCTAACCAATGGGAGGCACTGTTACTTCATCAGAGGCGTTAGATATGTCATATGCGTCGTAGACAGTGTTTTGAGGTGTTTCATTTATTCTATCCATTTCTATCGTTTCTCCCATTCACTATAGCAATTGATGTTTGACTTTCAGGATTGTTTTTTTTTTGGGTATTCTTTACTTAGAATACTCAAATTTTCGGATTGTTTTGAAATTCTACAATCAGGATTGTTTTGAAAGCATCAGCGCTAATAATCAGGATTGTTTTGATTGCTTTTTGCTTTTATTTATTTATTCATACGATACTTTCTGCTATTGCCGGAATGAATGTAATATGGGTCTTGATTTTGTTAAAGGTACTATTTTTTTGTTTTTGTCAGAGGACGTTTTTTTTTCTTTCTTGATCCATTTTTTGCAGATGTTTTATAAAAAAAAATGCCACTCAATTACTTCGATGCACGGAGGGCTCTTTCATGTAATGTCTTCTATATAAATCAACAGAGTTATCAGATTATAGAGGTAATGACATTGTTTATTTATTGTTAAAGGTACTATTCTTTATAAATCAACAGAGAGTTATCGGATGATAGAGGTAATGACATTGTTTATCTATTGTGAAAGGTACTATTTTTATTCTATTTGCGAGATATTGTTTTTTTCCATGATTTTTGCAGATTGGGCCTTCTTATTGATCCAAACTTTATGCGCTTTGTCCCACCTACTTTGCCACTACAACCAGGTTCTTCTTTTTGATTGCTGGTCTTTTAACCATTAAGAGGGCTGACTTTTTTTTGATCGGCCAATTTAATATATTATCAGCAAGATGCTAAAAATATTTTACAAGATTTTCCAGAAATTTATCACAAACCTCACTACAATAGCTTTGGCAAACAACAACAACACATCAGATCATGTGGACTTAAAAAACTCAATAAGCAATATAAAATAAATTCATCTAAATAAGCTGCCAAACTAGCCAAAAAAAGAATTGTTGGACTTGCAAATCTGCTTCACATTCAATGTAATTGATCAACTGCTAAAACACCCCTTTCTGCTCCAAACTTCAACTCCCCATCGCATATTATCAGCTTCATACTTCCATTCTCAAGACGCCGCATTCATCGGGTTCGTCTTCCATTCTTCCCAATCTAGTTTTTTGAGACAACTAGCATTTGAAAGCCAAGTAAAAGATAATCTCTGCACATCTCTAAACAAACGCTCACGGTTTAGAACTAGAGAATTAAAAACGATTTTGTTTCTTGTATTCCATATCACCCAAGAAGAAGTTCCAACAATTGCCGACCACAAACGGGAGGCCAAATTCAACGAGGCTACCTCTATCTTCATGTGACATAAATCATCAAAAGAGAAAGCATTTAGCCCTGGGATCTTACACCATTTTATGATATGAGTCCAAATCAATAAAGCCACATCACAAGCGTATAAAAGATGATTAACCGCCTCTCAAACTCAGCAAAGTGGACACAAGGAGTCTTGAACCGCCACACCACGCACGAATGAGATTCGGTTTTGTTGGTAGTCTTTTTTATAAGACTTGCTTTCCACATGAACAAAGTTACTTTTGAGGGAATCAATCTGTTCCACATGACAGGCTACACATTTGTCTCGAAAGCATTTTAAAAAAAAAAATCAATTCTAGTTTTTTTCGCAGAAGGGCCACGGAAAATTTTCCATTCGAACTGAGATTTCATCTCACTTTATCTGAAGCACCTGCATTAACAAAAACCGAATGAAACCCCTCAAACTTCTCCTCCACTCCCAACGAAAAGAACACCCATTATTGAGTTGACTATACTTTTGTTTTCCGATAGATTCTTTATTATTGAGTTTTTGTTTTTAATCATTTAATTTTTCTGCATTTTGTGAAAAATCATTTGATTTTATGCAGTTCTTGAAATGTTGAGGATAGGCCTCATTTGACATTGCCGCTCGGCTCTTATAAAGCGGAAATATGGATTGAGATTATTATGTATTGCTTACGTGTTAGAGTATTGAGTTTAGATTTCTTACATTTTGTTGCAACGTTGTTAGTATTCAATATGTTTTCCATATTTTCGTTTCGGTATAATTATGTTCTCATGGTTTGATATAGGTTACATAAATCGGTGTATATTTGTGCTTTCACGTAGAGTACTAATTTGTTATTTTTGCATTTGGTTATCAATAGATGTGCATTTATTTTCTTCTTTTCATCTGTTCTATTTTTTTCTTAATGATCATGAACCGTCCCTCTTTACTCTCATTTAGGATAATCGAATTAATTTGTCTTTATTTCGCAGAATCAGGACTTCGTCTTTGAGCACATAGAAAGGGAGGCATCAGGCCATACAAAACATAGTAATCCTTCTGGATCTTCATGTGCTACTTGGAAGTCAAAGAGATTTAAAGTTTCATATGTTAATTTTTTTTTTGAGGGCTCATATGTTAATTTCTTGGTGTTGAATATTTGATGATTAGGAAGATGCTCATTAGATATTAACAATATCAGAGAATGTTTGCCACTTGCAAAATCCCAACAGTATTGAAGCTCAATTTTTACACATTTTTCTTAAACTGAGTGTAGTGTACAAATGCGAATTTCAGTAGAGTGAATATAGTGTTGTCTGTCATTTTTATATGTTTCTTTTACTGAATACAGACTACAGAGTTAAAGGTACTACTCACATTTCTAAGACTTATGTGTTTTACTTCTCCGATTATATCATTCTGAATTTTCTTAGCCTTTACATCTGAATCTGATGCATGTTTTTTAATTTGCTGGCCTTAGCTCATTTGATTTTCCTTTGTTTTCTTCCAATAGAGATTAAGGTGTCTTAACTAACGAGATTATTATGTTTTAAAGATTAAGATCGTATTCATGCTTATACAGTTTCTTCGATCATTGTGTTTTTAGTAGTATATATATTTTTAGAAGATTTGGAGTATTTAATTTAAAAGGTTTCGTTTAGGAGGAGTTTAATTTTATATGTTGTAGCTAGTGATATAAAACTTAGATGTGAGCTTTCTTTGATCTCCCTTTGTTTGTTTGATTAGATGGTCAATTCACATTTGATGATTTGTTTCATTCTTTTTTCATAGTGATTAATCCATGCATCTTGGAAGATTTTTCTTTTTTCATGCTCTTTTATTTGAAACACTGTTTTGGTTATGCCTCACCAATGGGCAATGGGGATTACCCCTTTTAACCTTTAACTGAAATTAGAGTGGTTCGTATGCTCTTGCAGCTATTCTACTTAATTACTTATCAAATGAAATTATTGTCTTTAATCTATTGAAGAGCTTTATTTATTCAAGAGCGAGCTTTTTCCTATTTCTTTCTATTGTTCTGGCAATAATTTTTTCTTCTATGCCAAGTTGCCAACCCACCGTGAAAATTCGTTTCTTTAATTTATCGGGATTGCTCTTTTTGTTTATGCAATTTGTTCTTCACATACATATTATTAATTTACAAGAGGGCATAATTTGGGAGTGGTAGGCAACTTACATTTTGTTTTTTTTGCCGTATGAGACACAATGATGGATGGAGAGAATCAAAATAGAATGTGAGTGTGTTTGCAGTTAATAAATGATTGTAAGGGGTGTTGTGTAATATCCTAATAGTGTAAGGGCCTTAAGGGTATTATTAGTAGCATTGGTGATGTGGCACTTAGATATATATGTTTGTACTACTGCAAATCATTATCGAAAATCTATCAAAGAATATTTCCTTTCTCTGTGTTTGTTATCTTGGTAGCAGAGCCAAATGTTGGTGTAACCACAAGACGGATGAGCACCACCGCATCCATGGCGCCCTCCGCCACACTGCATAGCGGCCGGAGCATCAACAAATGCAACTATGGGTATCCTCTTTGTCTACAAACACTGTGACCTTGATTGATCATCGGTCGAAGCTCAAAACACTCAAGATGTTCTTTCTCCCGGTGTTTCGTGGGTCGAATCGAGCCGCACTCACCGGAGCTAATCAAATGTCCATTGGAGGAGCTTCTAATCTACCTCCTTTGAGCTACATGCAACTGGAATGTTTTCCACCTTCACTTTTGCCGCCTTTGACCAAATTTTCACTTTCTTCCTCCACTATCTCGCTTTGAGCTTTGGTCATATAAGTCCCGCAATGTATTCCTCCTTCCAGCTTTTCAGATGTTCCATCTATTCCCGCCTTGGTAATCTTGGGATGAATCCAGATCAAATCGCTTTTTACCGGAAGTCTAAATCGACTCGCAATGTGAAGTCGACAGATCTAATTATCTTCTTTGGAAATCGATCGCTTTACCCATAATTAGAGGCCATGAGACTTGAAAGTCATGTATTAGGCGATGATTCCTGCAATAGGCTTGATCTAACTCTCGCCGGTTCACCATCACCCTTTCAAAGGCCCCAAACCGCAGAAGAATGGAGTATAACCGATCGCTTGTTGATTGGGTGGTTGATGAGTTCTATGACGTAACAAGCATTGCAAAAGTAGTTGGATGCACTACGCTGCCAGAGAAATATGGGTGATACTGGAGACTCTCTTTAACAAATGTCAATCCGAATGTTGAGTATAAAAGTGCCATGACAAGGGCTACAAAAGGAGCAAAGTCTATGGTCGACTATCCGGCACAAATGGTCATATGCCGATAATTTGGTCGTTGTAGGTATCCAAAGGTCCAAGTCTCGAACTTATATTAGCCACTCTTGGTGGTCTAAACAAGGAATACGAAGCAGCCTATAGTAAATTTGACTCGCAAGAGTTGGTTCCATGAATTGGCAGGAAGTTCAGTCCCAATTGCTAACTCATGAGAGGCTTCTTCTTAGATTTAACTCTGGTGGTTCTGTGGACATTCAGGGAGGTCCCTCTGCTCAGTTTGCTAGTAGGTCCAACTCAAGAAACAATTCTAATACCAGATCTGGAAATCCCTCAAACTCCAATAACAGAGGTAGAGGGGGTAGAGGAAATAGAGGCAGAGGGGGTGGAAGAGCTTCTAGTTCAAACTCTAATAGACCTGTATGTCAATTGTGTGGAAAGAGTGGGCACATTGTGACTGCCTGTTGGCATAGGTTTGAAGAGGATTTTGTGCCTCCTAGCTTCAACAATAGTTCCTCTAAACAAGCCCTGGTTGCCACTCCTCAAAGTACTGTGGATTCAGCTTGGTATATGGACAGTGGAGCTACAAATCACATAACTTCTGACATCAACAACCTCGCATATCACCTGAGACTATTTAGATCGATAATCTTATCATTGGCAATGGTGAGCAACTTCCTATCATACACATTGGTTTCGTGACTATTCCTACACATACCAACACTTCCTTCACCTTAAAAACTCTTTACATGTTCCCACCATTAAGAAAAATCTTATCGTTGTCTCTCAATTAACTAATGACTATCCTGTGATTATTGAATTTGACAATTCTTGTTGTTATATTAAGGACAAGGCAACAAGGACTCGCTCAAACAGAGCACTTAGCATGGTCTCTATCAAATCCCTGTTGGTTCAGTTCCAAGTGTCAAAGCTCCAATTCCAATGATCTCCATTCACTCCAAAAATCAGCCTGCAATAAAGTTTGTAATGCTTTTGTCTGTTCTACTGCTTTAGAAACAAATTATGATGTTTGGCATAAAAGACTTGGTCATCCTTCAAAGGCTGTTTTGAAAAATATTTTGAATCTGTGTAATGTGTCTGCTTTTGAATGATCTTTCCTTTGTGAAGTATGTCAACTTGGAAAATGCATGGTCTTCCTTATAATAAGTCTGCTTTCCATGCTAAGTCTGCTTTAGATGTGATTTACACTGATCTCTGGGTCCCGCACTACCACTTCCACTCTAGGTTATCAATACTATATCCATTTCATAGATGATCACCCGCATACACTTGGATTTATCCTTTAAAACACAATTCTCGATGTCGTGTCCGCTTTATCTCCTTTAAAAACTTGTGGAAAATCGAGCCTCAGACAACCATTAAATGTCTTCAATCGACTCGGGGAGAGTATGAGTCTTTGAAACCATTTGCAAGGATGATGGAATAAGTTTCAGACATCCTGCCCTCATGCTCATGGGCCAACATGGTAGGTCCGAGAGGAAACATGCACACATTGTAGAAATGGGGCTAACCCTTCTTGCTCGCCTTCAATGCCTCTTAAGTTTTGGTGGCATAGTTTTGAACAAAGTCATCTCCAAATCATAAATGACCTTCCTACCCTCGTTCTTGAAAATCACCACCACCCAAGTTCTTCTTAAAGTTAAACTCAATACACCAAATACAAGGTGTTTGGTTGTGCTCATATCCTAATCTTAGACCCTATAATACTCACAAATTCAGCTTATCACTCTGTGAAATGTGTGAATCTAGTTCTAAGCCCTCAACATAAAGGCTATAGATGTCTTGATAAGTCAGTGAGGATATATGTTAGTAGAGATGTGGTTTTTAATGAAGTCGAATTCCCTTTCAAAGATGGTTTTAGTCAAGGTCCCAATAGAGTCAAGCTCGGTTTATCCAAATCAAGTTAACACCTTTCATCTTCCCTTTGAAGTCTCTCACTTAATGATATGATTCACAATGATACTTGTCTCACCCCAATGTCTCCTCCGACATCAGCCTCTACTAACAACAATCAACCATAATGATAATGAAGTCACCCAATTCCTAAGAATAAAGAATCGTAATCATATTGATCTTGAAGTCACTCCTACTCCTACCACTCAATCTAGATACTCTCGCAATTCTCCTATAATCAACTCCTCCAACTCTTTCTCCAGCCTCATCCTCTAAAAATGGCTACCTGACCGATCCAAAGGATCATGGTCAAAGCCTCCTCAAGTCACTCTTCTCCTATCATTCCTACTTCAAGCATCCTTCCATAAACCTACCGGGTCATCCTATGCAAACAAGGTCCAAAAGTGGTATCTTCAAGCCTAAAGCCTATCATTCTTCTATTACCAATACCAACATTCCCGCCATCTTGTCGAACCAAAGAAGTGGTATCCGATGCATCAAGAGTCCTCGAAACAGCCATGGTGGAAGAGTTTCAAGCCTTGGAACAGAATCACACTTGGGATCTTGTACCAAAAGTTCCAGGACAGAACCTTGTTGGGAATAGATGGGTCTTCAAATTGAAGCTAAAGCCAGATGGGAGTGTTTTGAAACACAAAGCAAGATTGGTTGCTAAAGGATACCTGCAGAAATATGGAATTGACTTTACTGATACTTTTAGCCCAGTGGCCAAGGCCTCTACTATTAGAATTGTTCTAACTGTTGCTGTGATGTTTAAGTGGTCTATAAGACAGGTGGATATCAACAATGCTTTTCTAAATGGACCAATTGATGAAGCCATTTTCATGCCACAGCCAGAAGGCTTTATAGATCCTGCAAAACCTGACTATGTGTGCAAGTTAAACAAAGCCTTGTATGGCCTTAAACAGGCTCCAAGAGCCTGGTTCAGTGCTCTTAGATCTCAAATGTTAGCATGGGGGTTTGTTCAATACAGAGCAGATACTTCCTTGTTCATTTTGCAGACTGACAAGGATATGATGTATGTGCTTATCTATGTTGATGATATACTTGTGACAGGAAGCTCAAATAACTGATTCGTAAGTTCATCTCAATGTCAATTCAAGATTTGCTCTGAAAGACTTGGGGCCTATAGCACACTTTCTTGAATGCAGGCTTACAGAGATGGAAGTGATTGACTCTATCTCAAAGAACACTATGCAAGTCAATCAAGTTACAAAGGTCGAATATGGAAAATATCGACCTTGTAATATACCTATGTCTGTTGGTGCTCATTTAAGTCCTAAGGAAGGGAACCTATGTAGAATCCACTACCGTGATGTATGCAATTGAGGATCGCAATTTCTCACTCTACTGCACTGACTTAACCTACGCCAGAACTATTTGAGTCAATTCATGCAATCTCCTCACCATCGAACATTGGACAAAGACTAAAAAGGTGCCGAGATGTGTAAAGAACCCTACATTATTGCCTTTTCATTCCAAATTGTTGGATCAATACAAATGCAGGGGCTTCTCTGATCTTGATTGGGCTGCTTTTCCTTCGGGATAGAAGTCTGTGATGGGATATTGTGTTTTTCTAGGTTCATCTCTAGTTTCCTGGTGTTCAAAAAAGCAGGCTGTGGTATCTGTGTCCAAGATCAAATCGTAATACGATCTCTATCTAATTTGGCTGCTGAATTGGCATGGATTGGACAGTTGTTGCAAGAAATGAAGCTTAAACTGTCCAAAACCTCTGTGGCCTGGTGTGATAGTTTAGGGGCATCATCATTAGCTCAGAATCCAGTGTTTCATGCTAGAACAAAACACATAGAGGTGGATGTTCATTTTGTTAGAGACAAGGTACTTAACAAGGAGCTGACAATCAGTTATATCCCTTCGAGGCTCAAATTGCCGATGCTTTTACTAAAGCACTTGTCGTTAATCGCTTCACTAATTCGACAAACTAAATGTGTTACTTGGTACACATAGTTTGAGAGGGGAGTTAATAAATGATCAGAAGTAAGAGGTGTTGTGTAATATCCTAATAGTATAAGGGCCTTAAGGGTATTATAGTAGTACATTGGTGATGTGGCACTTAGATATATATGTTTGTACTACTGCAAATCATTATCGAAAATCTATCAAAGAATATTTCATTTTCTCTGTGTTTGTTATCTTTTGCTAATGGTTATCTCTTTTTTTAGGTTGTTGATTCCTTCACTCTTTAGTTTATCAAAACCCCTTCACATGAAATGTTGATTCCTTCACTCTTTGCAGTTTGCAGCCGGTTTTGATGTACATTTTCTTTGTTTTAAATTCAGCCATTGTTGTGGTATTTCTTTCCAATTACTAAAGTACCTATCTCTGTGGTGTGGTGTGCTTGATAATAATGGTTGCTATCTTGCTTCGATCTATGAGCTTTTAGTGTATTCAAACATTTTTCTGATCAAAAGTGGTTTGCAGAACAAATTTTTTGCTTTTAAGGTATAATCATTGTATGATAAGGTGGTATCAAGTCGCTTTACTTATTTATATTGTCTCCTAAATGACCACTACTTTTCGCTATTTTTTTATTACTTTTTTCCTTTGGTATGGGATTTCAATGTCTTTGTTTGTAAGAGTAATAGACATGTAATTTAATTTACATCTTTATATCTTGATGTACTTATATTACACTATATCATTCAGTTTTTGAGTTGCATATTCTTTTTTTCCACATATAAATATGTTTTTCATGTATCAAAATGTGTCCTTTTCGGTATTGCGTTATTACAATGTGTCCTTTTCAAAATGATCAAAATGTGTCCTTTCCAGTTTTACGTTATTACAGGATTTGACTTTAAAGCACCAAAATTTTCATCATTAGCATTTTCGGGTAAATGGGACTTCATAGTTACATGAAGTTGATAATGACGTCACATTACTTGCAAATTAAATAATGGTCGAAAATTCATATTTAATGTAGTTTTTATAGGCATTCATATCAGAAACTCTATACGGTTCTCTATCTTTAAAACATAGATAAGAAATGGAAAATTTTCTCAAATACATGCACAATGTAGAAGCGCATCTATATTTATTTTTAGCTAACTAATGAAGAATGTATCCTTATTTATGGACACTATCCATATTTTAATGATATTTTGTATAAAGATAGAGATATAAATACTCATTATGAAATATTTTGAATCAAAATATTATAAAATTGGAATATGTATTATTGATGGCTAAAAAAGAAATATGTATTATTTTATATTATTTTATAAAAAATAATAATTAAGGATTCTAACGTGAATACCCTAACGACCCCCTCCTCAAACCAAACTTGAGAATAAAGCATTTAATGGGATAGATGGATATGTGTTCCAACCACTCCACGTATGCCCTTAGCCTTATCTCTTTAAAACCACTTACT
This sequence comes from Gentiana macrophylla, assembly GCA_026214975.1. Lineage (NCBI taxonomy): Eukaryota > Viridiplantae > Streptophyta > Magnoliopsida > Gentianales > Gentianaceae > Gentiana > Gentiana macrophylla. The sequence continues at coordinate 152,744,034 of CM047805.1, read as the reverse complement.
ATTAATTCTTATATCTACGTTCTCCTCTCCCAAATATATATATCCACATTTTAGCTTTACACGTACGTAAGCCCATGCAGCCAGGGGCGGCTCCGAGCAGTGACGGATCCAGAATTATTTTTCAATGCATTCAGTAAATATTTAACACACTAAATAGCTTTTTTTTCAAAGGATTCAAAATATTTTTCATGGAAAATATAGAGATTTTTATTTTTAATGCACGTGGGTATCTTTCATCACACGTATCCACCCCTGGCTCCAAGTGGGAGGTTTTGGGTCAATTGACCCCAAACCGAAAAAAAAGAAAAATTCTATGTATTTTTTTTTATATTTTTTAAAATTTTTATACACTAGTATGTACTAACTGATCCGCTAAATTTTTAAAAAATTGACCCTTGACTCATAATCCTATTTAGAATTTTAAAATTAATGCTTATATGTATATAATACGATGTATCGTTTTCGATCACCGACCCGCCATTCCAAATTCCTACAATACCGCTACTGCGTGATGCAAATCATGTATTGAAAAATAATTACATAGAGACAAGATTTTTAGATGAAAAAGATTGGATGAAACGATCAAAACTATATGTTTATATTAAAACACATTGTACTTCCCACGTGGGGAGACATAGTACATTTCCACGTAGACGTAGTACGTAGGCCCTCTTTTGTTTACTTTTCTTTGTTTTTCTGGCTGCAATGTGGATATGAATCTTGATCTCTCTTACATGTGGCAGTGTACCCAAAAACCACCACAACAACTATGAATGTCTGAATTAAACAGATATAGTGTCATAATAAAATATTACAAGAAAATACAATATATTTTTATATTATTGATAATCATATAAGATATATTGATTCATATAATTCTATAAAACCAATGATCTAAAAATATATTGTGTATTTTGTTATGACCATTTTTATTATCAACGTGATTATTTTTTTTTTGAGAGGGGTCAATGTAATTTTATTACCGTCGCATATATATATATATATGACAATTGCGGAGAAAAATTATAGTACATCAATGATTTTAGATTATATCACGTGGATGACTTGACTATGATGTATCCAACTCAAATCCACACATATTTACTTTGTATGAGAGAGAGTATGAAAATTAATTGGTGTCATCCATTTTAGTATAACTCTAAAATGACTGTCCAAATTGCATTTTTAGTGTCATATATTATCAGTTGATTAAAGAGTAGTTAAAAACATGTCATACATGACAGTCCCGCTAGTCGTCAAATACATAGTGAAGATTTGTATTTAAGATTAAAAAAAATGTAAGAGTTGTATCATTTAGTTTACAAAAGAGATGTATAATTTTTCATCAATGGACGAAATATGTTATGTTTTATAAGTTTTATTCTTTATATAAAATGTTTGATGCAAATTATTTTATATACGTAAAATGGTATGTATGTAGCACATAAAATCTAACAGAATGTAACAACTTACACCTAGAGAATGACTAGTGTGTACCACGTACATATAACATATATAGGAGACCTCTAACTTATATACTAAACTACACTTAAGTCGTTATACTTTAACACGCCTAAAAACACTATTGCTATCATGCTATGAATGAGTTATAAGTTGTTGGGTAAATTAATGGTTTCAGCATGCTGTTAATTAAAATTTTGCACATGGCAGTTAGAGATGGAACCAGAAATTAGTGATTGGACGGGCGTTATGTCAGATCCATAGGTGTCTTGGTGTATAATTCGGAAATTGAAATTCAGTCTTGTCATCTTTTCTTGAATTAAAGTTGCAATTTGGACCAAATTCGTTTTTAGGTAACAAAGCGTTAATAGTGGAGTAAAAAGATTTTTTACTCCAATAATAATGAAGTAAAATCAGGAGTAAAAAATCTTTTTACTCTACTATTATTGTCGTAAAATATGTTTAACTCCACTATTATTGTCGTAAAAGATCTTTTACTCCAATAATTTCATAGGAAAAGGAAGTTTTTAGTATAATGTATATGGTCTTTCGATGTAATCATAAAAGATCACGAATTAAAAATCACATTAAGTCCATTAATTTCTCAATATTTTTTTTTATCCCATTAGTTATTACATACGTACAAACTTAAATACCCGTTGCACAATAATTTTTCTCCTTGTTTAAAGTGAGAAAAACGATTTATGTCGATGATGTTATCAACCGAGGGAGGTATATACATTGGGCTTAAGACTAAAAAAACTTGTTTGGAGGTTCGGGATTCGATTCTCAGATGGGACAAAAAAAAAGTGTACAAAGTATATTTCGTATATGTAAAAAATTATTGATGAATCAGACGTTACATAACATTCTCATTGTCTCTTTGTTATCTAACGAAACTTATTATAACGTATGTTGTTAGATATCTTGTCCTGACCAGTGCCGGCCTTATAGTGAGGCCAGAGAGACCGCAGTCTTAAGCCGAACGGTGCCGGGAGGGCCGAACGGTGCCGGGAGGGCCGAACGGTACATGTTTCGTTAAAAGAAAAAAAAAATATTTTGTAGGTATGTTTTGAGACGTCTTATCAATAAATCAATTTTGTATTTACTGATGTTAAAAACGCGATAGGTGATGTTTTTAAAAATAAAAATTAAAAAAACTTTAACAAAAAGCGCCAATCGGAGACTTTCACCTTAAACCTGTAAAATATGTCAGTCCTACCGCTTCCTGATCGCGCGGATCTAGGTAGATGATATGGGGAGTCCACTGACCGCGCTAAAAAATAAAAATACTGCATTTTACCTATAAAAATATTTTGACGCTAAAAAAAATTATTTATCATGTTAAATATTTACTGACCCAAATAAAAATTATGGAGTCGTCAATGCTCCTGATTGACTTTTAAGTTTAATGATAAGTTCTACTATAATTTAATTTCAATTAATAATGATGTCCTCGTGCAAAACGTATCTTTTAAACTGATTTCTATCCACGGGAATTGCTTAGATTGGGACCTTTTTTTTTTCCAAAAAACTAACGCAAAAAAAAAAATCCTTATTACATTAAGAACGAGATGAGAATCAAATTATGATTGATATCGAAAATGAAATGGTCTTTACGACCAACTGCAGTTTCCAATTAGATCGTGACATAATAAAATTAGGGGAGTTGCTTAATGTACATAAAAAGAAAATAATAAGATTTAGATACTATTAAATTTTAATTGATATAAAGACAAAAACTTTGAAACCTTACCAAATTACCCCAAATTACCAATAAAAATCCTTATAAGAAGGGTAAAAATGTAAATTAATGATATTTATATTTTACATGGTGCTATCATGTGTGTTTTATTGTGACCATAATAAAATTTCTCATCAACTTAAATTAGTCTATTAAAACTAATTAGTCCTTATTACCAAAATAATTTGTTATTGGTCATTCTTAACACGCTATTAAATTGATAAGTAGTCATTATCAACAAAAGTAAATTTACATTTTGATTCCTGCACAACATGAAAGATCATTCTAAAGTAAATATATAATATTTAATTTCCTCTCAAGCTAGAGTGTTTATCAACGTAAGTTTAATTAAAGGTCAAGTAATTCAGTTCTTGGGTACGTTTTTCATTTGTGGAATAACTTTACATGAGATAATCCAAACCACATGAGAAACTTTATACAATTATATGAAATGGTCTAGACTGTGCTTTTACACCTCATAAATGGAGTAACCACACAAAAATTACCCGTAAAATGCAGATTATCAAAACCTTTCCATATAGTTTATAAAAATAAATAGATATTCATAGAAAAAATAATGATACATTTTATAATGTTAATGACTATCAAACTTAATTTTAACATTTCCATAGAGTTATAAGAAAAAATAGATATTCAAATGAGGAAAGGTAAAGATAAATTTTAGAAAAAATTTATAATAGTCAATGACTATCAAACTCAGATTTGATAATAATAGTTGAGAAATTGACACACATGCATAAAACCTTCTCTGTTGTGAGAAGTGTGGTTTGATTTCGGTGGTAATTGACCACCTAAAGTCGTAACAACCTAAAATGCATTAAATGTGTTTGTTTGCATTATTAATCAAATAATCTGAACGAATTAATAGTACGTATATTGAAATATATGTGATAGTTAACCACTTAATGTACTAAGCCAATTTGAATTTTCTTAACATATTTAGAGTGATGTAAGTATAGCTAGATTGATGATATAAGTAGTAATAATCAATGAGGTATCGGCCTAGTCAGAAACCTCTGAGCCAAGCCAGCGACACACGACCGCTTATCCCGAAATCAATAAATTTAAGGGCCCCATAAAATTTCGACTTAATATTATATATATATATACTGTATTTATATGTTAAATGTAACGCCCCGTTCCCGGACACCGAGTCATTATCCGGAAAAAAGAACGTTCGGCACGTATAAAATAAAAGTAAATTCATTTTATACGTAAGCCTCTACTACGTCGTATCAAGTAAAAGGCAAAACGGAAGCAAAACTCGGGTATATAAAATTTTTCCCAAAAAATTAAAGAGTAGAAAAGAAATCTAAAGGATAGAAATGTAAATTATTACATTGGAAACGTACGAAAATCCCAAAAGACAGTACGAAGAATCCAAAAGAAACCAACAATCTACCTCGAATCAAAACAAGGGCCACCAAGGAAAAACAGAAAGAAACATTCTTGAAACTTCAACGAACGCCTTCACACGCCGTCATTAAAACTCTCTCTCGAACACTGCTCGCCTTCTCACCCCCAAACACATAAAAGAAAATGCATTCGAGGTAAGTACAATGTACTCGGAAAGAAAGAGAAGCTATGAAACCAAAAGAAATTATAAGGAAAGATATTTAAGTCGTTTATTTGGTTATAAGAGACCGACTCAATCTAGGGTTCACTTCATGCTCATCAACATGTTGTGACTAATCTGCTTAACTTAACCTATCTATGTTACAACCGCACTCAAGGGCACTACTGCAAGATCCCCTCAGCAGAGTCCTCTCAGACTTAGGGTCTTTGACCTCACAGAGTTCTTCTACCTTGGGAACACTCTTTTTGCAACATATTAGTGGATCACACCAATATCCACGAAGTCTAGAAAAGGTAGACTCCGATAGCACGCACACCCTCAAAGTGAGTCCCTCCGCACTTAGGGTCTTCTTTGACTCTACGGTTCTTCTACCTTCAGAGGTAGCACATGCATCGCGATTTAGCCTGGTGCCTAGCCAAGAGAGACATGTTGTTTAATCTTTTACTAGTCACATACGTTGTTTATTAAGTTATTAGCTAGCCAACCTAAGTATTTTCAAATAATCTCCTCACACATACTACTCTCTTCCTGACCACTAGACACGGACAAGTCCTAGCACATACACGATATTGATGAATGCTACTTCATCAAAGCACAAGCCTATCATGTTCTTCCCGACGGATCCGAACTTCAACTCCCTTTAAGAGTACATTCGGTGTTTTAACCGAACGAATCGTAAGCTCAATTCAGGCTTGTCTATATTTATACCATTTTAACATATCATGTATGGGGGTTCATAAAGATAAATCATGTATATAAGGCTGAACAACAACCCACAAAGAAAGAAGGGCAAAACAAGCTAGACGCCCGCTTAAGACCCTGGGCGCCCGTCGACCCCACTGGGCGCTTCGTCCAAAGATGGACGCCCGTCCATTAAACTCGACGCCCGGCCCACCAAGACCATTTCAATCTCGAATGTAAATTACCCCTCGACGCCCGTCCGGATAAGCCGTGACGCCCGTCGAGAAAAGACAAAGTGGGACGCCCGCCCGAAATACCGGACGCCCGTCCACCTGGTTCGACCGGAACCCTAACTTCATCACCATGCGATTTCCGGATCGTATTTCAACCAAAAACCAAAGAAAAAAAAGCGACGTAAACACAAAGAACGATATCTAAACATGCCATGACACTTATAGACAAAGCTCATACCATCAACACATCATTCCAAAGATCGACTACAACCTACAATTGCATCTAACCTTATAAAAGCAAGGAGATCATAGGATTTATTTTCCTTACCTTAAAACAGCCTTTAAAATCGAACCAAAACCAAAGACAAGATCGCAACTTTGGCAACCAAACCGGTATCCAAACGTAGTCCTCTTCTCAACGATTCCAAAACTTGATTCCGATGCGAAACGGTTAACTCCTTCTCTCGAAAATGAGAAAACTCTTGTCTCTCCTCTTTCTCTCTCTCACACCCTTGAGGATGGGTTTAGGGTGTTTCAAATCCCGATTTTGTGATTAACAAATGAGGTTAGGTCATTGTTATTTTCCGCTTAAATACCTACTCCCAAAACTTAGGCTTTTCCTTATATGCCCTTTTTATTAAAAAAATGATCTTTCCTTTATTTATATATATACATAACTCAAGATACATATATATAAAACGCCAAATTATTTAACTCCGAATAAAAGGAAACCGAACCTAATATTTCGTTTTAAAAAAGACACGCCTCGCTTCTTTCCCGAAAAATCGAATATTACATTCCTCCCCTAAGGAGTTTTCGTCCTCGAAACTAGAACATACCTGTAATTCCCAAACTCTTGGAACTCACTAAGCATGTCGCTTTCCACTTCCCAAGTTGCCTCCTCGGGTGAATGATTGCTCCACCGAACTAACACCAAGGGAATCATCCTTCTTTAATCATCTTTTCTTTCCGGTCTAGAATCTTGATAGGTCTCTCGTCATAGGCAAGATTATCTTGTAAGATTTCTCGGTCAACCGTAGTTTCCACATCATTCTTCGTCGGACACTTTTTCAACATCGAAACGTGAAACACATTATGGACTCTCGACATTGATTCTCGCAATCAAGCTTATAAGCTAACGTCCCAACTCTCTCCAAAATCTCAAAAGGTCCAACATACCTTGGACTTAGCTTTCCTTTTGTCCAAATCACTCCTTTCATCGGTGAAGCCCGTAGTAAACTCTATCGCCGACTTCAAACTCAAGAGGTCTTCTCTAACATCACCCCAACTTTTCTCGTCTGCCTTGAGTCGCCTTTGATTCTTCTTGACCAACTGAACCCTTTCCTTTGCTTGTTCAACCATCTCTGGCCCTGTAATCTGTCTCTCCCCGACTTCATCCCAAAATAGTGGCGCATGCATCTTCTCCCATACAACGCTTCAAACGGCGGCATGCCTATACTTGCATGAAAATCTGTTGTTGTAGGCAAACTCCGCTACCGATAGGTAATCGTCCCCATGATCCGCCTACCTCCAAAACACAAGCTCTCAAAGATGTCCTCGAGTGTCCGGATGGTCCTCTCGGATTGTCCATCTGCGTGCTGAGGATGAAAAGCCGTGCTCAAATCCAACTTGGTCCCGAAGGCTTCTTGCAAGCTCTTCCAAAACCGACTTACGAATCTCGAATCACGGTCTGAAACTATCGAGATTGGAACTCCGTGTAGCTTCACTATATTGTCCAGATATAGTGTCGTCATCTTCTTTAATGGCATGTCGACCTTGTACGGTAAGAAATGGGCAGATTTGGTCAATCTGTCTACGATTACCCAAATTGCGTCGTGTCCGCCTCTTGTCTTAGGTAATCCGGTGATGAAGTCCATTGTGATCTTATCCCATTTCCATTCCGGGATATCCAATGGCTTAAGCATTCCACCGGGTCTTCTATGCTCCGCCTTAACCTTCTGACATACATCACACTCGGCCACAAACTTGGCTATTTCCACTTTCATCGAGGGCCACCAAAATCTTTCCTTTAAGTCTCTATACATTTTAGTAGCACCCGGATGAACCGCAAAAGCTATCCTATGTGCTTCTTCCATAATTCTTTGTCTCAAGTCGCCAACGTTAGGTACACATAGACGATCCCGATACCACAGATTTCCACTTTTATCCAACACGTAACCAACCGTAGGCTTCTCCCTAGCAACACGCTTCAAATCCAACAAAACCGGGTCTTCGTCTTGCTTTCCCCGAATATCATCCATCAACTCTGATCTTGCTAACAACGGTGCCACAAACTGCCGGTCCTCAATCTGATCGAAGCTTCTGATTTCCAACCCATCAAACCTTTCTGCCATTACCTCAACACTGGAAGCTGCAAACACTGGTTTCCTACTCAAAGCATCTGCTACTACATTCGCTTTACCCGGATGGTACTGAATGTCCAAATCATAGTCCTTAACGAACTCTAACCATCTCCTCTGTCTCATATTCAGGTTCTCTTGTGTGAAGAAATACTTTAAACTCTTATGGTCGGTGAAGATCCTTGCTTTAACCCCATATGTAATGCCTCCAAGTCTTTAAGGCAAATACTACCGCCAACTCTAGATCATGTGTCGGGTAATTCTTCTCATGTACCTTCAACTGCCTAGATGCATAAGCTATCACTTTTCCTCCTTGCATCAACACACAACCCAAACCCTCGTCCCGAAGCATCCGTGTAGACATCATAGTTATCAAAAATCTCCGGAACCGCTAACACTGGTGCCGTAGTCAACTTACTTCTTCAAGGTATGAAAGGCCTTATCACACTCATTAGTCCATTCAAATTTCACATTCTTCCGTATCACTGGTGAGTGGAGTAGCTATCTTCGAAAAATCTTGTACGAACTTCCGGTAGTAACCAAACCAACCCAAGAAAACTTCTTACTTCAAACTGTGGTAGGTTTAGGCCAATTCTCAATCGCTTCGATCTTTCTTTGGATCAACTTGAATACCATCTCCGTAAATTACATGACCCAAGAAACTCACTCGATCCAACCAAAAGTCACACTTGGAAAACTTTGCGTATAACCGATTCTTCTTCTTCATGTGTCCAACACTATCCTTAAGTGTTCCTCGTGTTCTTTCTCATCCTTAGAGTAAACTAGGATATCGTCTATGAACACTATCACGAACTTATCCAAGTACGGCATGAAAACTCTCTGCATCAAATCCATAAATGCAGATGGAGCATTAGTGAGTCCAAAAGGCATAACAAGGAACTCATAATGTCCATATCTCGTACTGAAAGCCGTCTTCGGTATATCTGCTATCTTAACCTTCAACTGATGATATCCGGACCTCAGGTCAATCTTGGAGAACACTTTCTTACCCTGCAACTGATTAAACAGGTCATCTATTCTTGGTAGAGGATACTTATTCTTGATGGTAAGGTTGTTCAGTGCTCTGTAGTCGATACACATTCTCATGCTGCCATCTTTCTTCTTCACAAACAAAACAGGGGCTCCCCATGGCGAGGTACTGGGCTGAATTATGTTCCTTTCAAGCATATCTTTAAGTTGAGCTTTCAACTCCTTTAATTCAGCCGGTGCCATTCTGTAAGGTGCCTTAGCAACTGGTGCCGCTCCCGGTATCAACTGAATCTCAAACTCTATCTCTCTGTCCGGCATGTTTCCCGGTAACTCTTCCGGAAATACCTCAGGGTATTCCCTCACTATGGGAGTCTCCTCGAACTTAGGCTTCACTTGTTCCACGTCCACTGCATACAACAAGTAGCCTTCACAACCCTTCTGACAAGCCCTTACTGCCTTAACCGCTGATATGATCGGATGTTTCTTCTTACTCGGCTTGTATACATTACCTTGATACGTCTTGTCTGATTTCCCAGGTACTTTAAAAGTCACTTTCTTCTCTTTACAGTCCAAGTGTACATAATTCTCGGATAGCCAATCTATTCCGAGGATTACATCAAAATCCGTAAAGCCCAAAACTGTAAAGTTGCTCTTACATCGATAAGGTCCGACTCGAACTTCACTTGTGGTATCAATTCTAGTTACCCTTGTTACCTTCCCTAACGGCGAGTTATCTCCAAGGTGTTTCTTAAAGGCTCAAGGTAAATCCAACTTCTTAGCTACCTTGGTTGACACAAAAGTATTTGACGCCTCCGTGTCAAACAAAGCATTGACCACTAAGTTTTCTAACATTATCGTACCTAGGATGCATATTCATTTATTTAAATATAGTTACAACATGAATAATCACGCTATAAAATATCTTAACAAAAGAATGAAACAAAACATGGTACCAAATAACGCTATCCTCTGGTTCCACAAAATTAGCATCCGCCGCAAAAACTCGAACCGGTCGGCTCGGGCCGCTTCTCCCGCTACCTTGGCTCGAACCACTCTTGTTTCCTCTGCTTGGACACGCTCTAGAAAAGTGTCCTTGCTCACCACAAACGTAACAACCGCTTACTACTCGCTGCGCACTCTCTCGTATGATTTCTTGCACTTGGGGCAAAGTGGTGCACTTTGCTCGGGCTTTAGTCGCTTTGTAGGTGCCGTAGTCTTCTTGGTCGCTTGCCGTGGCGCCCCTATAATCGCTTTGACTTGTCCCAAAATTTCTCTTATTATTGACAACCATCGTAGCTCTCTTCCCGAAAGTCTCGACTTCCAAGGCTTTATTCATCAACTCTCGCCATATTCCTTGCCGTGAATCCTAGCATGCCCGATCAATCTCGTAGGCCAACCCATCCTTATAGAGGGCCATCTTTCTCTCTTCCACTTTCATCAATTCCGGATAGAACCTTCCTAACTCATTGAATTTATTAGTATATCGGGCCACCGTCGTGATTACCTTGCTTGTGCTTCAGAATTGACTTGCTTTATCTCGCTTGAATCAGAATCGAAGTACTCATTATAAAACATCGCCTTGAACCCTTCCCAATCCGTTACCTTACCGTTGTCGCTTTGAACGGCATCAATCCATGCTTCGCCGCTCCCAACATAAAACTCGATCGCTAGTTGTGCTATCTTCTGCCTCGTGAACATGTATGTTCCTACAAGCTTTCTCGAATCCTCTTATCCATTCCTCTCGCTTTAGAATGCTCCACATTACCAAAGAAGTTCTCAACTCGATTTCTCCTCAATCTTGTATACCAATCCACCGCCGTGCTTGCTCAAAGGCCGGTCTAATCTGGTGGGTGCACCTGAGGGTAACCATAAGATACATGCGGCCGATATCACGGCTGATGTTGAGGATAAGGTGGGATTACTTGAGGCTCATTCTCGATACGGATAGTACCCCGATAAAACCGATCTTTGTTGATCTTTGCTTTGAAAACCAAAGGGTGGATGGCCGACGCCTTGCCGGGTGGTCAAAGCGTGGTGAAGGTGGTACTGTAGGTTGAGGAACATGACCTCTGGAGAGGAGGGTAAAAGACTGCTTCTTTGCGAGGATACACCGGAGGATATGCACTAGATGGCGGTGGATACACATTGGTCACCGTGGTGGCGCACTAATCGGTGGGATGTCGCCATTACAAAGGACACGAATAGGTGCTTGTCCAGGCTCTCCATAAATGTAGTTATATCTTGGCGGTGGTCGGGGTGGCAGATTCTGATGCGGCCTCGGTGACACATCCTGTTGAGACCGTGGTGTAGGCGTGGCTGTATGGGGTGGTGGCGAAAGACTCAAACGAGGCGAAGGATTCTGCCTCACAAATCCACCCCCCACTACGGGCACTGGGCTCCCTGCCCCTTGACTAACCCCTGAGCTCCCAGCTCCACGAACGCCTCTTCTTGTCGTTACCATGCTGAAAGATCAAGAAAACCAGACGTTACTAAAGATCTAAAGATACTTATCTTAAAGAAAGGAATTCTAAAGAACGCTTTTCTCTGATACCAACTGTAACGCCCCGTTCCCGGACACCGAGTCCTTATCCGGAAAAAAGAACGTTCGGCACGTATAAAATAAAAGTAAATTCATTTTATACGTAAGCCTCTACTACGTCGTATCAAGTAAAAGGCAAAACGGAAGCAAAACTCGGGTATATAAAATTTTTCCCAAAAAATTAAAGAGTAGAAAAGAAATCTAAAGGATAGAAATGTAAATTATTACATTGGAAACGCATTTAAAATCCCAAAAGACAAGATTTAAGAATCCAAAAGAAACCAACAATACTACCTCGGAATCAAAACAAGGGCCACCAAGGAAAAACAGAAAAAGAAACATTCTTGAAACTTCAACGAACGCCTTCACACGCCGTCATTAAAACTCTCCTCGAACACTGTTCGCCTTCTCACCCCAAACACATAAAAGAAAATGCATTCGAGGTAAGTACAATGTACTCAAAGAAGAAAGAGAAGCTATGAAACCAAAAGAAATTATAAGGAAAGATATTTAAGTCGTTTATTTGGTTATAAGAGACCGACTCAATCTAGGGTTCACTTCATGCTCATCAACATGTTGTGACTAATCTGCTTCTAACTTAACCTATCTATGTTACAACCGCACTCAAGGGCACTACGCCAAGATCCCCTCAAGCAGAGTCCCTCTGTACTTAGGGTCTTTGACCTACAGAGTTCTTCTACCTTGGGAACACTCTTTTGCAACATATTAGTGGATCACACCAATATCCACGAAGTCTAGAAAAGGTAGACTCCGATAGCACGCACACCTCAAAGAGAGTCCCTCCGCACTTAGGGTCTTTTGACCTACGGTTCTTCTACCTTCAGAGGTAGCACATGCATCGCGATTTAGCCTGGTGCCTAGCCAAGAGAGACATGTTGTTTAATCTTTTACTAGTCACATACGTTGTTTATTAAGTTATTAGCTAGCCAACCTAAGTATTTTCAAATAATCTCCTCTCACATACTACTACTCTTTCCTAGACCACTAGACACGGACAAGTCCTAGCACATACACGCACATTGATGAATGCTACTTCATCAAAGCACAAGCCTATCATGTTCTTCCGACGGATCCGAACTTCAACTCCCTTTAAGAGTACATTCGGTGTTTTAACTCGAACGAATCGTAAGCTCAATTCAGCTTGTCTATATTTATACCATTTTAACATATCATGTATAGGGGTTCATAAAGATAAATCATGTATATAAGGCTGAACAACAACCCACAAAGAAAGAAGGGCAAAACAAGCTAGACGCCCGTTTAAGACCCTGACGCCTGTCGACCCACCGGGCGCCCGTCCAAAGATGGACGCCCGCCCATTAAACTCGAGACGCCCGCCCACCAAGACCATTTCAATCTCGAATGTAAAATTACCCCTCGAGACGCCCGTCCGATAAGCCAGACGCCTGCCTGAGAAAAGACCAAGGCTGGGCGCCCGTCTGCAATACCGGACGCCCGCCCACCTGGTTCGACCGAACCCTAACTTCATCACCATGCGATTTCCGGATCGTATTTCAACCAAAAACCAAAGCAAAAACAGCGACGTAAACACAAAGAACGATATCTAAACATGCCATGACACTTATAGACAAAGCTCATACCATCAACACATCATTCCAAAGATCGACTACAACCTACAATTGCATCTAACCTTATAAAAGCAAGGAGATCATAGGATTTATTTTCCTTACCTTAAAACAGCCCAGGCCAAATCCAACCAAAACCAAAGACAAGATCGCAACTTTGGCAACCAAACTGTATCCAAACGTAGTCCTCTTCTCAACGATTCCAAAACTTGATTCCGATGCAAAACGGTTAACTCCTTCTCTCTCAAATGAGAAAACTCTTGTCTCTCCCTCTTTCTCTCTCACAAAATTGAGGATGGGTTTAGGGTGTTTCAAATCCTGATTTTGTGATTAACAACAGGGTTAGGTCATTGTTATTTTCCGTTTAAATACCTACTCCCAAAACTTAGGCTTTTCCTTATATGCCCCTTTTATTAAAAAAAAAATGATCTTTCCTTTATTTATATATATACATAACTCGAAGATACATATATATAAAACGCCAAATTATTTAACTCCGAATAAAAGGAAACCGAACCTAATATTTCGCTTTAAAAAGACACGCCTCGCTTCTTTCCGAAAAATCGGAATATTACATTCCTCCCCCCTTAAAGGAGTTTCGTCCTCGAAACTAGAACATACCTGGTAATTCCCCAAACTCTTGGAACTCACTAAGCATGTCGCTTTCCACTTCCCAAGTTGCCTCCTCGGGTGAATGATTGCTCCACTGAACTAACACCAAGGGAATCATCCTTCTTTTAATCATCTTTTCTTTCCGGTCTAGAATCTTGATAGGTCTCTCGTCATAGGCAAGATTATCTTGTAAGATTTCTGGGTCAACCGTAGTTTCCACATCATTCTTCGTCAGACACTTTTTCAACATCGAAACGTGAAACACATTATGGACTCTCGACATTGATTCTGGCAACTGAAGCTTATAAGCTAACGTCCCAACTCTCTCCAAAATCTCAAAAGGTCCAACATACCTTGGACTTAGCTTTCCTTTTTGTCCAAATCACTCCTTTCATCGGTGAAGCCCGTAGGTAAACTCTATCGCCGACTTCAAACTCAAGAGGTCTTCTCCTAACATCAGCCCAACTTTTCTCTGCATCGTCTTGAGCCGCTTTGATTCTTCTTGACCAACTGAACCCTTTCCTTTGCTTGTTCAACCATCTCTGGCCCTGTAATCTGTCTCTCCCCGACTTCATCCCAAAATAGTGGCGTGCGGCATCTTCTCCCATACAACGCTTCAAACGGCGGCATGCCTATACTTGCATGAAAACTGTTGTTGTAGGCAAACTCCGCTACCGATAGGTAATCGTCCCATGATCCGCCTACCTCCAAAACACAAGCTCTCAGGATGTCCTCGAGTGTCTGGATGGTCCTCTCAGATTGTCCATCTGTCTGAGGATGAAAAGCCGTGCTCAAATCCAACTTGGTCCCGAAGGCTTCTTGCAAGCTCTTCCAAAACCGACTTACGAATCTCGAATCACGGTCTGAAACTATCGAGATTGGAACTCCGTGTAGCTTCACTATATTGTCCAGGATATAGTGTCGTCATCTTTTTTAATGGCATGTCGACCTTGTACGGTAAGAAATGGGCGATTTGGTCAATCATCTCACGATTACCCAAATTGCGCTCGTGTCCGCCTCTTGTCTTAGGTAATCCGGTGATGAAGTCCATTGTGATCTTATCCCATTTCCATTCCGGGATATCCAATGGCTTAAGCATTCCACCGGTCTTCTATGCTCCGCCTAACCTTCGACATACATCACACTCGCCACAAACTTGGCTATTTCCACTTTCATCGAGGCCACCAAAATCTTTCCTTTAAGTCTCTATACATTTTAGTAGCACCGGATGAACCGCAAAAGCTATCCTATGTGCTTCTTCCATAATTCTTTGTCTCAAGTCGCCAACGTTAGTACACACATGATCGATCCCGATACCACGATTTCCACTTTTATCCAACACGTAACCAACCGTAGGCTTCTCCCAGCAACACGCTTCAAATCCAACAAAACCGGTCTTCGTCTTGCTTTCCCGAATATCATCCATCAACTCGATCTTGCTAACAACGGTGCCACAAACTGCCGGTCCTCAATCTGATCGAAGCTTCTGATTTCCAACCCATCAAACCTTTCTGCCATTACCTCAACACTGGAAGCTGCAAACACTGGTTTCCTACTCAAAGCATCTGCTACTACATTCGCTTTACCCGGATGGTACTGAATGTCCAAATCATAGTCCTTAACGAACTCTAACCATCTCCTCTGTCTCATATTCAGGTTCTCTTGTGTGAAGAAATACTTTAAACTCTTATGGTCGGTGAAGATCCTTGCTTTAACCCCATATAAGTAATGCCTCCAAGTCTTTAAGGCAAATACTACCGCTGCCAACTCTAGATCATGTGTCGGGTAATTCTTCTCATGTACCTTCAACTGCCTAGATGCATAAGCTATCACTTTTCCTCCTTGCATCAACACACAACCCAAACCCTCGTCCCGAAGCATCCGTGTAGACATCATAGTTATCAAAATCTCCGGAATCGCTAACACTGGTGCCGTAGTCAACTTACTTTCTTCAAGGTATGAAAGGCCTTATCACACTCATTAGTCCATTCAAATTTCACATTCTTCTCGTGTCACTGGTGAGTGGAGTAGCTATCTTCAAAAATCTTGTACGAACTTCCGGTAGTAACCACCAACCCAAGAAAACTTCTTACTTCAAACTGCGGGTAGGTTTAGGCCAATTCTCAATCGCTTCGATCTTTGCTTTGGATCAACTTGAATACCATCTCCGTAAATTACATGACCCAAGAAACTCACTCGATCCAACCAAAAGTCACACTTGGAAAACTTTGCGTAACCGATTCTTCTTCAAGTGTGTCCAACACTATCCTTAAGTGTTCCTCGTGTTCTTTCTCATCCTTAGAGTAAACTAGGATATCGTCTATGAACACTATCACGAACTTATCCAAGTACGGCATGAAAACTCTCTGCATCAAATCCATAAATGCAGATGGAGCATTAGTGAGTCCAAAAGGCATAACAAGGAACTCATAATGTCCATATCTCGTCATCGAAGCCGTCTTCGGTATATCTCGCTATCTTAACCTTCAACTGATGATATCCGACCTCAGGTCAATCTTGGAGAACACTTTCTTACCACCTGAACCGATTAAACAGTCATCTATTCTTGGTAGAGGATACTTATTCTTGATGGTAAGGTTGTTCGGTGCTCTGTAGTCGATACACATTCTCATGCCGCCATCTTTCTTCTTCACAAACAAAACAGGGCTCCTCATGGCGAGGTCTTGGGCTGAATTATGTTCCTTTCAAGCATATCTTTAAGTTGAGCTTTCAACTCCTTTAATTCAGCCGGTGCCATTCTCGTAAGTGCCTTAGCAATCGGTGCCGCTCCCGGTATCAATCGAATCTCAAACTCTATCTCTCTGTCCGGCATGTTTCCGGTAACTCTTCCGAAATACCTCGGGGTATTCCCTCACTATGGGAGTCTCCTCGAACTTAGGCTTCACTTGTTCCACGTCCACTGCGTACAACAAGTAGCCTTCACAACCCTTCTGACAAGCCCTTACTGCCTTAACCGCTGATATGATCGGATGTTTCTTCTTACTCGGCTTGTATACATTACCTTGATACGTCTTGTCTGATTTCCCAGGTACTTTAAAAGTCACTTTCTTCTCTTTACAGTCCAAGTGTACATAATTCTCGGATAGCCAATCTATTCCGAGGATTACATCAAAATCCGTAAAGCCCAAAACTGTAAAGTTGCTCTTACATCGATAAGGTCCGACTCGAACTTCCACTTGTGGTATCATTCTAGTTACCCTTGTTACCTTCCCTAACGGCGTAGTTATCTCCAAGGTGTTTCTTAAAGGCTCTGAAGGTAAATCCAACTTCTTAGCTACCTTGGTTGACACAAAAGTATTTGACGCTCCCGTGTCAAACAAAGCATTGACCACTAAGTTTTCTAACATTATCGTACCTAGGATGCATATTCATTTATTTAAATATAGTTACAACATGAATAATCACGCTATAAAATATCTTAACAAAAGAATGAAACAAAACATGGTACCTGAAATAACGCTCATCCTCTGGTTCCACAAAATTAGCATCCATTGCAAAAACTCGAACCGGTCGGCTCGGGCCGCCTCTCCTACCTTGGCTCGAACCACTCTTGTTTCCTCTGTTTGGACACGCTCTAGAAAAGTGTCCTTGCTCACCACAAACGTAACAACCGTTACTACTCTCGCCTGCACTCTCTCTGTATGATTTACATTGCACTTGGGGCAAAGTGGTGCAATTGCTCGGGCTTTAGCCAGAGGTGCCGTAGTCTTCTTGGTCGCTTGCGTGGCGCCCCTATAACCGCCTTGACTTGTCCCAAAATTTCTCTTATTATTGACAACCACCGTAGCTTTCTTCCCGAAAGTCTCGACTTCCAAGGCTTTATTCATCAACTCGCCATATTCCTTGCCGTGAATCCTAGCATGCCCGATCAATCTCGTAGGCCAACCCATCCTTATAGAGGGCCATCTTTCTCTCTTCCACTTTCATCAATTCCGGATAGAACCTTCCTAACTCATTGAATTTATTAGTATCTTGGCCACCGCCAGGTGATTACCTTGCTTGTGCTTCAGAATTGACTTGCTTTATCTCGCTTGAATCAGAACGGGAAGTACTCATTATAAAACATCGTCTTGAACCCTTCCCAATCCGTTACCTTACCGTTCTTTGCTTTGAACGGCATCAATCCATGCTTCGCCGCTCCCAACATAAAATCGATCGCTAGTTGTGCCATCTCTGTCTCGAGAACATGTATGTTCCTACAAGCTTTCTCGAATCCTCTTATCCATTCCTCTCGCTTTAGAATGCTCCACATTACCAAAGAAGTTCTCAACTCGATTTCTCCTCAATCTTGTATACCAATCCACCGCGGTGCTTGCTCAAAGGCCGGTCTAATCTGGTGGGTGCACCTGAGGGTAACCATAAGATACATGCGGCCGATATCGCGATGTTGAGGATAAGGTGGGATTACTTGAGGCTCATTCTCGATACGGATAGTACCCCGATAAAACTGATCTTCGTTGATGTCACTTTGAAAACCAAAGGGTGGATGGCCGACGCCTTTGCTTTGGTGGTCAAAGCGTGGGTGAAGGTGGTATCAGTAGGTTGAGGAACATGACCTACAGGAGGAGGGTAAAAGACCTGCTGCTGCTGAGGATACACTGGAGGATATGCACTAGATGGCGGTGGATACACATTGGTCACTGGTGGTGGCGCACTAATCGGTGGGATGTCGCCTATTACAGTGACACGAATAGGTGCTTGTCCAGGCTCTCCATAAATGTAGTTATATCTTGGCGGTGGTCGGGTGGCGATTCTGATGCGGCCTCGGTGACACATCCTGTTGAGACCGTGGTGTAGGCGTGGCTGTATGGGGTGGTGGCGAAAGACTCAAACGAGGCGAAGGATTCGCGCCACAAATCCACCCCCACTACGGGCACTGGGCTCCCTGCCCCTTGACTAACCCCTGAGCTCCCAGCTCCACGAACGCCTCTTCTTGTCGTTACCATGCTGAAAGATCAAGAAAACCAGACGTTACTAAAGATCTAAAGATACTTATCTTAAAGAAAGGAATTCTAAAGAACGCTTTTCTCTCGATACCAATCAGAACGCCCGTTCGGACACCGAGTCCTTATCCGGAAAAAAACGCTTCGCACGTATAAAATAAAAGTAAATTCATTTTATACGTAAGCCTCTACTACGTCGTATCAAGTAAAAGGCAAAACGGAAGCAAAACTCGGGTATATAAAATTTTTCCCAAAAAATTAAAGAGTAGAAAAGAAATCTAAAGGATAGAAATGTAAATTATTACATTGGAAACGTCATTTAAAATCCCAAAAGACAAGATCTAAGAATCCAAAAGAAACCAACAATCTACCTCGTAATCAAAACAAGGGCCACCAAGGAAAAACAGAAAAGAAACATTCTTGAAACTTCAACGAACGCCTTCACACGTCGTCGTCAAAACTCTCCTCGAACACTGCTCGCCTTCTCACCCCAAACACATAAAAGAAAATGCATTCGAGGTAAGTACAATGTACTCAAAGAAGAAAGAGAAGCTATGAAACCAAAAGAAATTATAAGGAAAGATATTTAAGTCGTTTATTTGGTTATAAGAGACCGACTCAATCTAGGGTTCACTTCATGCTCATCAACATGTTGTGACTAATCTGCTTTCTAACTTAACCTATCTATGTTACAACCGCACTCAAGGGCACTACGCGCATCCCCTCAGCAGAGTCCCTCCAGATTTAGGGGTCTTTGACCTACTGAGTTCTTCTACCTTGGGAACACTCTTTTGCAACATATTAGTGGATCACACCAATATCCACGAAGTCTAGAAAGGGGTAGACTCCGATAGCACGCACACCTCAAAGAGTCCCTCCGCACTTAGGGTCTTTTGACTCCACGGTTCTTCTACCTTCGTGAGGTAGCACATGCATCGCGATTTAGCCTGGTGCCTAGCCAAGAGAGACATGTTGTTTAATCTTTTACTAGTCGACACGTTGTTTATTAAGTTATTAGCTAGCCAACCTAAGTATTTTCAAATAATCTCCTCACACATACTACTCTCTTCCTGACCACTAGACACGGACAAGTCCTAGCACATACACGTACATTGATGAATGCTACTTCATCAAAGCACAAGCCTATCATGTTCTTCCGACGGATCCGAACTTCAACTCCCTTTAAGAGTACATTCGGTGTTTTAACCGAACGAATCGAAGCTCAATTCAGCTTGTCTATATTTATACCATTTTAACATATCATGTATGTGGGTTCATAAAGATAAATCATGTATATAAGGTCAACAACAACCCACAAAGAAAGAAGGGCAAAACAAGCTAGACGCCCGTTTAAGACCCTGGGCGCCCGTCGACCCCACTGGGCGCCCGTCCAAGATGGACGCCCGTCCATTAAACTCGATGCCCGCCCACCGAAGACCATTTCAATCTCGAATGTAAAATTACCCCTCGACGCCCGTCCGGATAAGCCAGACGCCCGCCCGAGAAAAGACCAAGTGGGACGCCCGCCCGAATACCGACGCCCGTCCACCTGGGTTCGACCGAACCCTAACTTCATCACCATGCGATTTCCGGATCGTATTTCAACCAAAAACCAAAGAAAAACAACACGTAAACACAAGAAACGATATCTAAACATGCCATGACACTTATAGACAAAGCTCATACCATCAACACATCATTCCAAAGATCGACTACAACCTACAATTGCATCTAACCTTATAAAAGCAAGGAGATCATAGGATTTATTTTCCTTACCTTAAAATGAAATTTTAAAATCGAACCAAAACCAAAGACAAGATCGCAACTTTGGCAACCAAACTGGTATCCAAACGTAGTCCTCTTCTCAACGATTCCAAAACTTGATTCCGATGCTAAAACGGTTAACTCCTTCTCTCAAAATGAGAAACTCTTGTCTCTCCCTCTTTTCTCTCTCACAAATTACAGGATGGGTTTAGGGTGTTTCAAATCCTCGATTTTGTGATTAACAAATGAGGTTAGGTCATTGTTATTTTCCGCTTAAATACCTACTCCCAAAACTTAGGCTTTTCCTTATATGCCCCTTTTATTAAAAAAAATGATCTTTCCTTTATTTATATATATACATAACTCGAAGATACATATATATAAAACGCCAAATTATTTAACTCCGAATAAAAGGAAACCGAACCTAATATTTCGTTTTCGCAAAAAGACACGTCTGCCCTTTCCCGAAAAATCGGAATATTACATTAAATGAATGTATTACCTTAATGGTTAGCACTCTAGTGTACTAGACATGAGTCCTTGTTTTGAACCTTGCTAGCTACAATAATTTTTGTTTTTTGAAACTAGGACTAGGAGTCGAATAAATAGGTTTTTTTTTCTTCCAAACACATGACTATCTCACGCAGCATTTTTGCTTTATTTTTTTTATATACATTTTAGTATCGCTTTTTTTTTTTTTGAAGGGCCCTCTACATTTTTTTCTACCTGTTCGCAAATTTAGACAAGTGACGCCTACGGCTAGTGATTTCACTTGGTCATACATTGGCAAGTGTGTGTAAGTTTTTCATATCTGAAAAAAAAAAAAAACAAGTAGTAAATAACCACTTTAATAATCACTTAATGTACTATAACTACCTTTATAACCACTTTTTTTTCCCTTTTTTTTGCTTAAAACTCCCTTAGATCCAAACTCACCTGGTTAAATCTAATCCAAAGTTCACTCTGGTCGTCATAGCCTCAGTCACTTCTTACTCGTGAGTAAGTTATGGCCAAGAGCTCTTTAATAAGCACCTTTATAACCACTTTAATAATCACTTAATTTACTTTATCTTGTATATTTATGAATTTAAAAAAAAAATATTAACTACTACATTATATTTTATTTTTATTACTTTACTCATTTATTTATAGGGACACCCGATGTATTAAGCCAAATAAAAAACACAAGCTTCAGGTACATAAGACGGCGAAGAGTCGCCCCAACTAACTAGACCTACTGCATACGGCTCTGTTTGAGCTAAGCAATGAGCATGCCTATTGCATGAACGACGGATGAAAGTAAAAAAGCACAACATAAAGGCCCTAGCTAGTCAGACACAACAATCAAATACCAAGTAGCCCAAAGATGAGATGTCCGCATCTTTGGGATGAAGGCGTTGTACACAGGTCAAAGAGGCGGGCCTAACTTTTTTTTTTTCAATGCAGGTCAGTAAATATTTAACACAAGAAATAATTTTTTTCACTTATGTGCGAAATATTTTTCTATTGGTAAAATGCAGAGATTTTTATTTTTACCTAGTTCGTGGACCCCATATCATCTACCTAGATCCGCCCCTGGGTCAAAGAATCAGTCTCCTCTACGATTTGTTGGAACCCCAAAGGTGACGCCTTGAATATCGCCTGTAAAATCGCAGTAAGCTCCAACGCCTTCACACAGCCATGACCTACATATAAGCGCAGAGCAATCGCTTCTTAATCCGAAAAAAATGCACTAAAATTTGACGATACATATAGTTTCTTCCACCTTAAATTTTTTATTCGCTTTAAAAATTTATCGCTTCTTTACCTGGCATCTCTGCGTCCGCCGCTTTCACATCCAGGAGTTTCATGATCCTCTAAGAGAATTATCTAAGAATAGGGCCAGAATGATCACGAAATAGAACTCCAACTCATCTGCCACCTTAGTTGCATCCGTATTAACCTTCACTACTCCAGATGGTGGCGAGGACCATGAACCAAGCCACATGGCCGAACTCAAGTGCACATAAATTGAATAAAATCGATCGCCTCCCCGCGTCCTGGCATTTGTGATGAGGCACCCGATCATATTTTTGGTTGTTTGATTCCAACATCACCATTATAAATTCAGCAGTTAGATTATTCAGATACTTAAAACTTCATATTCAGACTTCAAATTTTATTATTGGTATTATCAACAACAACAAATAAAAAAAACAAAAAACAAAAAACTTTACAACCAAAATGAGTGGAAAAATCCCCAAAAGAAAAAAATATTAAGAGAAGATAATGAAAAGAAAGAATCGATTGGGTGGGATGTTCTTGACTAAATTAGGAAATGGACATGTTGAAGTTAAACACCCCTCCAAGTAAAGTAAACAAACCTACAACCAAATCTGAAGTCATTAAAATTAAATTAAAGTGGTCAGCCTTATTAATTAACCTATGCTTATCACTACTCTAAATATATTAATACTTCATGTCTGGATCATCATTGTCAATATTTACCGACCTGTTTTCATTTCATTAATAAGCTTAAGTATTCTATTAACTGGGCGGCGCCAAGTACTGACCTTATTACATTTTTTTATTTTGACCCACCTATTTTATGTATTGATTTATAACGAATTATGTTAACCATAAAACATAAAACATAATGTACAATCTTAATTTTTCAAATCGGATTTCCATCCCGCATTTCAAAATTTATGGAGTCACCTTGCTATCAGGCAATGGAATTTGTTTTATTTTATTTTAAAGTATCATTTATTAATTCAAATGAGAACCACATGCTTCAGTACATCATATCTCAGCTTGCGGGTTTAAGCCCCAGTTAATTAACTAAACCAACCGCAGGTGACCTATGTTGGAACAATACACAAAGACCCTATTCAGACGCAAACAATTTGAAACTAAACAACCCATTGAGAAGAGGTCCACGCCTCCTTTCTGTAGGCGATAAACACATGCAAGCGAGTCTGTCTCTTCTTTTATCCGCTGAAAGCCACACAATGAAGCTAGAAAAACTGCCTGGAAATTTGCCGTAAGCTTAAATGCTTCAACATCTCGGCAACCCAGGATTCTCTACGACATGGATTGAAAAATCTGTCCATCATGATCACGAAATATAACTTCTATAGTTGACGCCCCACTTGCACTAGTCAGGTCTGTAATACACTTTTCCAATTATGTAAAAAAAAAAAAGTGTATTAGATCATAGTGTCTATTCCACATTTTCACAAGTTATTTTAATTTATCGGGAACGGAGAATGGATACAATACTAATTGATGGAAAATTTTGAAATAAAGAGTTACTATTATATTCAATCAGATATGTATCACGTGTATAAAGAGACGAAAATGTTTGCCCTAATTGATTAGAAAAACCAAAATCGACAAAGCAAACTCGATGAAAACAATTTGTATTTTCAAACTCATATATATTAAGATAAGCCGTAACAAAGTAAACTGATACGTAAGTTCTTGTTATATTTAATTATATAGTTCATTAGAAGATAATTTACATGTTAGAGAAATGGGGAGACACAAGGGACCCACAATAGTTGAGCATGGCTGTATCATGCCATTTCATCACCCAACTTACATTTTTAATTTGTGTATAATGTTGACTAATTAACATCTGAATGATTTAGAATAAATGTAAGATTATTGTGTGTGTATTCATGCATCTTTTCTAAACGATATTGCTTACACTCAAACAGGCTTGTACGTATAATCTTCAAATAAAACAGTATAGTATATTTTATCTTAGTAATTGATTAGGTGTTGATAATATCATGCCGGATGATCAAGTTAAAATTGGATACGTACGCCGTATTAATGTTGTCCTTACATGCAAACTTATCATCCCATATTTTTCAATATGATTTGATATCTACAAGTGGTATATGTGACAGGTACGTGGACATTTAACAATTTATGCAATATTTATATGAAAGTGATAAAATATGGGCGGTTGGTATATGCGGACCCAGCCCTTTAGTGGTGGGGTGCATGGACCCCACTTAAATTTCCGGACGAAGTTACTAATATACTCGTCTTATAATATTAAAATTGTGTATGTATATTATTTAAGACAATTTCTAATATAATTATTCACTTAGTCGGGCATGGTTTATTCCAAAGATAGCACATATGGTAGTTTGTTTGTTTTTTGTTTGGACGTATCTTGTGGTTTTAATTTGTCTTGGTTAGAGATTTTATGATTGTCCTCATGCAAGTAAATAAACCATCGTGTCATCATTTTAAGAAATTAGTTATGATTGGAAGTTTCTTTTCATACACACGGGTCCACACAAAAAGAATCGCTTTAAGCTTTTAGTTTGACACACCAAATATGATTTAGTTTATGACGAATGCAAAATTTGTGTGTCTTGATGGTCTAGACTTAGAAAACACAAGCTCAGAGAATAATCTTCTTTTCTTGGTTTAATCTAACAAACTAGTAACAACTTGCTAGGTGTACCAATGGTATAGTGACACCTATACTACCACATGTACCAATCATATTACTCCAAGACACATATCTTAACACCCCCTCTCAAACTGAATGTGGTAAGACTTCAACATTCAGTTTGTCTCTGAATGGCAAGAACTTGACTCCAGATAATGCCTTTGTAAAAATGTCAGCAGGTTGTTCAACGGTAGAGATGTACTTCACATCTAGATTTCCTTCAGAACTTGATTCCTCACATAGTGTACATCAATCTCAATATGCTTAGTTTTTGAGTGGTGCACTTTGGATTTTGAGCTAAGGACTCACCTTTGTATTGTCACAATGAGATCACAGAGTTTCTTAGTGACTCCGATTCCAAGTTCTGACAATAAAGACTTCAACCAAGTAATATCTGGAGCAGCATGTGCCAAGCTTCTATACTCTGATTCTGTACTTGACCTAGAGACAACTTGTTGCTTCTTTGAGTGCCATGTAACCAAAGATGATCCCAGATAGATGCATGACACTCGCCACAAATTTCCTCATATAAGGGCAACACTTTAAACTCAGCATCCGAATACCCAATGATATTCGATCCTCCTCCGGGGCTTTTGAAATGTAGGCGGTGTCCCAATGTCCCTTTATGTACCTCAAAGAACCTCTTAAGTGCTTGCCAATGAGTGTCTCTGGGGTCATGCATAAACTAACTAAGAGAATTAACCACATAATCAATGTCTAGCCTGGTAAATGTCATATACTGCAGTGCACCAATAATACTTCTATACAAGGTGGGATTTGCCATAGGAGTACCTTCATCAAGTTCAAAGGTCTTACCAGTTACCATTGGTGTTAGAACTGGTTTCAGATTGTTCATTCCCAACTTTGTCAGTAGCTGTTGTGCATACACTTTCTGGCTTAAGAACATACCACTTGAGTCTCTGAATGCCTGCATCCCCAAAAACTGGCTCACCACCCCTAGATCTTTAAGGGGAAACCTGGAGTTCAAAAGAGTAACAAACTTCTGTATATACCTTTCTGAGTTACCTGTGATAAGAAAGTCATCCACATATATCAGAATATACAAAATAACAAATCCCTTCTTTTTTAGAATGAACAGTGAGAGGTGTCCGACATAGCCTGCCTAAAGCCCCATGCAAGCAGCTTGTGTTCTAAGTTCCTCAAACCAGGCCCTAGGTGCTGTTTCAACCCCATATAAGGCTTTGTTTAACTTGCACACATAATCTAGTTTGGTCTTGCTAACAAACCTGCGGTCGATACATATACACACACAGATCTTGAAGTCTTCAATTTAGAAATCATTATTAATGTCCACTTGTTTAATAGGCCAATGATTTGACACAACAACAGACAGAAACACCCTAATGGTGCCTGATTTAGCCACAGGGCTGAAGGTTTCTGTGTAGTCCACCCCCTCTTGCTGTGAATATCCCTTGGCTACAAGTCCGGCCTTGTATTTGAGAATTGAGCCATCCGGTTTATGCTTGACTTTGAATATCCACTTGTTCCCAACAAGATCATGTGTGTGAAGAAGAGGAGGCACTAGATCCCATGTCTTTTTTGCATAAGGGCATCATATTCCTCATGCATGGCTTTCACACGCATGGGGTGAGACAAATCTTCCGGACCTGATGATGGTTGAAGTGGAACCAAATGCACACCGCTTTGCTTTCGAGAGAAAGGGTAAAAGGTGTTTAGGTTTATACACTCCACTCTTTGACCTGGTTTGCATAACATGACCTGGAGGTACATGAGAGCACCTTGGGGCTAGGTGCTTAAGCGGGATTAGGAGAGGAATAGGGGATGGTACATGACTAGGAGATTGTTTGAATGATGGTGTAGGACTAGGGATAGCATATGACTGAGTGGTGTGGATTAGGAACTAGAACTATTTACAGAGTTAGGGGTGGAGGGTGCAGTGCTATGGGTGTGAATGTGGTCACTATGATTAATAGTAGGACTGGAAGTAGGGAAATAATGCATACCTGGAGACATGAGATCAGCAGCAGTAGGAGCAGATGTTACTGGAACTTGTGGTATAGTGGCAGCAATGGGTAGACTGGTGGAAGGATTATGAAAGATGTGTTGTTGCTTGGATGTAGGGTGCATAGACAGGTAGGGAAATTCCAACTCATTTAACGTGACATCTCTACATATGTACACCTTCCCAAATGGGATCCAGACACACTGTGTCCCTTGTGGAGGTGACTAAGACCTAAATACACACACACTTTTGGGTATGGTATTGGACTTTATGTCCATGGTAAGGTCTGAGATATGGAAAGCAAGAGCAACCAAAATTTTTGAGAAGGTTGTAGCTAGGCTTTTTATGTTAGAGGATTTGGTATGGTGAGTGGTTGTTAAGGAGGGGTGTAGGAAGGATGTTAATTAAACTGACAGCATGCATAAAACCGTCCCTCCAGTAGCTCTGTGGGAGGCCTGCTTGAGCTAGAAGAGTAAGGACTGTTTCCACTATATGCCTGTGTTTTCTTTCTGATCTACCATTCTGGGCATGGATATGAGGACAAGGGTGTCTAAAGTGAATTCCAGATTGAGCCAAAAGAGGAGCTAGGTTTTTATACTCACCCCCCCAGTCTGACTGTACTGTTTTGATTTTAGTGTTAAACTGGTTTTCCACAAGTTGCTTGAACAAAATAAAGGTATTATAGGCTTCTGATTTCAATTTTAATGGGTATATCCAGGTGAATCTGCTGTGGTCATCAATAAAATGTATGTAGTAACGGTAACCAGATGTGGATCTGACTGGGGAAGGTCCCTAGAGATCTGTGTGAATCAGTTCAAGAACATGAGAAGCTCTATTTTAGGAAACAGGAAAGGGATTAGCATGCAATTTTCCATATTGACAGTCATCACAAAAGGGCATTTGTTCATTAACAGACACATTACATTCTTTTAAAACTTGATTCAAAACCTTAACAGAGGGTTGTCCTAGTCTCCTATGCCAAACAATGGCTTGATTATTCTGACTACTGGAGGTAACTAAAGCAGCATCTATGTTGTTGGATTGAGGGAGCTCTGAGACATGGCAGTCTCAGGTGAATCGAGTTTAATGGCTTTGACTGGGTGAATCTTGTAGAGGCCATTTTCCAGGTTCCTTCCAAGAACACCTTCCTCGATGCTTGATCCTTAACAACACATTTAGAAGCGAAAAACTCAATGAGAACAGGGATTATCGAAGAAATCAATTTAGAGACACTAAGTAAGTTTTTCTCGAATCTTGGGTACATGTAGAATGTTTGATAAGTGCGGTCGAGGTGAAGTGTGGTGTGACCAGTGTGAGCAATGTGCATATGATTACCATTTCCTACCACAAGAGTATCATTACCTTCATACTCTGACCTCAAAGACAGATTACCAAGATCAGAAGTTACATGATTGGATGCCCCACTGTCTACATACCAACCAGAATCAGTGGACATTTCAGGTGCAGCTAGATATGCAGCCATTTGTTTTGAGTTCTGTTGGTTCTGATTCTGCTGCACATAGCATTCTTCAAATCTGTGGATGAAGACTCAATAGCTATGTGTCCACTCCTTCCACAAATCGACGTAGGTCTTGAGAACCGAGTTTCCACTTGATCGAGCATTGCTCCTACCACCTCCACTCTCTACCTCTTGATCTCGCTTCTACCACCAACCGATCCCCGCCTTTTATGAATTTGGTTGGTTGTAGGATCATCTGCCTCTGTTCTGTGCCATAAGAGCAGTGTGCTGAGTGGGATCAAGTGATCCTGGTGGATTAAACCTTGCAATAATAGCCTTTCATATGTGGTGAGTTGAGCTTGAACTTCTGCCCAGGACATGGTCTGTATTCTAGATGTTATGTTGACAATAGAAGATTCATATTCTATAGATAATCCACCCAAAGTAGAAAGTATTAGTTCAGAACTAGAGATGGGATAGCCTACTGCAGCTAATCCATTAGAATAACCTTTCATTAAAGCAAGGTAATCTGGCATTGACCTCTCCTCTTTTGTAGTTTTAGTAAGGGCATCTTTATACTCAAGAATCTTAGCCTGTGATTGACTATTGAACAAGGTCTCTAGAGTAATCCATACCTCATGCGGTGTGTTGCAACCTACAATCTCCTGAAGTGCCTGTTCCGTCATGGATCCACACAGTCATCCAAGCAGCAATTGATCCACAGCTACCCATTCATCATAAGATGGATTTCGAATGCCTGGCTGCGCAAATGAGATATTCCAGGCCCGAATTGAGGGTGGAACGTTCACTCCAAAAAGATGATCCTCCAGCTTATGTCCTTGGATGAGAGGGAGAACAGTGTACCTCCATAACAAGTAGTTACTTCGATCTAGCTTCACTGTAATGGTTTGAGACAGGTTTGATGCAAACTGAGGCTTGAGAGACAGAAGAAAATTTGGTGGTGACGGGAAACTGGGTTGACTGCTCACAGCTGTGGAGTAAGGGAATGGTGAAAAGGTAGAGAACTGTGACAGAGTTATTCCAGTGGTCGGAAAAGTGACAGTGGTGGTGGAGAGGGCTGAAAGAGGTGGAAGAGATGTTGTAACTGGTGTTGAACTTAGCACTGGAATGTTCCAATGCTGATGGTTGATACTGAGCTTGTTGTGTTAGGTAATGACGGAGTGATCTCGCCGGAGGAAGGCTGGCTCGAGGTAGGAGTGGCCGCCATGGCTCTGCTACCAACTTAGAAAACACAAGCTCAGAGAATAATCTTCTTTTCTTGGTGATATTGCAATTGTTCACTCCATTTTAATACAAGATAGATCTAAGGATAAGATTCTTAATCTAACAAACTAGTAACAACTTGCTAGGTGTACCAATGCTATAGTGACACCTATACTACCACATGTACCAATCATATTACTCCAAGACACATATCTTAACATCTGGCGATGTTGCAGTGATTGTTTAGGGGGTGGGGGTGTCTTCTAAGGCCTTGTTTTAGGCTAGTTTGGATATTCGGAGTCTTTGCTTCAAGGGTTTTGGTTTTAGATTCCTGTGATCCTGTCATGTAAGTGTCTTTTTCTGGTTTTGATTCCACTGAAGTGGTTACTTTTATGATGCTAATAGCATTTTGATGGGGTGTCCGTTCATAAGATATTCTGGTTCGACTGGTTTGCTAGGAGGACCAACTTATATATGGAATGATGATGATTTTAATAAAATTGATTCGGTGAAAAGAGATAGATTTCAAGGTAACTGTTTTACTAGGATCTATGGAATGAACAATAAGTTTAGTATAGATCTGTTGATTTGGAGAAATAAGCATCTTCATATTGAGTTGTTCTATTGATGATTGCTCGAGAGCTAGGCGGCCTAAAAGACGTGTGATGAGTTTTGATGCAGGCCATCATAACACTGCTAATGATCAGGTGGTACAACAATTTGGAGTTTAGGATTAATAATTGTGTTTGAGTTTGGGAAAATTAGATTTTTGTTTGTCTTGTGGTTGGCAGTTTATTGGTTGTTGGCTTTTGTTTCTGCAGTATTAAGGTTTTGAGGGCTTTGTCGGGATTGCGTGTTTTGATTAGGGGTATAAATCTTATCATTGTCGTTCAAAAAAAAAGTTTTAGTGTCTTGGTAGTGTTTTCCTACAGCTTTTTTTAGATTGTTTTGAGTTTAGGTGTGTTTTCAAGGTCTAGATTAAATGATTAGGAAAAGGTCATGAAGGACTGTTTTACATCTTATTTATGTGAAAAGGACAAAAAAAAAGTACAAAGGTTGTAAAGGACAAAAATTAATGTCAATCCAAATATACCCTTAATGATTTATTTCTGTTGAAGGAAAATACTATTATGTGCCTTCGTCAAAGCCAATGACGATTATCTTTCGGTTATTATGTAACGTTCAATCAGTATTTATTGCCATCAATGTAATCTGTGTTCACATTGTAACCGTGACCCTATATAAAGGGATTATCTAATGGAATGAGATACAGTTTTTCCCACTTTTACTTTTACACGTTATCAGCACGTAGCTCAGAAAAAAAACCTAATTGAGCCGCCGCCGCCAAACTGTCGGGCGCCGCCACCTCTTTGCACTACACACCCCACAAATTTCACGGTTGAAGACGAAGTCATATCTTTAAGCCTCATCTGATTCTTCAGGTCTCTTGGATCTGCAATAAGAAGTAAGGTCAAACTAATTACCTTGGAAGCTGGAACCGGCGATTGAAAAGTTACTGCGGCCTCTTGAGATGATACTTTGAGAGGCGCAAATGGAAAATTAGAGAGCGCAGGCTTGGATTCGCACGGGAATACATCCGATTTATTGACACCACCGGGAAAGATCGACAGGCGGTGCTTATCAGAAACAGAATCGATTGTGTAGGTTGAAGACGAAAACAGACCGCCGTTGATCGCCATCATTTGTGTGCCGTTTGCTACAGCCGGAGGAGATTGCTTTTCTTCGTCAACTCTGAATATTTTTCCGGTCAGTTTCCTTGAAAAAGCTCTCGCACTTTCCGGTCAGTTTCCTTGAAAAAGCTCTTCGCCGCCCAGCCCGCCACCACTGCCGCCCCTTTCCTCCTTCCCGCCGCCATACCAATTACTGTAACGAGAAAGGCTGGGAGATAATTTAGTGGTAAGTGCTTAACATATGTCAAAATTCGATCTTTTCCTTTTGCATGTATGATTTTTTTCGGGCTCAACAATTTAATTTGTGAGCTGCTTTGAGACCCTATTGGCAACTTGAAATTTCGTCAAATAACTAAGAAAGAGGCAGGTAGAATTTTCATCTTCTTAACTAATTTGTCTTGCCATAATTTGATAGTATTAAATTGGGTCCTGCAAATAATATTAAAGCAAAGAGATTTGTTTTTTAGTTTGTTTCTTCTTTGCTTTGAGTTTTTGAATAATAATAACAAAGAAATACATTGAATATAATAATCATCGAAGCAATCGTGTGTTGCTTTTCTCGAAAAGCATGTTGAAGAAGGTATACAAGTGTTGAATGTAGATGGTTTTAGGTCAATTTGTGCATTGATTTTCTTGCGGTAGAGTTTGCCTAAGTTTGAATTTCTGTGTTAATTTTTGTTCATGCATCTAAATTGATTGTGTTATATAAGCTATATGAGTTTCAAAGTCTTGTTGGGACATTGAAAATCAACTACATTTTGAAATTTGGCCAATTTGATATGTATATGCATGTTGCCATGAAAAATGTTATGTACATGTTTGCCGAAATTTCAAATTAAGCATAATAATTATATGTTTGATTGCCTTATAAATAAGATTATATGTCATCCTATGATAAAGAAATTTCATAGGCGTTATATACTAAGTACAAAACAATCAATGTGATAAAGTATCTTCACAAAGCATCGAAAAAATGAGTGACCGCTATGTACCATGGCATCGTGATCCAATTCACACTCTTGAAATTAATTATTGTGGATGTCTTATGACTACATAATTAATATGCTCTTCACTCTTGTTTATGTAGATGGTCGATACAACTCGACCAAATTTGAAATCTTGGACTCGTAAAGAATTGAGTACCACCGGCTGGTTTCGGATGTGGAAATGGCCTTTGTTGCAAAGGACTACACTCACACTATCAAAACACCCACCGACCCTAGGGACGACCCATCTGCTAAAGTAAAAGCAAATGCCCTAATGTTCTTGAGGCGACATATTGACTCTAGCTTACGCTGAGAGTACCTTCATTGAAAACACCCAAAGAATCGTGGGATGCCCTGTAGGGGGCGTTTTGGGAACATTCATGACACTTTACTCCCGGAATCGCCTCGCTCGGTGGAATGAAATCCGCTTGCTTGACTACAAAGGGGTAGACCAATTCAACAAGGACATGTTGCGTCTTAGAAAGCACGTCTCAAATTCCGTGGAAAGGAACTCACGAAGATGATATGATCCGAAGACTCTTTCCACTTTTCCTACTTCAAAGACTTATACTAGCAAACCAAGATAGCCGAGTACGACAAGAAAAATATTACGACCTTTCACAAATTGATCAACATGCTTTTGCAAGTGGTGAGCGGCATGATCAAGTTCTCATGAATAATAATGCCCGGACTGGCTTTGGGACAAAGAAAATTCCCGAGGTTAACTATGGCAAGATGAAAGGTGGAAAGAACCCCAAAGAAAAGGGAGTTGGACGTCTTTGAGCCTTACCCACGTGGAAACAATGCACCACGTGGAAAGGGACCTAGGGGCCGTAGTATGGGCCGTGGAGGTCCCCTAATGTATGGCGCAGAAATGGTGGTGATGGTCCTAGTGGCCATGGTGGTCCTAAGGCTAAGGTGCAAAAGGCACCTAAGAACCCTCAAGAAAAAGGGAGAGTTGGAACCGAACCTTGCTATAGGTGTGGAGTTACTGGGCATTGGTATAATACTCCGCCGAGCAAGTAACAAAGTAGCGACCAATTACAAGAGGTATAGGAATCTAGAGAACAAGAGGCCCACTATACGGAAGATGGAGGCAATGACACTGATGTCAACCTCACAATTGCAGACTTCAATAGCAACAAGAACCCTGCTCAGTCAATGGATGTTCCAGACTTTGATTGATCTGCTTTGCTTATTTATTTTTCCAAGAACATCGTGAAGGCGGAATGCCTTATTTTTAATTAGACTATTTTGGTCTTAAAGTTCATTTAAATAATGGTTTGTTGAATTGGATTTTGATGTACGAGACTTTTATTTTTGATTTTCGTTGGCCTATTAATAAATTTCGGATTTTATTCTGAAGTATTGAATTTTATTCGATTTTATTTACCAAGATATACATGGTTCAAAATAGCACTATTAAGGTGTAAAGCAATACATCTACCATACAATAAACATATATATCGGGATGAAAAGCATATCATTCTATCTCCATCGAAAAACTCTAAAGAATATGAGTTATGTCTTCGACTTTTTAATCTCATCTAATTTAAATGTAGGAATGAATCGAGGAGAAATAGAGTGCTTAGGCGATAGTGGAACCACACACACTATCTTAAGGAATAGACAATTATTTGTCGAGTTAATTCCATGTAATTCATCTGTGACTACGATGATTGGATCATCACAAGTAATACAAGGGCGAGGAAATGCCACATTTTTGATGCCTAACGGTACAACGATAAAAGTCACTAACGCCTATATGCACTAGAGCCAATCGAACCTTGTTAAGTTTCAAAGATATTCGTGCTAACGGTTATCATTTGAAACTCACCGTGAGAATGGAACGAATATTTGTATATTACCACAAATGAATGTGGAAGGAAACGCATACTAGAAAAGCTTATGAGTCAATCTAATGGATTATATATTACTACTATTCGGATTATTGAATCCTATCTCGTCACCAACAATGAAATTTGGGACACCGACTCATACTGCTTTGGCATGATCGCCAGACACACTGGGTCGAGATATGATGATCCGTATTTTAAAGAACTCACACGGACATCCCTTCTTTCGAGGAAAAACAAAATGGGACAAAAATCCGACACAATGCAAAGTGTCCAAAGTAGTGTTGTTTCAAAGCGACCATTGTCGTCAAGCACCGGATGAGTTATATCCTCTTCCTCATTGACCATTTCAAGGCACACCAATCATTTTGCAAAGCTCGCTTTTAGCAAAAGCAGGATCGAGACCTTCCTATGCTAAAGACATGAAACAAAACATTCCATTCTTACAAAGAATACAAGGTGATATATGTGGACCTATCCATCCGTAACGCGGGCCATTCAAGTATTTTATGGTTCGTGGATGCCTCGACACGGGTCACACGTCGCATTATTGTCCACAAGGAATGCCGCATTTGCAAAACTCTTAGCACAGATTATACGCTTAAGGGCTCACCACCCTGATCACCCTATCAAGTCTATAAGGCTTGATAACGCCGAGAGTTCACATCAAAAGCATTTGATGATTATTGCATGTCTATCGGGATTGACGTAGAACATCTTGTACCCCATGTGCATACACGAATGGTCTCGCGAGGCCACCATCAAAAGGCTACGAGATGGTGGCCAGGGCATTGGTTATGCGCACCAACTTGCCTCTATCTCGCTTGGGGTTATGCAATATTGCACGCAGCTTTACTTATTCGTTTGCACTCCACCGCTAGCCAACCATTTTCTCGTACCGGGTTGGTTCTTTGGATATGAGCCTGATATTTCACACTTACGCATATTTGGTTGTGCAAAGATATGTGCCTATTGCGCCTCCACAACATGCACTAAAATGGGTCCTCGAGAGACGATTAGGTATTTATGTTGGATATGAATCCCCAACTATTATCCGCTATTTGGAACCTTTGACAGCGATCTATTTACCGCAAAGATTTGCGGATTGTCACTTTGATGAGACTGTCTTCCCGTCGTTAGGGGAGATAAGAAAAAGGATTTTCTAAGGGAACGAGCGAATTGTCGTAAGTGGTTTGTCCCCACTCGCCTCATTTTGATCCCCGTACCTCACAAAGTGAAAGTGAAGTGCAAAGAATACTTAATCTTCGAACGTAGCGCATTCGATGCCTGATCGTTCTCGATATTGCTAAAGTGACAAGATCACATATACCACCGCAAACGTGCTCGCAAGGTTAGAAGTCCCCAAAAAGGGCACAATGTCAGAGCTAAAGGCATTGCGACCACACTTAGTGGAGGTGTGGATGAGGCCGTGGCGCCCAAAGGAAGAGGGGAGACCACTTGGTTCGACCGATACTCACCCAAGGAAGAAGAGGGTGAGTAAGGCACAATCCGACCCATTAATCATCAATGTAGAAATCCTCTCATGAGATTATCTCGATTCACGATTATGTCCATGAATCAATACTGGAGGACGCCCCGATGTTTGAATTGATTCCAGAGAACAAAGAAATCTCAATGGATTATGAGAGTGCATACGAGTTGATGGAAAGATCTTCCATGCACATTGATGATATATTTGCATACACTTTGTTGCTCAAGAAATCATAGAGCACGATGATGTCGAACCACGCTCTGCTTGCGTAATGTCAACAAAGAACAGATTGGCCTCGAATGGAAAGAAGCAATCCAGCAGAACTAGATTCTCTCGACAAAGAGATGTATTTGGTCCGGTAGTGCTAACCCCACCAAGTGTAAAGCTGTAGGACATAAATGGGTATTTGTCGAAAAGCGTAATGAGAAGAATGAAGTCCTAAGGTACAAGGCTCGCCTTGGGCGCAAGGTTTCTCACAACGCCTGGAATTGACTATGAGGAGACATACTCTCTCAATAATGGATGTAATAACTTTCCGTTACCTAGTTAGTTTAGTTGTTTCCGAAGGATTGGAAATGCAAATCATGGATGTGGTTTACATATATCTCTATGGGGATCTTGATTCGAGATATACATGAAAGTGCCTGATGGTCTTTCATTGCCCAAGTCAAGTGACTCTAAACCCACGGAGTGCGTTTGCAATCGATTGAAACGCTCACTTTACGGATTAAAACAATCCGGGCGGATGTGGTATACCCGCCAAGTGACTACTTGATTGGGAAGGGATATAAGAATGATGAACTATGCCCCTGCGTATTCATAAAGAAAACAAGTTCGGATTTGCAATTGTAGCAAAGATATGTCGATGATATGAACATAATAGGTACTCTTAATGAAATAAGAGAAACCGCGAGCTATTTGAAATCCGAATTTGAGATGAAAGATCTTGGGAAAACTCGGTTTTGTCTAGGCCTTGAACTAGAACACCGAGCTTGTGGAATACTTATCCACCACCTGCATATGTCCAAAAGATGCTCAGCGATTTAATATGGACAAAGTGCACCTGTTAGCACTCCCATGATCGGTCGAAGTTTGGACATAAAGAAAGATCCATTTCGTCCAAAGGAAGATGACGAAGAGCTATTGGGAGCCGAAATTCCCTACTTAAGTGCAATAGGCGCATTATTGTATTTAGCTCAATGTACTCGACCGTATATTGCATTCTCGGTGAACTTGTTAGCTAGATTCACTCCGCGCCAACGCAGTCATTGGAATGGTGTTAAAAACATATTTCGATACACTAAAAGGAACCATTGACTTGGGCCTATTTTTTTCCTACACAAAGACAAGAGGGACCGTAAATGAAAATACAACCCCTAAAGAAAATGTCGACAATGAAATCGCCACCCCTACTCAAAACCCCAAACAATGTATTAGTTGGGTTTGCGAGACGCTGGTATCTATCTCGACCACATAAAGGTCGTTCCCAAACCGGTTATGTATTTACCATTGGGAACACGGCGATATCTTGGAGATCAACCAAGCAAAGTCTTGTGGCTACCTCCTCGAACCACTCACGAGATTATTGCTCTACATGAGGCGGTTCGTGAGTGTATATGGATAAGGTCCATCCTTACACATATTCGAGGACCATGGTTTAAGTTCCACCACCTTGAAGAGCCTACTTGCATTTATGAAGATAATGCGACTTGCATCGAGCAGATGAAGCTTGGTTATATCAAGGTGACAACACAAAACACATATCACCAAAGTTTTTCTATAACCAAAGAACAACAAACTCTCCTCAAGATTCAAGTGAATCAAGTAAGGTCTGAGGAGAATGTGGCGATTTTTGTTTACCAAGTCACCGCTTAAAGCAATATTTGAGGAACATGTGAAAAATATAGGAATGCGAAGGCTTTCAAAGCTTCCTTGATCGGTGTAAGGATCGGGGGAGATATAGACCTCGGGGGAGTCTAATACACACATGTTATCCTTAAAGATTAAAGGTGCGTTGTGCTCTTTCCTTTGACCAAGTTTTATTTTGTCCCACCGGGTTTTGTTACTTGGCAAGGTTTTTAACGAGGCAACGATCCATGCACCATTTACGCTTTGACTTGGCACAAGGGAGGAGTTGAAGGAAAATACTATTATGTGCCTTCGTCAAAGCCAATGACGATTATCTTTCGGTTATTATGTAACGCTCAATCGGTATTTATTGCCATCAATGTAATCTGTGTTCACATTGTAACCGTGACCCTATATAAAGGGATTATCTAATGGAATGAGATACAGTTTTTCCCACTTTTACTTTTACAATTTCTAATATTTTACTATTTATTTCGAATAAATCGATATTTATTGTTATAAATGAGGTAAATATTTTGTTGTAACCGCCATGACCTTTTCTCCTCATTTCATGCCATTTTCATTCATCGTCTCCTCGCTTCTGTTTTACTCTCTCCTGCAATGTTAAACTGATCATCGGCTTCGCGGAATCCCAAAACGGCGGAGGAAGCTTGATCGAATCCATACTCTTCCTCCGCCTCCTTCAAAGAACTCCATAAACAATGGATGATTCACGTTCACACACGGCACCAAAACCTCTGTTGCTCTCCTCTCCTAATCCAACCATAATCGCTACGAATCCTTTCTCCGTTCAAACCCTAATCCTCATCTCATGGCTTCTTCAAATTGATTAGGGTTTTTTTTTCCTCGCCTGATTCTCAAGAAAACCGTTCTTTCTTCTCCTTCGTGTCTGATTTCCACATGTGACGATCCTTTTGAATCAAAACAAAGCAGAGGAAAAAACGCAGGAAAAAAAAGCTCTCGGATTCAAACGCAGGAAAAAAAACGCAGAAAAAAAACGCAGGAAAAAACGGCGATGGAGGGTTAATTTGATGATGGAGGCTTCGTGTCGATTTCCACATGTGATTTATCCTTTTTGAATCAAAACAAAGCGGAGGAAAAACGCGAAAAAAAAACGCATGGGACAAGTTTACGCTTTTTTTCTGCGTTAAAGCTTTTTTTTCCTGTCTTTATTTTTGTTCTTGAAGAATTGTTGTTGTTGTTGCATTTCGGTTTGATCAATTGTTGTTGTATGAATCCTACTGCCTTTATTTTTGTTCTTGAAGAATTGTTGTTGAAGAATTATCAATTGTTTGTTTTTAGAAATTATCAATGCATTTTTGTAATGTTACTACATTTTGTATGAATGTGCACGATCTTAAGGTGACACAAATCCCTATTATCGGGCTCTCCTTTCCAAGTAGGGTATAGAAAGAGTAACGTTTGGCATTTTTTCTATGAATGCCATTTGCGCGTCTTAAGCGCACACAATCCCTATCGTTCCTCTTCCCAAGAGGGTAAAAGCAATGGAAACACCCTCAAACATAAGTAACACATAATGTAATGAACTCGTAATAACACCAACACGTAGTAACACCGCACGACTTTAATGTGAAAAGAAAAAAAAATTATTATCATTAAAGGTATTTTTGTACATCTCTTTTTTTTTGTCCTTCTCAACCAAATATTATTTTTTTTGTCCTATTCTTCATTTAAGATGTAAACTTGTCCTTTAGGACCACCACCCGTTAAATGATTAGATTTTCTGTGATAAGTTTTGTATCGTTGCTAAAGTTTTCTAATAAATATTTTTACTTGATGTTCATTTATATTAATAGAGGTCTTCACAGACACTTTGCGAAATTTTTGACATACCGGGAGGAACGAAGTAAGATTATTTTTGTTATATTTAAGTCATTGTATGATTCTTAAGGAGGATTCCAAGGGCAGACCCAGTATAAGGACAAAAGAAAGCAAAGCTCGTCCGGACAAAAAAATATTATACTATAAAATATATGTAGTCTAGCTTGATCCATAAAATATTCTCGGTGAATTCGATATAATCTATTAACCGAATTCAAATTAAAATCACGGCTCCGTCCTTAAAGATTCTTATTAAAAAGTTTATAACTTAGATCCGATTTTCTCAATTTGTGCGTGTCATCCTTGCATATGGGTCATGCTAATCTTCTCTGTCTAATTCCAATTTTATAAGTTAGATCCGATTTTAGGTCATGTAAAAGTATAACAAAATATTCTGAAAAATATATTGGTCATATTATTTTGTAATGAGACGGTACAAAACAACATATGCCTGACAACACTCTGTAAAACAAGCATGCATGCATCATACATGAGGCATCTATCGGTACAAAAAGAGAAACAGCCAAAGGTTTCCTAATTAGTTGTTGTATGATATATTACCCCTTTTGATGACAAAGTAATGCCAAAATAAAATGACTATAAAAACAAAGATTGCTAAACTCTAGTGGCTGAAATTGACATTGACATTTAACAAACTAATAAGCTTCCTGCATCAACTCCTAATCTAAACTTCTTGTCATTTACCAACCAGTTAATCCTTATTGTAAACTATTTAATTATTAAAAATTTGTCGGTACAAATGATAATTGAGATGGAATTTATGTTCTAATTAATGGCGTCTTCTAGGCAGCTATTTTGAGGAAAATGTTCAAAGTGGAATTTTTTTAAAGATATTCTTATGCCTAATGATTATCTCTTCAGGTGAAATAAATTGCTAACGTTAAAGTGTATAAAATATTAATTATATGTATTGTAATCAACTTAAAATTTTTGGTAGATATGATATTTCAACATGATATCAGAACGAGGAGTCTTGGGTTCAAATTTTGCTGACAATATTATTTTTCCCATTTGTGTACCTAGTTGGCTCAGCCTTATATACACTTGAGGGGACGTGTGTAAAATGTTAACTATTTGTGTCATCATCAACTGCCTAAGCTTATGGGAGAGTTGATAGTAGCTTTTGGGGGAGATGATATTCCAACAATTTTGAGCAAGCTTCAAGAGAATTCCTACAAAACCAAACCTTTAGGAGAGATGGTAATTCAACAGCTACCATCCAAGGTAAATTTATTCATGTGGAAAGCAGTCTTCAAGAGAATTCCTACAAAACCAAACATTCTTTTTTGCGGTGTGGCTGTTCAATATTCATTATGTTTGCTTTGTTACAACTTTGAAGAATCAGTTAATTATCTATTATCTGCATGTGATGTGTCTTTGCTGATTTGGAATCATATATTCAACTGGTGCAAGATCGTTATGTTGAATGCGCGCGAGTTTGTTTATTGATATATGTCTTTTGAAGCCTTGGTATTTGTCAAAATCTTTGGTGTCTCACTTTTGGTCTACAATTGTTGGAATTACTTCATGGGTAATTTGCAGGGGTGCACACGGTCCGGTTTTCCGGTTTTTAACCGCTTTTAAAACCAAACCATTTTTTACAGTTTCAAAATTTACAAACCAAAACCGAACCATAGCTAGGTAAAACCATTTTACCCGGTCCGGTTTGGTTCGACTTGGTTACGGTTTTTTTCGGTTTTTAGTCCTTTTTTTCTTACAAATAATTCACTGAAAAGACATTATCATGGTTCAACGAATTCATTTCATTATTCATACGACAATCATATAAGGTTCTAATTCTCCATCTACCATACATCATTACTTGAATGTCACTGGGTCCTCTCTCTCTCTCTCTATATATATATATATATATATATATATATATATATATATGTGTGTGTGTGTGTGTGTGTGTGTGTGTGTGTGTGTGTGTAACATTATATTATCATATTTTCCAATTCGAGATGATCATATAAAACAATGTAAACTGTTTTATTTCATCTTGTCATATATATATCTTATTGAGATGGGCATCAAACTACATGTGTGAGGTAGTTGATTGAAGTATTAATAGATCGTGATCGAGATATTAGTTATTTACACGTAGTGATAATTGATCATGACCGACGAAAAGTCGGTTCACTGTGGTGATCAATTCTCACAATGATATCGATTTAAAAGTCGGTTTCTTGTAGTACAAGCATGCGTAGAGATAGTGACACGAGTGGATTGGTGTGGTGTAAATAAATGCCTCTAATTAATAGTGTTGATATACATGTATATATACATACACACACAGATATATATATATATATATATATATTTATATATTTCCTGTTCTTGGCCGGTCCGTTTTATCTTAGAAAACCAAAACCAAATTGTTTTTAACGGTTTTGTTTTTTGCAATAAAAAAACCAACCAAAAAACCATGGTTTATGTATTTTCACTGGTTTGGTTTGGTTTCCGGTTTTTTTGTTCACCCCTAGTAATTTAGACTCACCGGAACAAAGTCATCTTTAATTCTCTTTTTATTGATGCTGAATTGGTTTTCAAAGAGATTCAGATGACGTCTTTCTCCTGGCTTTCTAATTCAAATTGCATAAAGAAATTCGACTGGAAAAGTACGAAGGCAAACCCGATTGATGCTACTACTTGATTTTTGCTGATGTGGAATTTTCGGAATTTCAAAACAATTACTTTTCTCGTTTTTTTGTTTATGGGTTGCTCCTTTTTTTTGCGCAGTTGTTGTTTTCTTTGTTTGTTTTTCGGTTTGTAATCAATTTTATCTCACATCTCTAACTTCTCGTTGGTTTTGTCTTATAAATAAATGGTACATTTAAAGGCACCACATTATTTTTACTTTGGGCACCACAACACTCTAAAAATTTGATGATTACTCATGGCACCACACAATAAAATTTTAAATGATAAATTTACTTAATCACACCACACCTATTAAATTTCAAGTTTATTATATCCAGATTGTTTTTACTATGTCTAGATTTTGTTTTTACAATAACATCCTTAACCCATAAACAATTGCATATTGCATATTTTCCTTAACCTTCAACCTCCATCTTCTCCATCTTCTCCATCCTTCAATCACCATTTCTCCACCCTTCTTCAACCACCCTAATCACCATGTCCACCACACCTCTAACCATAGAAAAAAAAATCCACCATTCTCGTAACTCGTCCATTAATTTCAACATAAACTCCAAATCATCAAGCAAACAAGGATATATAGACACCCGTCTGTTTTTGTTTTTACTTTTTGGTTTTTTATCTGTCAGTTTTTTTTTTTTGCTTTGGATTTTTGGATCTCAATGTACGATTCAATTCTGCATTGTTGTCAAAAACAAAAACAAAAAAAAAAAAAATGGAGATGCACCTGTCTGTTCAATTCAACCATTGTTTTATTTCATTTTCAACACCTCTATATATTTAGCCTTATTTTTTAGTTTGAAAAGAAAAATGCTCCAGCTTAAAGGTGATGGTGGCAATAATGGCTTTGGGTCTGGGTAATGGTGGAGGAAGATGGGTGAAAGGACGGCTGGGCCGGGTGGGTGGTGGGTGGTGGCGGGGCTGGTGGTACTTGGTGGCGGTACCGGTGGGGGTAGCAGGGATAGTGAAGGGGTGGTAGCTAAAAGGAAATTAGGTAATTCAGGGTTATCTGTGTAATTATATTGTTAGAGTGGAAGATTTTGACAGATGTGATGTTATAAGTAGAAATGATGATATATTAATTCCACTGTGGTGCATTGGGAATATTTAAAAATCAATGCACAGATTAGGTAGAACAAGATGTGAATGCGTGATCGCCTTAATTTGCCTTGAAGAAAATAAGTGTGATACATTTAAAGTCATCCATAAATAAATCTATATTTGGTTGTTATAATAAAAAAAAATAATAAAAAAAAAACCTTGGACACACATTTGAAGGAGTCTATTAAAAAAGTTTTTGTTTTGTTTTGTTTTTTGTATTTTGTTTTTTTGAAGTATAATAATTTAAATAGAGGAGCATGCAATATGTAAAAACATCTCGCTCAATACTGTTTTTCCGTTTATTTTGTTTCAAGTGTTTGAGGCTATTTGTTGACATTGTACTGCCCTATGTTATCAAAGTTGTTAGTCGTCCCATATTGAGGATATACTATTTTTTCACACACTATTGTAAGAGATATACTTAATTCCACCATCTCATTAGTACCGTAAGCGAACCGAAGCTTATTCATGAAGAAATTGAGATCACTCAGAACCCAAAACTGCACTCAATTCAGCTTAAATCTGTTCAATTCAAATCGACTTCGATTCGAAGATTAAACGCTTCAATACTTGAAAGAAACTAATACTCGATTCACTACTCATGAAAGAAAATGAAATATAGATTCATATAAGCATAT
This sequence comes from Gentiana macrophylla, assembly GCA_026214975.1. Taxonomy (NCBI): domain Eukaryota; kingdom Viridiplantae; phylum Streptophyta; class Magnoliopsida; order Gentianales; family Gentianaceae; genus Gentiana; species Gentiana macrophylla. The sequence continues at coordinate 152,700,202 of CM047805.1, read as the reverse complement.
ATGAATATTTATACACATATACATACATATATATTGTTATAAATATGTTTATGTGTCTGTATATTTTTAATTATAATATCAAATTCTATTGTTTTGTTGATTTTATATCTTTTGTATAATGTTGTCCTTCAAATAATTTGCATTAATAATTTAATTTAGGACTCAATAAATTATTCTTCGAGACGATGGAATGAGGAAGGCTCATTTTTTTTCCAAAAAGGATTGAGCGGTTACGACTGGGGTTGGGCGGTCACGTTAGCGAGTTGGGCCGTTTGTAAGGTGGGTTGGGCGGTTCCGCAATCGATTTTGGGCGGTTCCGCCTAAAATTGGGCGGTCAGCATGCGTTTAAAACGTGGGTTAAGATAGGTTTTATTTTTCAAATGAGAAATAATACGGGCACAACAGTTGTACAACAACGAGTGACACAACGATGATCTGCACCGTTGATCATAATGAGTCTAAATTGAACATGATGTAATCTAACATGATCAAAGGCGGAAATCATCGTTGTGTCACTCGTTATACCCGTATCATTACTCGTTTCAAATATAGGGGTGTAAAATGCGAGTTTTGGGGAAAAAAGTGTAATAGTCAAATTTTCCTATAAAATATGAAGATCCATATAATGAAGGGTAAAATAAATGTTAATGAAGATGTAGTAAAACTTGTATCATTCGTCAAGGCGTTGGCCAAGATGCTGTTGTTTGTTTTAATCCTGATTTTGATTTGAGTTTCATGGGATAGTATACGTGTGTATTTTGTATCCGTAAATAAAAAAGAAAAACACGTATCATTGTGGGTGTTTTTTTTTTTTTTTTTTTTGAGTACGTATCATTGTGGTTGAAAATCTATGCAATGAATGGGTAAAATAAACATTAATTAATGCAGGTGTAACAAAACACATATCATTGAAAGAAAAGAAGAAAAGCAAATGTAGACTAATGCAACGATTGAACACTATATGTTAAAAAACATACTACCAAATGTTTTATTAAACACATATGACCAAATGTTAAACAATTAACACACATTATTATTATTATTATTATTAACCACAAGATCTTTTTATCTTCTTCTTTTTTTCTTCTTAAAGTCCTCGGTATCCGGAATCCACTGATCCGACCTCCCGGTATCCGATTAAACACATATGATCTAACATTAAGCAACACGGTACCAAATATATTATAACAACATATGATCAAGCATTAAACAACACGAAAAAATATGTTATTAATTACTATATTGTACATAAGATTGAACATTTAAGCAACAACGTACCAAAAACATTATTCGTGTATTGTTGTTTAATCTTCACATTGATTCGATTTAACTTATGTAAATCAAATTCGCTTTGAATTTTGACTCGAGCATATCTCGAACTACATACATGTAGCATATCTTGTTTACGACCCCTGTCTTGCCTCATGGTACATCCGCTTATGACTATATTTTCCATACACAAATAAATAAATAAATATATATAAAGAGTGGAAGACGACATATACATGCAAGTGCCATATAGAATATCAGTAGACGGTCTTAGCCTGGAGAAACAACAAATTCAAATCATACGTCTGTCTCAGGCCAACAACAATTCAAATCATACTTTTCCTTCCTGAGTTGTTTAAGAAAGAAATTAGCACTATCTTTGTCCTAAAATAGAAATTCATCTAGGTTTTTTATTTTGTCTTACGATGCAAATTCATTTATATCAATAGAGTATTTATAACATTTTCTTCCTCTTTTACAATTCATTTATTATATACTTATCACTAATCTCTACTTTAATTACATTAATAACGATGAAAATTAATCAAAATTAATGACGATAAAAGATTTAATCAACTTTTAAATTTGTTAGAAAAAGTTCAAACAGGCGTACATTATTTGGGACGGAGGTAGTAATATATAGTTACATACTCTCTATGTCCCAGAATATAAGTCACTCAAACTCTTTTTGTTTGTCTAAAAATATAAATTATTCTACATTATCAATGAAGCTGATGTAAGTCATCCTGATGAAATAATTTCCGATTCTGGTGCAATTAACGATATTTTGGCATCAACTTGAGCAATTTGAATGATGATTGGAACCATATTTTGTGTACATAGAATTTTCGTAAAACCATGTTTCTAGCTATATTATATTAGTATTAGCCGATTTTGTTATCGATTTACACGCCAGATCTTTATGTCTATTTTGCAAACATGATATCACGGTGGGGAGTGTGGATTCGACCTCGTGGTGGCTTTTGATTCTTTTGTGATGATTTTGTGTTGTGGCGAGGATTTCAGCCCACGAGGATTATTGATACACATTAGAGGGTTCAATCCAAGCCAAGTGGGAGAATAAACCTTGATTATGTGATTTCAGATACAAATGACTCGAGCCATGTCACATTGACCTGAGTCAAGGAGTAGTTGAGCATTTAATGCAAATGTCATTCAGCCAACTACCACTTATTGGACTTGACCTACGCCAAGAAGCTCTGACCCGCGCCAGTAGTGCATTTTGATCTTGACCTATGCCAAGATGGATTGACCTGAGTCATCAGTGCAGAGTCAGCAAATAATTAATCCCTTTTATTCTTCCAAACACATAATTATCAAAATATACACTTCATCTTCTTCAGCTTTTCTATCTTGAAGGCCAAACCCCACCCCAATGCTCTTATAGCCGAATTTTAGTAGAAATTGACTCTTGATTTTGATTGTAAAAGCTAAGAATTCTAGTTTAACTCTTCTAGTTGATTGGATTCAACACACTAGTGTTAGTTCATTGAAGCTTTTGGGAGTTGGATGAAGAGCACCAACTCGAATTTGAACTCTTGGATTGGTAATTCTTAATCTTTATTTTCAATCAATTGTTCTTATGGTTATGAATATTAATCTTGAGATGTTAATGTTTGTAGATATGAGTGGCTGACCTATCTAGCCAAGATTATGTTGTAGTATTAGTTTATCCTTTTGTGATCGATTGGGAATAATTGTTTGTGTTGTTAGTTTTGATTGTTGTGGAGCTTTGCCTACTTGTATTGTATTGGTTGCTTGCATTAGAGTAATTGCCTAGTGTTAGCGTTTACACGCTTAACGGATACCGAACGGAGATGTTAGACGTGGGAGAGGGGTAGTGAATCGAAGGGTAAAATCGACTCTTCGAGGCATTCGATTTCTTATCCGGGATTCTTGGCTTTGCCATTGCATTCACGTCGCGTAGCATACCGAATCATTAGGTTTAGATCGCTTGACCAAGGAGGAGGAGGTAGAGAGCAATTCCATTCACTGTATTTATGGGGATTTTCTTGCTTAGAATGCACCGCTTTCACAATCTCGAACACGAAAGGTAGGAAGTTATTCCCATGACATTACGAGAGGACAACTAGGCTACACATTATCTTGGTTAGTTTCTTTTATCATTTTATCATCTTTGTTAATTCAAGTATTTTATTTATGCAATTGATTAATCTTCCACCAAATTATGACTGCATTGAATTAATTTGAACTTTTAGTGTATAACCTCACAAGATAGTTCCCGTGGATTCGACCTTGATTCACCATACTAGACTACAATCGACCCGGTACGCTGCCAGTTAGATTGGACACCTCGGTTTGGCCCATCAGAAGAATTTATTATTTTTTCTCTATTTTACCCCAGATTAATATCAAAATACAACTATTCCCTCCGTCCCAAAATATAAGTCATCCTAAAATGCCTAATACAACCTTTGACTATTATGCAACAATTGTAAAGTGAAAGATGATGAAAAATGTTAAAAGATGATGTTTTAGTATTATGAATGACTTATACTAGAGACAAAATGAAAAAATTACGATAACTTATATTTAGAGACGGATTGAGTAATTTTCAATACTTTATAATCGTTTTATTAATAATAGTTAAATGATATTTTAAACATTTCTTCTTCAAAAATGACATCCAACCACTTTTTTTTATTATTTATGAAAATACTTAAAATGATTTATATTTTTGGACGTAAGGTATATTTAATTATGTTTCAATTTATGTCACATTCATAGATAACAATTTCTTATTTGACCTGATAGAGAGTCTGACTAATATTTATATATTTCCTTACAATATTAATGTTTGCAAAGACAAAATTGACTATGGAAATCAAATCAAAGCACGCGCGACGAACGTGATGTTATTGCATATTAATTTACGTGTATATGTATTCTTACATATTTTCCAATTTAAAGACTGCAGTGTTTTTTTATAATTAAGTAAAGATTACACTATTGATGTATATAAAATTTATAAATGTTGGTTAGCAACAAAAAAATATTATAGATGTTACGTTACAAAGATTTGACTAAAACTAGGGTTACTTGTACCTGCTATTAAGTTATGTGTTGTATTATATTAAGAGGGAAACTTGACAAAATATACTCAAAAAATAAAAGATTTGACAAAATATGCTTTGTATGATCGTATGCCTCATGCGTCGCTTCATTCGTCGCAGCAACAGATCGCGTGATGATCACGCTCGCCAGACGTCATTCATACAAGGCTCTGGCGTCGTCGACGTAGAGCGTAGCTTTCAAATATTTTCATACGAGATATATATTTCTAATTTTTTTACTTTTCGGAAATAGAAACTCAAGTTTCCCTTATTAAGAAGGAGAAATAAAGGGATAAAAGTATTTATAAAGTAGTATAGGTATGTAACGACGTACCGCCTCAAACCAAAACTTGAGAATAAAGCTAATTAAGGGATATGTGTTCCAACCACTCCACGTATGCCCTTTGCATTATCCTTAAAACCACTTAGTAGTATTTATTCTTCTTCAAGTATAAAAAAAAGAAATATATAATATTCTCCTAAGTGGTGGATTTGTCCTTGTTGTTTCTCTCTTTTTCTTTTCTTTTTTAAGTTTTCTTTTAAGGTAACGATGCATGTGAAATATACATGTAAATCGATATATATTACCGGTAGTTTTATGGTGGTCCGATTCCACCATGCCATATCTATTTAACCAATATTAGTTTTTAAACTAATGACAAACACATAGATTTTAGGAATAATTATTTTAAAGCATCTATTTTTTCTAATTTCTTATTGATCCTGGATCATAAAATCATACTTGGATCTTCGATATATTACATAAGGAAAAAAATCACAAAACATGAATATCTCGCCCGTTTATTGGTCGTTATGCAACTTACATCAGAATGATGTAATTAGTGTTATATATATAGATGATTCTTAACTTAATATACTTTTAAAACTTGGTATAAAGTCCACTCTTAATAGTTAATACTATCCTCTAATCACACATTTTTCATGTATAAGAAGAAAAAAAAATCATAATGATTTTCAACACGAATCATGTATTTTTAAAAACCGATCTATAATCGATCGTTAGCTTTATAAGAATCCCAGATCGAATTTTGAGATCATCACGTCATCATTTTGATAAAACATCATTTAGTTCTTTATTTTTATAAAGAGATGTCCACCAGATTTATTTTAAATCCTATTTGGTTGAACACACAAAGAGGATTTTGGCCCTAAACTATAGGAAAATTTATGATAATTGAGTAGTACATAAAAAAAAAAATAAAATATATATATATATATATATATATATATATATATATATAGATATAGATATGATGACTCTATGTCGACTATCCTAAAACTAAAAATGTGCATGTTGATTTTAATGTAGCTGGGGAAACCTAATTAATAAGGAGGTCAAAATGAAGATAATAATTAGCTAAAGGATATCTCACTTCCCATTTACGTAAAGTCGCACTTATAATATCCCCTAGCTGATCAATCCACACACAAAGATAACGTAATTTTATTATTATTATTTTTTGTTTTGGTTTTGATATTGATATATATCCTCTTTTTAGCTTTACACGTACGTACGGACATGCAGCTACTTGTATTGATCGTAAACCGGGTCCTTCTTTTCCAACCAAAAAAAAAAAAACAGGGTCCTTCCACGTCGTAGTAGTAGTTGTAGTTGTACGCCCTCTTTTCTTTTGCTTGACTTTCTTTATTATTCTATGTGTATATGTGAATATTGATTCTAGATCTCACTTGCTTTTGTATATATATATACTAGTTAAACGGCCCAAGTCAACGCGCTGTGAGAAATACCACGCTGCCTTGCTTACCTTAACGTCAAAAACTAATAAATATAAAATACATTTTAACTAAAATATCACTCCACACATTTTAAGACAACACAATATAAATGACGAAATTTAGCGGCATTGATATTATACAACAAATTATGATGTCAATTATTTAACACGACGACAATTAGACAAATGTTTTGACTTTACTTACATGTACACCCGACACAAAAACAAAAGCTCCAAACTACATTTAACACTCATCAATAAAATACATTTACCACATTAGAAAAATTTGGTCTTTATTCACACTAAAACTAACCAACGGCTTACCCATGGTATGGCCTTGCACGACATCGCCGCAGTCTAAACGATATGTTAATAATCTTGAAGACAAATGGTACAAATGCTATATGAAATGATATGTTTTTTTATGAAATGGTCCCGCTTGACTTATATCTTGAAAATAATACATCGCAGTGTAAACGATATGTTTTTTTTTTTTTTATGAAATGAATTTATTTTAAAAATTTATAATATTTCATGAAACGCTAATAAAATTATTTTGGCATGATATAAAAATCGCATTTGCAATAAGTCGCGGCTTTATATTTTGAAAATAGTCATACATTTGCTACATATATTCGCACATTAAAAAGTAATACAATTGAGTCTCCAAAATGAAACAACTTAACTCAAACCCTTCTTCTAACAAAACAAAAAAAAAAAAAAAAAAAAAAAAAAAAAAAAAAGCTGGGCCAGGCCTGCGATGAACAGTAAAAATTTAAAAAAAAAAAAAAAAAAAAGTAAGAATTTGGGCAAAGTCACGAACAAAGAAACGAAGAACTAATAAAAAAAAACTTTAAGACACATCTACACTTTTTCCCTTCTTATATATAGAGAAAGATATATATATATATAATATGGGTAGTGATAGAGTTACTAAGTTATTTTAACAAAACTTTTTGACAACGGTGGGAGTAATTCTCATCTCACAAAGTTTTCTATGCTCAAGTATCGTCAGAAAGACAATTTATGTAATTGCTTTTAGAATTAATAAATGATGATTTATTCTCATCTTATTACTTGCTTCATGCTTGTAAGTAATACACTACTAAAAACCCCAAGTCGTATCATATGTAGCCATATAACTTAGTATGTGTCACACACGAGGATTGAGTTTATGGTGATACACTTGAACTATTAGTCCGTGGTGAACTTAATCAAAATATGGGTCTATTGAACCACCATTAATGTGCTTCAAAACACTTTATGGTGTGACCGCCTTATCCGGACCGTCGCCGACATTGGTTGTCTAAGTGGGACATTTATATATGATGAGATTAATATAGGACTGGACCAATTTAATCTGAGTTTCTCATATAATTCCGTGATTGAGAAATCTTATTAAATCACAAGATGATCATATATGGATTAACCTTAATCCTGAAGTGATTACAGACTCCTACTTGTTTCAGGATAGGGTTTGATGTGTTTGTTAAGGATCGCTAAGAGGCGCGGTCCGAATCACTTTCATTTGGCACTATTCTGGAATGAGTGAGAAGTGTGCGTCTCACATATATGAAATACATTCCTTCCTGCAGGAAGTAGAAAGATAATCCCCTTATTTGTTGATCCTAGAAACTGATCGATCCCAGGAGTTCGTATTGGTTATGAACTAATTGATCACTAGTGGATTAATGGTAAATAAGGATGTAGTGAAGAAGATTTACGGAAAAAAATCCTACTTCAAGATGGATAGTCTATGGAGGTTAGTTTATATGAAATGATTATATCAATTGACACTTATCAACTCGACTCGACGTTTTGAGAATAAGTTATATCTATAATCGATAGGGTTCAGCTTTACGATTTATGGTGGCGTAATTCCGGAATTAATGAATTAAGTAGAAATATTCTCGCTTCGATTAATATTTTATTTAATTTATCAGTAGCTTATCGATTATAGTCCCATTGGTCCCCGGGTTGGCTCCTAACACGCGAGTGTTTTCTCGCTTTTATGGAACTCTAGAATAAATTAAATATTTGGTCTATTTAATGAATATGCAAATATTATTTATTTGGTAAATAATATGTAAAATAGAAAAGACATTTTCTATTAAAATGATTAAAAAGTGGCGCCACATTGTAATTAATTTAGGAAGAAATTTTTTTCTAGATTATGACACATGTGTAATTAATTAATTATCTATTTGTTGGATAATTAATGGAAAAATAAGAGTTTGATTTTTTGGGAATTATCTCTTATTTTTGTAGCAAAAATATATTTTCCTTACGGGAATAGGTTTTTGTGGTGTGAAAAGATAACTCTCTTGACTAGTTATTTTCCTATATAAAGAGAGCTTCTCCTAAAGACAACGCACACAATTAGTTGGCGCCACTTTTACATAAAAAGAAGGAAAATTAGTTTCTTGCCTTATTCATTAAGAGAAGAAAAACTAGGGTTTTTCTTGTGCATATTCGGCGAGTGTTTCTACTGGCGAGGATCGACGCCCACCATCGTCAAGCTAGAGATACAATCCGAAAAACTACGGCTTCTCCTTGGTCGATTTTATCATCTCTCTCCGGTTTGGGTAAATCTACTAACCTTTTCGTAGGATTAATTAGTTATGTCTCATATCAGAATCGCGATAAGCTTTCATTGCACGTAAGATCGAGTGTCTCGATCGGTGCTAGTACTCCTAGCATGTGGTATCAGAGAGAGGTTAAATTTTACGATATTGAGAGCATAATTAATTTAGGAGTGGAATTGCATATTAGGTTGCATCTTTTATTTTATGATTGAATGTTGTGGTTGATTTGAGATGATTTGAGATTGATATTGCATACTGTTAGATCTATTGTAGTTCTCGTATAATTAGTATTATACTAATATATGAAATATGTAATTTATTTTTGCAATTTAAGTTTCATAGAAGTAGTCCCTTTTTTTTCCGTCGAACTGTCGGCCAAAAAGCTAAAGCAAAGGGAATCCAGGCGCTGAAAAAGGAGGCTGATGTACGTGAAAAAAAAAGGAGGCTGATGTACATGTGAAGAGCATGAAAAAGGAAAAGGCATCAATTTTTTTAATCCAAGATTAAGGTGGAAACAAAGAAGAATGCTTAGAATATTTTTTTTTTTTGTCTTTTTCTAGTTTAGATACGGGACCCAACTTGTTCCACCTTAAACTTAATGATATCAAAACCATATATCGAGATCAAAGTGTGAAATAAAAAAACTTTAATTTCTGAAAAAACAACCGTGAATCAGAATTTTTAACTTTAACTTTAAACTGAAACAACTGAAAAATGTGTCTATCTCAAACCAAAACATTATCAGTTACAAACTCCATTAAAACTAAGCATCCTTAGTTGACATGACACCCATACGAGCAATATGCTCAAGAACATCTTAGGTGGTTGTCCCTTAGTGAGTGGATCCACAATAATGGAGTTTGTTCTGATATGTTCAATAGACACCTGTCCACTTTGAACTCTTCCTTTAACAACTAGGAACCTTAAATCAATATTCTTAGACATTGATGAACTCCTGTTAATGTTGGGATAAGACGGTGCGGAATTATTATTACAAGAATCCTTGATGGTCCATATATGACCAAAAACTCGCAGCCTGAAATAACATTCCCGCATATATATCCCATCACTAGTGGCTTTAAAACAAGCCCCAAATTTTGTCTTCAATGTCAAAAAGCCATACGTGGCTGCTTAGCACTTTTCAAAAAAAAAACAACTTCTTTTGACAAATCAAGACATAACCTTCTCGTGGATTTAAATGTATCCTTACATCCACCAAAATACGAGTCAAGATACCGAATGATCTCAAACCGATCCGACTCATTTTATTTGGGTATTATTTATTTTGTTTTCTCAGAAATACCTAAAACAATATTGGTCGTGACCAAATGATCCTTTCTAGGATCTTTTAAGAATCAAGCTAAACCTAATCGAAATGTACGTAATAACGTGACACGCACAAACCTAAGCACACATTAGACTCCCAACAAATGAATCAAAGGGAATCTTATGCATTCCTCATACTTTCAATTATTAGAAAATGCACAGCTTTGAGACTCGAGTTTGTCTCCTTAAACACAGGGGTACCATGTGGTTTACAATCCAAAGATGTCGAATCTCCTAAGAAAACTTTATCGATATAGACCTTTTGTGATGATCCAATAATACCTCGAGAATAATCCCAATATACCTGGATCCCTAATACCAAAATCTTTCAACTCAAATCCGGATGAGAGAAAAGATTAAGTTTCATGTCCAAAATCTATATCGTTACTGGTTATCATCGACATGTCAAACCAAGAGTATGAACCTACTCCCACTAAACTTGTGGTTATTGGTCATCATCGACATCATCAACCGAATTTGACTCAAAACTAAATGAGACAATAATTTGATGAAATCTAACATGCTATTGATGGGAAAACCGCTTTGAGTCCAAAGATGAATTTTTTTAGTTTGCAAACCATATTCTTTCCATCACCAAATGCAAAGTTTTCTCGCAAAGACTAAATCATTGTTTCATCAATGTCACCATTGAAAACATTTTCTTTATATCCATCTAATGTAACTCATAATCCATGTGAGCAAGTAGAGCTAGAGCTATTATTATCTTAAAGAGCCTTTCAAAGAAACAGAGAGAAAGTCTCTTATAATATATGCTCTTTTTGAGTAAATCCCTTAATGACAAGACAACCCTTATATCTTTTCCACATCACCATCTAAACCCCTATTGGTCTTAAATATCCATTTACAACCAATGGATTTCGATCCTTCTGGTAATGGTAGAAGATTCCAAATGTCATTGCATTTTATGGATTTCATCTCATATTGCATAACCTTAATCCACTTATGAGAGTTAGAGCTTTCCATGGCTTGGGGAACGGTAACTGGATCGTCCTTTATAACCCCATGATCCTTATGCTCAAGAAAATGTATAATATAATCCTGAATTGTTGACCTTATCTCTCTAATGGAGTGCCTAAGTCATGTGCCACTGATTTCTCATGTGGTACCTCATATGCTATTGTTGTTCCTCAGTAAAGGTTTTGAGGATGTTGAGGTTGCCTAATTGGAAGACAATATTTCATACCTTATCATCCCCAAACTCAATATCCTCGAGGAACCTTGCAAATCTCGCCTAATAAAAAAAAATTGGAAATCATAGAACTTAAAACCCATGGATCTATTTGGCCAAACTTTAATTGGACAACCTCCAATATGATTACACCGAATACAGGGTTTTCCCAGTCCATATATCATATTGGGTTTTGGTTACTACTATAATGTGTATTTATTTAGTATGAAAGCTGCTAACTTTTATTTCCATAGTGAATACCATTGGATATAGGTAATTAAAAGTGAATAATCGTCTATGAAGGTGATATTTTATTGTTGACCATTCCAACATACCGTAGGAATGATGCGATAAGCGATCATTAGGTTTTATGCCCGAAAGACAATTTGTAATTGTTTTATTTAAATAAATGATGAATTTATTTCATCTTATTTATTCGCATTTATTGCCAATATGTATACACTACTGAAAACCCTAAGTATATTGATTATGTAATCACAACTCGATTGTATGGCTATACACACGAGGATTGAGTTTGTGAAATATACTTAAAATTAACTTAGTCCGTAGCGTTTATTAATCGGAGTACGGGTCTCTGGGATTAATTTGCTATTAATGCGCCTGAAACACTTTACGGTGTGACATCTTTATCCGGATCATCGGTAATAATAGGTACCTAGTGGGGCATTTATATATGATGATAATTATATAGTATCGGACCGATTTGATTTGAGTTCTCGATATAATTCCGTGATCGAGAAGTCTTATCGAATCACAAGATGATCATATATGGATTAATCTGATCCTGAGGTGATCACGCAGACAAACCGCTTAGACTAGGGTAGAGTTTGATGTGTTAGTAAGGATCACTTCAGCAGATGTGGTCCAACACTTCTCGCTGGCTCTATTCGAATGAGTGAGTGGTCTGTGTTATCACAGATATGGAATCCATTCCTTCCTCGGGAAGTAGACAGACGCCTCCTTTATTTGTTAACCCTAAAATCGATCGATGGGCCCAGCCATATTATATTGGTTATGAACTAATTGATCACTAGGGGTTAATGGTAAATAAGGATAATATGTTTTAGAAGGGTTTACGGAAATATCCCGAATCGAAGTGAATAATGGCATGGAGGATTTATCCGTATGTAATGATTATATCAAGTGACGATTTCGACTCATAAATTGAGTGTAAGTTATCTATATTCGATAGAGTTCAATTTCGGGTTTATGGTGGTGTAATCCTGGAATTAATAGGTTGGATATAATTATTCGTCTCGATTTAATGATTTTATCTAATTTATTGTAATTTCTTGAATATGGGTCCATTGGTCCCCGACGCGGCTCCTAATATAAAGATATAGGTTTCTCGTCGTTGCACTCAATTATAATTAAATAGTCGATTGGGCTATTTAATTTGATATGTGATTAATTGTTTAGTTGACTAAATAATTAAATACACTTTAAAAGATATTTTTAAATGTGACTTACTTAAATTGGTGTGTTGACCTTTTGACAAAATTGGTCAAATAGGAAAATTGTGCGTGTGACCTTTTATTCCAATTAAAGGTGGCGCATGGTTTTTATTATTATTTAATTATTGGGAAATTAGTTTTCTTGATAATTATTTAATCGCGATTTATCTTTTATTTGTTAAATGATAATTCATGGAATATTAGATAATAATATGATTTATCCTAATTTGTTTGGGATAATTATTTTATTTATCTTTTATTTGGAAAAAGGATTAATGTAATAATTATCGCTTAATTATTTAATCCTTGGAGGTTAAGTTTTACTCTCCTATATAAAGAGAGTTCTCCCAAGCCTTTTGACACATTACAATTCACGCCATATACACAAGAAAGTGGCTTAGAATTTTCGCCATCTTTCTTTGGGTTTAGAGTTGGAATAATCTTCGGGATTATTCCGTAGCATATCAAGGAGGTCCGGCGGGGGAAACACCATCCACTTGGTGTTCTTTGGGAGACACGTTGGAAGACGGTGGTCGCTCAATCACGTGTTCAAGGAGCCTTTTGATCTTGGAGTTAAGCACCATAAAAAGGTAGGCTCCTAAACCCCCTTGTAGATTTAGATCTTAAATTTATGTTTTTTGTTTCGTTTAGATCTAGATCTGATGCATTCCACTGCGTAATCGGGTCAATCTATGATTGATCCGACGATATTTGTTAAGGTCAATTTGTAGTGTTTTATAAGGATATATTTTACATCAAATTTCCCATATATAGATGTTTTTCATAGAAATCGAGCTTATAATCGATTAATTGAGTAAATGGTGTTTCTAATAGGTTAAATTGCAAAATGTAACGAATTATGTGCTTAAATCATGATTTTATATTATTTTGGAATATCGTTACGCTTTGGTATGTTTTTCCTATATTGTAGATACACATTGTTGATGGAAAAGATGATTTTTAAAGAGATAAATCCGAATCAATCGATTTATGGAAGAATAAAGAGAATAAGGAAGAAAATCGGAGTATTAATTGAGAGATAAATCAAAAGGAATCGATCATGCGCGTAATGCGTGGGGAACAAGTCGATTTAAAAAACATTTAAAACGTGCATTAAAGGGCTCGGTCGACCGAGCCATGACATTCGGTCGACCGAGTGACGCCATTCGGTCGGTCGGATTTTTACGTATTTATCTTCCGGATCCTTCCTTATGTCGGCGAAACTCCTATATAAGCAAAGCAGATTTCGAGCGTAAAAAACACACAATTTCTCTTCACATCAAAAGCGAGGCAAAGAAACCGACTTTGGAGATTTGAAGGCCGTCACCCGAGCCTTGTGCTCGGGTGAACCGAGGTTAGATTAGAGAGTAGTTTAGATGCTTTTCGCTTTCGTTCTTGGATCAATTCATGTATGAGACTATGTGAGTTCTTCTTGATTTATTCAATTCAGCTTTTCTTCATGAGTTTAGTTCTTTTGTATCTTTTCTATGTGTTTATGATGCCATGAGAATAGATTGGAAGATTTGTTTTCTATTGATGTTTATAATACGGAAGTTGCATAAACGTTAGATCACCATAGAAAGATAGGATTTTTAATCGTTAATGATGACAAGTTAATCGATTAATTATCTAGGTTGTTAGATTCTAAAATATGAGAGTTAACCCGAATCTACACCGAGTGTTGTATGGAAATCGGCTTTCAACTTACGAGAGAGTAGAGATTGATAAATTGGATTCACTAAGGAATTAGGAATCAGTAGCTTGAGAATAAATTCACTAAGGAATTAGGGGTTTATGTCTCGTGAAAAGGTGAAACCACAAATCGAATTAGAATCATGAGATTAACTAGGATTGAGATCACATGGGTTTGTATATTGGTTGTTTGATCCCATGTCTTTAGTTTAGATTGTTTTATTTTGTTTTCTAGGTTAGATTTATTTGATTTGTTCTGTGTTTTTATGTCTCTTTCTTTCGCTTATTTCGCTTAAGAGTAACAATTTAGAGATTAGTGAAAGTAAATTCAACATCCCAATTCCTCGTGGATCGACCCTGCATTTACCCTACTATGCTATCAACTACCCGATATTTGGTCGGTTAGAGTTAGTTTGCATGTTAAGTATAGGTTTATAAATTTTCTTTTGTTTTTATGATGCAAAATCCTCCCAACAAAAGTGGCGCCGTTGCCGGGAATCGGTGTTTTGTTGAATTTAATTGAGTTAATTCTTCGATTTTGTTACGATTTATTTTTCGCTCAATAAAAGTAGCGTGAAATAAATCGAGAGTTTTTATTTTTGCCGTGTTTCGATAACCGTTGGGTTAAGAATGTGCAAAAGTTTTTTACTCGATTTGTGAAACGTGAACTATATGTTTGTTTGTATCTAGTCTAACCTCTCGTGCTTTAATTTGATGTGGATGCTCTGTGATATTTGATGTATGATCTTTTAAGAAATTAGGTTTGCTGTGTTTCCTCGCGTTTTCTATGCAAATTCGATCGTTGGACGAGCGTTCGTAAGTAAACGCCCGCCCAGGTCCTTAACATGCGTATAAACGAAAGCCTGGTTTGTTGGACGCCGTCCGCTCCAAAACGACGCTTGCTTTACTTTTCAAGAACCGCACGGACGTCCATATATCTAAACGACCGTCCGCTCGCGTAAGTTTTAAACGCCCGCTTGAATTATTGAACGCCACCCAGGTTCCATTTCTTCTCAATTTGATTTTTAATGCTTTATTTGAAATGGATACTTTAATTTGAGCTTCATGGCTAATTGATGTTTACATAGATGTCCCGAACTTATATGTTTTTACCTTTCCATCTATGAATCCATGTTAAATAACCGATTAATTTTTATATGCATGTTTCATCTAGGCATGTTATAGTTACCGCCGGTTCTCGTATGCTATAACCGGGTCTATTTGTTAATTAGTAGCTAATGTCGGTTTCGTATGCTACATACCGTGATGAATCTTTTAAGCTTTGAGACTTATGTGCTCTCCTTGTTATTTTTATAACTCATTTGGGTAGTAATCGCCGGTTTTCCGTATGCTACGCCCAAATCCATATGAGTTATATCTGCTTAGTATAGCTAATCGTTGGTTTTCCATAATGCTATCACCTTTGATAAGTCTTAAAGCGCGCCACACATGATGTAATGAACAAAGACATGCCGTTTATCGTAACTTCGTCATTATTTGGTAGACGCTTATTTTATACATGTCGTGTTGCAAATGAGTGGGCTAGTTTTCTTTCTTTTATTTTCTTTTATTATTGCATATCACTTAGATGCATATCATTTAGTTGCATGTCATCTAGTTGCATTGTTTTTCTATTTTCTTTTATTTTTCTTGAGCGTAGTTAACTGTCGGTTTCCGTAATACTACCTCATTTTTATTTTGTTTCTGCACGGGCCATAGTCACTGTAGAGTTGTCAGGGGTCAACTCGCTCAGCCTGAGCCTGTCAGAATTTATTTTTATTTATTTTATTTTTAGGATTGCATATCATGTAGATTGCATTGTAATATATTTTCATGTAGTTGCACCTAGCCTACTACTTTGTAATATTTCATGTATATGTATTCCATCTTTATATGAGCTTAAATTTGAAATATCTCTATATCTCCTTTTCCATGTGCTTTATATATGTAATCTTTCCTTTTTCCCCGTAGACTCTTTTTGCACTGATCAAGTCTGTAGGATATTTTTGATAGCTATTGTGCACTTTCAAGATGTATTCAGTTGTCCTGTGATGCTCCACAGTCTACTGAGCTATGCACGCAATCCTGTTTCTTGTTGGTTCCTCCAGAATTGCCAGCATCCAATCAGCTAAGTTCTCTATTTGTTTTATTTCTCGTATAACTTGAGGACAAGTTGCAATCTAAGTGTGGGGAGGATAGATGTATCTACTTTCATTTGCTCATATTAGTTATAATTTTCTATGAAAAGTGCTTCAATTTTCAAAAAATTTTGTTTAGTCCTGAGTAACATTTCACCGGCATGCTAGTTTTATAATCTGCACCTTTAGTTGTTATCGTGAGTCATATCATGTTCGAGAATAGGTTTAGTAAGTCGATACTCACTTGAACTTCATTTCACGAACCTATTAGATGAAGAGCCAAATATAGAATAGTTTCCGGTTAGTTAAAGGGAAGTTAATTCTTGATACTGAGATAACACTTATTTAGCATTAATGAAAGTTAAGAACTTGTGCTATACTCACAGCTTAGAATCTCAAGACCTTAGTGTTCTTGAGAACTTTGAGAGTCTTGAATGTGTTAGAAATATATTTGACCGAGAGTTTCCAAAGAGTTTGAAAATATAAAAATATATATATATATATCTATAAATAATAAATGAATAAAATTTCTTTATGGGAATTTTGTTTATATCTATCACCTCGAGTCCATTTGGATACTGCCCAATTGGGGAGTGTGGTTTACCTTGACAAATAAGGGATTGAGTGATCTCAGGTGTGACCGCCTAATGTGTGGGAGTGTGTTATACTTTTGAGACGCGACGATAGGAAATATAAAATATACGTTTTTTTTTTTGGAATTCTAAGTCAAGTTGATCTAAACCCAAAGAGAGACCCGAAAGGTATTTTCTTGGTACTAAGTAAAGGAATTTAGTTGTGAGTTGGTTACTATGTTCTTGGTAATTAGTTTTTGTTAGGTAAGTGTTGTAGATAGAATGAAGTTTTCGCTTAGTTGACCGGATAATCATAGTGCTTGATGTATTATATCGAGAGAGGATCGGTGGAAGTTTAGTAGGTTCTGCACACACATCACCGAGTGAGGTCGACTTGCTGAATACTAGCTTGTCATGATTTTGACTATATCTCGTGTCAGGTTATGTGGATTCTTGATAGTATGTTCTCGTTTTGTTTTGTTCGGGACGAGCAAAAGATAAGTGTGGGGGAGTTGTTAAGGGTCAATTTGTAGTGTTTTATAAGGATATATTTTACATCAAATTTCCCATATATAGATGTTTTTCATAGAAATCGAGCTTATAATCGATTAATTGAGTAAATGGTGTTTCTAATAGGTTAAATTGCAAAATGTAACGAATTATGTGCTTAAATCATGATTTTATATTATTTTGGAATATCGTTACGCTTTGGTATGTTTTTCCTATATTGTAGATACACATTGTTGATGGAAAAGATGATTTTTAAAGAGATAAATCCGAATCAATCAGATTTATGGAAGAATAAAGAGAATAAGGAAGAAAATCGGAGTATTAATTGAGAGATAAATCAAAAGAATCGATCACACGCGAGAATGCAAATGGGAACAAGTCGATTTAAAAAACATTTAAAACGCAGATTAAAGGGCTCGGTCGACCGAGCCATGACATTCGGTCGACCGAGTGACGCCATTCGGTCGGTCGGTGGATTTTTACGTATTTATCTTCTGGATCCTTCCTTATGTCGGCGAAACTCCTATATAAGCAGCAGCATTCGAGCAGAAAAAAACACACAATTTCTCTTCACATCAAAAAGCGAGGGCAAAGAAATTTTGACTTTGAGATTTGAAGGCCGGTCACCCGAGCCTTGTGCTCGGGTGAACCGAGGTTAGATTAGAGTAGTTTAGATGCTTTTCGCTTTCGCTCTTGGATCAATTCATGTATGAGACTATGTGAGTTCTTCTTGATTTATTCAATTCAGCTTTTCTTCATGAGTTTAGTTCTTTTGTATCTTTTCTATGTGTTTATGATGCCATGAGAATAGATTGGAAGATTTGTTTTCTATTGATGTTTATAATACGGAAGTTGCATAAACGTTAGATCACCATAGAAAGATAGGATTTTTAATCGTTAATGATGACAAGTTAATCGATTAATTATCTAGGTTGTTAGATTCTAAAATATGAGAGTTAACCTGAATCTACACCGAGTGTTGTATGGAAATCGCTTCAACTTACGAGAGAGTAGAGATTGATAAATTGGATTCACTAAGGAATTAGGAATCCGTAGCTTGAGAATAAATTCACTAAGGAATTAGGGGTTTATGTCTCGTGAAAAGGTGAAACCACAAATCGAATTAGAATCATGAGATTAACTAGGATTGAGATCACATGGGTTTGTATATTGGTTGTTTGATCCCATGTCTTTAGTTTAGATTGTTTTATTTTTTGTTTCTAGGTTAGATTTATTTGATTTGTTCTGTGTTTTTTATGTCTCTTTCTTTCGCTTATTTCGCTTAAGAGTAACAATTTAGAGATTAGTGAAAGTAAATTCAACATCCCACCCCTGTGGATCGACCCTGCACTTACCCTACTATGCTATCAACTACCCGATATTTGGTCGGTTAGAGTTAGTTTGCATGTTAAGTATAGGTTTATAAATTTTCTTTTGTTTTTATGATGCAAAATCCTCCCAACAAAAGTGGCGCCGTTGCCGGGAATCGGTGTTTTGTTGAATTTAATTGAGTTAATTCTTCGATTTTGTTACGATTTATTTTTCGCTCAATAAAAGTAGCGTGAAATAAATCGAGAGTTTTTATTTTTGCCGTGTTTCGATAACCGTTGGTTAAGAATGTGCAAAAGTTTTTTACTCGATTTGTGAAACGTGAACTATATGTTTGTTTGTATCTAGTCTAACCTCTCGTGCTTTAATTTGATGTGGATGCTCTGTGATATTTGATGTATGATCTTTTAAGAAATTAGGGTTTGCTTTGTTTCTGCGCTTTATGCAAATTGATCGTTGGACGAGCGCTCGTAAGTAAACGCCCGTCCAGCCCCTAACATGCGTATAAACGAAAGTCTGGTTTGTTGGACGCCGTCCGCTCCAAAACGATCGGCTGCTTTACGCTTTTCAAGAACCGCACGGACGCCCATATATCTAAACGACCGTCCGGCCTGCATAAGTTTTAAACGCCCGCTTGAATTATTGAACGCCATCCGTGTTCCGATTTCTTCTCAATTTGATTTTTAATGCTTTATTTGAAATGGATACTTTAATTTGAGCTTCATGGCTAATTGATGTTTACATAGATGTCTGAACTTATATGTTTTTACCTTTCCATCTATGAATCCATGTTAAATAACCGATTAATTTTTATATGCATGTTTCATCTGGCATGTTATAGTTACCGCTTCGGTTCTCGTATGCTATAACCGGTCTATTTGTTAATTAGTAGCTAATGTCGGTTTCGTATGCTACATACATACTGATGATGAATCTTTTAAGCTTTGAGACTTATGTGCCTCCTTGTTATTTTTATAACTCATTTGGGTAGTAACTGTCGGTTTTCCGTATGCTACGTCCAGTCCATATGAGTTATATCTGTTTAGTATAGCTAACTGTTGGTTTTCCATAATGCTATCACCTTTGATAAGTCTTAAAGCGCGCGCTACACCGTGCATGTAATGAATAAAGACTCTGCTTTATCGTAACCTGTCATTATTTGGTAGACGTTTATTTTATACATGTCGTGTTGCAAATGAGTGGGCTAGTTTTCTTTCTTTTATTTTCTTTTATTATTGCATATCACTTAGATGCATATCATTTAGTTGCATGTCATCTAGTTGCATTGTTTTTCTATTTTCTTTTATTTTTCTTGAGCGTAGTTAACTGTCGGTTTCCGTAATACTACCTCATTTTTATTTTGTTTCTCACGGGGCCATAGTCACCGTAGAGTTGTCGTGGTCAACTCGCCACTGAGCCTGTCAGAATTTATTTTTATTTATTTTATTTTTAGGATTGCATATCATGTAGATTGCATTGTAATATATTTTCATGTAGTTGCACCTAGCCTACTACTTTGTAATATTTCATGTATATGTATTCCATCTTTATATGAGCTTAAATTTGAAATATCTCTATATCTCCTTTTCCATGTGCTTTATATATGTAATCTTTCCTTTTCCTCGTAGACTCTTTTTTTGCACCGATCAAGTCTCAGGATATTTTTGATAGCTATTGTGCACTTTCAAGATGTATTCGGTTGTCCCGTGATGCTCACACGCTTCATCGAGCTATGCACGCAATCTGCTTCTTGTTGGTTCCTCCGCACTGCCAAAGATCCAATCACTAAGTTCTCTATTTGTTTTATTTCTCAGATAACTTGAGGACAAGTTGCAATCTAAGTGTGGGGAGGGATAGATGTATCTACTTTCATTTGCTCATATTAGTTATAATTTTCTATGAAAAGTGCTTCAATTTTCAAAAAATTTTGTTTAGTCCTCGAGTAACATTTCACCGGCATGCTAGTTTTATAATCTGCACCTTTAGTTGTTATCGAGTCATATCATGTTCTGAGAATAGGTTTAGTAAGTCGATACTCACTTGAACTTCATTTCACGAACCTATTAGATGAAGAGCCAAATATAGAATAGTTTCCGGTTAGTTAAAGGGAAGTTAATTCTTGATACAGATAACACTTATTTAGCATTAATGAAAGTTAAGAACTTGTGCTATACTCACAGTTAGAATCTCAGTACCTTAGTGTTCTTGAGAACTTTGAGAGTCTTGAATGTGTTAGAAATATATTTGACCGAGAGTTTCCAAAGAGTTTGAAAAATATAAAAATATATATATATATATCTATAAATAATAAATGAATAAAATTTCTTTGCGGGAATTTTGTTTATATCTATCACCTCGAGTCCATTTGGATACTGCCCCAATTGGGGAGTGTGGTTTACCTTGGACAGTAAGGGATTGAGTGATCTCGGGTGACTCGCCTCTAATGTAGGGAGTGTGTTATACTTTTGAGACGCGACGATAGAAATATAAAATATACGTTTTTTTTTTTGGAATTCTAAGTCAAGTTGATCTAAACCCAAAGAGACCGAAAGGTATTTTCTTGGTACTAAGTAAAGGAATTTAGTTGTGAGTTGGTTACTATGTTCTTGGTAATTAGTTTTTGTTAGGTAAGTGTTGTAGATAGAATGAAGTTTTCGCTTTAGTTGACCGGATAATCTGTAGTGCTTGATGTATTATATCGAGAGAGGATCGGTGGAAGTTTAGTAGGTTCGCACACACATCACCGAGTGAGGTCGACTTGCCAATACTAGCTTGTCATGATTTTGACTATATCTCGTGTCGTCGTTATGTGGATTCTTGATAGTATGTTCTCGTTTTGTTTTGTTCGGGACGAGCAAAAGATAAGTGTGGGGAGTTGTTAAGGTCAATTTGTAGTGTTTTATAAGGATATATTTTACATCAAATTTCCCCATATATAGATGTTTTTCATAGAAATCGAGCTTATAATCGATTAATTGAGTAAATGGTGTTTCTAATAGGTTAAATTGCAAAATGTAACGAATTATGTGCTTAAATCATGATTTTATATTATTTTGGAATATCGTTACGCTTTGGTATGTTTTTCCTATATTGTAGATACACATTGTTGATGGAAAAGATGATTTTTAAAGAGATAAATCCGAATCAATCAGATTTATGGAAGAATAAAGAGAATAAGGAAGAAAATCGGAGTATTAATTGAGAGATAAATCAAAAGGAATCGATCGGTAGCGCGTAATGAATGCGGTGGGGAACAAGTCGATTTAAAAAACATTTAAAACGCAGATTAAAGGGCTCGGTCGACCGAGCCATGACATTCGGTCGACCGAGTGGCGCCATTCGGTCGGTCAATGGATTTTTACGTATTTATCTTCTGGATCCTTCCTTATGTCGGCGAAACTCCTATATAAGCAGCAGCATTCGAGCAGAAAAAAAACACACAATTTCTCTTCACATCAAAAAGCGAGGCAAAGAAACCCGACTTTGGAGATTTGAAGGCCGGTCACCCGAGCCTTGTGCTCGGGTGAACCGAGGTTAGATTAGGAGTAGTTTAGATGCTTTTCGTTTTCGTTCTTGGATCAATTCATGTATGAGACTATGTGAGTTCTTCTTGATTTATTCAATTCAGTTTTTCTTCATGAGTTTAGTTCTTTTGTATCTTTTCTATGTGTTTATGATGCCATGAGAATAGATTGGAAGATTTGTTTTCTATTGATGTTTATAATACGGAAGTTGCATAAACGTTAGATCACCATAGAAAGATAGGATTTTTAATCGTTAATGATGACAAGTTAATCGATTAATTATCTAGGTTGTTAGATTCTAAAATATGAGAGTTAACCTGAATCTACACCGAGTGTTGTATGGAAATCAGTTTCAACTTACGAGAGAGTAGAGATTGATAAATTGGATTCACTAAGGAATTAGAATCTGTAGCTTGAGAATAAATTCACTAAGGAATTAGGGGTTTATGTCTCGTGAAAAGGTGAAACCACAAATCGAATTAGAATCATGAGATTAACTAGGATTGAGATCACATGGGTTTGTATATTGGTTGTTTGATCCCATGTCTTTAGTTTAGATTGTTTTATTTTGTTTTCTAGGTTAGATTTATTTGATTTGTTCTGTGTTTTTATGTCTCTTTCTTTCGTTTATTTCGCTTAAGAGTAACAATTTAGAGATTAGTGAAAGTAAATTCAACATCCCAATTCCTCGTGGATCGACCAGCACTTACCCTACTATGCTATCAACTACCCGATATTTGGTCGGTTAGGAGTTAGTTTGCATGTTAAGTATAGGTTTATAAATTTTCTTTTGTTTTTATGATGCAAAATCCTCCCAACAATATTACATCTAACAGCGACCATATGTGTCAATTCTAAGACGTACTTATCTCAATCAAATACCTAATCTCCTTATGTTGGTTTGTTACACCTTAATACAACCTACTCAGACAAAATCCATCTGACATACCAATAGGGCCAATTTTTCCATCTGACACAAGCCTTTATATTCTCTTTCGAGAAATTTGCCTTAAATTGCTAATGCCAAACCGTATAGGAACCATTGTCAGTTGAATTTGATTTGTGCCATGAAAAATAAATGCAGAGTGTTATTAAGGATACAATGGTATCCACCAAATATAGATTATCACTGAAAGCCAAATGATTGGAACATATTTGATCTGAATCCTGGAAAAGACTAAAATGTATCATCCTTAATTGAACAAGAATGTCCTGATTTTGTCCAATCAAGAAATGAAAAGTTGAATTCTGCCATAAAGACGGCCTGATAAGTCTCTTCCAAGTCTAGAAAATGTTCAATCTTCGGTAACAATCTACTTTTTGAACAACCTTAAACTTTACTGCATCAGCATCACCCACAAAGATGTATCTTTCAACATCAACCGGTGATCTGGATTGCTAACAACTCCGCATAAACACACTTAAGTAAATAGCAACACCATAATATATCCACCAAGTGTGTTTAGGCACAAAATTCAAATAAACTCCTAAACAAACCAATAAAAGAAAAAAACTTAACTTTCTTTGCTCAGCAAGCATTATACTGCAAGCAATCTTTCATTGTGTCCTACATATTGGTATAAGAAACAACTAATATCCTTACGTTGTCACTTTTGCCCTTATTATTGAATGCCAGCAGCTTCCTTAACCTTAAATTTTATTGTGCCCCGGCCTTTAATGGTGACCATAATTAGCACATTCTGGTTGCCCAAATTGCAATCATTCGACTTCTTGTACTTAATGGGAAATCAATTTCTTCAACTCCCACCATTCCTTATGTCAGTTATAACTGACATATAATTTACCATATTGTGAATAAAGTGAAAGAATGGTAAATTGCACCAGAAGGCCATCACAGATATCCAAATCAAAGACCTGAAGTTTGGAAATCAGATGATCCATTTCTAAAGTGTGCCCCTTATGTTGCATTAGTCCTAGTACCTTATAAAGACTAGCTTAGTCAAGACAAAACATGTCTCGCCTTTCCCTTCCTGGACATGGTGCAACTTCATTAAACACAAGAAATTCCTTATTGGTCACCATAATCCTTATGCCGTTTCTAAGAGTATATGGATTGACTTTCTACATGATCACCGGACTCAACCTGTTTGATCACTCTCACTTCTCAAAGTACAAAGAAGTTTGACTTTACTATCCTAACTAAGAGGTTTAAGAGGATCATACCTAAATGTCAAGTCTAGATCCCTAATGCCAATGACAAGAAGAAACTTGTTCTTTCTAACTCTTGAAGTTATTGTTTGGAAATCACTAGTTTAACGCAGATGAATTTAAAATTTTGATTTCCTTTTACAAGATCGCCTTCGTTTAATACAATAAACACGTTAAGTAGTTTGACAGAATATACCTTGGATGATCTACAAGATCGTCGCTTTTTTACCGTCAATGAGAGTAGCACTGTGCGCAAGCCGTCCACGCGTCCGGCCTCTATTGATAATCCACACGAACTCCTCGCCGGAATCCTCCTTGGATTGCTATCAGAAAAAATCCGGCTGCTAGACCGGCCTTTTTCTCTCTCTCTCTCTAACTCTCTAATAGAAGCTCTCTATTTTTCTCAAGAACTATTAGCTCTTGGAATTGTGATGTACAAAAGAGCTAGTCAATCTCCTCTTATATAGAGGTATGGTGTGCCCCTCCCTTCTCCCAAACAGATTGGGATTAGCTTCTAGAAGATAGATGAAAGAGAAAAACATTTTCCCAATAAAATAAGGAAAAT
Source organism: Gentiana macrophylla (assembly GCA_026214975.1). Taxonomy (NCBI): domain Eukaryota; kingdom Viridiplantae; phylum Streptophyta; class Magnoliopsida; order Gentianales; family Gentianaceae; genus Gentiana; species Gentiana macrophylla. The sequence continues at coordinate 152,675,007 of CM047805.1, read as the reverse complement.
CACTTAGATTGATTTATCTATTTTATTATAACATCTTATATTAAATAAAATCTAAATATTGTCAATATCTTATACTGAATATATTTATCTTATTACCATAAATCTATTTTTCCAAAATCAATTCATATCCAATATTAATATTATGATAATCTTATTAATTAAAGTGCACAATCCAAGTGTATCTTATACCTTGTATGTGGCGCCCCAAATTACCAATATTTAACATCCGGAATATTCTTTAATTAATATAATTTATGTATAATTAATATCTTGTATTTTATTTATTCATAATAAATAAATACCACCATATTAATTTACCACTATTACATTTATAGTCTAGAGATAAACTTTCCTTATTTGGTTATCAACTATAACCGCATTTTAATCCGACTTGATGTTCATATGTGTGTGACCCGATAGGCTTCCGAATATGTTGGCCGTAGACATAAAGTGCAAATTACGAAAAATGCCCTTCACGCCTAACGATCACGGGATAGCGTCTAGCAACACACCGTGACCCCCGATCATCGGAAGAGTCAAATACTACTATCTTTCATGTGAAACAGTTACCGTATAAATTACAATCATATCGCAGTAATAATATCCATACAATCGTATCTCGAGTGTCAATACATTAACGATCGTATCTTATAATCTGGATATCATGCTCTCTCGGAATAACACATTTACTCATACTTTGCAAAGATTTTCAAGAGCTAGACATTCCTTATAAGAAGGCCATTTTGGATATTCAATCCCAATCATAGGATACGTAATTCCCGGACGAACTAACATGTATACTCCGCATGCTTCAGTATAACACCCAATCACTACTGCATGATCGCCCCGTGTATCGGGGAAATCCCAATAGTGTCAAAGCATGACAATCCACACCGTGATGCCATGAAGACTCCGGTCTTTAAGGATAATTACACAACTGCCACATAGTGCGACATTTAATGTAAGTGGGTCAGTCTAACGTACGCATTCTCTAATACACGTCCACGTACAGTCCAAGTGTCTCTACACTTCGATAGACGAGATCTATTCCTATCTTCAATAAGACAGAAAACATCCAATACGTGCTAGCCTAATCATACTATCAGTGTCCCATTTGACAGTAAATACGACTAGAGACATTTGAGTATCAAAACTTATCAAAGTGATTAGAGATCTCATCAACCATAATCACTATCATAGTTTCTCTATCACAGTTTGACACTAGGGACGTTACTATATATATACAACCATTAACATGAAGACAAACAATATATAATAACAAAAGTGCTTTTATTAATCAAAATAAAGTTATTACATGAACTAAAATATAATGTAAATGACCCGACCCGGCCGGATCTGGACCAACCAGATTGGGTTTATGACACATATTCAACAGTTATAGGTAATTACTGGAGGAATATAATGCTTAAATGAGCTGGTATACTTTAAAGCGGAACTTAAAACCAAATATAGAAAACCAACTTAATGACCTTAGGCTCACATATACAAGATCCGAAGAATATCCAAAAATCAAACAACTGTATGATATATTTTCCCATCACAAGATACCGACACGACATTAATATTTCATCTTTGGACAATAATATTAACTCGTAATTGACATTTTGGCGTAGTGATCAAACACTGACAAAAAATCCTGTCAAATAATAGATCAATCTTTGGACTGTATCTATTGCCCACATTGAAACCGAATAATTGTCACGTATTTATCACCACGGGTGTATTTATAGTTCTGCCAAATAATATTCTTCCTTCGGGTTGAATACTATCCGCATGAATTTATAAAAACACAAACCATTTTACATCCCACCGTGAATCAATTTCACGTAGAGGTCACTTTGCGACATATCGTTTCAACAAATACACTTAGAGACATAATAAATGCAAAACCGTAATATATCAATGTTTGATTTTACGGTATTGGCCTATCAGAAATAGGTTAATTATTTCTTCGGATCTTATCATAGTACATTATATAAACCAATTATTAAATAAAAGGTCTATATGAAGAAGAAAAAAAAGGCCAATAATAATAATAAAATATATTGTCCAAATTTCTAAATATATATTCACGGCAACTGTCGGCCAAAACTATTATTATCATTGCACCAACAGCAACATCCTAATTAACAAAAAAGGACAAAAAAAATTAACCGAGCCTTTTTCCTTTCTTCTTTATTTATTTTTTTCCTTCTTTCCTTAATTTTATTTAATTTTATTATTATCCAAACAAAAGCTAACCCTAATGTACTTTAATGTTGCCGCCATATGATACTTTACTCATGAAAAACAAGTTCCTTCATTAATCGAAAGCAACAACCAAATTCGTCGTAACACGGCATAGGGAATACCACCGATGAAACAAACAATTGTTTTTTTTTTTTATTGGATGGCCTTATTAATAATAAAAATAAAAATAATAAAACAAAACAAATCCCTAATATGCAGACTTACAGGCTTACAGCCGCCGCGGCGCTTGATTTCATGCTTTTCATCAGGAATCACGTTCCCGAACCCAAAGCCTGTATTCATCAGTGATAAAGAACTTGATGCGGACAACAAACGTCCGTGTATATAGTTTATGCTTACGGATCGCATGAATGAATCCACACGGCAATCAGTTAGAATAAAAGCTTTATATGCAGATCGGGACGAATACACTTGGATTGAAAATATAATCGATTCCGGATAATTTAACATAATCGCTCTGATATCAGTTGTTGGATCTGATCTTATGTAACATAATCATTTTAATCCAGGATCGTTATCCTAAACTATCAAGAATCTAAAGAAAAGATGAAAATGGAAGCATACATGAATCCGTAGTGTTGCAGATCTCCCGTACGATCCCGATCTACACACTTTCGGGAGCCGTTCAGAAAACCCTTTAGATTTTTTTGGTAATCTCTCTGATGATGGGAGACAAAAGTGTTGATAATAGTATGTGACCTTGAGACCATGACCCCTTTATACAATTAATTATATTTTAGGTATTTCCGATTCTACCCATCAACGAAACGGAAATTACCCCTTAGTCTCTACACATAAAAAAAAATCACACCCTAATGATATATCATAACCCAACAACCGTAAACCGATTAGATAAGTTTTACATCAGGCTATTCTTTATTGACAGTCTATAATAAATAATTATTGTAAAATCTCACATTGGTAAAGTAAAATCCTACTCACCCCATATAAGTGAGACATAAAGGTCTTGTCAACTCGGGTTAGCCCTTTTAGACCAAGCGATGACGGCGGTCTAAGCAGTTGACCGGACTATTTATGACTCATTTATCGCTACCAGGCCCGGGGTCTGGGAGCGTTACAATTATTTCACATATAAGTCCAACGTTGGATTAATCATCCAACGATACGTACAATTCAAAGTCATTTTATAATTTTACACGCATTAATGCATTATGCCTATCACGTACTAGGGGTGTACACGGATACGGATTGTCCGAAAACCGAATCGAACCAAGGTCATTTGGTTCAATTCGGTTCGGTTACGGTTAGTATTATAGAGAAACCGAAATTTTCGGTTCGGTTACGGATAACTTTATAAATTATCCGTAACCGAACCGAATAAAAAACCGAACGGTTAACCGAAATCGAATAGAAAAATGTAAACGAAATATCTATAATTAACTTGTATTACTAGTTTTCATAACCAAAATATTATAAGCGTTTATGAAAAATTGCATATAACCGAACCGTTGTCCGAACAATTTTTTAACCGAATTAAAATTTGAATAAAAACCAAATCGTTTATAACCGAATAGAATTGTTATTTTTATTTCAATATTCGGTTAACCGAACCGAACCAAACCGTATATTTCGGTTCGGTTCAATTCGGTTACCTAAAACAAAAGGTTTGGTTTCGGTATCGAATTTCAATTAACCGAAAATTTCGGTTAGGTTTCGAAAAAGCCATTAACCGTACCGAACCAAACCGTATACACCCTTTCACGTTCAAACGGTTTTCTTTTTATCATTTATATATCAATATATACCATAATTTCTAGATATTATTTTTTTCTAAACAACATATATATTCAAGAGGGGGGACAAAATATTTTTGTAACATATGTGAACATCGTTTAAAGAAAATATTGAGCCAACAAGACATTTGCTCATCAGTTAGTGTTGTGGTTCTTAATTCGGAGGTTGCGGATTCGAGCTCCAGTAGAGACAAAAAGTGTGCGTACGTGTGTAAAAAATATATAGTGATGAATTTATACGTTACGTGGTAATATTGACTTGTTAACATCTGCTTTATTATATCTTTTTAATTTCTGTAACTATCCAACGACAAAATTCTAACGTATGTTGTTAAATACTCCGAATTTTTAAGTGTAATGAGAAATTCTATTTTTTTTGTTTTTTTTTTTTTTTTTTTTGAGGGGATTCTAATGTTATTTAATTGCGATTATTAAAGATGACCTCATGGAAAACCTAACTTTTAATCTGTTTCTTTCCACGGGAATTACTAGATTGTGACATAACAAAACTATATAATTGCACTTCCTGCACAGCATGAATGGTCCTTCTAAATTAGATACTAATATTATCCCTATCAAAATAAATGAATAACATAAATTTTCCTCTCAAATTATTTATGAGGGCGTAAAAAAGGATGGATGAAAAAGAAAAATATTGTTATTTGCAATGAAACATTACAGCCAAAATGAGGGGGGGTGGAATCTACTCATATAAAAAGAATATACATATAAAAAGAAGATAATTATCCTTCATGAAGCACTGTCAGTCAGTGATTTACTTTTTAAGAGACATGTTGCCACTTCTGTGATGTGTAAGCTATGTGAGGGGGAAGCTGAGACGACATTACATGCCCTACAGGATTGCGAGTGGGCGAGATCGGTATGGTGCCAATGCGTCCCAAGGGAAGATTGGGGGAAATTCTTTGGACCAAGGTCAATCGAAGAGTGGGTTCGACTCAACCTACTGAATACGAGAGACGCAAGTTTTGGAACATGTAGATGGAAATATTTGTGGCGAGAAATCTCTAGCGGGATTTGGCTATGGAGAAATATAGTATACCATGAGGACGACTGGGAGAGACCACTGGCATATGTGTTCATTGCGAATGCAGTTGACAGAGTTAGAAATATTCGACTAGCATGGGGGATAGATTAAATTGGTAGATTCAGTAGTTTTTTTTTTGCAATTTAATTTTGATGTAACACTAAACAGTTATGTCCTTGATGCCTAATGACTTTAAAGTAATAAAGATATCGTTTCTTAAAATAAAATAAAAAAAGAAGATAATAAAAAATAAAAATGAAAATAAAAATAAAAAAAAGAATATTGGGTGTGATGTTCTCGACTAAATTTGGAAATGGACATGTTGAAGTTAAACTTCCCTCCAAGTAAAGTTAACAAATTAAACCTACCACCAAAATTTGAAGTTATTATAACATACGTGGTCGACTTTGTTATAAATCTGTACTGTTAATATACCGACCAGTTTAAATGTACACCTGAAAAATGTAATTAAGAAAGAAATTACCGACCAGTTTAAATGTAAGTATGAAATGAGTCGGAAAAATTCTCTCTTGTCTAACAAAGGAAAAAAGAGACATAAGAAAACACCAGAAAAAAATATCTGCAATCTTGAACACCTGAAAAAATAACTGAGAATGGAAATTAGTAATTGAATTACAAAAATGAATGTGCACTTCATTTATCAAGACCACTCTAATTACTTTCAATTTAAAAGAAATTAAGGTCAATAACCGGAAAAAAGTAGTGATAATGTCACAACAAAATATCCACAACATTGTACACAACACATTTTGCGGCCATTGATTATGATGTGGGACCTATTGAATCATATGGGTCCCAAAAATATTAATGGTTTAAAATTTATTGTACATATATATTTTGTTGTAGCACAAACATTTCTCAACCGGAAATGGCTTTAGAGACAATAACATTTTTTCTCTTCTATTTTATGCGTTTACTATAAACTAGCTCATTACTGTTATTAGTGTTGTTAACGAGTCGAGCCAAACCGAGTATCAGTTGTTCAAGTTTGATCCGTTTAGGTCATGAGCTTATTCGTTTTCGTTTCGTTTAATAAATGAACAAGAAAATATGTTCAAGTTTGGTCAGTTAAGGTCAAGAGCTTGCTCGCGAACGTTTGATTAATTAATAAACGAACATAAGATTATGTTCAAGCTCAGCTTATTTATACAGAAAATTTGTTCAAACTCGTGTTCGAGGTTTGTTTGTTACATGTATTTTTGCCTCTCAGCTCTAGTTTTGCTCATTAAGTTATAAGAAATTAAGTCAAAATGAATAAATATCAAAATTCAAAGAAATATTCGAACATTATAAAAACAAAAATATTAAGATAACTTTATGAATATTCTATAAAATTACTCTAGAATGCCTATTAGATTAATGGATGTCTTATTATGAGTTAGAGTTATGTTGTACATTTGTTCATCTATTTAAGTAGGTTTGCAAACATAATCGAACGTTCACGAGTAACTTTAATTGTGTTTGTTCGTTTTGGAAACGAGTTTATCTTCTTGTTCAAACTTGATTCGTTAAGCTAAACAAATAAACAATCACATATATTAGTGAGTCGAACACGAGCTTGCTCGTGAACGGCTCTGTTCGTTTAACAACACTAACTGTTACATTGATATTTTTCCCTATAATTATATCTTTTTGTTACAATTTTTAGACACTTAACATAAGCATAACATCTGATGTTTAATTGACACTTTTGAATGTGTCAAATGTCATATTACTACGGATAAAAAAAATGATTAAAATACCACATTATATGTCTCAAATATTTTCTAATTTTCTCAAAATAGCTCTTATTTTTTTATTATGACCTTTTTTGTTTTCAATGTATAAATATTTGTCATATGTTTTTGGACATTTAACGGATTCAAGGTTGAGTTAAATATTTTTTTTAAGGAAAAAGGAATTTTATTAAGCCAAATCCGCAATAACGGCGGAGATTACATCATGAGGGGGAAAGTTTCCAAAACCGTACGACCAGTATGATCTAGCCCATTTCTAGCCAACAAATGCGCCGGAAAATTGTCATTGCACTTGACAAATTTTCAAGAAGATGAAACAAAGGACGGCAAGAGCGCAAAACAGTCACTCGCTAAATAGCTAAAGACAGACAATTCGTGCGACGGGCGTAGTAAAGCTTGAACACAAGCCAGACTGTCAGTCTCAAAGGTAACTGCAGAAAGTCCCAAGCGAATATCCTCTTCCATTGCCATTAGGATCGCCTGCAACTCCAGAGTCTCAGGGCTTATACCAGGGTCGAAGTGGAACGAAAAAGCAGCAATAATCGTCCCGAGCGCATCTCGGAAGATCAGACCTATACTAGAGCCCGAATCCATGACAGAAGCATCAGAATTGCATTTCCAGCTGCCCACATGAGGGGCGCTCCATATGACCAGGTGGGCAGACTCCTCGAAATCTGTGTGAGAAGTACAGACAGTCATACGATACTCCATTTCCCCTGCCAAATGATGTAGAAACCACGCGGGATACACTAATAGGTGTTGAAATAGTGTCCTAAACCCAATCGGGTTGTACCGGATCCGACCGAGTCGGATCATTTCTACTATTTCTTTATGTTTATATATATATTAAATGACTTTTATGTTGTCATATATTTGTTCTTTTAAAGAACCAATTATGAATTGTTATATGATAACGTCCTTAGTATTAAACTGTGATAGAGAAACCATGATAGGCGATTATGGTTGATGATATCTCTAATCACTTTGATAAGTTTGATACTTAAATGTCTCTAGGCTGATGTACTATTAAACAGGGCATTGATAGTATGAACAGGCTAGCACGTATTAGATGTCTTCTGTCTTTAAGGGCAGGGATAGATCTCGTCTATCGAAGTGTAGAGACACTTGGACCGTACGTGGACGTGTATTAGAGAATGCGTACGTTAGACTGACCGACTTACACTGTTAAGTGTCACACTATGTGGCGGTTGTGTAATTATCCTTAGGACCGGAGTCTTCATGGCATCACGGTGTGGATTGTCATTCTTTGACACTATTGAGGTTTCCCCTAGCCATGGGGCGATCATGCGGTAGTGATTAGGTGTGATACTGAAGCATGCGGAGTATACATGTTTGGTCGTCCGGAAATCTCGTACACTATCAGTAGGAAGAATATCCGAAAGGGCCTTCATCTAAGGAATGTCTTACTCTCGTGAATTCTTGAAAAGTGGAAGTAAATGAGTTACTTCGAGAGAGTATGATATCCACATTATAAGATACGGTCATTGATGTTCGACACTCGACGTACAACCGTATGGATATTATTACAGCGATAGGATTCAATTTACACGGTAACTGTTTCACATGAAAAGTAGTAGTAGCGATTGAATTCGACTTTTCCGATTATTGGGGGTCACGGTGTGTTGGTAGACGCTATCCCGTGATCGTTAAGTATGAAGAGCATTTTTGTAATTTGCACTTTGTGCCTACAGCCAACATATTCGGAAGCCTATTGGGTCACACACACAAGAACATCTAGCCAGATTAAAATATGGTTATAGTTGATAACCAGCACCACACTCTATTTAAAGGAGGGGTTGACTAGCTCTTTTGTCCATCATAATTCCAGGAGTTAATAGTTCTTGTGAAAATAGAGAGTTTCTTAGAGAGAGTTTTGAGAGAGAGAAAAAGTCGGTCTAGCAACCGAGTTTTTCTAGTAGCAATCCAAAGATGGATTCCGGCGGGTTGTTCGTGTGGACTAGCGGTAGAGGCCGAACGCTTGGGCGGCTCCATGCACCACTACTCTCATTAGACGGTCAAAGCGTCGATCTTTTAGATCAAGCAAGGTTTTGACCGTCTACTTCTTTTATGCTTGTTGTTTAAACGAAGTCGAGCCTGGTTAAAAGGAAATAAATTTTGAATTCCGCTGCGCTCCCGCATAGATTTCCTAACAATGGTATCGGTGCGAGTTTCGAGCTTAAGCAATAAGCATGTTAATTTGCGTAGTTAATTTTATCGTTTAAATCACGTAATTCAAATATGAAAGCTTTTTTATTCGTAAAACGATACACGAAAAGAAAAAAAAAATCGGTTTTTGGGGTGCTCGGACGATCGGCGGCGGCACCCCGCCGGAAATTGCACCGGGCGGCGGCGGCTCCAACCCCCCCCCCCCCGGGCGGTCGGCGGCGGCTGGTGCATCTTTTTGGTGGATCTCCAAAATATTCTTTTGTGTATTTTGGGATTCAATATGGTTCATAGTTGTCATTGATATATCTTTATTTAGTTGATGTCATGTGGCCAACTAATAGTTCAAATAGTTTGGACCATTGGGATGCCACATAGCATAATTTGGTAAATATGATTTGCCTTTAAATAATCTAGGTCATTCCAAATTTTGTTTGGAATAGGCCTAGGCCATTTTCAAAATATTTGATTTTGGAAAAAGCCTAGGCCTAGCTCTTTTTAAAATTTTGATTTTGGAAAGGGTCAAGGGAGATGCCTTTTGGTTTAGGAAACAAAAGGCATCCTTTTAGATTAGGAATCAAAATGAAAGAAACAAAAGAGACATAATTTTAATTTTGATTTATTTTTTGAATAGTTCTAATTGATTAAATTTGTAATTGAAATCGTTTAAAATTAACCGTTAATTTTATTTCAATTAAAATCAATTATTTAACTAAATGTTATTTAGTTAATTAATTAGATAAAATTATTTAATAGATTAAACGTTAATCGATTAATTAAGACGCAAGTTGTTAGTTTTTAATTTTATCTTTTTCATAAGATGTTATTGTATGTATTAGATATGGTAGATATAATATGTTTATATGGACCCCGATTGATCATGGACTCGACCGAAATAATAGATGTGAATGATTTAATTTTTCTGTTGGTTTAAAAATTGTCCTAGGCCGTTATGAAGAACGTGACCTGGTTTATTTTCTGCATTTATCCCATTCCCGTTAGCTCCCCCGTGTGCGGCGGGTGTATTTGTTTTATTAGATAGAATTAAATGTAACAAGAATGGAGCAGAAGATGGAGATCAAAGAAAGAAGAATAAAGATCCCATTGGAGATGGCGCATTAAAGATCCTATTGGCGGTTGCAGCTACCCTTAGACTGTGACCCGCGGTTTCGTCAGTTTGTATTCGAAACCGCATCTAGGAAAAATCAATGATCATACCGGTTACTATACGCATTTATTCATTTTGTGCTTGTATTTATTTTATATGATATGATAGATGCATAACTAGACACGATCTAGATGAATGTGTAGAATGTATGTCTATAGAGATAGATATACATAATGAGACCATAATTAAATTAATTAAGAGAATTAATTAAGTGAATTAATTTAAAAATACACCCACAACAAAAATCGAGTTGTAATATGTCTCCCAATATTATAGTGACGGTGAAGAGCCCTTGTTCGGATCCAACTGATCGGCCCATGTCGGGAGTTGACCTACCTCGGGTATATCGTCATTATCGAGATATGATCGTTAGGAGATCTCATGAATACTTGGGTTACGACTCGACTAAGAATCTTGCGCTGATTGGCCCACGTCAGGACCTTCTCATTTTAGAGACATAAGGTTGACAATCACATAGACGATGTGAATTGTCAAAGAGTTGACTAGTCACACCACTGGAAGTCGCGTTGGATGCGATTGGTAAGAAGTACCTACCCATCGAAATTGACCCGGTCGATCGGCTCACGTCGGGGATCGAGTCAACTAGATAGGATTCCAGCCACTAAGGAATTTTTAAAAAAAATCTTGAAAGTCAATTGGGAGTATTTGACTAGTGTGAGCAAAATCATAATCCCAAAGACCATCTTTGATTTTGCATGTATAAACAACAACACTCTTTTATTTTTATTTTATGTTGTAGTTTAAGCAAACTTTTATACTTATGTTTTTATTCTCGATTAGTAAAACCAAATTGTGACTGTTACCTTTTGAGAAACGTTCTCAAATATGGTTAAGTAATTTTAATCCTTTTAAATAGACAATGACACGAGCAACCCCGTTATAGTAGTTAGAGAAAATGAGACTACATATTTGATGCAGTGTTCCAAGACTTTAATTATTAATGAAAAAGCGGAAACTCATGATATGATTAAATCACTTGAAATAAGTTTCAACGAATTAATCATATATAGGATACGATCCAATATGATCATTCAGTCATACGATAATAATTAATCTAAACGTTGGATAAGAATGACCACATCGAATTTTGGAAAGGTTGTTTTCAAAATTGTAAGATTTAAGTATCGACTTATTTCTTTAATCATTGCTTGAAGGTTAATTAAATAGTTAATGTTTTGAATGTGATTCAAAAGGTTAAATAAACTATTTAATAAACTTTAAATTTTCTTTATGAAAGGAAATTAAAGACATAGCTATTGTGATCTTTCTTAAGTCTTATGAAGACTATACTAACAAATATTTACAAGTGCTTAAAGGATTAAAAAGGAAGTTAGGGCATATGCTTAAAATAAGAGATCTTATTGAAGTCTCTATTCTAGGCAAGTGAGTTGAGATAAATCTATCCAAGTTCAAGTCAACTCTTAGATATATGATATCTTACGAGTATGATTAAATTAGAAAGATTAAATACGGAATACACAAAGATACGGAAAAGTGAAGCAAACGTTGCGACATTTTCGGTTTTGTATTCTGAGTCTAGTAAACTGATAAATGAACTAAATAAATGTTATGATGTTCCGGTTCTTATGAAGAACATGATTTTCAGTTATTTGTTAGGATTTAGTAGACATATTCAATTGTAATGAATAAATGTTATTCTGATAAAGTTGAAAGGTCACTGAATCTAACATACTAGATTGATGTCACTATATAGTTGATATAGGTGAAAAATCTCAACTAAATGTTTGTATGGCTGTTATCCTTGATATTTGTGGTTGATCTAGACATTGTATCTACGGAGGAGAATCGTGTGATCAGATGATGTCTGAACCATGTGATTATGAATCACGTGGGTAATACGTATCTTATCTAAAGATGACTAAAATACCCTTTTAAGAAAAGGTTATAAATTCTAGAAAAATTGTCTAAAGCCCAAACATACCGATATTTGTTGGCTTATGACAATTAATGCCACAAATACTTGTTTATTAATCTCTATGACTATTTTTAGAAATAGTTGGATGTACTTATTGAAGTACAACAATTCGGAAAGCCTGAAAAATTCGAGCTAGTACGAATATGAGATTGATGAGCTACTTAGGAATTAATCTCCAATTGGATTGAAGCAATTAATAACTAGAGGGTGTTTCAGAAGTTGTCTAAAAAGGAATCAGATTCTCCCTTGAAGGATACCATTATTGGGATACGCAATTAGATTGTGTTTTCCTAAAATGGAAACAACACTTTATACGATAAAGGTGTGACGCAAGCCATGCAAAGTATCTCTTAACCTTTTCGGGATTGAGCCCTTATACTTAACTGAGTTCCAAAGAATAAAGGTTGAATAAATTCCATATTGGATATGGAAGGGGATAATGTCGAATCTATCTTATCCGATGATTTGAAGTTGTCATAGGCAAAGTCAGAAAGGCTTGGAGCCAAGTATGACATATGCAACTTTGTGGAATATCTTAGCAAGTACGCTAGATAATGTTTACTTGTCCACAGAGCAAAAGGTGTTTGTCTCCAAACATGCTATCTTCTAGAGGAAGTGATTCTTCCAAAAGAGACAGTGGGAGTAAATAAGATCTCAAAAGAGTTTGAGAAACCACAAAGATACATTCAACCATTGGAACATGAGCAGACGCCGCATAGCGATGAGGTGTAGAACACTGCTCAATGCACACAAAAGTTCTGTAAGTCTGTGGATAACTTTAAGCCTGAAAAGGCTGCTGGTATGTTCATTTTGAAGAATGAATATCTCACGACTTATGAGGAATGTTTGAAAGGCAAGATTGAGAGAAATGGCCAGGAGCCATAATATCTGAATTAGATTCTATCAGTGACAACCAGGCTGTGGACCTTGTCTGTCTCACCTAGAGGGAATGTCCCTGAAAGGCTGACATGGATAGTAATATGATTACCATAGGGCTATAATGACGGTTGAAGGGTACCGGGTGTAAACCTCTTAATTATCTTTATGCCGCTAGCTGAGCCCAGTTCTATTCAGACTATGTTTGTTATAACTTCGTATCATGGCTATATGATAGTGTTGAAGACGTTGGCAAACAGCTCGATGTTCGTAGATGATAACTTGATATGTGAGCCCACAAGATCCATTTATGGATTCAAACAAGTTTCTCTAGACAATTTCTTTGTTTGATAATCAAAGGAGTTTGATTTAGTCAAAAGAATGGATATGCCCAATGTGCAAGATGGATAGTGAGAGCGTGTTATGATTTTTGAGTAAGGTATTTGATATCTCTCTGGGGAGTCATCTCCCCATGTCACAGTCAATTAATATTTGGTAGTTCAAGGTCTTTACGAAAGCACTTGGATTAGCAGTTCTTATTTTAGAAATAAGAATCTATAGTGATAGATTTAACTGCTGTTGGTTTATAGTTTACCTATATAGATATGATGCTAAAAGAGTTTAGCATAGATCACGACAGGAGATACTGCTAGCCGGTGCTCTCGAGATCTATCTATATTAGGACATTAGTCCTAAAGATAAGGTGGAAGATGATGCTTATGGAAGGTTCTCTTTGCTGCTGCAATAGGATCCATCATAAGAGTTATGCCAGATGTTCATACTTAATGAAGAGTCATGAGCAAGTATGAAAGTAAATATGGTGAATGTCGAGAATATCCTTAAACAAGTTAAGGAAGAGTTCCTAGTTTATTGAAACTTGGAAATAAATAAACGTAGATGTACAGACGTGTATCCGGAGCCTTATGAAGGCGAGTGGGAGCTACAGTCTGGGTTTGTAGTCACTTTGATTAAGTGATACAGTGAGCTGGAAATGTTCTTGGCTATGGGTCACTATAAATTCTACAACTAGGACAAAACATAGTAGTGCCTTGGAGGCGCAGCGGGAGCAGTACATGGATATAGAAGGTTCATTCCTGAACCTTGTACGGTTCTGCCACCTTTTCTATATAGCTGATATAGTAAGTGGATTCATTGCTTAAAGCAAGGACCAGGGTCTCGTCAGAGATTCACGTGTGTGTTGAGGCGGTTCCTTTTGACTTGGTCATTTGGAAAATGATATGAAGATAGTCTGAGTCCCACGGACAATGATCCGTTCATGGCTGGGGGTGGTTACGAGTTTTGCATGAGATTCTTGTGTTTCAACTTGGTCTTGTATGTACGAGTGATTGGTTTTAGGCCAAGGGAGAGATTGTTGAAATAGTGTCCTAAACCCAATCGGGTTGGACCGGATCCGACCGGGTCGGATCATTTCTACTATTTCTTTATGTTTATATATATATATATATATATATATATATATATATATATATATTAAATAGGTTTTCTGTTGTCATATATTTTTTCTTTTAAAGAACCAATTATGAATTATTATATGATAACGTCCTTAGTATTAAACTGTGATAGAGAAACCATGATAGGCGATTATGGTTGATGAGATCTCTAATCACTTTGATAAGTTTGATACTTAAATGGCTCTAGGCTGATGTACTATTAAACATGGCATTGATAGTACGAACATGCTAGCACGTATTAGATGTCTTCTGTCTTTAAGGGCAGGGATAGATCTCGTCTATCAAAGTGTAAAGACACTTGGACTGTACGTGGACGTGTATTAGAGAATGCATACGTTAGACTGACCGACTTACACTGTTAAGCGTCACACTATGTGGCGGTTGTGTAATTATCCTTAGGACCGGAGTCTTCATGGCATCACGGTGTGGATCGTCATGCTTTGACACTATTGAGGTTTCCCCTAGCCATATGGCGATTATGCGGTAGTGATTGGGTGTGATACTGAAGCATGCGGAGTATACATGTTTGGTCGTCCGGAAATCGCATACCCTATCAGTAGGGTGAATATCTGAAAGAGCCTTCTTATAAGGAATGTCTTACACTCGTGAATCTTTGCAAAGTGGAAGTAAATGAGTTACTTCGAGAGAGCATGATATCCACATTATAAGATACGGTGGTTGATGTTCGACACTCAACGTACGACCATATGGATATTATTACAACGATAGGATTCTATTTACACGGTAACTGTTTCACATGAAAGGTAGTAGTCATTACATTTGACTCTTCCGATGATTAGGGGTCACGGTGTGTTGCTAGACGCTATCCTGTGATCGTTAGGTATGAAGGGCATTTTCGTAATTTGCACTTTGCGCCTACGGCCAACATATTCGGAAGCCTATCGGGTCACACACACAAGAACATCTAGCCGAATTAAAATTTGGTTATAGTTGATAACCAAATAAGGAAGGAAATTTATCTCAGGACTATAAAGGTTATAGTGGTATTTATTTATTACAAATAAATTAAATACAAAATATTAATTAATTATGTTGATTAATTAAATATACACATAATGTATGTGTATGTTGAATAATATATATATATATATATATATATATATATATATATATATATATATATATATATATATATATATATATATATGATATGCATGTATTTTGTAAATTAATTAATCATAGTATTATATTAATTAAATAATATTCCGGATGCCAAATCTAGGATATATGGGACGCCATTTTCAAAGTATATTGGATACATTTGAATTGTGCAATTTAATTAATAAGATTACCATAATACTAATATTGGATATTAATTGATTTTTGGAAAAATAGATTTATGGTAATAAGATAAAGATATATTCAATATAAGATATTGTCAATATATATCTTAGGAAAAATATTTAATATAAGATATTGAATATTAATGAGATAAAACAATCAAATATATTTTTCTTATTTTATTAGGAAAATGTTTTCTTTCTCCTCAATCTACTAGAAAGCTAATCTCAATCAGATTGGGAGACAGTAGGGGCGCACCACACTCTATTTAAAGGAGGGGTTGGCTAACTTTTTGTACATCACAATTCTAAGAGCTAATAGTTCTTGTGAAAATAAAGAGCTTTTTAGAGAGAGTTTTGAGAGAGAGAAAAAGTCGGTCTAGCAACCGAGTTTTTCTAGTAGCAATCCAAAGGTGGATTCCGGCGGGTTGTTCGTGTGGACTAGCGGTAGAGGCCGAACGCTTGGGCGGCTCCGTGCACCACTACTCTCCTTAGACGGTCAAAGCGTCGATCTTTAGATCAAGCACGGTATTCACCGTCTACTTCTTTTATGCTTATTGTTTAAACGAAGTCGATCCTAAAGTTAAAAGGAAATAAATTTTGAATTCCGCTGCGTTCTCGTGTAGATTTCCTAACAATCGGCACATCATAAAAAACTGCACTGTATCGGGCTTTCCATAGATTCCAAAGGAGCAGACAGAAGGTGGAAACCTCATCCGGGGTGTAGCGTGCTACCAACGCACTGAAAAAACTTCTTAAAATTCGACCCGTGCTGCATTCGCTGACTACCAAAGGGCGAGACTGCCCAGATCTCCCTAGCATAACACAATCAAAAAGAACATGGCGTAAGGACTCCATCGCCCTGCCACATGCCAAACAAAGACGCGACCCCATATTACGCTTAGCAAGCTGCTCCCTTATCGGCAAACAGTCATACAGACACCGCCATAAGAAGTGATGAACACGCGGCGGCACAGTGACTTTCCAAACATCCCGCCATATTTTGTCTGGTCCTGAAGATGATGATGCTTTTGCCGACTCAGGCAATCCACCATACAAGCTCAAGGCAAGGAAATATCCCGACTTCACTATATATCTACCTCGGCGATCATAATGTCAAATCAGCTTATTCAGATGTAAACCGCCTGTAATTGAGTTATATATTAAACGTTATAAGCGTAACAAAAGTATAGAAAATAGACAAAAATATCCATACTTTCGAGAAAACCAAAAAAGGGGAAAATGTGTAAATTACCCTATAACTCTATGTAAACTTATAAGGTTTTAAGCTTAAGTTACACAAATCATATTATTCTTTATTGTATATATTGAATATAGATGTCATCATAATATGACCTACTTGTTAGAGAAATGGGGAGAGACAAGGGGCCCACAATAGTTGAGCATGGCCGTATCATGCCATTTCAGCACCCATTGTAACCACGCAGTAACATTTTATTTTTAATTTGTATTTGGAAAATGTTGACTAAAAATAGCTTCTAGACTCCCTTGATGTTGATAATCAGCATAAATGTTGATTATTATTTGTTGATGCATCTTTTCTAAAGGACATTGCTTACACTCAAAGAGGTTTATACGTAGAATCTTCAAAATATAATAATCTATATATAATCATTGATTAAGTGTTCAATTTTAAATAAATCGAAATTGCAAAACTTCGTATTTAATTTAATAATGATTCTATGTATTTGTATTTTTTTATTACTGGTCACCTATGATGCACCGACACTTTAATGTGATCGTCGTAAATGCTGTTCGACACAAGACATTTATTACGACACGCCCGACACTTGTCCGACACGCTGTCGGTGATTAAATTAATATTATTTAAAATTTAAATATCCGACACGCTTTCCACAATAATCGCCGATTAATCTCATACGACATGACAATCGACACTTCCCGACACTTTTGAACCCATTTTTTTAATATTTTTTTATACACGACTTTCATCATTTCTATAATAATAAAATAAACAATACGCCGTATCAAGTTTAAATGTGTTTTTTTGTTGATAAATAATTATTTTTATAATTTGTAATATTTTGAAAATCAATTACAATTTCATTTGGTACCGAATAAAGGTCGAATATATATATTCTAGATATTCATAGAGTTTATGTAATACTCATCTTATTTTGTCTAGTTTTTTCAGATATTTATCAATATTTTTTTTTATAAATTAAAAATATATATGTAACGTGTCGCCGCGTCGTTTTGTGTCCTTAAAATTTGGATTTAAATTGATCGCTGCTTTCGTCAGATCGTATGACGACGGCGTGTCAGTGTCACAACATACTGGTCACTGGATTTGTCAATTCTCTCTCTATATATATATATATATTTCTTTTTTCTTCCATTGATAAATTAACACATCTTATTTTCACTAACTAAGAAGATTAAGCCATAACACTCGACAAAAATTAAAAGCAATCACATAAAACGAAAGGTCGTTTTAGAAGCAAATTATATAATTACTACATAAAAAGTAGAAGAAAATAATGCGGGGAATCTTCACGCCTAGTAGGGACAAAAGCTTAACATGTTACTATTCTTGTGCACTATTTAGACGTGATCGGTCGCCTTGTTGCCGAATTAATAGGACATGTTAGTTTCAGCAATCAGTGTGAGCGATTTTTATTTTTATTATATATTATTATTTGAAATGACATAACAACAGTGTTTTATATCATGTAATTAAGGGGTTTTTTTTTTTAAATTTTAAATCCAATCTTACACACGATATCCAACCTTTTTAAGACTTTAATTTACTGCAATTTATGTTGCGCAGAGTCTTTCCAATATAGAGTTGTCATTTTCTTCAATAATAATATATAATACGTCTATCATGTTCTCTAAAAACAAAAAAACATAGATGGGGTTATATTTAAGAAAACAGTAACACATATTGAAACAAATAAATTAAATAAAATTAAAATTATTAGAAAGTCTCTTCTCTTGAAATAAATTTTCTGGATTTTATGGATCATCAAGTTAAAATCGGATACATGCGCCGTAATGTAGTCCCATACCGTCATGGTATAGGTAACAGGTGGACATGCATTTAACACTTCATACAAATTTTTTTTTTTTTTTATATGAAAATTATAGCATGGGTTGTTAATCTGTAGAATATATAAATAATTAACCAATACATAGAGATATATATGTTAAGAAAGTTGGACATATTGATAGGAAATATAAACAAAACTTTACGTGTAACGGAGTAAGGCCGCAGGCTTGATGCATATCTATTTAATTATTTTTATTATTATTCAATTTCTCATTATGTCATTTTCCTTGATTTATGCGTACCTTGAATAGTGGCATTCGTGACGAAACAGTGTTTGCCTCTGGGCTACATATGTCAAGTAATGAGTCTTCTTTTTTTTTTTTTTTTTTTTTTTTTTTTTTTTTTTTTTTGTTGTGAAAACGACCTTCTTTATTCAAACATCTGGGGTGCTAAACATTTACAAAGATTTCAAAAAAAGAAACATAAATATAAATCACTGCTTTTCTAGTCCCCAGGCTAGTCTAATGTTTCGAGCTCTTTCCATCATTTGACTTAGGAAGATATAAGGCGGGGGGTGACAATTCTCTTCCCCAAACACTCGTTTGTTCCGCCAAATCCAAATTCAGTTGACAATCTCCCTCCAAATGTATTTACACTTGGAAGTCTCCGTGAAAGTCCGGGCCTATTTGAGCGAGAACGTAATCCAAGTAATGAGTCTTCTAGTCGTATAGTACTATGTATCATATTTTAAACTGAAATAAAGAATGTATATATTAGAAAATATTATTAATACAACCATTTTATGATGATTTGTATCAAATTATATATATAATATATTTATGTTTTTCCAAAAAAAAATCCAAATAGTAGGGTGAGTAAGATTACATAGAGTGAAAATAAAATTGTATGATATATATTATTTGATTATTTTGATACAGCTTTGCTAAGGATATTATAAATCTATAATTGAATGCTTATTAATTTATATGTCAACTTACTTGGTCATTTTATACTTATCCAAAACAAGAAACTAGTAGTATTTACGGAATGGAAATATGAGATGTAAGTTAACATTTTTAATGCTTTAGATTAACTCAAAGATTTATACTTTTATTATAAAGTGATAAAGTATCGTATGATTTTCCTTTTGGAGCTTATTTAATAAAGAAATATTTCCTTTTAGTATTATGTTTATTTGTCATATACGTGTATATACCTTGTTAACTAACTTTTCTTGCAAGTAACACTAAGGTGTACTCCAGTGACACCAGTCAAACTAAACAACATTATTCATGAGTAACCTTTATGCCTATTTGAAATGGGATATGGTGAAAAATCCGAACATATTTAAATGTTTAATTACTATTTAATTTTGGGTTAATTAATTAAAGTAGGATGATATATATAGTTTAAAAATAATTATTTAACGTGTAAGGATAATGGTTTCATGCACGATTAATAATGTAATTGTAAAATATTAATTTAGTCGGAATATAGTATATGTGTAGCTGTTAAATTGTATCTCACTCCGCAATAAATTTAAAGTTTAGACTTCCTTAAATGTTCAAATCGTTATGTTATACTTGTAGTATAAGTGCTGATCTACAATTTGGAGTAAATGAGAGCATTTTACTTGATGAAAACCGTTCATAGAGGTAAGAAGATATATTAATACCTTAGAGAGCGATGTGACACCGCACACATGTCTATCATATATCCAAAAGAAAATAAGAATTGTTATACTTCTAGCATACGTTATAATGAGTTGAGCTATATATAACATCCCGGTTTTTCGAAAAAAGAGCAGAAACGTCTTTTAACAAAAATTTAGATTAATTTATTACATTTGAAATAAGGATTTAAGTGTTGTTTTAAAAAAATTTTTGATAAAAACAATTTTTAATTATGGAAAATATTTAATGGGAGTTATTGGTAGTTATCTTTTGAAATAAAAACTCCCCATTTAACTAAGGAGTTGGTCAAAATTCCTTGTACGAACTTTGGCAGAGAAAGAAAAGCAGTAGCAGTCGACTTCTTCTTTTGGAAAAGAAGATAAACTTCAAAAATTCATATCTTTCAATCCGTAATTTCGTTTTGCAGCCATGAATAGTCAAAACGATCGTCTCGGAGCGTAGATTATTCTAAAAATACTCTTATAGGAGATAATCCAGGTTTGGTTAACTCGTTTTCTGCTGCAAATCGTAAAAGATCATGATGTTTTGTGTTTTAGGGTTTTGGGCATAACTTTTGATCCGTGAATCCGTTTAGAAATCCGAAAGTACCGCTGGAATCGTGAGAAGACGAGGACCGTTTTGATACTAGAATTTGGGTCTGATTCTCAGGTATATTGGAGTCGAATTTCTGCTGTGAATTCATGAAAAGGATCATGAATTCATGTTCTAGGGTTTTGTTTCGTAGTTCTTTGTTTAGAAGCTTTGATCATCAATTAATTCATGTTAATTGTGATCTTTTAGATCTTGTTTGAGGCCTGTTTAAGTGCTGCAGAGATTAGTTTTGGTTTGTGGCTTCAATCAAGTAAGAGGCTCTTTCTAATGTTTAATTAAAATTTTATGATGTTAAGGTTGAGCTTTTGTGTTGATTTCTTGATTGTAAATCATGTTAATTGTTGTTGTTGTAGTACAAGATGTTATAGTATGTTTAAAGGTTGTTTTCCTGCTGTTTTGATGTGTATTTTTGGTGATAAACATGTTAGAAAGGTTGTAGAATCGAGAGAAGTGTTGAAAATCAGATTTAGGGCCTGTACAGTTAGAATGCGCACGCATTCCCTTGAATGCGCATGCATTGATCTTGCTTTTGGGAAATATGATGTTTGAGCTATGTGTTGAGTTTCAAGTGTTGTTTCTTGATCTACAAAAAGAAACATTAATAAACATTCATGAACATTACAAAGCCATGAATAAGCTTCTGATGCGTTTGGTTCTGCACCGGATGTATTCTTAAAGGGAATATAAATTCGGGACCGTCGGAAGACCGTCGGAAGAGTTAGAGTGGCCTTGTGCTTTGATGAATTAGTATTCATCAATGTCTGTGTAATTGCTAGCTTGAGTCTAAGAGTCTAAGAAGAGGGAGTAGGGAGTTTTTTTGTCCTGAATGAACCTAGGTGGCTAGCTAATCACTTAATAAACGTATTTGACTAGATAAAATGTTAAACATCATGAGAGCTTGGATAGACACATTACAATATCGGCAATGTGATGTTTGGCCAGATAAAGTGGCGATGATCACTGCCGGATTCTAGACCCGACAGATAAAGTAGTGATAATTCCGCCGGACAAACTCACGAACGAGATATGCATTCACCGGTCAGCTCTCTAGGGTTGGTCAGATAAAGTGGAATGATTATCTCGGGACCGTTAGAGATTTATCTCTATAGGGTTGCATCTTCTGTCTTAGTGCATATCTCACTAAGTGTAGTGCCCTCGCAAAAATGATGTAACAAAGATAAGTTAAGTTATAAACGTTTAGTCACGACATGTTGATGAGCATAAAGTGAACCCCAGAATTGTGTCGGTCTCATAAAGATAACTTAATAATAATTAATGAACCTTTCGTTGTAAGACTTGATTATACATTAGCTTCTTCCTCTTGCTAAGTACTCTGTACTTACCTCAATGGCATATGTTGTTTTGTGTGCTTTTGGGGTGAGAAGACGAAAAGGTTGTCCTTGAGCTCGTTGAGGAGTTCGATGATGTTTTGATGACGTTGGTACTAATGATGCTTTCTTTTACTTTCTTTTAAAGGTTGTACTATAGTATGTTGTAGATTCTTAAATAACATGTTGTACATTTATTCCAAGTTTGTAAGACAAGGGCTGTATCTTTATTTTGTAACATCGTACGTTGTAAGCTTTTCCTTTCTACCCCTAGTCGGTGTGTATTCTAGTAGCATTTATGATTTTTACCCGAGCCTTTTGGGCTTCCGTTGCTTTAATTATGATACGACGACGTAGAGGCTGGCGTATAATATTGGATTTATTTAATGTTATACGCGCCGAACGTTCTCTTCTGGATAAGTGCTCGGTATCCGGGAGCGGGGCGTTACACTATATTTGGTGTAAACGAAAGCATTTTAATTTCCAAAACTGTCCATAACGAAAAGAAGTTATACTAATACCGTTTGGAGTATTGCATCATCCTACACAAGTCTACTATTCAAATGAAAATAAGAATTGTTATAGTATGCGTTCTGAAGAGTTGGTCTATATTTGGTGTAAATGAAAGCATTTTACTGCCGAAAACCGTCCATGGCAGAAAGAAGATACACTAATAAAAGAAAATACGAATTGTTATACTTGTAGTATACGTTCAGAAGAGTTGAGCTATATTTGGTGTAAATGAAAGCGTTTCATTTGGTGAAAACCGTCCATAGCGGAAAGAAGATATACTAATACCATTGGGATGGACGTCCTTGGGCACATGCCTAGCTATAAGACCACGACCTAGAGCTCCATTTAAAATTCTTATTTTTAGGGTACCGTCTTTATATTTTCATAATGTATTTTTAGAAAAAAATTATTTTTTACTCAAGCTTATAAATTAATTAGTAAGACTTAAGATTCATATATTCAATCAATAAAATTATAAACAACTTATATACCACTTTTTACACATCTTTACATTTTATAACCTAAAAATAACTGTTACACCACACTTTTTTTGCGCAGTCAAGGGTTATGGAACAAAAGTTTCGCTTAAAACCCCGATTACACAGGGACGCCCATTACTCACGTGTCACCGTACACAGGTATATCGAAAATAAAATAAGCATTGTTAAAACTAATCATATGAAAGTAAAGAAAAGCTTCAAAGAAAGTGTAAAGAGAAAACGTAAAGAAGAAAAACGCAAAGAGATATAACAATAATGTATATGATATTCAAATGTATATTTTTACTCGGAACCAAAATATATTGGA
The DNA here is from genome assembly GCA_026214975.1 of Gentiana macrophylla. Lineage (NCBI taxonomy): Eukaryota > Viridiplantae > Streptophyta > Magnoliopsida > Gentianales > Gentianaceae > Gentiana > Gentiana macrophylla. The sequence continues at coordinate 152,651,255 of CM047805.1, read as the reverse complement.
ATCAATCGTCAACAATAGATAACAAATCAAAATCTCATTTTTATATTGCATTCTATACTGGATATATATTGAACAAATGTAATAAATGTGATATGTCTCATTAAAAATTAATAAAGAAAACCAAATGAGAAAACATTCTTATTTAAGGAAAAAAAATACATATTTAATAGTATTTTTACTCTCATTGATGAATATTTCTTTAGATAAGTTATCGTGAATCTTCTCTTCAAAATGTTGTTGTAAATAATGTAAAAATCGCTTCAACTGATTGTTGATTTGAGTTCAGGGCCGGCCCTCGTATTAGTTGGGCTTAACACCAAGTCCCCGAATTGGGCCTTTTAGTTGAAGATGTCTTTTTTTATTTTTTTGAAAAACATAATTATCACGTTTTTAACATCCGTAAGTACAAAATTCAAGTTATTTGTTAGATATTTTATTCACAAAGTCTGTTTTTATTTTTGTTTTGAATCATTTGTTGCACAATCGAGTCGCGCATGGTGTTGCCGAAAAGAAACGAGGTTCGACTGCAGCGAATGACACGTGATTTCGTAGAAGGATTTTTCATTGACACATCATTTCGGTTGTGCATAGTCATTGGGACACATCCTTTGAAGATTTAACCCGGTTTGTTCTTTCGTGAAGAGGATGAATCTTTTCGTTGTCTATATATAGAGAGACATCGCGATTCGGTGTGAAAGATAATGAAGTTTTTTAGAAGCATCATCAAGATAAACATATCGTGTCTCTAAAGTATTATTCCATCAATATCGGAGAGAGATCTTAAAACATCTGCTTAAAGAACGCTTTATACGTGGCTTGGAGATCATTTAATTATGTTTGTTTTATCACATTTTCTAACATTATTGATAATCTCAAAACACGCCTACCAAGTAGTTTTTTTCTAAAGATATTTAAACAAAACCAAAAACAAAAAAAAAAAAAAACAAATTGCAGCTCAGCGTGGAGCTCGGGAAACGCGGCAAGATCAAGGGAGGGCGGAACTTAGGAGTGAAAAATGAGTTTCTATCTATTTTTGTTTGTTTTATTTATTTTTGTGTGTGCTTTTTTTTATATAATATAGATATATATAATAAATTAATAATATAGATAAAGTCATAAAAAAAAAAAAAAAAATTTTGTATATATCTATTTTTTTTGGGTCAAGTAAATTTCTTTATTGGGGCCTTTATCAATTAGAGTAAAAAAAAATTTGGGCGTTTATCAAAAAAAAATTAACATATTATATTAGATTGGATCGGATTAAATCTACACGATTTTTTTTTTTATTTTAGCGACATACGTATCTGTTGGCGCCAGATATAATGGCTTAAGACTGCAGGTCTCGCTGCCTTAGCATAGGGCCGGCGACTGAGTTACATGTATGGTCATGTTCATAAAACTTTGCTCGAAAAAAAATCATTAGCGAAAAAACCAGTCAAAGGAAAAAGAATTATGATATGTGTTCTTATATATTGTACGGACTCTCTTGTAACAAAATATTTAACTGATTAAGAAAACATTGTAGGAAAAACTTTTTAATGAAAAGTACAACCATTGGTCTGTATACATCTTTACGAAATAAATCAAATTCTGGTACAATGTAATATTTTGTAATTCTTCATGGATATCAACTGTACCATTATTTAAGATCCAAATTTTCCATTAAATCTAGCAATTTATCCACTTCTAGAATGCTTGAGTCAATATATATTATGACAAATTTTCTATGTTACGTTTTAGACATTTAAATTCTTCATGCATTTCATGATTTTGGCATCTTATTTATTCAAACACTTTATTCCCTTTTAGCTAGCGATAAATATATTTTAAATCATAGTATGATCCTCAATTTATGAACCTAAATATTTCTTCTTCTTTTTTTTTGGATAGCAAATGCTATATTTCGTTTAAATAACCCACACTATGCTATATTTCTTATTTGTTTTCAACAATCAAAATTAATCATATCGATTTTACGAGACTTTTATTCGTAGAAAAAAGAATATGTCTTTCACGCTTGCACGTTTAGCATAATCATCAATTATTTAGCACTATGTAATTAAAACCCAACTCTAATTGTATCAAATATCAGAGTATAATTCCAAGGTTGGTGGTTATGAAATGTTTTACACATGGCCAATTGATAAAGCTAAGATTAAAATTTTATCTGTGGAAAGAACTAAGACGTTAAGCTTTAGTATTATGCACGAGTTTTACACTTTGACTAGTTTACAGTTGAAAATTAATATAATGCTTACACATTAAGTATTAGATTATACATTAACGATTCAAATTTTAAAAAATGAGGAAACCTTATAACCTTAAGGCTCCCCAACCTTTTTGCGTCACGTGATGAGTAGAGATATTAATCAGGTAATTTAATGGTTCGAAGTTATTGACTGCTATCATATCAAAGTTAACGATTCAATTTTTCATTGTACTCTACAAGGGCAAAGACAAATGATCATTGCTGAGGTCTAAAGACCAGTTTGTCCTGAGTCCGAGTCCCAAAAAAAATTATGCATGAATTATATTATTATGCTATCGTTCCGTAAAATATAGATATATCTTAACCAATTATTTGAAATATTCTCCAATTGTCTTTTGAACAACACATTTATTAATAGCAAAACAACAAACAATGTACTGGTAGGAAAAATCTACAGAATCAAATGGGTGATTTCACGTTACAACCGTCACAACCCTTTATTCAAGATGAATGACAACATGATTTCGTATTATTGATCATAATGTATCACACTAATCATTATGTAAATTCAAGATAATTAAAGTTATAAATATATATTATATTCATTCGATGTGATTGAATAATTGCGGCAATATTATTACACAAATCATATCTAATGTCAAAATATAGAAATCAAAGAACTACGACCACTATAATATAATTATGTATCAAGAAACATAAGCCTACTCATCCATTTTTTTTACTAGAAACATACTTCCACAGTTTATTTATGACCACTGAAATTTCAGAAAAAGAAAATGTGCATCACCACGTTTCGACTAGAATTACAAGATTTTCTGATCATATTGATAATGCTACATCATAATCACCTAGTACATTCCAACTTCTTGTAAACAATTGCTTGTATCAACAAGATTAAACATAAATCTTTTTCTTACTATTAGTATATCGGTTTGGTTATATTTACTTGGTATCTAATATTAAAACCAATCTGATCGTTTATATTGGTTTGATACACTTTAGCTTGGTTTGGTTCTACAATTTACTAAAACCATCCAAATGGTCTGGGATACTTCGGTTCGTCCGGTTCGAACGGTTTTAAAAACTATTGAACACCTATCCCGTATAATATCAAGTCAAAACTGTTTTCAATCTATGAATTAGAAAACGAATGTTGACTAAGATAAACATGTATTCCACACATGTTGTCATCTTAATCAAATGATCATTAAATAGTGTAGAAATTTTAGGCTCAAACCTATATAAGATGAGGGGTATCATTTTAAAATCTAGGTTATGAAGTGAGATAAATACATCTTTTAATATGGTGGGTAATACAATAGCAAGTGTCCAATGTTGGACAACTTTAACCCATCCCCTCAAGTGTGGGCCTATAAAGAGTCTGACCACATGGCACACAAGGCATATTAAGGGCATGCACTACAAGGCCAACAAATAGATCCAACACTTGCACAATAAATGAGTGACTCCAATACAATGTTGAAAATCTTGGCTAAAACTCATATAAGAGGAGGTTTCTCATCCTCAAAACGTAGGTTATACAGGGTGAGGGAAGTTCATCTATTAATATGTTGGGCATTCACATCAGAAGCCCTATTTTTTATCCCTAAAATAATATAAAATAATACATATCCCTATTTTACAATACTCTAATTCAAAACACTCCACAACAACATCGCTATCTCTTATACCAAATACCATTAAAATGGGGACAGTGCTCCACAAATGGGATACACTATTCATTGGGCTTAAAAATAATTAGGTATGAGGTTTCTGCTGTGGAGGTATTTGAGGAAAAATTCCACTTTTTATCTTTATTTTAGGAATAGAGCATCGTATAGGGCTTATGATGTGAATTCTCTTATGCAATAGCAAGTGTCCAATGTAGGACAACTTTAACAAAGAGTTCGACATCGACGATTGGACAAGTCGGGGCAGATATTAGGCCGGCGTCATCACTGACTAGCCTCGGCCTCAGATCTCTTATAAAACTTGTCTTATTTTGTATCAGGGCTTCTTATTTGGATCACAACCAGCAGATTGTCAGCTTAGTCAATGGCTACAACGGTCTTCCAACTTAAACTTCGTTTATTTCTAGGGAATGAGGAGAATGACAAAATATTTCATCAATTGCTTTTGAAACTTTTGCGTAAAGTATTTATTCATCGTCGAAATTCACTGTGTTCAAATTCATTTGCTTAAATTCACCGACGAAATTCACTAATTTTCAAAATTCATCGTCGAAATTCACTAATTTTCGGTCTTCACCGTCGCCATTTCTGGATTCACTTAGATTCACCGATTTTCTGATTCACCGTTTGTTCTTCTCGCTTATAAAAATTATGCATTGTATTCTTCCTATAAAAATATGTAGATCAAAAATATTTCAGATTGTGTCCTTATCCCTAATTTTCCATTATTTCTATTATCAAAAAGATGAACATTCTTTCACGTATTCTCAAAAAGATATTCTTAGATATATGCAAGGACAACCACCCGACCTCGTTGAAAAATATTAGCTTCCACAACAACACAAAGTTACCATACACAAGTACAATCTATGGCTCACGTACATTGTGAGATTTATCGCATCTTTTAATAAGGGTCAATTTGTCCAAATTTGTTTTTTAATTTTTTACTTTCTATATAATTTTTAAGTAACACCAAACCTAATAAAAATGATTATTTTGCCAGCAAATTATCTTGTAGCCCAAAGAACTGTATTTAAATTCTAGATGACCTAAAATCATATAGTTTCTCCTATTTTTCTTCCTCTTTTGTGCACGGCTCATCGCCACTTAGCTTGTCCACCACCGACGTGCCGCCCCTTGTAATGAAAGTGGTAGTTTTAATTGTTTTGCTGTTCCGAGTTACAGATTCAAGCAGTCAAATCGAAGAGAATGAAGATATGAACAATAATAAAGTATATGTTTTGAAGGTTACAAGGCACCAATCCGTTCTTTTTCAACCTTTTAATTCAGCCATGATTAATGTAATAGTTTTAAAGAAATGAAAAGTGTGTGAATATATAATATATTATGGGTAATGAAAGAATATGTAATAATGCTATATTGGTATTTTAAATACACTTATATTATGGACAAATCCAAAAAAGATGGACATACTTATATTTGAGACAAATGGAGTGGTTTAAAAGACTTAAAAGACACAAGTTTGTTTGTGAAATCCCGACCTCTTTGTAAGAATATTTCCGTCTTTTTGCAATTAGGTTATCTTTTCCTAATATTTTAAGGTTTAATTAAGCCTTTCTTATCCTCCAAGTCACCAAAAAACCGACATAGACTCGGAAAATCCTATTAAAAAAAACCTCCAGATAGCCCTAGATTGCACAGATTTTGTGTTTCGGAGTTTTTCGCTAATGCTTGGGCCGTTGACCCTAGCCACAGCTCGGGAAAGCACACTGGGTGATTTCGTAGTTGGCATTGGGTTTGATCTTAGTAGGGTTAGATTCTCGTAAGATTTGTGTTAGATTTGCTGTCGGTTTGTAGATTCACGTAAGATTTAGAAGTTAGTTGATCTCCGGTTCGTAGTTCGACTCGTCTTTAAGATAAGCAGTTCTTCTTATCAAAATGTTTCGTTTTTAGTTTAGAGATTTTGCTATCAAGTTGTTTTAATATTATTTTCTGTTAAACTGCACAAATACATACATGATTATGTGTTGCCGGATATATGCTAAATTGTGTTTTAAGAACATAATCTTGTTTTTTAATTACTTTATGGTAATCGGTGTTTTCAAAGCATTAATATGTTTTCTAGTCACTTTTTGATAAATTGTTTTGGCGTTTTGGCTACAAGTAGTGGAGATAAGACGATATATTTGTGTTCTTATGGCCGTTGTTTTTCCTATGTATTGCCCGAATTTACTTAGTAGGGAATTCATTATTAATAAGCGTGTCATACGGGGTACCTTGGGCACAGTTTAGACCCATGTCGGAAAGTGTGATTAGCTGTATTAGCCAAGCCGTTCTTAATACGGTGTGTTACAAGAGCACCTTGGACATCAATAAGTCCTATATTGGATGTATAATTAGTCGTACTAGACGAGATGTACCCTATATTGGAAGTATAATTAGCCCTCAAGTTCAACATACGAGGATCAAGGACATGAAAGACTATAATACGACGAGAACATGACCATGCTACGCAACTAAGAAATTAAACAAGAACATCACAGAAAAGACACGAAATGTTATGGCTAGTAGACAAGTAAAGTATGGCTAGTAGATGGCTTACGTAAGTTTGATTTTTAGGCTAGACATGTTAGGCAAGTAATTAATGAAACGAACAAGCACGTGCAAAATGAACTAGACGTTGTTAATAGGTCATGTTTTCTATGCATTGGTTCAAAGTTGGTTAACAGTGGTTTTCTATAATCCTTAAGTTATGCTTTTAAATTGTTTGTGAATTGGATGGAGTAGATTCATGTCATGTCTCTGGCATCCGATTTACATGAATTTCCTTTTTGATCTTATTTCTTCTTACGGAGATTCAATTAGTACTCACTCCTTTATTTGAACTAAGAATATATGTTGCTATTATTTGGACTAAGAATATATGGAGATTAAAGTCAAGTTGAATGAAAATGCATGGTGATCAAACTTATCAATGGAGCTATTGAGTTCTTTATGTTTTACCTATTTCTTTTTTAGTCAATTTGAGTTATAAAAAATGTGAACACTTATTTATGATTTAGTTTGACAACAATTGTAATCAGTTGAATTGGTTGCTGAAAAATGAAGTGTCAGTTTCCGAGTCTTTTGCTTTTTTTCTTATCTTCTGCGCGTTCATTAATTATCTCTGATATAAAACTAGACTTACGTGATTTTTTGGGTTTACTCTAAATATCATTTGCAAATCTTCATTTTTCCGAATAAGAACTCGATAACCAGGATAAATACATTACAATATTACACCGTTTTCGGTTAATGAATCGGTATCCCGAATATCATTATATAATATATATATATATATATATATATATATATATATATATATATATATATATATATATATATCGTTATAATCCGGGCTTTTACACTTGGATAATACGTTCTACTAGGTTGTCTTATATATGTAAACATAATAAAAAGAATATAAATATGAAATAGGAGTAATCTGTATACACAAACACAAAACGGATATATACTTGACCGTACGTTTATTAAATAAAAATATCAAAACTTTTAATGTGCAACAGTGATTATTATGGTCCTGGATCAATGATGACTTGGTGATCCAGGACCAATAGAAAAATGACAAATAACACAAGGGCCCACAGTGTAAAATATAAATCCCATGTATTGACGTTTTTACTCTTCTTATAAGACGTTTCATTGGTGGACAAGTATGACATGGTGGTCCTGGACCACCATAAAACCACTGTGGACCAAGTAATTGGATCACCAAATCATCAATTTGTAATAATATGATTGGTGATTGATTTTTAAACCTAGGAACCACAAAAAATCTCTTAAATTCTAGAGACAATGGTCCAAAATGATACATATTTGACTTAATTAAACAAATAGACCACACTTAAATCTTATTTGGTTATAAGGATATAAAATTAATACATAGACCAAACTACCCCTGATTAATTAAAAAACATAGAGCGTTATTTTTTTTTCTGGACGTTAATCTTTTTTGGACGCAAAAAAATGTTTTTTTTTCCGGTGACCACCACGATGCATTGACCACCACGATGCAATGACCACCCCGATGCAGAGACACCGCGATGCGGTGACCACCCCCAATGAAGAGACACCACGATGCAGAGACAACTTTATGTGACACCGCGATGCATTGACCACCCCCGATGCATTGACACCGCGATGCAGTGGCCATCGCGATGCATTCACAACCGCGATGCAGTGACCACCCCAATGCATTGACCACCGCGAGTCATTTACCACCGCGATGCATTGACTACCGCGATGCAGTGACCACCTCCGATGCAGTGACCATCGCGATGCATTAACCACCGCGATGCAGTGGCTACCTAAGATGTTGAGACTCCGCGGTGCAGTGACCACCCCCGATGCAGAGACACCGCGATGCAGAGACGCCGCGATACAGTGACCACCCCAATGCATTGACCAACGAGATGTATTGACCACCGAAATGTATTAACCACCGCGATGCAGTGACCACCTCCGATGCATTGACCACCGCCGATCCATTGACCACCGCGATGCAGTGGCCACCCCCGACGCAGAGACACCGTGATGCAGTGACCACCCCCGACGCAGACACCGTGATGCAGAGACACTACGATGCATTCACCACCGCGATGTAGTGACCACCGCGATGCATCGATCATGACTATCCCGACGACCAAATGACTATCCCGATGCCGTCGCGATACATCACCACCGCAACGCATCGACCACCCCGATCCATCGACCACCGCGAATGCAGCTGCGGCTACCCGATCAGAAAGACATCGCGATGCAATGATCACCCCCGATGCAGGGACATCACGATGAAGTGACACCGCGATGCACTAACGACCGCGATGCAGTGACACCGCGATGCATTGACCACCCCTGATGTATCACGGTGTTTCGTTAGATTCCAAGAGGAAAAAAAAATCAGCGTTGGTTTTTTTAATTAATTAAGAGTTGTTTTGTCTAGTTATTAATTTTATGTCCTTATGACCAATTAAGATTTAAATGTGTAACTCCTAAGTGTCTAGTTAAATACTCAAACTAGCTCTTATAAACAAAAATACCCATAAATTTCATTAATTATGACCTTCAACTAGAATTTTGGTCCAGGACCATATTAAAATTCGTGAATGCGTAAAACTATTTCTCTTTCTTCGGGGCTATTATTATATAAAGTCATTTCCCTCCTCCTATATTTTTAGCGCAGTCACGCGAAAAGCAAAACTCTTCCACTTTTCTTTAGATAATTTTAATAACTCAACGCGAAACATACAACCCGTATATTTACTATTCATTTATCTCTTCAATAACATATCACACCAAGCTCCGCCGTGGCCGGAAAATGAGAACAAGGAGTGGCCGATGTTATACTGAACATTTTCAGAAGCCAAATAATATTGATATGAGAGATCTTAAGAGGAGGAGAAATACCGTTGCTGGTCAACAGACGGATAGTCGGAAAAAGAAGAAGGCTGCCGGCGGATACTTTGATTTCTTCGGAGCGTTGCCGGACGATCTGGTTCTTTCTATTCTCTGCAAACTTAGCTCCTCAGCTTCTTGTCCGGCTGATTTCATCCATATTCTAATAACGTACGCCCTCAATTTTTTTTTCTGTTTTTTCTCCGCTCATTTTGCTTACAAATTTAAGATCTTGGGAGTGTAATAATAATATTTTTTGCGATTTTTTTTTTTTCAGATGCAAACGTCTTAGTACTTTGGGTCTTGATTCCTTAGTATTATCAAAGGCATCTTCGAAATTGTTGGCTTTTAAAGCTAAAAACTGGTCGGAATCTGCTCATCGGTTCCTCAAATCGTGCACCAACGCCGGAAACGTGGAAGCTTTCTACACCCTCGGAATGGTAGGGTTATGGACATAATTTATTTTGGATTAATGAGTAAACTTATTTTAGTTGGATTTTAAATTTACATTAAAAAAAAATAGATCTTATGAGAATGTTTTAATTTTATTTTTTAATAAATAAAAAATGTGATGAAACAATGTTTACGTTAGATAGAGTAATTATTTTCCAGAAATGGTTATCTATGTAATTATATGTAAGTTCAAAAAAAAATTTGTGCAGTAACCACTCAAAAAACAATTAGTGTATTAAAGCTGATTTTTTTTTTTAAATCTTGTAACAGATTCGATTCTACTGTCTCAACAACCGCGGAAATGGAGCTTCCTTAATGGCAAAGGCGGCGATTAATTCACACGCTCCGGCGCTCTATTCCTTGTCGGTGATAAAATTCAATGGCAGCGGCGGCTGTAAAAACGACAAGGACCTTCGTGCAGGTGTTGCACTCTGCGCCAGAGCAGCTTTTCTCGGACACATCGACGCCTTACGGGAGCTCGGTCACTGCCTTCAAGACGGCTATGGCGTCAAACAGAACATCGCCGAAGGTCGTCGGTTTCTAGTCCAAGCCAACGCCCGAGAATTAGCCGTCGTTCTATTAAACATTTCCGGCGGCAAATGGCTGACCTGTGACCCGGATTCTCACCGCCACGTGGCGTGCTTGGGTTGTCCGTTGTTGAACGATTTTGGATGTAATCTACCGGCTCCTGAGATTCACCCTGTAAACAGGTTCTTAACAGAGTGGTATGCTCTAAGAAATCCGGATCCGGGCCTCCGTATTTGTTCACATTCGGGTTGTGGACGACCGGAGACTAGGCGTCATGAGTTCCGGCGGTGCTCGGTTTGCGGTTCGGTTCATTATTGCTCACGTGCTTGTCAAGCGCTTGATTGGAAGATGCGGCATAAGGCGGAGTGTACTCCGTTGGAGAGATGGGCGGAGGAGGAAGGAGGAGAAATCCAAAATGGTGACGGCAACGGAGCGGCTAATAATGAAGATGCCGATGATGTTGTAATGCAAGAAAGTTGAAACTGAAACTGTGATGGATGGTGTGACTCAACATAAATATTGGACGTATTGGCGCGTGATCCACAATTAAAAACTACGCTATTTTGGGAAGTGAAACGAGGAGGGAAAATCAACGTAAGTACAAGGAGCAAGAGGAAAAATAAAATTTGTAAATCTTCTTTTGGGTTTTGAGGAATATTTAGGTTTTCTTTTTTTAATTTAAGTTTGATAATAGCCGGTTGGCCAAAATTCTATTAAAGAAATGTTTGTGTCAAAATAAAGTATCACCATAAAATTTTACATAATTGATTTTTATTATGATATATATGAATCAATATGTTTCATATTATATTTAATGATACAAACAATCATTAATATAAAATTATATTATAGCATTTTGTTATGATTATTTTGTTACGACACTATCATCATTTATTTTATTGTGTCGAGTCACAATATGATAAGAAGATTCCTTGACATGGAATAAAACACATCACGTGGTATGTGTGTTATTAAGATTATTTGGTCAAACATGAAAAATTACCAAGTGTTAGTATTTCGGTAGAATGTTGATGAATTTTTTCATTATGGGCAATGCATTTTGATTGTTTTGATTTTACTTTGTACATAGTAGTAGTAGTTTATGTTTAGCAAAGTTTCATGTTTTTGTTAAGTATTCCCCTCCTGCAATAACTCATACAATTGTCAAAAATATGTAGATTTGAGATGTAAACGATTCGATCCAAATTAGGCATTTACTAATCGAGTCGAACAACCTCTTAAAATAGTGATGTTTGAACTCAGTCGAGCATAAAAAAAATTACTCGAGATCGGTTCGATAACATATTAATCATACTCGAATTCGGCTTGATTATGCTCGGAAAAAAAACTGAGCACTTTTAAACTCAAGCTCGAGCAGCTCGAAACATTGGTAAAACTGCTAAAATATTTGTTATAAAACGGATGGAGATAACTTCAGATGCAAGCGAAATGTAAGCAATCAAACATAAACAATCAAAGGAAAGAGAAAACAAACAAGAACACACAGATTAACGTGGAAAACCTCTCGATGGGAGAGGTAAAAAACCACGAGCGTAAAAGAGATATTTTATTATGCCTTTGAATTTCTGATTTCAACACACTCGGATAATGAGACAACAATCAGTATTTATAGCACAAATCCCTAAAACCTAGCCGCCAGAATCTTTGTCTGATCTGCCATAAATACCTTTACACGTGTCCTCCTTTTAATGACAATCAGATATATGTCACATATAATGTAATTAGCGGATGTGGACCTGCTTTGTATTCAAGTACTCAAGCACTGTCACCTGCTTGAAGCTACCTGCTTTGAGCTCGATGACTCCACCCTACCGAAGCACGTGAATTGAATACACTTCTCACCGTCCATCACACACCGAAGTCTTGATTGGTTCCACCAGGATGTAGAGTTTAAGTCACCCATCGACAAATCTCCACCTTGACTTCAACTCTCACTAGAGTCAAACATATTGCATAACCGGATGTACTTGTACTGGATGCATTCGTCAATGCCGGATGTACTTGTACCGGACTATCTCCACAAAGATCCACTCCACCGATCCGCCTCGGTAAAGTTTCGAAACAGATTATAAGCTTTGAATATTCGATGAAGTCCAGGCAAAGCCGAACTTACTCTCTTGAATCGGTTTAGTGAACATATCGGCATGATTCTCCTTTGTGCCAATCTTCTTCACCACAACCCTCTTCTCATTTCTCAGGAAATGATACACGACATCAATATGCTTGGTTCTCTCTCATGATGAACCCGATCCTTGGCTAAACATATTGCACTTAGATCATCACAATAAATCTCACCTGATCCTGATGCAACCCCAAATCACCGACTAGCCCTTCTTCACCGGACACCTCCTTAGTTTGCTTGGTAAGAGCCATATATTCGCTTGATGGTTGATAAGGCTCATCAGAGCTCAAGAGTAGCTTTCAATTGACCACCGCATTTCCCAATGTAAACACATAACCGGGCCATTGATTTTCTCTCATCAACATCACTGCATAATCAAGATCACAAGAACTCGTGACTGCACTCAATATCACCTCCATAAATGAGACCAACATCACCGTACCTCTCGGTACCGAATATCCTTTTAACAAACTTTCCAGTGTTCCTTTCCAGTTGAGCCATAAACTGCCGACAACACTGATCGCTCTGAGCCAAATCAGGCCTAGTGCAAACCATGGCATACATCGATCGCCAACTTGCACTAGCATAGGGAACTTTGACATATACTCCTTCTTCTTCACCGATCGTGAAGCATAAACAGACAAATGAACATTTGATGCCATAGGAGTATCTATTGGTTTTGCAAACAGACATCCCAAACTTGGCCAATATCTTACGCACATAACCTGTTGAGACAAGAACAACTTCTTCCGACTTCTATCTCTCCGATCTCCATCCCAAGATTTTCTTGGTCGCACCCAAATCCTTCATTTCAAATTCAGCACTAAGAAGGTTCTTCAGATTTTGAACATCAGACTTTCTTGCTGCAGCTATCAGCATGTCATCCACATACAGGACAAGATAGATATATGATCCATCTTTCAAAGAGATCAGAGTAAACACAATAGTCATATGGACTTATGTTGTAACCCTGCTGAAGCATGAAATTGTCAAACCTTTTATACCACTGCCTTGGAGCTTGCTTCAAACCATACAAAGATTTCTTCAACTTGCAAACATAATTTTCCTTTCCAGGAACTTGAAAACCTCAGTCGTGTCATGTATATCTCTTATCCACCTCACCATGTAGAAAGCGCTTTTACATCTAATTGCTCAAGTTCCAGATCTGTTTGTGCCACCATTGCTAGTAACACCACGATTGAAGTGTGTCGACCAATCGGTGAAAAATTTCATCAAAGTCAACCCTTCCTTTTGATCAATCCTCTTGCAACCAAACGTGCCTTATACGACCCTTCTTCGCTTTGTTATTCCTTCCTTTTCTTGAAAATCCATTTACAAGTCACAACTCCCTTGTCGTTAGAGTCGTTGACCAATTCCCAAGTCCGATTCTTCAATAATGACTCCATTTCATCTCCCATGGCCGCATGCCACCGAGATGCTACATGTCATCGCTTCCTCAGTAAGTAGTAGGTTCAAAGAACCTCTACTTCTTCAAAGAACTTGGAGTGCATATCCACCAAATCATCATATCCATATCTCCTTGGGTATCCCAACATTAGATCTTCTAGGCTGTTTGGCGCCTAGACTCTGTTGATCAATGTTTGTATGGCGCCTCACGAGGTCTCAAAGCCGGTGGCTTGAATCGGATTCTCGGTTCATTATCCGGATCAAGATATAGTGTTGATTTGGATCCACCGATTGTTGCATATCGAGAGACTCCACCAAGCTCCACCTGCTTCTCAACACTATCGATTCAACACCGGTTTGGACTCGATGACCTCCCCACCGATGAGTTTAACATAGAATTTTCATCAAACACAACGTCCTCGCTGAGGATTACTCTGGACTCTGCGATGACCAAATTCTATATCCTTTCACTCCATCACCATACCCCACAAACACTCCTTCTTGGCTCTTGGCTCCAACTTCCTTCACTAACATGATAGTAAGTTGTACTTCCAAAATCCTTAGAATCGAGTAGTCGGCGAGGCTTGCTCGACCACATCTCAAATGGTGTCTTGAGATTGATTACGTGTGAGGACTCACTGTTGATTAAGTAGCAAGTCGCCTTAACGACTTACGCCCAAAATCTCCTTGATAAACCAAACTTGAGAAAGCATACATCTTGCCCTCTCCGGAAGAGTTTGATTCATCCTTTCACTACACCATTCTGGCCGAGGTGTATTCCTTACATTATGATGTCTAGCAATACCCTCACCGCACAAAATGAATCAAAATCCGTCCAGTAAATTCCAAACCATTATCTCATGCGAAGCTTCTTGATTTTCTTGCCTAACCGATTCTCCACTAGGGCCTTCCACTTTGCTTAAAGTTCTTGAATGCATCACTTTTGTTCTTCATCATCACCACCCAAGTCATCCTTGAATAGTCATCTATGAATGACACAAAATATCTGTGACCACCCAATGACTCAACTTTTGATGGACCCCAAAGATGCGAATGGATATAATCAAGTGTTGCCTTTGTATTGTGCAACCTCGCTTTGAATTTACTTCATGCAACTTCCCAAACACACAATGTTCACAAAATTCCAGATTCTTGACCTTATATCCCCCAAGAAAACCTGCTGAAGAAAGTGTTGAAATAGTGTCCTAAACCCAATCGGGTTGGACCGGATCCGACCGGGTCGGATCGTTTATAATATTTCTTTATGTTTATACATATATAAAATGGCTTTTCTGTTGTCATATATATGTTCTTTTAAAGAACCAATTATGAATTGTTATATGATAACGTCCTTAGTATTAAACTGTGATAGAGAAACCATGATAGGCGATTATGGTTGATGAGATCTTTAATCACTTTAATGAGTTTGATACTTAAATGTCTCTAGGCTGACGTACTATCAAACAGGGGCATTGATAGTATAAACAGACTAGCACGTATTAGATGTCTTCTGTATTTAAGGGCAGGGATAGATCTCGTCTATCGAAGTGTAGAGACACTTGGACTGTACGTGGACGTGTATTAGAGAATGCGTACGTTAGACTGACCCACTTACACGAATAAGTGTCACACTATGTGGCGGTTGTGTAATTATCCTTAAGACCGGAGTCTTCATGGCATCACGGTGTGGATTGTCATGCTTTGACACTATTGAGGTTTCCACAGCCACGGGCGATCATGCGGTAGTGATTGGGTATGATATTGAAGCATCGCGGAGTATACATGATTGGTCGTCCGGGAATCGCGTATCCTATGATTGGGATCGAATATCCGAAATGGCCTTCTTATAAGGAATGTCTTACTCTCGTGAATCTTTGCAAAGTGGGAGTAAATGAGTTACTTCGAGAGAGCTTGATATCCAGATTATAAGATACGGTCGTTGATGTTTTGACACTCGACTAACGACCGTATGGATATTATTACAAATGATAGGATTGTAAGTTACACGGTAATGTTTCACATGAAAGGTAGTAGTCATTGCATTTGACTCTTCCGATGATTGGGGTCACGGTGTGTGTTGCTTTGACGCTATCCCGTGATCGTTAGGCATGAAGGACATTTTAAGTAATTTGCACTTTGTGTCTACGGCCAACATATTCGAAGCCTATCGGGTCACACATATGAACATCCAAATGGATTAAAATGTGGTTATAGATGATAACCAAATAAGGAAAGTTTATCTCGAGACTATAAGGGTTATAGTGGTAAATTAATATGGTGGTATTTATTTATTATGAATAAATTAAATACAAGATATTAATTATGATGATTAATTAAATATGTATATTGATACATATATTTTCGAAATTAATGATATATGATATATATTGATTTTGCAAATTAATTAATCATATTATTATATTAATTAAAGAATTTTCCATAATCCAATTTATGGAAAGTAAGTGGCGCCATCTTTGAGTGTTGATTACACACTTGGATTGTGCAATTTAATTAATAAGATTATCATATATTAATATTAGATATTAATGACTATAGATTTGCACACATGTGTAAATTGATTTATGGTAATGAAATAAAGATAGTCAATATTAGATATTGATAATATCTTGGAAATATTTAATATAAGATATTAAATTAAATGAGATAAATCAATCAATTATATTTTCCTTATTTTATTGGTTAAAGGTTTCCCTTCCTACAAGCTACTTGGGCGCCACCTTCACTATATATATGAGGCTTGCCAAGCTCTTATGCACACCATTCTTCCAAGAGCAATTGTTCTTGTGAAAAATTGCAAGAACTCATAGTTCTTGTGTAAGAAAGAGGGGCTTCTATAGTGAGTTTGTGAGGAGGAAAAAGTCCGGTCTAGCAACCGGGTTTTCCAATAGCAATCCATGGTGGGATTCCGCGGGTGTTCGTGTGGGCTAGCGGTAGAGGCCGAACACTTGGCGGCTCCATGTTTGAACTACTCTCGTAGACGGTCAAAGCGTCGATCTTTTAGATCAACCAAGGTAACCGCCGTCTTTAGTTTATTCGTTTATTGCTTAAACGAAGTCGATCTTAGGTAAAAGGAAATCAAATTTTGAATTCATGCGTTCCCGTGAGATTTCCTAACAAAGGTATCGAGCCAGGTTCGAGCTTAAGCAATAAGCGTGTTTTTTTATGTAGTTAATTTTATCGTTTAAATCACGTAATTAAAAGATGATATATTTTGATTCGTGTAAACGATACACGAAAAGAAATTATTTTGTTATGTGTATTTTATGTTTCAATGTAGTTCATAGTTGTGATTAGTCGATAGATGCAAGATTCAAATCACGATACGTTAAGTCGAGGTTGAGTGATGGATTCTCGGTGAACCCACTCTTCGTTAATTCGATGTGCTCGACTTTTTCGTCCCGTGATATTTATTGTGCATAGATATCTCGTTGTTTAGTCGTGTCATGGTTTAGAAACCAACGACATCCCTTTGATTACGAATCAAAAGGAAAGAAACAAAGAGAGATTTAATTTTAATTTAATTTTAGAATAGTTCTAATTAATTAAAATTAAAATTAAAATCATTTAAAATTAATCGTTAATTTTATTTCGATTAAAATCATTTAATTAATTAAATGTTAATTAGTTAATTGATTAGATAAAATTATTTAATGGATTAAATGTTAATTGATTAATTAAGGCGCAAGTAGTTAAATTTTAATTTTATCTTTTTCATAAGATTTAATTGTATGGATTAGATAGTGAAGATATAATATGATTATATGGACCCGATTGATCATGGACTCGACCGATAGGATAGATGTGAATGATTTAATTTTCTGTTGGTTTAAAAAAGTTGTCTGAGCCGTTATGAAAAACGTGACCTAGTTTATTTTCTCTCGCATTTATCCCATTCCCGTTGGCTCCCCCGTGTGCGGCGGGTATATTAGATAAATTGAATGTAACAAGAATGGAGCGTAAGATGGAGACCAAAGAAAGACGAAAATGAAGATCCCATTGGAGAATGGCGCATTGAAGATCCTATTGGCGGTTGCAACTAACCTTAGATTGACCAGCGGTTTAAATCGGTTTGTATTCAAACCGCACCTAGGAAAAGTCCATGATCATACCGGTTACTTTACGCATTTATTTATTTTGTGCTTGTATTTATTTTATATGATACGATAGATGCATGACTAGGCACGATCTAGATAAATGTGTAGGATGTATGTCTATAGAGATAGATATATTTGATGAGACCATGATTAAAAATTAATTAAGTTAATTTACATAAATACTTCCACCTCAAAAGAATCAAGTTGAAATTGCCTCCCCATATTATAATGACGGTGAAGAGCCCTTGTTCGGATCCAACTCATCAGCCAAAGCAGGGGGTTGACCTACCTCGGGTATATCGTCATTATCGAGATATGATCGTATGAGATCTCACGAATATTGAGGTTATGACTTGACTAAGAATTCTCTCGGCCACCAGCCAAAGCGGGGTCGTTTGGATTTTAGAGGCAAGGGTTTGACTACTTCATAAGATGAAAATTGTCAAAGAGTTGACTAGTCAAACAACAAGAGTCGTATAAGATACGATTGACAAAGGGTTGTCTACCTATTAGGCTATTTTCGGCCCACCAGCCAAAGCGGGGGTCGCGGTAGTTTAGTGGGATCTTGTCCACTAAAGAAATTAATAATTCTTGAAAGTCAATTGGAAGTAGTTGACTAGTGGGAGCAAAATCATAAACCAAATGACCATTTTTGATTTTGCGTGTATAAACAACAACACTCATTTATTTTCATTTTTATGTTGTAGTTTTAGCAAACTTTATATTTATGTTTTATTCTCGATTAGTAAAACCAAATTATGATCATTACCTTTTTGAAACGTTCTCAAATATGGTTAAGTAATTTTAATCCTTTTAAAATAAGCAATGACACGAGCAATCTGTTATAGTAGTTAGAGACAAGGAGACTACATAATTGATGCAGTACTCCGAGACTTTAATTATTAAAGGAAAGCAGAAGCTTATGATATTGGATACGATCCAAGATGATCATTCTGTCATACGATGACAATTAATTCAAATGTTGGATAAGAATGACCACATATAATTTTGGAAAGGTTGTTTTCAAAATTAAAAGATTTAAGTATCGACTTAATTCTATCATTGCTTAAAGGTTAATTGAATAGTTAATGTTTTGAATGCAATTCAAAAGGTTAAATAAACTATTTAATGAATTTAGATTTTCTTTATGAAAGGAAATTGAAGACATGGTTCTTGTGATCTTTATTAAGTCTTATGAAGACTACAATAAGAAACTTTTACAAGTACTTAAAGGATTAAAAGGAAAGTTAGGGCATGTGCTTAAATAGAGAACTTATCGAAGTCTCTATTATAGGCAAGTGAGTTGAGATAAATCTATCTAAGTTCAAAGTCAACTCTAAGATATATGATACCGTACGAGTGTGCTTAAATTAGAAAGATTTAATAACAGATATGGAAGATGAAACAAACGTTGTAACACTTACCATATTCTGGATCTAGTAATCTGAAAGGGGAACTAAATAAATGTTATTATGTTCCGGTTCTTATGAAGAACATACTTTCAGTTATTTGTTAGGATTTAGTAGACATATTCAATTGTAAAGAATAAATGTTATTCCGATAAAGTTGGAAGGTCACTGAATCTAACATACTAGATTGATGTCACTATATAGTTGATATATGTGATGACATCTCAGCTAAATATTGTATGGCTGTTATCCTTGATTTGTGGTTGTTCTAGGGACAGTCTCTATGGAAGGGAAGCGTGTAATTAACCGTCATTCTGATGATGCTGAACCATATGATTATGAATCATGTGGGTTATACGTACCTCATCCAAAGAGGACTAAAATACCCTTTTAAGAAAAGGTTATGAAACCTAGAAGATTGACTAGAGCCTAAACATACCGATGTTTGTTGGCTCATGACAATTAGTATCACAAATAATTGTTTATTAATCTCTATGACTATTTTAGAAATAGTTGAACGTACTTATTGAAGCATGACAATTCGGAAAGCCCGAAAGTTCGAGCCGGTTCGAATATGAGATTGATGAGCTACTTAGAATTAATCTCCAATTAGATTGAAGTGATTAATACACGAGGATGTTTCGAGAAGTCGTGCTGAAATGAATAAGATTCTCCTTGAAGGATACCATCTTTGAGATACACAATTAGATTGTGTTCCCAAAATGGAAACAACACTTTTATGATAAAGGTGTGACGCAAGCCATGCAAAATATCCCTTACCCGTTTCGGGATAGAGCCCTTTTACTTAACCAAGTTCCAAAGAGTAAAGGTTGAATAAATTCCATATTAGATATGGAAGAGGATAATTTCAAATCTATCTTAACCGATAATTTGAAGTTGCCATAGTAAGGTCGAAAAGGCTTGGAGCCTAGTACGACATATGAGACTTTGTGGATTGTCTTA
Organism: Gentiana macrophylla; assembly: GCA_026214975.1. Classification (NCBI taxonomy): domain Eukaryota; kingdom Viridiplantae; phylum Streptophyta; class Magnoliopsida; order Gentianales; family Gentianaceae; genus Gentiana; species Gentiana macrophylla. The sequence continues at coordinate 152,630,901 of CM047805.1, read as the reverse complement.
GCAAGTACGCTAGATATCATTTACTTGTCCGCTGAGCAAAATGTTTGTCTCTCAAACATGTTTGTCTTCTGAGGAAGTGTTACTTCCAAAAGAGACAGTGGGAGTAAATAAGATCTCAAAAGAGTTTGAGAACCACAAAGATATATTCAACCATTGGAGCATGAAAGCGGATGCGCGTAGCGATGAAGTATAGATCATTTGCCGCGCACACAAATGTTCGTAAAGTCCAGGGACAACCTAAAGTCCGAAAGTGGTCTTTGGTATGTTCATCTTGAAGAATGAATATCTCACGACTTATGAAGGAATGTTTGAAAGGCAAGATTGAGAGATATGGCCAGGAGCCATAATATCTGAATTAGATTCCATCAGTGACAACCAGGTTATGAACCTATTATGTCTTACCTAGAGGGAATGTCCCCGTAAGGCTGAGCCCAGTTCTATTCGGATAATACTTGTTATAACTTCGTATCATGGCTATATGATAGTGTTGAAAACATTGGGCAAACAGCCTGATATTCATAGACGATAACATGATATGTGAGCCCACGAGGTCCATTTATGGACTCGCACAAGTTTCTCTGAGCGATTTCTTTGTTTGATAATCAAAGGAGTTTGATTCAGTCGAAAGACGGATATGCCTGTGTGCAAGATGGATAGTGGGAGTATATTACGATATTTGAGTAAGATATTAAATATCTTTCTCAGGAGTTACCACCCCATGTCACAGTCAATTAATGTTTGGTAATTCAAGGTCTTTACGAAAACACTTGGATTAGCAGTTCTTATTTTGGAAATAAGAATCTATAGCGATAGATTTAACTGCTGTTAGGTTATAGTTTACTCATACAGATGTGATGCTAAAAGGTTTAGCATAGATCACGATAGGAGACACTGCTAGCCCGTGTTCTCAAGATCTATCTATTTTAGGACGTTAGTCCTAAAGATGAGGTGAAGGATGATGCTTATGAAAGGTTTCCTTTGCTACGGAAATTGGAACCAAAAGTTATGCTAGAGGTTCACACTCCATGAATAGTCATGAGCAAGTATGAAAGTAATTCTAGCAAATGTCGAGAATATCCTTAAATAAGTTAAGGAAATATTCTTAGTTTATTGAAACTGGGAATCAGGTAAATATAGTTATACAGACGTATATCCTGAGTCTTACGAAGGCGAGTGGGAGCTACGGTCTGGGTTTGCAGTCACTTTATTTAAAGTGATACAATTGTTCTAGAAATGTTCTAGCTTATGGGCCATCTGTAAATTCTACAACTGTCAAAACACAGTAGCGCCTTGGAGGCGCAGCGGGAGCAAATACATGGATCTGAAGGTTCATTCCCCAACCTTATGTGGTTCTTCCACCTTTTCAGTATAGTTGATATAGTAAGTGGATTTATTGCTTGAAGCAAGGACCAGGGGTCTCGTCGAGATTCGTGTGTGTGTTGGCGCCCTTTGACTAGGTCAAATGGAACATGGTATGAAGATAGTCTGAGTCCCCACGGATAGCGATCCGTTTATGGCTAGTCAATTTGGCGAGTATTGCATGAGATTCTTGTGTTTCAACTTGGTCTTGTGTGTGCGAGTGATTGGTTTTAGGCCAAGTGGGAGATTGTTGAAATAGTGTCCTAAACCCAATCGGGTTGGACCGGATCCGACCGGGTCGGATCGTTTATAATATTTCTTTATGTTTATACATATATAAAATGGCTTTTCTGTTGTCATATATATGTTCTTTTAAAGAACCAATTATGAATTGTTATATGATAACGCCCTTAGTATTAAATCGTGATAGAGAAACCATGATAGCGATTATGGTTGATGAGATCTTTAATCACTTTAATGAGTTTGATACTTAAATGTCTCTAGGTGACGTCTTATCAAACAGGGGCATTGATAGTATAAAAGCGATCTAGCACGTATTAGATGTCTTCATTTAAGGCGGGGATAGATCTCGTCTATCGAAGTGTAGAACACTTGGGTATGCGTGGGCGTGTATTAGAGAATGCGTCGTTAGGGATCGACCCACTTACACGAATAAGTGTCACACTATGTGGCGGTTGTGTAATTATCCTTAAGACCGAGTCTTCATGGCATCACGGTGTGGATTGTCATGCTTTGACACTATTGAGGTTTCCCACAGCCACGGGGCGATCATGCGGTAGTGATTGGGTATGATATTGAAGCATCGCGGAGTATACATGATTGGTCGTCCGGGAATCGCGTATCCTATGATTGGGATCGAATATCCGAAATGGCCTTCTTATAAGGAATGTCTTACTCTCGTGAATCTTTGCAAAGTGGGAGTAAATGAGTTACTTGAGAGAGCTTGATATCCAGATTATAAGATACGGTCGTTGATGTTTTGACACTCGACTAACGACCGTATGGATATTATTACGATATAGGATTGTAAGTTACACGGTAATCAAGTTTCACATGAAAGGTAGTAGTCATTGCATTTGACTCTTCCGATGATTGGGGTCACGGTGTGTTACTAGACGCTATCCCGTGATCGTTAGGCATGAAGGGCATTTTCGTAATTTGCACTTTGTGTCTACGGCCAACATATTCGGAAGCCTATCGGGTCACACACATATGAACATCCAGCCGGATTAAAATGTGGTTATAGATGATAACCAAATAAGGAAAGTTTATCTCGAGACTATAAGGGTTATAGTGGTAAATTAATATGGTGGTATTTATTTATTATGAATAAATTAAATACAAGATATTAATTATGATGATTAATTAAATATGTATATTGATACATATATTTTCGAAATTAATGATATATGATATATATTGATTTTGCAAATTAATTAATCATATTATTATATTAATTAAAGAATTTTCCATAATCCAATTTATGGAAAGTAAGTGGCGCCATCTTTGAGTGTTGATTACACACTTGGATTGTGCAATTTAATTAATAAGATTATCATATATTAATATTAGATATTAATGACTATAGATTTGCACACATGTGTAAATTGATTTATGGTAATGAAATAAAGATAGTCAATATTAGATATTGATAATATCTTGGAAATATTTAATATAAGATATTAAATTAAATGAGATAAATCAATCAATTATATTTTCCTTATTTTATTGGTTAAAGGTTTTCCTTCCTACAAGCTACTTGGGGCGCCACCTTCACTATATATATATGAGGGCTTGCCAAGCTCTTATGCACACCATTCTTCCAAGAGCAATTGTTCTTGTGAAAAATTGCAAGAACTCATAGTTCTTGTGTAAGAAAGAGGGCTTCCTATAGTGAGTTTGTGAGGAGGAAAAGTCCGGTCAGCAACCGGGGTTTCCAATAGCAATCCATGGTGGGATTCCGGCGGGTCGTTCGTGTGGGCTAGCGGTAGAGGCCGAACACTTGGGCGGCTCCATGTTTGAACTACTCTCCTTAGACGGTCAAAGCGTCGATCTTTTAGATCAACCAAGGTAACCGCCGTCTTTAGTTTATTCGTTTATTGCTTAAACGAAGTCGATCTTGGGTAAAAGGAAATCAAATTTTTGAATTTCGCTGCGTTCAGCGTAGATTTCTAACAGAAAGAACTCAGATACCCTTTTTCACCCATGTGACCTAGTCTCATGTGCCACACCGTGTCTCATTGAGGCCTCAGTGAATCTGCCGAGGATGCAACAAAGAAGAAGTGCTGCAGATCTGATACAAGAGATCCTTGTAATATATACAAGGTTCCCTCTTGATCCCTTTGAGGACTACAATCGAATCTTTGAAGACATTCACCGCCCACCTTCACCCTTGAAATTGAACCCCTTGTCATCCAGTGGATCGAGAGATACCAAATTCTTGGTCATCTGTGGGAACATGTCTTACATCCTTCATTGTACAAAATTTACCATCCTCTCGTCCTTAACTTTATCGAGCCAATTCCCACAACTTTACTGAGACCTTCTTTGTTGGCCATATAGATTTGACCACCATCTATCTCGCTCATAAGTGGAAAACCACTCTCTGTTTGGACAAATATGGTAGGATGCTCCAGAATCAAGTATCCACACATCATTGTGGTGTGTAGAATCCCCGCAACTAGAACCGGATCCTCATCGATTGCTCAAGAGCCAAAGGCTGCTTGCGTGCGAGTGCCTTCCTCTCTGCTTTCTTCTTCCTTGGACAATTGGACTTCCAATGTCCCACTCCTCCTGACAAGAATTACAGACATCAGTAGACTTAGGACCTTTGGACCCCGACTTCTTTTCTTCTTCTCGTCCATATCCTTTTCCACTATTGTTTGCTAGCTACTAGCCCAAAGAAATTTATGTGTCATCCCAAAGACCTTGTGTCTCAGCTCCCGGCATGTAAGGCGGACCTCACATCCTCCAAAGCCATCAGATCCTTCCCAACTATGAAAGATCGCACAAAGTTTTCATATGATGCCGGTAATGACACCAACAGGATTAGGGCTGCATCTTCATCTTCAATTTTAACATCAATATTCCTTAAATCAAGCAATATTGTGTTCACCGGTCCAGATGTTCCTCGATGGACTTCCTTCATGCATCTTCAAACCGAACAACCTCTGTTTCAACAACAACTTGTTGGTCGCTGACTTGGTCATATCTGAGGCTTTCAAGCTTCTTCCACAACTTGGTCATGTGTCTTCCTCAAAGAACCTCGGTGATAACATCATCGATAAGCACAACATGATGGTTGAATGTGCTTTCTCTTCCAGACCGCATAATCTGGCCGCTCCTCGTATTTGGTTTGTCGATAAAGGATTCCACAAACCTCTTTGCTTTCAACAATTGCGATCTTGATTTGCCACGCACCAAAATTGTTCCTTCCTCAGAATTTATCGATTTTTACGTTTCTGCGACATCTTTTTCTTGCTAAAGATCACAACTTTATCACAGATCCTAGCACCTTGTCTTTGAAGGCCTTGTGAAGATGAAGTTGATCGCATGCATTGTTTTCTCGAAACTTGGCTCGATACCACTTGTTATAAAGCGGATGGAGATAACTTCGGATGCAAGAAAGCAAAATGAAGCAATCAAACATAAACAATCAAAGGAGAAAATGAAACAAGAAGAACACAGATTTAACGTGGAAAACCTCTCTCGGTGGGAGAGGTAAAAACCACGGGCGAGAAAAGAGATATTTTATTATGCCTTTGAATTTTACTGATTTCAACACACTCGGATAATGAGACAACAAGCGTATTTATAGGCACAAATCCACAAAACCTAGCCGCCAGAAATCTTTGTCTGATCTGCCATAAATACCCTTACACGTGTCCTCCTTTTAATGACACAGATATAATTTGTCACATAATGTAATTTAGCGGATGTGGGACCTGCTTTATTCAAGTACTCGACAACTGTCACCTCTTTGAAGCTACCTCTTTGAAGCTCGATGACTCCACCTCTTGAAGCACGCAATTGAATACACTTCTCACTTTGTCCCATCACACACCGAGTCTTCAGATTGGTTCCACCAGATGTAGAGTTTAAGTCACCTTACTGACAATATTCACATGAAATATTAAGTCCAGCAACATAATAATAAGAAATATAATATATTTTAAAATAATATTAAAAAGCTCGATAATACTCGCGAGCATGTCGAGTCAAGCGTTAAATTTCTTGAGTTCGGCTCGTTAATTATGATGAGCTGCTCGAGTTTGATTAAAATCATATCTGAGCGAGCATTTAACAAGCCGAGCGTCAAGCGGCTCGTGAGCCGCTCGGATCGTACCCCTAACGCAGATTAAGAAACTAATTAATTGTTTTGACTTCGATTTGATAAATACTCCCTCCGTTCCAATTTATCTGAGGCAGTTGCTAAAATCACACATATTAAGGAGGTGGGTTAATGCATTAACTTTTACAATAAAATGATTAGAATGTCCTTAAATATAATTAATGTGACATTATTTTTTATATCTCCTAGTGTAATAATTAAGGGTAAATTAAGTAAAAACACAATAAATGTTGCATTGAAAATTGTACTGCCTCACATAAAATGGAACAAAACTTTTTGACAACTGCTTCATTTTATTGTGGAACGGGGGGAGTATTAGAATACCTTTATAGAAAAAAAAAAGTAAATAATGTTGGTGCATTTAACACAGTGTACGGAAAAAATAAAGAGGTTGGTAAAAGAGGAAATTACATTAAATTTTGTATTGAAAAATATTTTGCCTCAGTTATTTTAAAAGAAAACTATTTTTAATAAACAAATTTTTTGATAACTGCCTAAATTATTTAGAAACGGAATAAGTATTTTTTTTGGGAAGTGGGGTAGTTTCTATCCTCAAACTGGGTAGTTCTCACTCCACATACCATGTCATTTGTATGGCTCTGATCAACTATCGATTACTTCACTCTAAAAACACTCATCATACAAGAATTTTTTCCTGAAAAACTGCAGCCAAAGTCTATACATCCAAGATAACACGTTAGCACATAGCCTATAAACCGACGGTCTGAATTTATTGTTTTCAAAATCGATTTTTGAGCTAAAAATGAGTTTTCTGATATTTGATTATCGAATCGAATTTAGAATTAAGGATTTTTTTAATTTTTTATTTAAAAGGTGGGAGCAAAAGTAGAATAGTTGTAACAAATAAGTGCTGCACAAAAATAATAATAATAAAAATAATAATAAGTATTTATTTTATCACAATCGACTCATTAATTAAACATTATTAAAAACATTTCCGGACGGGGTTGATCGTTTGGGTAGCTCCGATCTTTTTCTGTAACGCTCAGAAAGAGAGAAATTTTATCGCAAATCGAAAATTTTATAATACATTCTCGGTTTGAAATGTATTAATTGACATACATTACAACCATTTATTTTTAGAATCTCATACATAATAAAAGTATATTATGTGAAAGTAAAATAAAATAAAAGACCCTAATACATATCACTTGATACAATAGTTTTACGACCGTTGCATCATAAAATCTCCAGTTATAATAAAAATTGGTAACTTAATTGTTACTTTCTGTCAGAATGCTTTTATGATCTTTAGGAGGACAAATATAAATATATAATGTTACAAATGCTATTGACCAGATCTAAAAGGATGTAAGCGTAAAAAAAAATTAAAATTTTATGTTGAGCGAAAAAGGGAAGTTATTGTGTGGCGAGAGAATTTGTGGTGAAGTGACGGATGAAACGATCAGAACTATATAGTTTTACTACAAAATTAAGATGTGTGGTGTATGGTGTGTCACACGATGTCTCCGCACCGTGTGAAGACAACGCACAATAATCTTCCGGCGAAAGATGGCAAAATAAAGGAGTAAACCCAATTCTAGAAGCAGTCAAAGAGTTAAATTTTATACAATTGGTCTTGTTCCTTTTACACGACGGGTCAAAATCAAAGGAAAAAAATAATTTTCAAAAAGTTTGGAACAGTAATTTAAAAAAATAGTTTGGAACAATAATTTTCAAAAAGTTTTGGCAAATGCTTTCTTTTCAACTCTTCTCGTAATTTCTTTTTTAAGAAACTCTTCTCGTAATTGGATGTTATAGTATTCCCGGTGGGAAGAATAATATCTTGGTATACGTTTTCTGAACCATGAAGTTAATAACTTCAAATAATTATTTTACACGAACAAGAACGATGAATTTGAGTAGTACTCCCTCCGTCTCATAATATAAGGCATTTTGATCATTTCACTACAGTTTAATAAAACATAATGAATGAGTTGTTTTTTAATATTTCAATGCAAAATATTATATTGTTTTTTGGGACTAACTAATAATATTATATTGTTTAATGTGAAAGTGAAAACAATGTATTTAATATTGTATTGTTTTGTGAGAATGACATATATTTTGAGACACTATTAAAAAGCCAAAAAGATTTATATTACGGGACGGAGGGAGTAGTTATTACTTATTATCTTTACTCTTTGTATCAAAATGAGTATCTATATATAATACTCCCTCCGTTCCAAAATATTTGAGGCAGTTGCCAAAAACACGCTTATTAAGAAAGTGATTTAATACTATGACTTTTCAGATACAATGACTAAAAAATCCCTATAATACAATTAATGCAGTCCTTTTTTTAACTTTTACCCTAGTATTAAATAAGGGTAAAGTAGGAAAATTAGCAATAAATGCTGCTTTGGAAAATGTTTTGCCTCAGTTATTATAGAACAATTTTTTTTGACAACTGCCTCAGTTATTATGGAACGGAGGGAGTAGAATTTCAAGAATAATTTTGGTATGTTCTACCAAAAATACTTGTATCTACTACTCATTCCGATCCGAAATAATTGAACAAGTTGTCAAAAAGATTTGTTCGAAAATAACTGAGGCTGTTACATTCCTAATGCAACATTCATTGCGTTTTTCGTACATCTACCCTTATTTATTAAGGAGTGAGAGAATAAATACAATATTGTATTAATTATGTTGGTGATGTGTATCGTGTGTGGAGTGATTTACGAAACAGATCCGTCAATCACGGATGTAATTACAGATTAATAAATGCAGAAAATAAATAACACGAAAGTAAATCCGTTTTATTAAGTAGATCTAAAAGAATAAAGCTATTACAGTACAGATCTTAATCGAAACAGAAAAAATAAAGTACGATGCATAAATAAAGACAAACCGATGCATGTATGTCACTCTTTCTTGTTAAGACAGATTGCTCTGGTATGGTGTTCGCGGTAATAGCAACTACCTCCAAGATACAAAGGTTTACGTCTTGGATTGAGACTTCAACAATTCAAGCTCCGACGAATTTACAGAGCTCTCCGACTTCTCTTCGACTCAAGAACTAGAACTATATGCTCGACCTTTTAGTAGTGGAAGACACAAGAGAAAACTGAATACTTGAATTTTCATCCATGGGGTTGTTTATACAGTGGAAAGGAGAAGGTAATTCTCGAATATCATTGGCCGAAATACATCATTAGAGTCGCCCATAATAACCCTTCCCGGCCGACTCTTGCTTAACACGTTGGTTAATTAATCCTCGCTTTTGATTGGTCGGATGATGTGTTGTATGAATTCTGATTAGTCGAATGACTCAGTCGCTCGACTTTTCCCTCAAAAAAAATCTAATTTCGGACGAAAATTATTTTCCACACGCTAATTAAGTCATGGCCAACTTAATTACGTTGTTTTCACACTGTTCTGGAACCTTCCAACCGCCTCTCAATTAGACATTTAATTAAAATTAATTTCTGGTTAATTTCAAAGGAAATTTTATCCAAAAAATTAATAGTAAGACCCGACCCGAACCGGGCCGGGCCGGGCGAATTATCTAAGTCTTCTCTGCTGCACAAAAGTGTTCGCACCTTGGAGCACATCTTTAAGAGTCACACTAGCTCTTATTACTTGAGTTTTCAATCCTCATGTTACATATGTGGGAGATTGGGTTGAGGTCCTCCCTTCAACTCCTATCTCTTACATATTTTCAACTAACTTTAGATATTAATTTCTCATTCACCCGATATCCGAATCGAGTGATTTCAAAACCAAAAATTACCTACTCTGTGAGTAGAATCTTTATACGTAATATGCTCCTGGTGAATCACACCGGAGCGTATCGGAAATTCGCGTTAAAGTTGACTGTTTCAACCCATTTAAATGGGATATCTCCAACAAATTATATACTAAGGGTTTTTTTTAGTCATTTTGGCATTCAAATTAAAGAATTAACTGTTATCAAAAAAATTAAAGCATTAACTCACATCCTTAATATGCGTGTTTTTGACAACTGTCACATTTATTCGAAACGGACGGAGTAGTATACTTTTTAATTAAGTTGAAAGAGAAAAATGACTTTTTTTTTAGGAAAGAAAAATGAATCGTTAGAAGAAGAAAAAAAAAAAAAAAAAAGGATTGTTAATTAAGAGGAAATAGAAAACTATTGCAACTTTAGATGATCGTAGAAATGACTTTTTCTAATCTTTTAATTTGTATGCTAAATGACCCTAATTTTAGGATGGTGAAAGAATTATGGTTTTAGTAGCGTTGTGCTTCATGGATTATGATCAACATTGCTACACTCAGCGTTGGTTCTTAGGTGTTATAGGTAATGTCAAAGCATGTTACCGACACAATGAAATGTTACCCGGTGAGACATCACTTATTGAGTTTTTTTGATGATGTCATTTCTGAGGATTTCAATTCATTAATACAAGATGTCTGTATATTCTATATTGAAAAAATAGAAGAGAATATATGTTAGGACAAATTGCCTACACTCTTAATGTATAAGGAAATAAAGTAGCGTATTTACTGACACCAATTGGTTTAGTACAACGGTAAGCGCTTGATTCTTAACATGGTATCGGAGCCAGAGGTCGTGAGATCGAACCCTGGTTGGAACATTAATTTAAAAAAAATTGTACAAGTGTTGGACAGATTGCACACACTTGAAGGGGGTGTTGGGACAGATTGCCCACACTCTTGAATGAAAAATTTGCAAGTGTTGGACGGATTGCCAACACTTGTGGGAGGGGGGGTATTGGGACAGATTGCCCACACTCTTGATGTATAAGGAAATAATCCGTCCAACACTTGGGGGGGTGTTGAGACAGATTGCTCACACTCTTGATGTATAAGGAAATAAAGTAGCGCTTGTGGGTACTCTGTCCCAACACCCCCCTCTCAAGTCTTTGGCAATCCGTCCAACACGTGCAAATTTTTCATTCAGGAGTGTGGGCAATCTGTCCCAACACCTGCCAACACTTGAGGCGGGGTGTTGGGACAGATTTCTCACACTCTTGATGTATAAGGAAATAAAGTAGCACCTTTACTGACACCAATTGGTTTAGTACAACGGTAAGCGCTTGATTCTTAACAACATATGGTTATATAAGATAGAAAAACAATGATATTAGAATCTAGACATGAACATTTTACGTCAAACCAAGAGATCTCGTGTTCAAGTCTTCTTTAAAAAAAAAAAAAAAAAAGGTATGTGCGTTTATAACAGTGGTCTCATTTCCGGAAAAAAAAAAAGAAATTTTTTTTTACAACCATGAAGAAGTGAATCTCAATTCACTTTTCTGCAAATCTATCAATTCTATGATGAAAACTAGGGTTTTGCTCAATGAAACAAAGAGAAAGTAACGAGGCAGAGTTTCCCCGTATTTTTCATTATCATAGTTAATAAATGTTCAAGTATTTACAGCTATATATACTTACTGAAAATAAATGAGAAAAAAAGTGTGGTTATATCACCCACTTACAAAAATATGTATATAATGAAAAACTAATGTAATACTACATTAATATCCCCCCTCAAGATGGACTTGGGAGGCGAAGACGGATTATGTAGTTGCAGCTGGTCTAACAGGGAATGAAAAATGGGACCATCCAACGGTTTGGTAAGGATGTCGGCTAGTTGGTGCACCGTAGAAACCGGGATGAGCTTCACAAGTCCATCTTGAACCTTCTCTCGTATGACATGGCAATCAATTTCGATATGTTTCGTTCTCTCGTGGAAAACAGGATTACGAGCCAAATTGATTGCACTTAGATTATCACAATGCAACAAAATAGGAGTAGGAAAGGGACACTTGAAATTTTGTGCCAAATAGCACAACCATTGGATCTCACACGCAGCCAAGGCTAATGATCTATATTCGGCCTCCGTGGAGCTTCGAGAAACTGTTGTCTGTGTCTTTGATTTCCAGGATACTAAGGCATTACCAATGAACATACAATACCCTGTGATGCTTCTTCGGTATCTTTACAAGTAGCCTAATCGGAATCTACAAAAGCAGAAGGAACTAAAGAATTATCGACTGAATAGAAAATGCCTTTATCTGGGGCACCTTTAATGCATCTTAAGACCTGCTGGGCAGCATGAAAGTGATGTGCTGCAAGTGCATCCAGAAATTGGCTTAACTGTTGAACAGCGAAGCTAATGTCTGGGCGTGTAATAGTGAGATAGAGTAATTTCCCAATCAAGCTACGGTATGAAGTGTTATCCGACAACAGTGCAGAATCTCCATTGAACAAAGCGATTTTTTGATTTCATTGGTGTGTGTGCAGGTTTACAGTCTAACATGTCAATTTCTTCCAAAATATTTAAGGCGTATTTCGTTGAGAAATGTGCAAACTTGACCAAGTCTGTGAGATCTCCAGCCCAAGAAAAAACTTTAACTCACCCAAATCCTTGATTCTAAACAGCCCATGAAGATATGTCTTAACTTCTGTGATCAGTTTCATGTTGTTCCCAGCAAACACAATGTCATCTCCGTAAACTAATTCCATGACAAAATCTGCACCAGCCGTCTTAACAAACAGGCTATGATCATGACAGGACTGACTATAACCTAGTCCTTGAAGAGTTGTTGTAAGTTTGTGGTTCCACTGATGACTAGCTTGTTTTAACCAGTAGAGAGTTTTTTTAACTTGCATACATGTCTGGGGTGTGAGGTTGTAAAACCAGGTGGAGGTTTCATGTACACCTCCTCATACAAGTCCCCATGAAGGAATGCGTTATTTACATCAAGTTGATGTAAATACCAACCTTTGGCTGCTGCTATAGCCAACAAACTACGAATGGTAGTGACCTTTGCTACAGGAGAAAACGTTTCCTCGGTCTATACCTTGTGTTTGGGTGTATCCCTTCGCTACTAGACGAGCCTTGTACCTCTCAACCGACACATCCGAGTTATACTTCACTCAATACACCCATTTACATCCTATGGGCCTCATCCCATTTGGTAAATCAACTATATCCCATGTCTGGTTCTGCTCCAAGGCCTCTATCTCTTGTTGCATGGCTGCTTGCCACTTTGGATCAGTCATGGCCTTATTGTCAGTTGTTGTTTCAGCTATTTTGTCAATAGATGCTGTAAAGGCTGAATGGGGGCCTGAGATATCCTTGTTATCTAGCACTGATTCAAGAGTATATAGGGAGCTACGCCTTTTAATATGAGCATAAGTGTAGTATTGCAAACGTGCAGGCTGTTTTCTGGTCCTAATAGGTCTCTGTATTTCAGGTACATTGTGGGCTGTTTCTGTAGAGGGTATCAATAGGTTCTGAAATGGAAGGAAGATCTGTAGTTTCAATATAATAAGGGGAAGCATCTGTGTCTATCTCATCATAAGGGATAGCTAAAGGAATGGCATGGCCAGACTTATCACTGATAAAGTTTTCATGAAAAGGGAAGACCCCTCATGGAAAACTACATCTATAGACAAAAAATGTCTCTAGTGTTTAGATCAATGGGTATATATCCCTTTGTAGTGTTAGATATTCCCAGATTGACACAAGTGTGTGCCCTATTATCAAACTTGCTTCTATTTCTCCCTAATGTTGAGGCAAAGGTTAGACACCCAAAAATCCTTAATTGTGTCAAATCTGGAGCTGTGCCATTGAGCTGCTGGAAAGGACTTGTATCATCTAGAAGAGGTGTGGGTGTATAGTTGATAAGTTTAACAGCATGTTGTATACAGTGTCCCCAATAAATGATTGGCAGATTGTCTTGGATTTTAAGAGCTCTAGCAGTGGCTAGCTAGGTTGTGTTGGTGCTTCCTCTCCACCGCACCATTTTGTTGGGGTGAGGAGACACAACTCTCCTGATGTGTAATCCCATGTTCTTGATAAAACTCTACCCACATAAATTCTTCACCATTATCTGTCCTTATTATCTTTACCTTAGTATCAAACTGTGTGTTGACAAAGGTGCAGAAACCTTTTATTAATGACCTAACCTCCCATTTTGCATGGAACAAGAATACCCAAGTAAATCTGCTAAAATCGTCTACAACAGTCAAGAAATATCTCTGTCCATACACATTAGGATGTCTGTAAGGACCCCATATGTCCATATGTATTAATTCAAAGCAACATTGTACTGAAGTACTACTAAGAGGAAAAGGTAACCTTTTCATCTTGGCTTGAGGGCAGACAAAACATATGCTTTCTGGCAGGTCTATCTCACCGTGCATCTTCTTGGCTATCCTCATACGTTGGTGTGACATATGCCCCAGCCTGAGTTGCCACAACAAATCTTTATTATGAGCTATATAAAGGCTACTATGACTATTGCAGATTACTTTATTCTTCACACTTTCATCCCTTGAATAACATGTTGCATCAGACTTCATCAAGTACAAACCGTTCTTCTTTTCAGCTGTACCAATAGTCTCCCCAAGTCTCTTGTCCTGTATGGAGCAAACTCCATCCAAAAACACAACATAAAATGTGTTATTGCTGGTCAATTTTCCTAGAGAAATCAAATAACACTGAAAGTTAGGCACACATAATACTTTGTGTAAGGTCAAATTTTCATTTAGCTTTACAGTCCCAATGTGTGTTACCATAACAACTTCCATGTTAGGCAAAGTGACTGTAATCCCCTTGACTTCACTAATAGTCTCAAAGCACTCTAATGAACATGCAACATGCTCGAATCAAGAATCCAAGTACTTATGTCTTTACCTTGCAATTCCAGGTCACTCTGTTTGAAATTAGCTGTCAGAACACTAGTTTGGTTGACTACGGGCCCCATCTTGTCATCAAAGTTCATCCTATCCAACAGATTTGTCAACCTTTCAAGCTGTTGGTTGGTGAGATTGAGACTAGTCCCTGATGATTTTTGAACTTCTGTAGATTGTGATTGTTTTATTCCTGCAACATCTTCACTTTCAATGTGGTTGATTCTCTTCTTTTGGCTTCCATCCTGGAGGAAAGCCATTCTTCCTATAACAGTCTTCTATAGTGTGTCCGTTATACCCACAGAAAGAGCATTGCCCCTTTTTGTTGGATCCAGTCCTTTGATTACTGTCCCACCTTGACTGATTCTTGTCATTTCCAAAGCTACTCTACTGATTCTTGTCATTCCCTAAACCATTGTAACCCCTTCCATTGTTAAATTTTGAACCAGCCCTAGCTGCAAAAACAATTGCCTGTGATTGTTATAGATGATTTTCACTATATTCCATCTGCCTTTCGAATTGCACACTCATGGCAAAGGCATCTGTGATATTTGGTAAAGGCTTCATCAGTAGTATCTATGACTTTAATGGTCTAAACTTCTCATTCAATCCTTTAGCAAATCTTATCACATATTCGGATTTAATATAACCAATAAAGGTTGGAATCAGTCTACAAGTGTACTTCACTGCACATTCACAGCTAGGTATGGGTCTCAATATCATAATTTCGTCCCATACTGTTTTCAAATTTGCAAAATAATCAGTAACTGACTCAGCTCCTTGAGTAATACGATTAATCTCTTCTAATAAATTAGAGAGACGAAATGAGTCAATATTAGCATACCTAGTTTGAAGATCTTTGCAGATTTCGTGAGATGTGTTCATCCACATCACACTTGGTCTAATAGAAAGTGAGATCGACTTCATAATCCAGGACATCACGGTTGAATCACACTGCTCCCATCGGTCTCTTAATCTTTCATCTTCCACCGGCTTCGGAATAGTGCCATCTACAAACCCTAACTTGTTCTTCATCCGCAACCCCATCCTCATTGCTCTGCTCCATGCATGATAATTCCTACTATCGAAGACCGTATCGATGAGAACAAGAGTCGGATTTTCGTTCGGGTGAACGTAGTAAGGATTTGCTACATCGGCTTCAACTAGATTCCGATTTGCTCCAGTGTTTGCCATCTCGATCTATTCTGAATTTTGATAAACTACTAACAACAACGAAATCAGACTAACAACAACAAAATCAGCTGATTAAATCTTCGTACCAGTCTCTGATACCATGAAGAAGTATCTCAATTCACTTTTCTGCAAATCTACCAATTATATGATGAAAACTAGGGTTTTGCTCAATGAAACAAAGAAAAAGTAAAGGGCAGAGTTTCTCCGTATTTTTTATTATTATAGTTAATAAATGTTTAAGTATTTACAGCTATATATACTTACCGAAAATAAATGAGAAAAAAAAGTGTGGTATATCACCCACTTACAAAATATGTTTAGAATGAAAAACTAATGTAATACTACATTAATAAACAAGGTACGGTATAAGCGTTTTAAGACACGAGGCATTTGTGTTGTACAGGCAATTAGTTCACTTTCAAATCCTTAATAAATCCCTTAAAAAAATCCTTCATAAATGAATTCAAGTTGGTTCATTTTTTTGAATTCACAATTGGTTCATTTTGATATGATATATGTCGTCAGTTTACATATATTTTTAAGAAAATATGGCATAAAAGATTCTTTATATGTTCTCTCTTTCTTTTTTAGGAACTTATATGTTCTCTCTCAAAAAATAAAAAATAAAATAATAATAATAATAATAATAATAATAATAATAACAACAACACTTTATATGAAACCACATAGTGGGCTGGCCAAGACTGTGGTCTACAGCCTACAGGTCCAGGATTTTGATTTCTAATAATGTGGTATCTTGGAGAAGTTATTGTGTGGTGATGGAATTTTAGAGTGAAGTGACGGGTGAAACGATCAGAACCATAAAATTTAAATACGGAATAAAACTGTGTGGTGTGGGGGCTGCTACACGGTGTCTACGCACCGTATGGAGACACCACACAATAACTTTCCGGTATCTTGACCCCGCAATAAGGATTTGTGTGATTGAAATCAGTAGCTCTGAGTAAAAATCAGACTCTGCAGACACAATTCGGATCGAATTTCGGATTAGTCGGACCAGTTGGTTCCGGATACCAGGGCCCTGTTTGGTTTCGGGTTGGATTGTGGTTGAATGGATTCAAGAAAGAAAAAATAAAAGAAAATACAGTAAAATAATGATTATAAAGTTGAAATGTTATTTTGAAATTTATGTAATTGAAAAAATGATTGGTGAGAGAAATTTTAATGAAATATTATATTGAAAAAGTAATGATTAAATAGTGTTGTGGTGTAAAAAGTGAATTGATTAATATTATTTTATTTATTGATGTTGAATGATTAATAAGAGAATTTATAATAAAATAATAATAAATAACATAGTAGAATGAATAAATCATTGGTTGGATCTATTTGAATCCAACCCCATCCGAAGCCAAACAATTATTTACGTGCTATGCCCAAGTCTTACTACCTATGACAAAATGCACATCAAAGTTTTAAAAATTTCATAAAAGTACTCATATTCCGTCTTTTACGTTGAAGGGACATCGGAGAATCCTAGAAAATGAAGGCAATGGCATTGGCACGGCAAAAAGGTGAAAAATAGAATCCTAGGGCCAGTATTACTATTTAACGAGATCACCGACAGGTTTTTTTTTTTTTTTTTTGAAGGGACAGCTAAAATTAACTATTCCATGGGGTCTCCTCTAACATGGAGTACGTCTTAAAATATATAAATATGTTTAGATTTTTGCAGTCCTTCCATAAAATACAACCAGTTAAAATACCAATTACGTATATATTAAATTTTTTTAACTGTAAATGGTATCTTAAATTGAAAGAATATTATAATATACCCAATAATATGTAAACATTTTTACGTATATATTACATTTTAAGGATGACGATACTGGAAACCGTCTAAAAATTAATACGGGTCAATCTCCTAGATGATAATGATCTTAAAACCTAGAAACCCTAATTCGTGTAAAATGGGACGTGTTTGATTATATGTTTAGACTGAGCTCTCAAGTTATTCCTGAGAGTTACCTACATATCCAATGGTTGAATTGGAATCAAGTCTTTCGTAGTTCCTTAAGGTTGTTTATATAGGTGGCATCTCGCCCCTATTACTTGTTATTTATTATTATTCCCTAAGGATATATACGCATTAACCTCTATTATTCAGAGATAATTATGGACATATTAAATGCCAAGATTGGAGTCTTTATGACTTAGGATTCTTTCCTTATTTATCTTTAGTTACCCCTTACGTGGAATAACAGCCGGGTTGTGCGGAGCGTCCAGCGCTCAGCCCCCAAGGCCAATATGGCCGAACTGGGCGATTCCTCTAATCCAGACCTTAGCCGACCTGCGGTGGCTGGAGGAGGAATTTAGGCCGATCATCGACCTGGGAATGACGACCAGCCCTTAGTTCGGTTTCCGGGGCCCTTGGCCCTTAATGCCCTAAAGTTAAGGCCTGATTATTTATTATGTGCCCTCAAGGGTGACACGTGGCGGAACTTGGGTCAGGTATCATCATAAGCCCCCCAGATCTGACGTTGCTTTGTTAGTTGGTAAGATCTGCTCTATTTTGGCGGTTCGGCCGATAGTGTCCGACCTCGCGTTTTAAATCATCTTAACGGCCAGTTGGTAGTCTATTTAATAGTTCATCATTACTATTGCGGGATAAGAGGCGATTTCGCTGCTTTTCATAACTGACATCGTTACACGTCTGGGTTATAAGCCGTCCTTTCATGTCAGACTTTCCCTCATCTCTCACTTGTTATTAAATTGAAGAATTTCTCTCCCAATACAACATTTCTCAAGTAATCATTCATCTTCCTCTTTAATTTCTCAGCTCTTCTTCTTTATTTGTGTCTTTCCCGGTTGATGAGGGCAAACACTGCGTCTAGTAGTTCAATTGGAAAAGAGTTTGAGTCTCACTCTGAGTTTGAAAACGAAGTTAACCAACCATTTATCCAATTCGGAGGCCCAATAGACATTCCTGCCCTTAACACAGTCACTGCTCGCAGTAATATCGAGCAGATCGTTACCGATCAGCCCCCGTCTAACCCGTCCCGGCATTATTCGTCTTTCGGTTTTACCTCTTTGCGTCAGTGCCTTAGAGCCCATGTGACTGCTAGGACAGCCGTAGGTTGTTTCGGTATTAGATCCAAACTAACTCAGGTGGGTATCTTGCAAATCTATAATAGGTATGGTATAGATATGGACCAATATGTTCCCCAACTTCCTGGGGGTGCACATCTGTATGCTCATCAGCCCCCGTAGGGGTACTGCACTGTATATAGGGATCAGTTCATCTGTGGTCTCAGGGTCCCTTTCCGTCCGGCCTTCTTGGCCGTACTGAGACATTACTAACTGGGCTCTGCCCAGATCGCCCCTAACGGTGTTAGGGCAATTATCGGTTTCACGATCTACTGCCGGCTGATGGACACAGAGTTTAGTGTGGACCTTTTTAGGACTTTTTATCAGCACACGAAGATCAGGAATCACAGCGGGTGGTACTACTTTCCACGCCGTACAGACCACCGAAGGGGGATCCCTATGCTCTCCACGGGGAAAACTTCCATCCATGAGTGGAAGAACCACTTTTTTCTTTATCCGCAATGGCGGACACCCTGAGCTGAGCAACTGGAATTATTTCCAGCTTCCTACCGATGTTTGCACCACTTGGGTTAGCGAGGGCTTGCTGACCGATATCACCAACGCCAACATTCTTCTTGATTTGGAGCACTGTTTACGACTAATTTTATGGTTTTTATCGAGTTGTTTCGTAACATTATCTCCCGTGTTTTAGTGATTTTTATAGAAAATCACTCGCCAAAAGGATAAACTGAGCAAATGATGTTTAAAGATAATAAATTGCAAAATTGGCTGATTTATGTGTTTTTATCGTTGGTTTTATGTTTATTTGGATGTTGTTACATTTTGCAATATTTTGGATATCTTGTAGATGCATATCTTCGGTCTAAAAGAGGTGTTTAGAGGGTTAGAAGAAGATGCCACAAGTTTACGAGTTCAACGGAGCAAATTTTCCTAAGTACTTAAATCGTTACATATTTTCAACGGAGATTTGACCCATCTTAGAGGCATTTTCAGGGGAGGACTTCTTCATGAAAATTGTAGATCTTTGAAAGATCTTTCCAACGCACTTTGAATTACGTCAATCGGACTTCTACAACTCAAATGGTGGTCAAGTGGGTAATCAATTTCGGTAAGTGGAAAATCCCGAAATATACTCGCAATACGACGGGCTAATTAAAAAGGCGTTTTCTGAAGAAGAGTCCTTAATGAAAGTTGTAGAGTTTTCCGAGAGCTTTTTTATGACATTCGGATCATAATTTTTGGAGGTCTACAACTCAAGATATAAATTTTAGAAGTTTCATTCCTAAATCCATAATATTCAAATTGACTTACAATTACTTTCACCGACCTTGAGCCACCGCCTCAAACTCCTATAAATTCAGCGCTGAGGAAACCCTAATACAGACATATCATATACCCACAATTCATAATAATACAACCGCACTTTTTCTGGGAATACAGCCGCATCTTTCAACAAACAAAAAAATGGATGATTTCTTCTCCAATACTCATGATTATCATCATGGTTATTGGCTAAAGCACACAAATGGTAGAAACAACGGGATGAAACCACACAACGTCATCACAACCATGAATCGTTAGTTTATCCTTGTTTATGATTTCAATATTGTTTTATTTATCGATTGATTCTTGGATTAATTGTTAAGTGTTTTATTAGATAGGAATGTCAATAAAACCATATTTTGCTTCGAATTTATATGGAAATATGATTCAATAGTAGAGCTTTTCAATCGATACGGTTAATGATAATTTGAGGAATCACTTGTTGTTAATTGGGTTGTTTAATTTGGGAACAAATTTATGATCTTGTTATGAATGTTAATTTGTTTTGCTTGGAAAAAAAACGAATCCTAGAAATTGATTTAAAGGAATTTAGTCGATTTGAGATTGATCATACCAATAAATCGTATTTGGATCATAAAAAGTGGTTGCGTGATTGTTGTGTGGTGGATCCTTGTTGTTTTACCGTTCTTTTAAATCTTTGATAAACCGAAATCGTCGTAACAATCGTTAATTGCTACGCCTAGTTAGTTAATTAGTGTTAGAAACCCTAGTTGTTAATCCTTATTTTTCCGCAAATTTTCTGTTACTATTCATCGTTACTGTTCATAGTTACTGTTCATTGCCTTTTAGATCATAATTAGTATAAAATTTAATTTTAGTTAATAAGTTGTGACATTATTTATAACAGCTATATTTTAATCCGATAATTGTAATGATTCCCTTAGGGACGACTCGGTAACACACTATACTACGATCCTTATACTTGGGGTGTTCCGGTAAAATAAATATAAAACAAGTTTTATCGAACAAGTTTTTGGCGCCGTTGCCGGGGAATCGGTAACGGTTGTCGGATTATTTGTTAGTATAGTTTTTGTGTCGGTACTAACTCTGTTTTGCAGGGTACAAGTGCTAGCAGGTACATTTTATTTTTTTTAAATTTTTTTTTATTTTACTTCAGTTTTTAGTTTATAAATTTTAGATTTAGGGATAGTTAATTTTTTTTTTATATTATTTATCTTATTTTTATTTTATTTTATAGCTAACTGATCGATAACTAAGTTTTAGGATTTAATTTAGTGTCTTCGCTCGTTATCCTCGCTGCTTTTCTCTGTTCTACCTCGTTTTAGCTTTCAAACGGGCGTCCAACCATCTGAGGCGCCCGTCTGGTTTTAATCCCTATCTTGAACCGTTCCAAGACACACGCATTTGTGCCGTCTGGAGTACCAAACGCCGTCCGGATCTCATTCGAGCGACGCCCGTCCAAGCTTTGGGCGCCCGTCTGCTTCTCTTTCTTTGTTCTCACTAATTTAATTCCATCCTTTTCTTTTCCTTTCTTTTCTCAACCCTTGTTTACAAGGTTAAATCCTTGTCAACCTCGACCTTTAAATCGTTGTTGACTTTTCTGTTGCTCCCCGGTTTATGCAAACCAGGAGTAAGAAATGACCGTTATTATCTTCGTCTCCGAACTCGAACGGGACATTGTCAAGAGGAGACTTTTCCCAAACCACGACAACATGAGCGAACACGGTTCTAGTGATCACGAACAGGAGGACCAAGGGAATAATAACCAAAATCCTCCTCAGGATGGATCCACCTTCGATTGAACATGCTTCGATGCAAATGTTGCGAATCCAAAGAATGCGGCGAAGCAAGCCTGGATGAATCAGCAGATGCAACAACAACAACAACCTCAGGCAGCTGTTGCACCTCCACCAGTAAATCAGAATGTTCAACAAACGAATACCTCAGCGGCCGCAAATTGGTGTTGTGCAATGACCGGACCATTATGCACCTTATCTCGAATCAAGACTTCTAGAAGGGCATAGACCAATTCGACCGCCGGAGATGGGAGGTATGCATTTTGACTTAAAGAATGGAGTTGTGGGGATGGTCCAAAATAATTCATTCCATGGCACTCTTTGCGAGAAGATCCACATGACTTCTTATCCACTTTTGTGCAAATATGTGAAGCGTGTCACTACCCCATGGCGTTCCTTGAAATAGTTAAACCGAAACTTTTTCCGTTTGCCTTGAGAGGTGAAGCAAATAGATGGTATAAATCCTTGCCCCATCACTCTCTTCATACCTGGGCCGATGTTAAAAGAGCCTTCGCTCTGAAATTTGTTTCACCTGGAACGATAATGGGCCTTAAACGAGATATAGCTACTTTCGAGCAATTAGAAGGAGAGAGTGTGGGAAAGGCCTGGGAGAGGTTGAATTTGTTGATGAGGAAATGCCCTAACCATGGATATGATCAACATGAACTTCAGAGTTATTCTACCAGGTGTTTCTCAACCTAATAGAGATTACCTAGATTCCACACATTTCATGGGTCGTTTTTAGGGAGAGAGATGATGCCGCCTGCTGGTGGTAGCGAAACAATAGCTAAGAATAACACGTGGTCTACTCAAAGGAAGACTCATGTTAATGGAAGCAAAAAGGAGGTCACAAGTAACTCGGAGACAAAAATGCTAGTTGCTCAAATGGAATTAATGAGCAAGCAACTAGCTAACCTACAAATGAAGCAGCAAGAAGGGCCAGCCGATGTAAATCACTTGGGCATGCAAGCCGGAAATATGATGGATGAAGAAGTGCATGCCATGGAGAACCAGAATCAACCTTTCAGAGGCTTCAATCAAAATTCTGGTCAATCAAGCTACACTCAAAACCGCACTTATTCAGGAAATCCGCGAAATAGTTATTATACACCACCTGGTGCATCCAACTCCAATCCCTCCTTCAACTCCAATAACCAAAGACCACAAGGTAACTGGGCTCAAACGCAAAATCAACAGCCCACCTATGTCCCTCAGAAGAAATTTGATGAGCTAGTAGAATTGGTGAAAACACTGGCCACCGGTCAAAAAACGATTGAGAGACAGATTGGTCAGATGGCTGAGCACCAAGTAAGCAGACCCCAAGGAAGACTGCCTAGTTATACAGATAGAAACCCTAAGGCAGATGTCAGTGCTTGTAATGCCATCACACCGCGATGGGATTATGGAAAAGAGGAGGAGTTGAATGCAGTCACCCTCAGAAGCGGTAAGACAGCTGGACCCGAAAAGCCGTCGGGAAACGAGTAGCCCCTCCTGACGCCATGAGTTCAGGAGGGGGAAAGCAAGAGATAAATACCGAAGAAAGCGACAGCGAGGAAGAGCTGAATGATAATAATTCTTCAGGGGATAGTGATAAGGATGCTGAGAAGAGAAGTCGTGGTTTGAACCCCTCGACTAAAAAGAAAACTGAGAAGTTTGTCAGATGGAAGGATAAGGAGGACGAAGCCATTCAAAGTCAAACAATAACCAATCATTCGAAAACCCTTCCTTATCCAGCAAAGAAAATAGAGAATGTCTTGAACTCTGACAAACAGTATGACGGAGTGAAAAAGATGCTTAGAGATACTATGGTGACTATGCCTCTTGCAGAGGTATTAACTGAGATGCCTAAATGCTCTAAGTATCTTAAGGATTCCTTTGGAAGTAAAAAGAAGCTAAAGGAAATGGCAGAAGAGGTACTAAGAGAAGAATGTTCAACGGTTTCACAGAGCATTGCAATCAAGCGAGGTGACTTCGGACGACCTTCAATCTCATGCACGATTGAAGGCCGCCACGTTCCACAATGTCTTATGCGACTCGGGGGACTCTGTCAATGTGATGCCATTGAACGTTTGCAAGAATCTCGGGTTGGACAAGAGGCTAAGGAAGAGCCCCGTCTCTCTTCAGTTGGTAGACCGATCTAGCCGTCTAGCAGCTGGTTGTGTTAACAACGTCCTTATCCATGTTAAACATTTAATTTTTCCAACTGACTGGGTCATACTGGATTACCAGTCTGACAAGGAGTTGCCCCTGATTCTAGGCCGTACTTTCTTAGACACCTCTGCCGCCATTATTGACTTCCAAACTGGCCAAATCACTCTGAGAATAGCAGACACTTCCGTCACCTTCGAGCAAGAAAAAAGTTCTGCAGAAACCCCGATCCAGGGAATTTCATTCATTGAAGCAATCTATGGAGATGACTCCGATAATTGTTCACAGGCCGTAGTCATCAGAGAGTCGTCTCAACACTTGCGATCATCGAGCCTATGAGTGAACAGAAAATGCAGGACATTCCAGGGATGAGCGAAAGAATGATTTGAAGAGCTCAACCAGTGGACTTTGACCTTGCAGAGGAGGAAGTTTTAATGGGTAGCTGGGACGAAATAGACTTTTGGAGAGAAACTACCCATTGGGAGTTGGATGATTGGGAGCAGCTTGCTGAAGAGCTTGAAGAAGAAGAGCTTAAGAAGATGGTTAAGCATAAGAAAGAAAAGACGGAAGCTGATAGGAAGATTCCTTTAGATGATATCGTTCAATATCTTTCAGGGTTACACCTCGGGAAGACGAGGTGTTTTTCACCAACCGGTCCAAGCTCATAAGGAAAAAGGTGGTCCCTTAAAATCTAGCATCGAGCAACCACCTACGACTTAGAGTTAAAACCACTTCAAGCAAAGACTGAAATACATCTTCTTAAAAGACGGTGATAAGTTGCCCCGATCATCTCATCTAAACTCGAGCCGGAGCAAGAAGCGGGAATTGATCAAAGTCTTTGGAGAAACATATCCTCGCGTTCGGATGGCGGGTGGGCGATATCGGAGGAATCACCCAGGCGTGTGCATGCATAAGATTCGAACGGAGGAAGGAGCGAAGAAGGTTAGACAACCTCAAAGGAGGCTAAATCCGCACATGCGAGGAGGTTGTCAAAAGGAAATCATCAAATGGCTTGATATGGGAATTATTTATGCCATAGGCGATAAGCGAGTGGGTTAGCCCCACTCAAGTTGTGCCAAAGAAGGGGGGTATTACCGTTGAGAAGAACGAAAGAGGGGAAGAAGTAGCCTTACGACTCGTGACAGGCTATAGAGTCTGCATTGACTATCGTAGACTTAACGAGGTTACTGCCAAGGACCACTTTCCCCTACCCTTCATTGACCAAATTTATCGAAAGACCGAGTGGTCACAAGTATTATTGTTTCCTCGATGGATACTCTGTTACTTCCAGATAGCCATCGACCCCAATGACCAGGAGAAGACCACATTTACGTGTCCATCTGGCACTTTTGCTTTTCGCAGAATGCCATTCGGCTTATGCAATGCACCCGCGACTTTTCAACGGTGCATGTTAGCCATATTTGATGGACTAGTGGAGAAATGTATGGAAGTCTTCATGGATGACTTCTCAGTCTACGGCGACAGCTTTGATGAAATCTTAAAGAATCTAGATATGGTACTCCAACGTTGCGTTGAGAAAAATTTAGTGCTTAACTGGGAGAAATGCCATTTTCTAGTTGAAGAAGGGATTGTGTTAGGACACAAGCTGTCCAGTGATGGTATTCAGGTGGATAAGGCTAAAGTAGAAGCCATTGAGAGAATGTCATACCCGAAGACAGTGAAGGAGGTACGAGGATTTCTGGGGCATGTGGGCTTCTATCGGCGTTTCATTAAAGATTTTTCGACGATAGCCAAGCCATTATCCAACCTGCTGAAAGAGGAAGTGGAGTTCTTATTTGATGACGGGTGTAAGAAAGCTTTTAATTGCTTAAAGGATAAGTTAACCAAAGGCCCCCATTCTCGATCGCACCCGACTAGACTAAACCTTTTGAACTATTGTGCGATGCTCTCTAACTACGCCGTGAAAGCGCAGCTCTAGGCGAAGAATTGACAAAAAGTTCCGGCCGATCTACTATGCGAGTCGAACGTTGAACCCAGCTCAGTGTAACTACACCACTACGGAGAAAGAATTCCTAGCCGTCGTTTTTGCTATGGATAAATTTAGAAGTTACCTGCTCGGGTCTCAAGTTGTGGTTTGGACAGATCACGCAGCACTACGCTACCTTATGGCAAAAGCAGACGCTAAACCAAGGTTACTTAGATGGATCCTGATACTACAGGAATTCGACCTTGAGATTAAGGACAAGAAGGGTAGTGATAATGTTGTAGCTGACCACTTATCTCGCCTAGTGAACGAGGGTGGTGAAATTCCTAAGGAAATAGGCATTGACTTTCCGACTGAGCAATTAATGAAGCTAGAAAATGTGAGGCCGTGGTATGCTGATTACGTCAATTACTTAGCAAGTGGACACTTAGAAGAGATGACGTATCAGGAAAAGAAGAAATTTTTCAGCGACTTAAAGTATCTCGTATGGGAGGATCCACATCTGTTTAAAATCTGCAAGGACGGGTTGCTTAGAAGGTGCGTTCCGGAGCATGAACAATTCGATATCTTGGAGCAATGCCATAGTGGTCCTGCTGGTGGACACTACGGAGCACCTAAGACAGTCACAAAAATCCTTCAAGCTGGTTTTTACTGGCCTACTCTGTTTAAAGATGCTGAAGCCTTTTGCAAAGGCTGTGATAGATGCCAAAGAGTAGGAGACTCAAGAGTAGGATGGAGATGCCTTTGAGGCCTATCTTGGAATGTGAAGTTTTCGATGTCTGGGGCATTGATTTTATGGGACCTTTCCCATCATCATGCTCTAACAAATATATTCTGGTCTGTGTGGACTATGTTTCCAAGTGGTTCGAAGCCATAGCCACCCCAACCAATGATCACAAGGTTGTAAAGAAATTCTTACAGAAGAATATCTTTACTAGATTTGGCTGTCCTAGAGCCCTTATCAGTGATGAAGGTTCGCATTTCTATAATGCACCACTGGATAAAATTTTTGAGAGATATGGTGTCAAGCATAGAATTGGTACACCATACCACCCCCAGACCAGTGGTCAAGTCGAGGTGAGCAACAGAAGTCTAAAGCGGATTTTGGAGAAAACGGTGAATTCGAATAGAACCAACTGAGTCCGAAGTTGGACGACGCACTCTGGGCTTATCGCGACCGCGTTCAAGACACCTATGGGGTACGTCGCCTTTCAAATGGTTTATGGCAAAGCTTGCCATCTACCAGTCGAGTTGGAGCACAGAGCTTACTGGGCTATTAAATTCTTAAACTTCGATAGCCAACTCTGTGGGGAGAAAAGATTACTGCAACTAAATGAGCTCGACGAATTCAGACTCAGGGCCTACGAGAATGCCAAACTGAGCAAGGAGAGAACAAAGGCGCTCCACGATGCCAAGATAAAAGATAGAGATTTCAAGGTAGGAGAGATGGCTTTGCTTTACAACACCGTGATTACATCCGCTTTCTTTGGCAAGCTTAAGTCCAGATGGTCCGGACCCTTTGAAATTGTCGAGGTTCATCCGGGTGGAGCGATCTCCTTAAAAGGGTACATCGGTCAACCTTTTAAAGTAAATGGTCATAGATTGAAAAAGTATTTTGGACAGCCTTATGAAGCACCTGAAGTCCTATACTTTCAGAAGGTGGTTGACATGACTGATGTGCTGATTTGTGATGAGATCCCATCCGACTTCTTTCATTCGGATGATAACATTATTGCCCTTAATCTTAAAGATGCTTCTACCACGACTCCTGCACCCATTAGTATGCCGGTGCCAAAATTAAGCAACAACACAAAGAAGAGAATCAGTGCTGTCTGGATGGCTAAAGTCCAAGACTTAGTAGCGCACTTGACTTGTTGTTGCTGTGACCACACCGATGCTCTCCACTCTGACTCTGATAAAGAAGTAGCCCTGATCAAACCAAAGTGGCCCGATCCGGGTTGATTTTGAGATCTTTGTCAAGCTAATGACAATAAAGAAGCGCTCCTAGGAGGCAGCCTAGTCTTTTAAGTTACTTTTTCTTTTTCGTTAAGTTTTTAGGTTTTTAGGAATAAAACGTGGTGAGTTACGTGTTGGTTATCCCTGTCTCATTTGTGAATGCTTTATTTGCGTACATGTTTACTCATATACCCCTTTTGTCCCGAGATTATATGCTATGTAGAGTGTTGCAGATACTATTGAGCGGTCTTTAGTGTTGTCTGTCCGTGCTACGAGTTGCAGCGGTTCATTTATGCTTCGGCCTGACCACTGCCAATCTACAGCTCGATAACCACGTCAAAACCAGCTAAGTTCTTTCTTCTACTTTATTTTTGCACATTCTGAGTACATAATGTGAATTAAGTGTGGGGGGTGCAATTCATGCTTTATTTCGAAACCATTTGAGTAAATATATGTGATTTTTTTGAAAAATTGGGAATTTTAAAATTTTTGCACTTGGATAATTGTAAGTCTTGAGCTTGTAATTGAAACGAATGCTTGCTAGTTGTAGTTTCCTGACAATGATCTGATGTGACTTTGTGAGATAATTATAGCATTCTTTTACTAATTTGAGATAGTATTCATTTTCACACTCACGAAAGCCTTTGATGTTGAAGCAAAACTTTTGAATTGTATCTTTTCATTAGTTTAGTGATTTGTTTTAATAATAACAAATGAAGTACCACCGAAGTTTAGAACGTAATTTGTGAATATCGATAGTTTGAATGTGATAAGTAAAACATAACTAAAGTCTTTGCAAAAATATAATATATAATAAATGTATATGTCGAAAGCTAGTCGATGATTGGAGTGCGGTAGGGCATTATCTCGAAATGTCCTATACCACTATGATGACTAAAAGCTCACGGCAGACGCTAGAAGAAGCTACCCTATGATTTGAGTAAGGTAGGGTGTTATCTCGAAACATCCTATTCTGCTATGACGGGTAAGAGCTCATTCTAATTTGCGTATAAAAGTGAAAAAATTAAAGACTTTGTTATCATTGACCTTATACCCAGTATAAACTTGAAGATATGCTTTAAGGATTATCTTGATGAGTGCGCGGGAAGACTTTGTGTGGAACAATTACTGTCTATACCTAGGATAGTCATTAATTTATTTGAAAGGGTATTGTTTGAAAGGATTGTGAAGATTGAAAAGGGCTTGTTATACACACACCGAATCTATCTCTATGTGGGTATTATTTGCTATAGTTGTTGTATCTTTTGTTACGTGAGTTAGGAATCTATTTGGATTGCATATAAAGTGAGCTAGTTTTGATTGTTTTGCTCGGGACGAGCAAAAGTCTAAGTGTGGGGGAGTTGTTTACTTACTAATTTTATGGTTTTTATCGAGTTGTTTCATAACATTATCTCCGTGTTTTAGTGATTTTTATAGAAAATCACTCGCCAAAAGGATAAACTGAGCAAATGATGTTTAAAGATAATAAATTGCAAAAGTGGCTGATTTATGTGTTTTTATCGTTGGTTTTATGTTTATTTGGATGTTGTTACACTTTGCAATATTTTGGATATCTTGTAGATGCATATCTTCGGTCTAAAAGAGGTGTTTAGAGGGTTAGAAGAAGATGCCACAAGTTTACGAGTTCAACGGAGCAAATTTTCCTAAGTACTTAAATCGTTACATATTTTCAACGGAGATTTGACCCAGCTTAGAGGCATTTTCAGGGGAGGACTTCTTCATGAAAATTGTAGATCTTTGAAAGAGATTTCCAACGCACTTTGAATTACGTCAATCGGACTTCTACAACTCAAATGGTGGTCAAGTGGGTAATCAATTTGGGTAAGTGGAAAATCCCGAAATATACTCGTAATACGACGGGCTAATCAAAAAGGCGTTTTCTGAAGAAGAGTCCTTAATGAAAGTTGTAGAGTTTTCTGAGAGTTTTTTTATGACATTTGGATCATAATTTTTGGAGGTCTACAACTCAAGATATGAATTTTAGAAGTTTCATTCTTAAATCCATAATATTCAGCCGACTTACAATTACTTTCAGCCGACCTTGAGCCACCGCCTCAAACTCCTATAAATTCAGCGCTGAGGAAACCCTAATACAGACACATCATATACCCACAATTCATAATAATACAGCCGCACTTTTTCTGGGAATACAGCCGCATCTTTCAACAAACAAAAAAAGGGATGATTTCTTCTCCAATACTCATGATTATCATCATGGTTATTGGCTAAAGCACACAGCGGTAGAGCAACGGGATGAAACCACACAACGTCATCACAACCATGAATCGTTAGTTTATCCTTGTTTATGATTTCGAATATTGTTTTATTTATCGATTGATTCTTGGATTAATTGTTAAGTGTTTTATTAGATAGGAATGTCAATGAAACCATATTTTGCTTTGAATTTATATGGAAATATGATTCAATAGTAGAGCTTTTCAATCGATACGGTTAATGATAATTTGAGGAATCACTTGTTGTTAATTGGGTTGTTTAATTTGGGAACAAATTTATGATCTTGTTATGAATGTTAATTTGTTTTGCTTGGAAAAAAAAAACGAATCCTAGAAATTGATTTAAAGGAATTTAGTCGATTTCGAGAATGATCATACCAATAAATCGTATTTGGATCATAAAAAGTGGTTGCGTGATTGTTGTGTGGTGGATCCTTGTTGTTTTACCGTTCTTTTAAATCTTTGATAAACCGAAATCGTTCGTAACAATCGTTAATTGCTACGTCTAGTTAGTTAATTAGTGTTAGAAACCCTAGTTGTTAATCCTTATTTTTCCGCAAATTTTCTCTATTTACTATTCATCGTTATCGTTCATTGCCTTTTAGATCATAATTAGTATAAAATTTAATTTTAGTTAATAAGTTGTGACATTATTTATAACAACTATATTTTAATCCGATAATTGTACGATTCCCTTAGGACGACTCGGTAACACCCTATACTACGATCCTTATACTTGGGGTGTTCCGGTAAAATAAATATAAAACAAGTTTTATCGAACAAGCACTGGCCTGCTGAACTGATAGAAGCTGCTCGCTTATCTGACTCCGGTCCGGAGCCCTATCTGAGGCTTACTCAGGAAGAGTACAACAACCGTAGGAACCTATTTGTGCTTTAACTTTGCATGTGTTTTAGCTTCTGTTTTCCTTGTTTGTACTGATACTCTCTTCTCTTTTCAGTGGCCGATATCGCTGATATCTTTGAACAGGCATTTGAGGAGGAGGAGGAAGAGGCTATGCCTAAGCCTAATGAATAGAATCCGAACCTCGAAATTCCCGAGGGCAGTGCTGAGCCGGAGCCTGATCTGGCTAATCCTGAGACCAACGTTGAGGATCCTCTTACCGAGGATCTTCACCAAGGTGATGTGGCTGGGGATACACAATAGGACGATCAATGGGATGGTGACCTGATCATCCTTGACATCTCCGATCCTGGGGAGCAGTCCCGACAGCGCTCTCGATCTGGGCGGAAGAGGCCCAGGTATGGGCAGGATGCCTCTGCGGGGGCTTCTGGTTCCTCAGCTGAGTTCCTGGCGGAACTGCCGGATAAGGATCTAGATTCTATTATAAGTTCTTCAGTATCACTTTTTGTCTATTTGCTATCCTTGAACCATACTGACCCTGTTCGTTTTACTTTGTCATTTCCATGTGGTTAAGGCTGGGAAGGAGGTTCTTCGTCTGCCAGCCGCAACTAGCACAAAGACGAGTCTTTGTCCAAGGATGCTTAGATCGCTGAGCTGGAGAAGATTGTGCAGCTCGACAAAGCGGTGCCGACGACAGCGTCTTGCCGCCTTTCGGTGGAGGAGGCCTTGGCCAAACTCCGTGTTGATCGCGATGGACTAGAGGCTGAGGTGCCAGCTCGGATCGCCCAAGCTGTTCATGAGTACAAGAGCTCACCTCACTTCACTAGAGCTCTGAAGGTCTTTCTTGGCTCAATTCTAAGCCATGGGTACACCTTAGGTGTTAATCAGGCTAAAGAGTAGTGCCCTCCGCTCATTATTTCTGATCTTCAGCATGGAAGGCTCTGCAAGCCGGGTGGCAATGAGCTGTACCAGGATAGGCTTAGAGAATTCCAGGCTGGTGAGGACTTGGCTGAGAAATATGGTCACAGACCAGCACATCCTCGGCTCAGCGCTCTGGCACTCTCACAAACCAGCAACAAGATTCTGCTGCCGACTCCTAAATTCATGCATTTGCTGTTTTAAACGAATTTTGTTGAGTATTTTTGTAATAATTTCCAACTATCATCTGTAATAACTCTTTTGTTCTTAACTATTTGTGCTCATTTTAGCGCTGGTTCTGTAACTAATATCTTCCTTCTTTGGCGTTCAGCCATTTGCCTTGCTTTGGGTTTTTTGCGTTTTGCTTTTGTTTTAAGCATAGGGTCCCTCACCCTCCTGAAAAACATCTTTGGCAATGTTTTATGTTTTTCTGGTGTTCTTCAGTGTAAGCGCTGATCATCTGACCTGCAGACTTGAAGAGCATGATTATTCAAACGGTTCAAGTATTTCATATCGTGTAATAAGCGCTGAACATCTGAGTCCGACCTACGGATCAGTTATTTGGGTCTGTTCTGTAGACTTTTTTCTGATACCGACCTGCGGTTCAGCTCATTTAGTCTATCCTGCAGACTTATAGTTTGTCCTTCACAAACTTTTTCTGAATCCAACCTGCGGATCAGTTCATTTTCTGAGTCCGACCTGCGGATCATTTATTTGGGTCTGTCCTGTAGACTTTTTCTGATACTGACCTGCGGTTCAGCTCGTTTAGTCTGTCATGCAAACTTATAGTTTGTCCTTCGCAAACTTTTTTTGAATCTGACCTACGGATCAGTTATTTGGGTCTGTCATGGAATACCTTACTCAAAAATCATAACACACTCCGACTATACATCTTGCACATTGGGCATATCCTTCTTTTGACTAAATCAAACTCCTTTGATTATCAAACAAAGAAATCGTCTAGAGAAACTTGTTTGAGTCCATAAATGGATCTCGTGGGCTCACATATCATGTTATCGTCTATGAACATCGGGCTGTTTGCCAATGTCTTCAACACTATCATATAGCCATGATACGAAGTTACAACAAGCATAGTCTGAATAGAACTGGGCTCAGCCTTACAGGGACATTCCCTC
Organism: Gentiana macrophylla; assembly: GCA_026214975.1. Lineage (NCBI taxonomy): Eukaryota > Viridiplantae > Streptophyta > Magnoliopsida > Gentianales > Gentianaceae > Gentiana > Gentiana macrophylla. The sequence continues at coordinate 152,597,913 of CM047805.1, read as the reverse complement.
TAGGTAAGACAGACTAGGTTCATAACCTGATTATCATTGATGGAATCTAATTCAGATATTATGGCTCCTGGCCATATCTCTCAGTCTTGCCTTTCAAAAATTCCTTCATAAGTCCTGAGATATTCATTCATCAAGATGAACATACCAGCAGCCCTTTTGGGCTTGAGGTTATCCACAGACTTACAGAACTTTTGTGTTCACTGAGCAGTGTTCTACACCTCATCGTTATGCGGCATCTGCTCATGTTCCAATGGTTGAATATATATTTGTGGTTCTCAAAATCTTTTGAGATCTGATTCACTCCCACTGTTTCTTTTGGAAGAAACACTTCCTTTAGAAGACAGCATGTTTGGAGACAAACATTTTGCTCCGCGGACAAGTAAATAATATATAGCATACTTGCTAAGATACTCCACAAAGTCACATATGTCGTACTAGGCTCCAAGCCTTTCTGACTTTGCCTATGACAACTTCAAATCATCGGTTAAGATAGATTTGATATTATCCTCTTCCATATCTAATATGGAATTTATTCAACCTTTATTCTTTGGAACTCGGTTAAGTATAAGGGCACTATCCCGAAACGGGTAAGGGATACTTCGCATGGCTTGCGTCACACCTTTATCATATAAAGTGTTGTTTCCATTTTGGGAACACAATCTAATTGCGTATCCCAAAGATGGTATCCTTAAAGGGAGAATCTTATTCCTTTTTATACGACTTCTGAAACACCCTTCGGGTATTAATTACTTCAATCCAATTGAAGATTAATTCCTAAGTAGCTCATCAATCTCATATTCATACTAGCTCGAACTTTTCGGGCTTTCCGAATTATGTACTTCACTGAGTACACCTGACTATTTCTAAAAATAGTTCAAGAGAGAGATAAACAATTATTTATGGCATTAATTGTCATAAGCCAACAAATATATATATGTTTAGGCTTTAGACAAATTTCTAGATTTTATAACCTTTTCTTAAAAGGGTATTTTAGTCCTCTTTGGATAAGATACGTATAACCCACATGGTTCATAATAATATGGTTCAACATCGTCAGAATGACATTTAATTACACGCTTCCCTTCTAGAGAGACTATATTTAGAGTAACCACAAATCAAGGATAACCGACATACAAATATTTAGTTGAGATTTTTCACCTATATCAACTATACAGTGACTTCAATCTTGTATGTTAGATTCAGTGACCTTTCAACTTTATCGGAATAACATTTATTCTTTACAATTGAATATGTTTACTAAATCCTAACAAATAACTGAAAATTGTTCTTCATAAGAACCGGAACATAATAACATTTATTTAGTTCTCTTATCAGTTCACTAGATCCAGAATGTGGTAAGTGTTACAACGTTTGCTTCACATTCCATATCTGTATTAACCTTTCTAATTTAATCACACTCGTAAGATATCATATATCTAAGAGTTGACTTGAACTTAGATAGGTTTATCTCAACACACTTGCCTAGAATAGAGACTTCAATAAGCTCTCTATTTAAGCACATGCCCTAACTTTCCTTTCAATCCTTTAAGCACTTGTAAATATTTCTTAATGTAGTCTTCATAAGACTTAAGAAAGATCACAAGAGCCATGTCTTTTATTTCCTTTCGTAAAGAAAATCTAAAGTTTATTAAATAGTTTATTCAACCTTTTGAATCGTATCAAAACATTGACCATTTAATTAACCTTTAAACAATGATTAAAGAAATAAGTCGATACTTAAATCTTACAATTTTGAAAACAACCTTTCCAAAATTCGTTGTGGTCATTCTTATCCAACGTTTGAATTAATTGTCATCGTATGACTGAATGATCACATTGGATCGTATCTAATGAGCTTCCTATTTTCTTTAATAATTAAAGTCTTGGAGAACTCCATCAAATATGTAGTCTCATTCTCTCTAACTACTATAACGGGATTGCTCGTGTCATTGCTTTATTTTGAAAGGATTAAAATTTACTTAACCATTCTTGAGAACGTTTCTCAAACAGTCATAATTTGGTATTTACTAATCGAGAATTAAAACATAAATATAAAGTTTGCTAAAACTACAACATAAAAATGAAAATAAAAAAGTGTTGTTGTTTATACACGCAAAATCAAATATGGTCTTTGGGAATATGATTTTGCTCCCACTAGTCAACTACTCCCAATTGACTTACAAGAATTTTTCAATCCTATCTAGTTGACTCGATCCCCGACGTGGGCCGATCGACCGGATCAATTTTGACGGGTAGGTACTTTTTACCAATCACGTCTAATGCGACTTCCAGTGGTTTGACTAGTCAACTCTTTGACAATTCACATCGTCTATGTGATAGTCAACCTTATGTCTCTAAAATCAGAGGGTCCTGACGTGGGCCAATCACCGCAAGATTCTTAGTCGAGTCGTAACCCAAGTATTCATGAGATCTCATAACGATCATATCTCGATAATGACGATATACCGTGGTAGGTCAACTTCCGACGTGGGCCGATCAGTTGGATCCGAACAAGGGCTCTTCACCGTCACTATAATATTGGGAGACATTTTATAACTCGATTTTTGTTGTGGGAGTAATTACGTAAATTAATTCACTTAATTAATTTAATTACGGTCTCATCAAATATATATATCTCTATAGACATACATCCTACACATTTATCTAGATCGTGCCTAGTCATGCATCTATCGTATCATATAAAATAAATACAAGAACAAAATAAAAAATGCGTAAAGTAACCGGTATGATCATGGACTTTTCCTAGGTGCGGATTCGAATACAAATCGATTTAAACCGCGGTCACAATCCCAAAGGTAGGCTGCAACCGCCAATAGGATCTTTAATGCTCCATTCTCCAATGGGATCTTTATTTTCTTCTCTTTCTTTGGTCTTCATCTTCTGCTCCATTCTTGTTACATTTAATTCTATCTAATAAAATAAATACACCCGCCGCACACGGGGGGGAGTCAACGGGAATGGGATAAATGCAGAAAATAAACTAGGTCACGTTCTTCATAACGGCCTAGGACAATTTTTAAACCAACATAAAAATTAAATCATTCACATCTATCATATTGGTCGAGTCTATAATCAATCGGGGTCCATATAATCATATTATATCTACTATATCTAATCCATACAATAACATCTTATGAAAAAGATAAAATTAAAAATTAACTACTTGCGTCTTAATTAATCAATTAACATTTAATCTATTAAATAATTTTATCCAATCAATTAACTAATTAAAATTTAATTAATTAAATGATTTTAATCGAAATAAAATTAACGATTAATTTTAAATGATTTTAATTTTAATTAATTAGAACTATTCCAAAAAATAAATCAAAATTAAAATTATGTCTATTTTGTTTCTTTCCTTTTGATTCGTAATCAAAAGAGATGCATTTGGTTTCCTAAACCAAAAGACATCTTCCAAAACCAAATTTGGTTTAAGCCTGGCCATTTTCCAAAATCAAAATTTTAGAAGTGGCTTAGAGCAAGCAGCAAGCTTTACAAATCAAATATTTGAAAAGTCATTGACTATTCCAAATCAAATATTTGGAAAGATAAAATAATTTTGGTTTAGGCTCATGCCTTTTTCAAAATCAAAATTTTGGAAGTGGCGCAAGCTGAAACTTTTTCCCAAATCAAATATTTGGAAAGAAAGATAGCTATTCCAAACAAAGTTTGGAAAAGCCATTATTATTTTAATGCCATGTGGCATCCCAATGGCCCAAACTATTTGAATCATTGATTAGCCACATGACACAACTAAACAAAGGAAGAATTACCAATCACAACTATAAACCATATTGAATCACAAAATACACAAAACAAAAATTTGGAGATCCGCCAACATTGACCGTCAACCCATTTCCGCAAAGAGTTGCCTGCCGCCCGCCGCCGCCGACCGGTGCCGCCGCCAGTGGTGCGCGCCGATCGGCCGTGCACCACCCGATTTCGTTTTTTTTTCTTTCATGTATCACTTTTGCGAATCAAAAATCTTTCATCTTTTAATTACGTGATTTAAAACGATAAAATTAACTACGCAAAATAACATGCTTATTGCTTAAGCTCCAAACTCGCTCTGATACCACTGTTAGGAAATCTACGCGGGAACGCAGCGAAATTCAAAAATTTATTTCCTTTAACCAGGATCGACTTCGTTTAAGCAATAAATAAATAAGCTAGTAGACGGTGGTTACCTTGGTTGATCTAAAAGATCGACGCTTTGACCGTCTAAGGAGAGTAGTTCTGTATAGGCCTGTAAAGGAGCCGAACCCTGGAGTAGTTCGGCTCGGCTCGAACATGTTCGAATACAAGGCTCGATTCGGCTTGAAACTTTTTAGCCTAAAATATCAGGATTCGGTTCGGCTCGAACTCAAAAAAAGGGAAAAATATTCGTTACTATTCGGCTCTAACAGTTCGAATAGTTCGAACATGTTCGGTCTGAAAATTCAAAAATACCCAATAAATAATTCTAGTTCAAAAATACATGTCCAAAACCAAAATAATACATTACATGTCCTAAAATATAACATAACATGTCTAAAATGTTCAGGACCCTATTCCAAAATATAATATAACATGTCCAAAAATACCCTGCAACTCTACGAGCCGAACATGTTCGAACATGTTTGGCTCGTTTGTCCGAATACCAATTTCCAAGGCCCTATTCTACGTTTGATGATACGAGCCGAGCCCCGAACCGAACTTTTTCAAGCCGAACATGCCGAATCGAATCGAATTTTAAGGCTCACTTACAGGCCTAGTTCTGTATAGAGCCGCCCAAATGTTCGGCCTCTACCGCTAGTCCACACGAACAGCTCGCCGGAATCCCATCATGGATTGCTATTGGAAAACTCTGGTTGCTAGACCGGCCCTTTTCCCCTCTCTCCAACTCTCTATAGGATGCTCTCTATTTTACACAAGAATTATTAGTTCTTGGAATTGTGTTGTACAAAAGAGCTTGACACCCACCTCCTATTTATAGTGGTTGGGGCACCCTCTAGTAGAGTAGAGGAGAAGAAAACATTTTCCCAATAAAATAAGGAAAATCTCCTAGATTGATTTATCTCATTTAATGTAATATCTTATATTAAATATTTCCAAGATATTGTCAATATCTTATATTGACTATCTTTATCTTATTACCATAAATCAATTTACACATGTGTGTAAATCTATAGTCATTACTATCTAATATTAATATATGATAATCTTATTAATTAAATTGAACAATCCAAATATATCATATACACAAAAGAAAACTTGCGCCACTTTTATAGACAATTTCACGTGTGTCATACACACAAATTTTAGCCATATATATTTAATTAATAATAGAATACTATGATTAATTAATTTACAAAATCAATGTGTATCAATATACACAATTAAATTTCGACACATATACATCAACTATGTATATTTAATTAATCAACATAATTAATATCTTGTATTATATTTATTCATAATAAATAAACACCACCATATTAATTTACCACTATAACCTTTATAGTCTCGAGATAAACTTTCATTATTTGGTTATCATCTATAACCACATTTTAATCCGGCTAGATGTTCTTATGTGTGTGACCCAATAGGCTTCCGAATATGTTGGCCGTAAGCACAAAGTGCAATTTACTAAAATGCCCTTCATACCTAACGATCACGGGATAGCGTCTAGCAACACACCGTGACCCCAATCATCGGAAGAGTCAAATGCAATGACTACTACCTTTCATGTGAAACAGTTACCGTGTAACTTACAATCCTATCGCTGTAATAATATCCATACGGTCGAATGTCGAGTGTCAAACATTAACGACCGTATCTTATAATCTGGATATCATGCCCTCTCGAAGTAACTCATTTACTCTCACTTTGCAAAGATTCACGAGAGCTAGACATTCCTTATAAGAAGGCTCTTTCGGATATTCACCCTACTAATAGGGTACGCGATTCCCAGACGACCAAACATGTATACTCCGCATGCTTCAGTATCACACCCAATCACTACCGCATGATCGCCTCATAGCTAGGGAAAACCTCAGTAGTGTCAAAGCGTGACAATCCACACCGTGATGCCATGAAGATTCCGGTCCAAAGGATAATTACACAACTGCCACATAGTGTGACACTTAACCGTGTAAGTGGGTCAGTCTAACGTACGCATTCTCTAATACATGTCCACGTACAGTCCAAGTGTCTCTACACTTCGATAGACAAGATCCATCCCTGCCCTTAAAGACAAAAGACATCTAATGCGTGCTAGTCTGTTTATATTATCAATGCCCTATTTAATAGTACATCAGCCTAGAGACATTTAAGTATCAAACTTATTAAAGTATCAAACTTATTAAATCACGTGATTCATATAACAATTCATAATTGGTTCTTTAAAAGAACAAATCATCAATAGAAAAGCCATTTAATATATATATATAAACATAAATATAATCACCTATCGATCCGGTCCAACTTATGATAGCTAGTGGCTCAGCTTCAACCCACTTGGTAAAATAGTCCACTGCCACGATCAAGAATCGAACATTGCCTAGAGCTTTTAGGAGTGGTCCCACCAGATCGACCCCTCACTGATCAAAAGGCCAACGAGATGCTACTGGGACCATGTCCTGAGGGAGTTGATGTGATAGATTATCGTGCACCTGGCACAATTTGCATTTTTCTACGAACTCTTTAGCATCTTCTAACATTGTTGGCCAGTAGTAACCGAACAGCCTGTTCTTCCGGGCCAGGTCGAGCTCCAGGATGGTTTCCACAAATTCCCTAGTGTATCTCCCTGAGAAGATAATTTCCATCTTCGTAGGTTACACATCTGAGCCACGGTGCAATATACGACCTGTGATAGAGCACTTCTTCGAACATCGAGTACCTAGTCGCTAAGAGTTTTATCTTCCTGGCCTGAATCTTGTCTTGAGGCAAGTTGTTATCCCTGAGATATGACACAATGTCTTGAGGCAAGTTGTTATCCCTGATCGGCTAAACAGCTTGTTTCTCGTAGCTTCTCTCTTTCAATAGCTCCACCAGTACTTTCTTCTCTGATACAAAGTTTGAGGCCAATTTGGACAAGGCATCCGCTCTCATGTTCTCAGTTCGGGGGATTTGGTCGACCTAGACCTGTTGAAAAATTTCCAGCAGATTTTTGGTTGTTGTTAAATACCTCTTCATGGGCTCCTATTTAGCCTCATATTCCTCATTTATATGGTTTACGAGTTGTGAGTCGCTGTATTCTTGCAGATTATCTGCCCCAAGTTTGTGTCTAACTTAAGCCCTGTGATCAAGGCTTCATATTCAGCTTCATTATTAGTAGCCTTGAAATCAAATCTCAGTGCATAGGGAAACTCATCCCCTTTTGGACTAACGAGTAAGAGACCTGCACCCGCTCCATCTCTGCTAGTTGCACCATCAACATACAAATTCCATTTCTTTTATCCTTGCTTTGGCAGATCGTCCCCTAGGCGGACAGATATCCCTTCAGCCAAGAAGTCTTCTAGGGCATGTGCTTTGATGGCAGTTCGAGGATGGAAATCAATGTCATATTCCGCCAGGTCGACGACCACTTTGCTAACCTGCCTGAGGTTTCTGGTCGTCCTAAGATTTGTCGCAGCGGCTGATCTGTGATCACGGTAATTGGATGTGCCTGGAAGTAAGGCCTCAACTTCCTTGAGGCATGCACTAATGCTAACGCCAAATTTTCTACATTCAAATATCTGACCTCTGGTCCATGGTGTGCTTTAATAACAAAGAACATTGTTACTTGCTGTCCTCCTTGTTCCATAACTAGTATCAAGCGCTTCGCTTTTCTTTTCACATCTTGCCAGAGTAAGCGAATGTTCACCCATCCGAGGGGCAGTTGATATACTACTTTTATATGATTAAATATACGTTATATTATTATGTTTTATCAACGAATTCTATATAAAATATATGAAATTATGATATAAATGATATGAAATGTTAATCTTTATAATTTAGAATAGTTAGTAGTAATAATAATAAAAAGTTGTAATTTTGTACCGATTTTAGTAAATCGGAGTGTCGTGTCAGATTTACGGGGGTATTTGTGGTGTTTTATTGCAGATTTATAAACCGAAACCCCGAGAATCGACATGTTGAAGTATAATCATATCTCTGGAAGGATTTAGAGAGTGCCACGAGCTTAAATGGTCAATTGAATTGCTTAAGTGGTCAAGTGGTCAATCGAAGTGGTCAAGTGGCTAATCGATTTGATTAAGTGGGAATCGAGAAAAGTCTTCGATAAATGAATGGCTCATCAAAACGACATTATCTGAAGAAGAGTCATTCACGAAAGTTGTAGATTTTCCCGAGAGCTTTCCGATGCCTCTTGAATCATGATTTTTGGAGATCCAGAACTCGAGATATGAATTTTATAAGTTATATATAATTATAATTATAATTATCACCGCATTATCTTGATTGTAATCAAGGCGGTGGAATCAATCATTACACCGACATTAGTAGTTTGTAAATAGTTGAAAAATAAAATCTCGTAATCGTTGTAATTTCCGGAAGAATGTTGATGATCTTGTAATTTCGATTCATTCAAGATTTGTAATCGGTAAATTTTCTTAAGTATTTATGTTTGTTTTATCTTTTTCGTTGTTATAATGTTTTTAGGCTAACTCTAATAACTAGCCAAAGTTATGTAATCGTTTTATTTCGATCTTTTCGGTAAAGAAATGATGTCTAAGTAAAATTGATAAAAATTGAGTTAATTGAATCTTTTTCTATTTTGTAACGTATTGATAATATTCGGATTGACGTAATTAACCAAGATGAATCGCACCATATAACCTAATGATGAACTGACCAGAGAAATTAGGATATCTTCACCATATCCTAATTTCAATATCTTCACCAAACCTAAAGATGAGTAAGAAAGATGCTAAACCTCGTCTTCTTAGATGGATTCTCTTACTTCAAGAATTTGATATTGAAATTAAAGATAAAAAGAAAGTGAGAATGTAGTAGCAGATCATCTAAGTAGAATGGAAAATGGTGAAGAAATTGGGAATGAAATTAAGGATTCATTTCCTGATGAACAACTATTTAGAATAGATACTCCTTCAACCATGCAGTTATTAAAGAATAGAATTCCTTCTAAGGAAATGTCACCTTGGTTTGGAGATATCATTAATTACTTAACATGTGATTATATTCCGTCTCATTGGACTTGGCAACAGAAAAAGAAGTTCTTTTATGACTTAAAATTTTATTACTGGGAGGAACCAGACCTTTTCCGTAAATGTTCGGATGGGATAATCAGAAAATGTGTGCCTGATAATGAAATTTTAAGTGTTTTATCATTTTGTCATGATCGTGAGGCAGGAGGTCATCATGGAGGTTGGAAAACTGCTTTTAAAGTTTTACAATGTGGTTTTTATTGGCCTACACTATATAGAGATGCGTATAAATATGTTAAATCTTGTGAATCTTGTCAAAAATGGGGAAATGTATCTAAAAAACATGAAATGCCTATGCAACCTATTTTAGAATGCGAGTTATTTGATGTTTGGGGTATATATTTCATGGGACATTTCCCTATATCTTTTGGAAAAAGATTTATTCTTGTAATGGTAGATTATGTCTCGAAATGGGTAGAAGTTGAAGCTCTTCCAACTAATGATACCAAAGTTGTCATACGATTCCTTAAAAAGAATATATTTACCAGATATGGCATTCCGAGGGCTATCATTAGTGATAGAGGGTCACACTTTTGTAAAAACCATTTACTAAGATAGTTGAAAAATATGGTGTAACACATAAGTTAGGAACGCCCTATCATCCGCAAACCAGTGGACATGTAGAGGTGTCAAATAGAGAAATCAAAAGAATCGTGGAGAAAACAGTTGATTCAAATCATAAAAGCAAGCGATTAAATTAGATGATGCATTATGGGCATACAGAACAGCTTTTAAAACACCAATTGGTTGTTCTCCCTATAAGCTAGTCTTTGGTAAGTCTTGTCATCTCCCAGTTGAGTTAGAACACCGAGACTTTTGGGCTATTAAATTTCTGAATTTCGATCCTAAGGCTATCGGTGATCATAGATTGCTTCAATTGACCGAACTAGAAGAATTTCGTCTCGATTCTTATGAAAACGCTCGAATCTACAAGGAACGCATGAAATCTTTCCATGATAAGAGAATCTTTAAACGTGAGTTCCATGTAGGTAATCGAGTGCTTTTGTACAATTCACGTTTAAGGTTGTATCCAGGTAAGCTTAAGTCAAGATGGACAGGTCCATTTAAAGTAACACGGGTTTACAAATGCTGAGTCATTGAACTAATCGATGGAAATACAACTTTTATAGCCAATGGCCACAGAGTAAAGTTATTTGTGGAGGAGAAAGAATCACACTAAAAGAAGAATTAATGCTATTGATTGATCCCCAACAAATTGAAAAAGCGAAAAAACAAAGAACCGAAAAGCGAGAAACCAAATCGGCCGAATACCAGGTGTTATCTATCTTTACTCTTTTTTCTCGTGTTTTTGTTTATGTTTAAACTATTTTCGTTTTTACGGATAGACGTAAAAGAACTGGATGTCTTTTAGATAGATTAGGAGTTTTTGTTTTACTTTTAAAATTAGGCCTTGATAAAGATGTCGCGTTTGCTATAGAAGCTTTAGTTTTGAACAAAACAAGAAGTTGTTGAGAGAGATCATATTGAGAGAAGTTTGTAATGGAACATCAAGGAGTACGATAAAAAAGAAGGGCAAAGTTTCGATGAGATCTGCACTCAGGGGAAAAAGTGAACATGTTGACGCTGTGGGAAAAACACAACCAAATCCTGTGATGAGTGTTTGAATATTGTTAGGAAGGGAACGATTAGGTGGTTATCCGAAAATCCCGATGGAATTCCGAGAGATAATTCAAATGCCTCATTTTTAGGAGTTAGGTTGATTGAACGTTACATCAGAACTCTGGAGGATTTAGAAATCAAAGAAGCAGGAACCCCTTAAGTTTCGAGTCTTTTCTTATGTTTCATTTTATAAAATTTCCGCATAACTTCTGAAAATTTTATAAAATTGGATCTTTATGAAATTTGAGGAGTTTTATAAAAGTTTTTTTAGTTTTTATTTAGATGTTTTATAAGAGTTGATATAAATTTAGTAAATTTTTATAAGCTTTTTAATAAAGTGTTATAAAGATTTTATTAAATTTTTAGAAATTGTTATAAAATTATAAAATTTCCTTCAAATTTTATTTTTAAATATTTTAGCAAGTTTTAAAATTATTACAAACTTATCTTTAAGATTTTAATTAAATTTTTATTAGAATTTTTATAAGTTTTAATCAAAAATCATAAAAAGAAAAAAAAAATCGGAAAAGTGAAAAAATTGAACACGGACCGATCCGGCTCTGAACCCGGACCGGTCCGGGGTCTAAAAACATAAAAATACGGGGACCCCTCTTTTCTTCTTCTTCTTCCCTAATTCTTTCAGCAGCCGCACCCCACACCCAAAACCCCACCACTCGAAATTTTTCTTCAATTCTTCCACAAAAATTCATCTCACACTACACCACTACTTGATTTCTTCATTATTCTATCTCCTCTCTTCCACAAAAGTTACAAAATTCAAAAAGGATCAAAAACAAGCTACATTCTTTCCGGCGACTTTTATCACTTTTCCGGCCTACTTTTCAACGTTTTCTTCATATTAATGTATCATTTAGTTTATTTAGTTATCAATTTCGTATTTTTCATAAGTTTTTAGATTAATTTCAACTGTTTTGATTTTTAAGTGTGTTGTGACATTTTTATTTTTTGTTGTTTTTGTTTTTGTTGTTGATCGGCTTTACCAATATCGTAGAATGGCTGAGTCGAGTAGGAAAGCCTTTAAAAAGCGTAAATCAAACATTCCTATATCAACTCTGGTAGTAGGCACAATAATTTTATCATCCGAAGAAGAAGCCGTAAGTTTTGATAAAACAAAGATCACCGAGGCTAAGAAAGCGTTTGAGAAAATTTATAGTAAATGTGATGTCTTGGTTGAAAAGGATTAGACTTGGATGACTTAGGTGATGAAGTTAAAGATATCTTTAGAAAACGATGATTGGTTAGAACTAGCGACCCGGAGAGAAGGGGGAGATTAATACGACTTTAGTAGTTGAGTTTTATTCGAGCTTTTATCTACATTGTCACAAGATGAGTGACTAAGTCGCAAATCTGTACTTCTTAAGAGCCGTAAATGTTCCTTTTAACCTGAAGTTATAAATGCAATTCTTGGAGTTGAAGTTTTTCCTGATGAGGAGGATTACAGGGTAGTTTGGAATCTAGATGATCCTGCAAGCTTTGAACAAACTGCCCTGAGAGCTCAGCACGCTTTTGACCCAACCGCTGTGTGGGTTGAGAATCGGTTTAACTACGGGAGGTGTATCAGAGGTTTAAGGGCGATTAAAAGATTTATTAGCCATACTCTCTACCCTTCTAGTAAACATACTGCGTATGGAAAGGAAGATGTTTGTATCGCTTGGGCGATGGTAAATGATGTTAAAGTGGATGTTGGAAAGGTCATGTTTAAAAGAATTTTTGAAAGTATTGTCATCGCCAGACCAGGGAGTCATCTGTACTTCCCTTGTTTTATCTCAGATTTATGTCGTAGGGTGGGAGTACCAGTCCTGCCTAATGACAAGTTATCTCTGGCTGATGCAAATCTGATTGGACCAAGTTTGACTAGGCTTCCGGATGGTAGTATACGCTCTTTGATTAGAAACCGTTAAACTCAACCAGCTCCACGAGTTTTCACATCTTCTTCCTCTTTTCCATCTTTTTCGAGTCAGCCTCAACAAACTCCTTTCTCCAACACTATCACATATGATATGTTTCAATCTCTAGTGTCAGACGTTGCACGTGGTCAAGCCAACATGGCTTTGTATGGTTGAAAGTAATAGGCAGTGGTGTGATGATATTCATAGAGGTTTAAGGAGGAACGAGCAGCAGCTTGCTTCAGTAATCCTACCTTTGATGATCCCGCCTATCCACCTTGTCACGATCGAGATCCATATACCTTACCAGATTGGGTAACACCTATTCCACCACCTTCGAGCTTTCATCCATCGTCATATCCTTTTTGGGAGCCAATCTAGTGGAGCAGGTGTATTTTCGACAGTGTTCGAGAGACCAAAGAATGTCTAGTTGGGGAGGATTCACCGAGTTTGCACACATCACGACCGGCATGAGTTCGATAAGTCTTGATAGTTCGATCAGACCATGACTACTGATTCACCCACCACTTTCTCGATCGTTTCGAGTTCAAGCTTTCATGTCGATCCTGAGGAAGACTATGAAGAAGATTGAATTTCAAGACTTTGTTTGATTAAACATTTTTACTGTGCATTTTATTCGACATTTTTCATTTAGATATTGGTTTGTTTTCGTTTTCGTTTATTTTGATTTTATAGTCGTTTATAGAAATATGGTTTGCATTCTAAATCGTTTTAATTTTTATAAACTATAAAAACACAAAAAAATAATTTTGTATCATTACTAAGTCATTTTAAAAATATAATGTGTCGTTTTATCAGTCGTATCAAGTAGAACAAGCTTTATATCTTCACAAAGGTATGGATTATTCCACACGTGAAGTAAAAAAACAAACCACAATTTGACTTTTACCTCTGTCCTCAGTAAAAGAAGGATGAGGCCGGACCGGTCCGGCCTAGACTCGGCTCGAGCCGTGAAGGAAAAAGAGATGAGTCATTTTAGAGTTCGTCTAATGCATCCACGTATGTATAATTTTCTATCTATTAAAGGACGGGCAGCCATGAAGTAATTCATACCATCTCATTCACTGTCTATCTTTTACTTTCAACTCTAATTTTAATTTTTCATCTGTTTTAAATGTCGAACCATTCCTCACCATCGGTTAATTCATACGAGCCTCACACCCCGGATCTTCCGGAGTCTCAAGCTTCTAACGAGAATATCATTTTACACCTCGTTTTGCGAATTTTCCAATCCAGGTTGGAGAAAGGTTTAAATGTCGATAAAATTGATCGATGGGGTAAAACGATTATTAGAGGGTTTGGCTGGAAAAAGTTCGTCAGTACACCGAGAGGAAGGATAAATGTCTCGATAGTTTGAGAATTTTATTCTGCCCTCATGACGACATCCATGATCGATATCACTCAAATTGTCTCGGTAAGAGGAGTGGCTGTTCCCTTCTCTTCTACTATTATCAACCAACTTTTCGAAATTCCACCGGTTACGATGCAGCATTTTGAGATGAAATGGGAATTAGATAATCCATACAATCATTTGAATAAAGTCCATGAGTCTTTCCAATGTCTGTTTCCACTTTTCGACACAAATCACGATATGTCTACACGTGCTTTACTTCCACACTTAAAGGTGTGGAAACATTTCATTAACTCTAGGGTGTATCCTACCTGGGATTTCGGGAGCCTTAGTGATAATGAAATGCTTCTACTTTTTGCTTTAGCATTTGGTGAATTTGTGGATTGGGGTATTCTAATTCAAAGGACAGTGTTGGAATTTGCAATCACGAGAGGCAGTAGGGGGAAACCTATGCCTAATGCTTGGATGATTTCGCATCTTTGTACTCAAGCGAGTGGAGTGGGAGAGCTGGAGACGGATGAAATTTTTCCGTCTAGAGATAATCGAGTTGGATTGTTACCGGTTGATACACCGGGTTGTTCGTCTACGATTTAGATGGTTGGTTGGTGGTTAGTTTATAATGTTTAAGTTTTAATGAGTTAAGTTAAGTTAAGTTAAGTTTGATGTTTTTTTAGTTCGGTTAAGTTTATGTTGTTTTTAAGTTTTTTTGTTTAATATATATATATGTTTCAGTTTTTTTTTGTTTGTTTGTTTGTTATTTAATTAGTATACGCTAAAAATAAACTCACAATAATAACAATAATAGATAATTTTAATTCTATTTTCAAACCTACTTATTTAATACTCATTGAACATCGGGACGATGCCACTTCGTAAGTGGAGAGTAGAGTTAGGTTATAAAATTCATTAAAATTTTCGAAAATAGTTATAAATTATCAAAGTTTTTCTTTACTTATTTTTAATTTTTAAGTAGTTAATATATAAAAATGAATAAAAAATGATATAATTTGGAAGAATAAGTTTTTAATTAAGTAAATTATATTAGATATATTATAATTATATTTTATGCCTAATTTAGATTTTAATGAGATTTTAAGTTTATATAATTAAGTAATTAATATTAGATATTGTTTTTATGAAATTATATAAGTATGTTGATAATTATAAGTAAAATTTTTAGAATCATTTTCTTTTCAAAAATGAATTATGAGTTTGGAATTGGACTAGGGATGTCGATTTTTGCATACCACAAAATATAACTATAAATGAAATAAATTCACCTAAATTTCCATTTTTGTTCTTATGTCACCTTGAATGAGTGAGTGATCAAGACCTCACTCAAAATTGTCATTGTGATTAAATAACCAAGCTTTAGCTAATTTTGGTCTACATTTCCTTGAAAATACCGCAAGTTTGTACGTACTTATGAAAAGAGATGAAGACATAAAAGCTAAGTTTTGGTATATGCTGAGATTGGAAAAATTATATAAGTATTAGTATATTCGATCTTACCTCATGACACTTGCAAGATAATCGATTTTGGTAATGATTTCGGATATGTTAAAAGAATTAAGAACAAAGCACCATATTTACACAGAATTAATCAAATGTCAGGTATCTTCTTTATCTGTGATCGACAACTTAAAAATAATAAAAGAACATATCGGTTATAGCTACCAATGATTTGAGTGGTAGGGTATTATCACGAAATGTCCTATATCACTATGAGGTATAAAAGCTCCCGATTGCTGATGATAGTAGTCCAAATGGGTATTATCTCGAAATGTCCTATTCTTTGGGAATGAAGGCACGAGAATGAAAAAGAAAAAAAGTCGAATCATAAGATCTCAAGAATGATTACAAGTTTAAGGAAACCGGACTTGTAATTTTCGATCGAAAGAGTAGTACTCCGATCAATCTTGATGAAGCAATGCTCATAAGTTTGATTTTCTGCACACACTCACGCTTTTAGTTCTTGATTGAAAAAAAAAAAAAAAAAAAAAAAAGAGAAAAAATCTGAAAAATAGAGGGAATAAAAGAGGATGCTATTAATCGATGATTATTTTTGATCAAGAATATGAAGATGTAGGTACGTACGACTTGCCTCTTTCTCTTTTTGATTTCGTTTTTCCGATTAACCAACATCTTGAGCCTAAACTTTATAAGCCATTTTTGTCGACTACCTGACCAAGTTTCCGATTCCAGAATTTCATAATAGTTGCGATTAAAAATAATTCTAATATTTTATTTCTACTTATAAAGTTTTACATATACAATTTCATCTAAATAATATTTGATGTTTAAACTATTTAAGTTATATACACTTTCTGTCTTCTTACAATTTTAAATTAGAATAAATAATATATTTATAATATTGACAATATAAATTACATTAAAAATTATAATCTGATCAATTATATTATCTTTTATTACCGCTTATTTTTGCTCGAGGACGATCAAAAGCTAAGTGGGGAGTAGTTGATATACTACTTTTATATGATTAAATATACGTTATATTATTATGTTTTATCAACGAATTCTATATAAAATATATGAAATTATGATATAAATGATATGAAATGTTAATCTTTATAATTTAGAATAGTTAGTAGTAATAATAATAATAAAAAGTTGTAATTTTGTACCGATTTTAGTAAATCGGAGTGTCGTGTCAGATTTACGGGGGTATTTGTGGTGTTTTATTGCAGATTTATAAACCGAAACCCCGAGAATCGACATGTTGAAGTATAATCATATCTCTGGAAGGATTTAGAGAGTGCCACGAGCTTAAATGGTCAATTGAATTGCTTAAGTGGTCAAGTGGTCAATCGAAGTGGTCAAGTGGCTAATCGATTTGATTAAGTGGTAATCGAGAAAAGTCTTCGATAAATGAATGGCTCATCAAAACGACATTATCTGAATAAGAGTCATTCACAAAAGTTGTAGATTTTCCCGAGAGCTTTCCGATGCCTCTTGAATCATGATTTTTGGAGATCCAGAACTCGAGATATGAATTTTATAAGTTATATATAATTATAATTATAATTATCACCGCACATGCTGATTGTAATCAAGGCGGTGGAATCAATCATTACACCGGACCAGTCCGGCTTGATCTCGGACCGGTCCGGCCAAGGAAGTTTCATCTATATAAAGGAGCTCATTGCAACAGAGCCGAAGTGTACCAATATATATACACAATATCCTATATATATCTTCTCCTCTTCTATTTTTCTTTTTTAATTAGTAGTTTGTAAATAGGCCTTAAGCCAAAAATAATAATCTCGTAGTACTGTTGTAATGCTCGAGAAATTATCGGAAGTTCGGTGTTGATGAAGTCGTTGTAATTTCCGGAAGAATACGATCTCTGATTCAGCATTTGTAATCGGTAAATTTTCTTAAGTATTTATGTTTGTTTTTATCTTTTTCGTTGTTATAATGTTTTTAGGCTAACTCTAATAACTAGCCAAAGTTATGTAATCATTTTATTTCGATCTTTTCGGTAAAGGAATGATGTCTAAGTAAAATTGATAAAAATTGAGTTAATTGAATCTTTTTCTATTTTGTAACGTATTGATAATATTCGGATTGACGTAATTAACCAAGATGAATCGCATCATATAACCTAATGATGAACTGGCCAGAGAAATTAGGATATGAGATAAAAGATAGAAAAACCGGAGGTAAAATTGGCCGTCGTAAAGCGTGACAACGGAATCCTATTTCCTACCCGAAGCGATTTGTCTTGGGAAAGATTAATCTTATTAAAATTGTGCTCGAGATCGTAATAATGTTAAAATCAACGGTTTAATTGAAACTAACACCGAAAGTTAAATCGATCCGCGACAACCGGAGCCTTTTGAATAACATCGGCCGTCGACAAACGGAATAACCTCTTTTATCCGGGGTAGATTTGTACTGGTACTGCTCGAGACTAACTAAGATTAGCATGGGGCGCTTGTGGAGATTAAACGATGACAATGACATATGACAATTTCATACGCTCGTGTGAGGAGGAATTGTTAACCTCAGGAGTGCACCGTTTCATTTACTCAATTGGACCTAATATAAAAGGAAAGATCGAGCACATTCCGTTTACTAGAAAAGATCGTATAATTCAATTATATAAACTTTGGCTAGTTCTATAAACTTATCTGTCTAGTTCTATAAACTATATATTGGTATCTATATATTTATATCTATATATATATTTTACAATCTATGTACATCTATATATATTTATATATCTATATATATTATATTAGAATAATTTTTAAATTACGCATTTATTTTATGTTAAGTAGAATAGTAGTGATCTGTGTTATAAAATTGCGGTTTAGATCGAGTTAATAACAGCTCTTTGGTGTTTAACCACACTTAGAAGAATTACCAAGTTCCCTGAGGATTCGACACTCTGACTCACCATACTAGCACTACAGTTTGACCCGATACACTGTCGGTTAAGGACTGGTATAGCATTAGAAAAGGCAGACGTCAGCAGTCAAAATGGGAAGTTCGGCCAAGTATACCTTCAGTTTGTCGAATGCCCTCTTACTTTGATCATCCCAATGAAAAGGGCTAGCTCTTCTCAAGATTTTGAAGAAAGGTAAAGCACGTTGTGCCGATCTTGATAAAAACCTCCAATCCTGGACCTTGAGTCCTCCACCCGGGTTCAAGGCTGGTATTCGTCCTGTCAAACGCTGTACCTCTTTGATATTTTTTGGCGGAGACATAGTCTTTAATGCATCGATCTTATCTGGATTTGATCTAATTCCGTCTTTGGATATCACATATCCTAGGAATTTTCCTGAACTGACCCCAAATGTACATTTCTTTTCATCTGACTTTTCCTTAGAACTCCAAACACTTCTCTGACATCCTTCAAGTATTGATCAAAGGATCTGCTCTTGATCAGGAGGTCGTCCACGTACACCTCCATGCATCTTCCGATCTGATCGGCAAATATTGTGTTGACTGACCATTGGTAAGTGGCTCCGGCATTTTTTAGTCTGAAAAGGCATAGTGACGTAGCAGTACGTCCCAAACTCTGTTACAAAGGCAGTTTTCTCTGCATCTTCTAGGTCCATGAGGATCTGATGGTAACCTCTGTACGCATCTAAAATGCGAACACTTCATACCTTACTGTTGAATCCACCAGACGATCAATCTTGGGTAGGGTATAGCAGTCTTTAGGACATGCCTTGTTGAGATCCGTGAAATCCACACACATTCTCCAGCTTCCATCGGGCTTCTTGACTAGTACAGGGTTTGCTAGCCATTCCGGATATATAACCTCTTTAATAATATTGGCCTGCAACAACTTTGTTACTTCTTGCTTGATGGATGAGATGCGTTCAGAGGTGAAATGTCTTTTCTTTTGGTGAACAGGCTTTCTGTTCGGATCTATATTCAACTTATGAACTGCCAGGTCAGGGGATAACCCTGCCATATCCTCTGCTTTCCATGCGAAGACCTCCTTAAACTCTTTTAAGAGACTACCAAAGATTCTTTGAACGAGGCTGGGATCCATGCCCCTATGCTAACAGTCGAGTCTTCCTGTCCGTCCCATAAGCGAACAGCCTCTGTCTGATCCTCAGAAGACCAGTTCTCTTCGTCATTAGGGAGCAATTCTTCAATACTGACCTATTGGACCATCATTTTCCCATTTATTGTCGCTGTGTAACAGCTCCTTGCTATTTCTACATCTCCTCTGATCTCTGTCGAACCTTCACCAATTGGAATTTTCATGCTGACGTGAGCCGGTGAGATTACGGCCCGGAGATAGATAAGAGCCGGTCTTCCCATAATCACGTTGTACGCTGATGGTGCCTTCACCACTACATGATCTACCATTAGGGTCCTACCCTTGATTCCTTCTCCAAAAGTAGTAGGGAGTCTGATCACCCCCAGCGGATGGATTAGAGGTCCGGCGAAGCCGAACAGAGGAGCTGAAACAGGAGTCAGTTCGGCATCCTTCAATCTTATCGCCCTGAACACATTATAGTAGAGGATGTTCACAGCGCTGCCAGTGTCTACGCATATTCGCTTTGTTCGATTTTTGGTGATCACTGCTTCTATCACCAAACCTTCGTTGTTGATCACCAATGGTAGTGAATCTCTTGGACCATACACTACTTCTCCGGACATTCTTTGCCATTTGTTTGTAGAGGTAGGGGCAGTGGACCTGCTATTGCCTGTCTCTTCAGACGTCCATGAGCTGTTCAGCCCCTCGAGATCGTATTGATCGTGTTCACAGGGGGATTATCCATGTGACCATCAGGCTCTGGGGACCGGTCCCTTCTCCTCCGATGTTCTTCTCGTTGATCTCTGTCGTTGTTATTCTGACGCTTGAACTCACGTCGTCCCCGGGGTTTGGCCTGTTGAGACCGATCTACGACCTCATCATGCTTTCCCTCAATTACTTCCACATCAATGTCTCGGATTAAATCTTTGCATTGTTCCGAATCATGCCCAGCATCTTGGTGATACTTGCAATATTTGTTGGGGTTTCTCCTTTCTCTGGGTCCCCTCATTAGGGGTGGAGTCTTAGCTATGCCTTTTATTTGCATGATTGCAAGGACTTGCTCGCGAGACCTGTTCAGTGGGATGAAGTCTCTGTCCTGCAGAGCTCCTTTCTTCCCTAACCGATCAGAGATGGGCGCAGTTACCCGATCCCAGACTGATTTTCTCTTTTTGTCTTACATGTCTTCAGTCTTACTTTTCTTTCATTCCCCTCTTTCTATCTCTCTCTTGAGCCGGTTTGCTTCTTCCCTTTGACAGTGCTTATAGGCCACGTCCAGACATTCTTCCAATGTTTGAAGGAGTTTGCTATTTAGCTTTGCATGCAGCCGCCCCTCTCGCAGACCTGCCATGAAAGAAGTTACCAACAACCGGTCATCAGCGTTCTGCACCTGTGCGGATTCTTCATTAAAATGCTTCACAAAGTGCAGTACAGACTCGTCATGCTTTTGCTTCAAGATTAACAAATGAGTCTGATTCCTCTGGAATGGCCGAGCTGTGATGAAGGCATGAACTAACATTTGAGTTAAAGTTCCAAAATATGAGATCGACCTAGGGCGAATCTTGTTGAACCACTCTCTGGCTCTTCCTATTAGGAGTGCAGGGAAGGCTTTGCACTTCATCTCATCTGAAGTGTTGTACATGTTCATATGTGAGATGTACTGATGCATGAGATTTTAAGGATCTGTGGATCCATCATACGAGTCGATCTTTAGGATCTCGAAGCCCGCTGGTCGGGGGTAGTTGTCTATGTGCTCGGTGAACGGCGACGCACAGAGCAGTTCGTCAGACCGTTTTCCGACCAGTGCATCCAGTTCGGCCTTAGCCGTGTCGTTAGGTTGACGTGTATTGTCACGGATTTTATCTAACAAAACAACAAGTAATAAAATTTATAAATCCGGTATTCCCCAAGTGTAGGGATCGTAGTACAGCGATTAATACCGGAGTCGATCACAGGGAATCGGGGTATCTAGTTCATTAATTTTCCTAAGATTGATACTATTATTATTAAACCTAATATAATAGAACGAAAAGATAAACTGGACAGAGGATTGTCAGTCCAAAGCCAGGAAGGATAAAAGCGATAATAAATAAATAAAACTATAAACGAGAAAAAAACAATAAAAACGATGATCATGGTGATTAAACAACGAACAAACAATAATCCACAGCCTCATAACCTCTATTTCCTCTCTAAAGTTATCTTGTGATGATTTAATTAAAGATGTGGTTCACCTATCGGATGTATGAATTCCTACTCTCGTAGATAATTCGTCTATCAATCTCTCATCTCTCGATATATGAGATCGACGCTATCAAAACAAGGTGTAAGATCTCTCAATCTAGCAACCTAGATATTCAACCTATCAACTCTCGTTATGTCAAGGTTAAAAATCTCATCTTTCCTATGGTGATCTAAGGTTTACACCGACTCTCGTCATACGGTAAACATCAACAACAATTCATCTCACGATATCGATTGCATAACAAATAATCATGGAAAAGATACAACTTTGAATTAAAATCACAACATAAACTCAGATTGGAAATAGAAAAACCTGATGGAAAAGATTCAAATCGTTTGAACATGTTCAAATTTCAAGCGTTGAGCATAAAACGCAAAGAAAGAAAGCAGAAATAAACGGAAAAGAAACAAGAAAAATCGCAACCCCACCTTCCTCCCCAAGGGCGGGGGGCCGCTTTGGTTTTCTCCTAATGATTGTGTATCAATAGGTCTCAATAATGTATGTGTTAGGGTTGAAATCGCGCTGCTATTTATAGGGAAAGTAAGTCGGTTTTCAGCATGTCGGCCGTGGACGCCCGTCCGGAATTGTGGACACCCGTCCAGCTGCTTTGGACTTGCTTCAGACGCCCGTCCACTCAGCGTCCAAACTCTCTGTATCAAAAATCTTCACCTGGACGCCAGTCCAGACTGGACGGGACTTGGACGCCAGTTCAGCTAGATCCAAATTCGAAATCTTCAACTCTATCTCTTTTCTTCTAGCCAATTCCATCCTTATCTCTTTTTCATCAATTAAATCCGACTCTTATCTCTTTTTTATCTTCATTTGAGCATCAAACACGTACCTACAACACATCAAAACATTGCAAAATGTAATATCATCCAAATCAATATAAAACCATCAATTTTACACATAAATCATACAATTTTGCAACGAACCCATTGAAAACATCACTTGCTCAATACTTCAATATAAAGCTCGATTTCTATGAAAAACATCCACATATGGGGGAAATTGATATAAAATATATCCTTATAAAACGTATAAAATCACCCTTAACATGTATTCTCATACTCCGTGGGGGCACTTGACTCTACGATCTCCAGCTTTTTAGGAGCCTGTTGATGTGGATTTGTCTCGGGAATCTCTGGAGGATCTCTTCCCTTGAGTGTCTCGTCCAGGATTGCCTTTATTGTGGTGTTGTCCAATTTCTTCAAGGCCTCCACCAATGCCTGATTGGCTGGGTCCTGAAGGACTGGATCGGGATGATCCTCCGCGATAACTGCTTTTTTTTTTCGGCTTCTCCTTGGGTGGTTGATGCTGTTGCGCCTTGCTGAGTTAAATCTGCAGTCTTCTTACCAGTATTCTTTGGTGGTGCCATGACCGTTTCAAGGAATCTGGGGCTGTTTCAATCAATTATCAGTAGAAAGACCCTATATGATAATGATATTAAACCCTAGAAACCCTAATTCGTGTAAAATGGGACGTGTTTGATTATATGTTTAGACTGAGCTCTCAAGTTATTTCTGAGAGTTGCCTACGTATCCAATAGTTGATTTGGAATCAAGTCTTCCGTAGTTCCTTATGGTTGTTTATATAGGTGGCATCTCGCCCCTATTACTTGTTATGCAAGTATTATTTATTATTATTCCCTAAGGATATATACGCATTAACCTCTATTATTTAGAGATAATTATGGACATATTAAATGCCAAGATTGGAGTCTTTATGACTTATGATTCTTTCCTTATTTATCTTTAGTTACCCCTTACGTTGAATAACAGCCGGGTTGTGCGGAGCGTCCAGCGCTCAGCCCCTAAGGCCAATATGGCCGAACTGGACGATTCCTCTTCGCCAGACCTTAACCGACCTGCTGTGGCTGGAGGAGGAATTTAGGCAGATCATCGACCTGGGAATGACGACCAGCCCTTAGTTCGGTTTCCTGGGCCCTTGGCCCCTAAAGCCCTAAAGTTAAGGCCTGATTATTTATTATGTGCCCTCAAGGATGACATGTGGCGGAACTTGGGTCAGGTATCATCAAAGGACAACTGGACAAGTAAATGAATGTATACTGTAATATGTAAACATGACAATGAAATTTTTTTGGGTATAAAGGACAAGTGTTTTTTCTACTACAATTTAAATTCTCTTATATTTAATTTACAAAAATGAATATATCTTTTGATCTAACGTCAAAAATCGTAATTCTTTCACCATATTTTTTTTTTTCTCTTTATGAAGACAATCATTTCATATTTTTTCGATGTCATTTAAGGTCAATTTCGTCAAAAACAATGAAACGGTGAAACAAATGAATAGTATATTTGAGGTCAATTCCATTGTACCGAATAGTGAATTTAGAGTAACGAATAGTGGAATTGTCCTTATCACTCAATTTGTATTACCACCGTCTTATCCTATTTTTTCCCTCTTATCTGTCATTTATTCTAGGTCCCTCTAAAATTAATACTCCCTCCGTCTCACTTTGTTTGGGACTTTTGGGAACTCATAAAAAATAAGGAGACATCATTCAATATCTTGTCTACTCATTAAAAACATAGCTCAATTACAATTACATCCTTTTGTGTTCTTCTACATTTTTCAATAAATTGTTATATGAGGTCATTTTAGACATTTAAGAGACAAATTTAATTCTAAACATTAGAAGTGGGACTAATTTTGGGACATCCCAAAAAGGAATAAGTCCCAAACAAAGTGAGACGGAGGGAGTAACACTTAATCGTTTTCTTAATCCATAAGAAAATTCTAAATAGAGTTACATTTTAGGACGGATGTATTAGTAAATTAGTAATCAATGAAAGATCACCACTTTGGGGTGCCATTATAATTTATTTCAAAAAATGGTTAAACCCTAACCACAATTATTCCCACTCCCATGTCCCACAGGATGAGTGAAGATGTTAATCAGGTAACCTAATGATTCGGAGTTATGTACTTGCTATTAGGCTTTGGGACAATAGAAACAATGCATCAAATCTTGTATTGCATGATACGTGAGAACTTATATTTTAGGACAATAAAAAAATCTTGATAATGTACTGCACCTATAAAGTTTTCCTGAGGTTTAGACATATTGGAGCTACCACTAGTGAGTTGTCTCCCCTCTAGCTCAAGGGTGATTGAACCGTAAACAGAAAACTTCCTCCGGAAAAGCCTCACGGCCTAATGGTCGGCATAACAATGATGAAATATGTCGATATGCCATCGTATTTTTACTAAGATCATCATATAGTGATACATCCACTAATTTTTCAACCACAACATCTTACACAACACAATCAATACCACATATTCTGTTGGGACCCATCACAAAAAATAATTCATCACTTTAATCCATGGGTACCACACATGTAGTGGTTTGTACACTACACCTTTGTGTAGTGCATATTGATAATACGGGGGAGGGGGAGTACCTTTGTGTAGTACACTACACCTTTGTGTAGTGCACATTATTCTTATCTATAATACGGGGGAGGGGGAGTACCTTGGATTTGATTTCAAAGGACAGTTTTCCCACATGATTAATGTCCAAATACTGTATCAAATATGGTGGCTGTATCAAATATGGTGGCTCTCAAATGTTCTTTCTTCCTACAAAGAAAAATATTGTTCTTTCATACATCAAAAGTAATACGATATTTGGAAATTATGATTTTGATTACTTGATAATGGTAAACCTTTACAAACTATATATAGTAAAATACAGTAACCTCTAGGAGCTAATCACGGCTAAATATATGCCTAAATATATGCTAGCTATAATTACACAAAATACACAATAACTACAGCTAAGTAATATATACGGCTAATACCACCCCTCAAGGTGGACGAGGGACGAGACCCAACTTGATGCGCTGCTGAACAAAGGCCAAGCGAGAGAGAGACTTGGTGAGACAATCAGCAAGCTGATCCTGAGCACTAACATGAGCAACCCGTAAGGAACCCCGTTGCACTTGATCGCGGATGAAATGATAATCAATAGCAACGTGTTTCATCCGTGAGTGAAAGACAGGGTTGTGACAGAGCCGTGTAGTGCCCAAATTGTCATAATAGACAACCGGAGCCCGAGGTGGGAAGGAACCAAGATCACGTAGTAAGCAAGTAACCCACAGGAGCTCCGCGGTAGTGGAGGCAACAGAGCGATACTCAGCCTCAGTAGAAGACCTGGCAACAATAGACTACTTCTTGGAGCTCCAAGATACTGCATTCCTGCCAAGATAGACAACATAAGCCCCAGTGGAAGCATAATCATCATGAGAACCAGAGCAAGAACAACACGCACTGTAGTGTGCTTAACCACCGGACTAAACGTCTTAAAGTAGTCAATACCAGGGCGTTGAGTGAACCCTTTAGCCACAAGCCGAGACTTGTGACGATTAATAGAGCCATCTGGGTGACGCTTGAGACAAAAAAATCCACTTAAAACTGATGACATTCTGATTAGGACAAGAAGGAACCGGGGACCACGTCTCATTGCGAATGAGAGCGTCATACTCCTCTTGCATGGCAGTTCTCCAATTGGGATTTTTAAGGGCTTGGGTGATGTTGGTGGGTTCAGTGTCAAGAGAATTAGGAAGATGAGTGTGAAGGTTGAGCTTTTGAATAGGTTTATGAATATGATTACGAGCACGAGTACGCATAGGGTGAGTGGATATGGATGGAGGTGAGTGAGGGGAGGGTGGAGGAGGTGGTGGTGGTGGGGGAGGAGGTGGTGGGGGCGGGGGAGGTGGAGAGGGAGAAGGGGGAACCCAGTCAGAGATAGATGCAAGAGGGGGGAAGGAGGGGAAGGGTCCGAAGGTGTGATGGATTTGAAGGGGAAAATGGACTCAACAAACTTGACATGACGCGAGATGTACAGACGAGACTCGGCTAGATCATAGCAGTAGTAGGCGTGTTGATTAAGAACATAGCCAAGAAAAACACAAGGGCGGGAACGAGGTTGGAGTTTGTGACTGGTGTAGGGACGTAGCCAGGGATAGCAGAGACAGCCAAATATGCGAAGTTTAGTAAAATTGGGAGGAGTTTTAAAGATGGCTTCATGGGGGGTACACATTTTGACAGTGGGTGTGGGCATACGATTAATAAGGTAAACAGCGGTAGCGAAGGCATAGGGCCAGTAGGAGGTGGGTATGGAAGCGTGATTAATGAGAGCTAAGCCGTTTTGACTTTTGACAATATGCATATTTCGGCGTTCAGAAATACCATTATGTTCAGGGGTGTGAGGCGGGGTGGTGAAGAAAGAAATACCGTTGGTTGCAAAATATTCACGAAGAGATATAAATTCACCACCGTTATCTGAGTAAAGTATTTTAATTGACGTTTCGAAGTATTTTTCAACAATTGAGCGGAAGCGGTAAAAATGGAATGGACGTCAGATTTTCGTTTGAGCGGATAAAACCAAATATAACGCGTAAAATGATCAACAAAATTATAAAATATTTGAAATCATCAACGGAAATAACAGGTGATGTCCACACATCACTAAAAATGACCTCGAGAGGACGAGAATAATGTAAAGTGGATGCACCAAATGGCAGTTTATGACTTTTACTCTCTAAGCATGCAGAGCAATGTGTAAAGGAATTATTACTAGACTGTAAATCATAAGTGCATAAAACAGACGATAAAATTGGATGAACCGGGTGACCCAACCGATGATGCCAATCTTGAGAGGAGGCTTTATTAGATGCAAAGGCGACAATAGGAGGACTTGGCCACTCGTACAAGCCATTTTTAACTGGTCCACGGAGGATTGGTTTGGTCGTCTGAATGTCCTTCACAATAAATTCAGAAGGTAAGAATTCGACAGATAGATTATTGGCTTTGCACAACTGTGAGATAGAAAGTAAATTTCGGGACATACTAGGGACACAGAGGACATTATGTAATGGAATGGATTTAACAGAATTAACGGGAATTGAAGAAATGCCAGTGTGAGTAATAGAGAGGCCCTTACCATCACCAACCAGAAGATCATCAGTGTCAGTGTATGGTGCATGAAGAGATAAATTCTGCAAGTCCGAAGTCACATGATGTGATGCTCCACTATTCAATAGCCAGTTGGGAGCATTGGAATCAAACTGAGCCGAGTCATGTGATTGAGCGGCAACATTGGCCTGAGGCCATGATGATCGTTGACCCGGTGATCCAAAGATGTGACCAATCTGATTACCAAATGTCGAACAATTCTGCGCATAATGACCCTGAACAAAACAAGGTTGGCATTTACCCAGAAAAGGACGACGAGTCGAGCTGTTTGCACCATTGCACTGATCCTGAAACGAGCTGCGAGATGGACCTCCCGAAGTCCGCTGATTCCCACCGTTCGGGCCAAAGCTGCGGGCCTGATCTTGCGCGAACTATGGGGCCTGCCCATTGCCTCACGACGTCTGTTGGGGCAGCCAGCTATCGGGCTGCTGAGGGTAGTGGACCTGCTGTTGGCGAGATGGGTGTGAGGAAGGACGATATGTGGCGTGGGCCGTGGCTGGACCGAACTGAGAAGCTGTCGGCGGTGAGTAGGGCTGAAAATTGAGGAGTTTCTCATGAAGCTCTTCAAACGTGATCGTGGAATCTCGAACAGCAATTGCACGGGCAATATCTGAGTATTCTGGTCCAATATTTGCGAGGACGAGATGAACAAAATCATCATGATCCATGGGTGTCCCGAGTAGGGCGAGTTCATCCCGTTTGTGCTTCATCGTGTACAGGTATTGATGAACTGAAGTTGTCCCACGATGACGATCCCTCATGGCATTCTTGAGGTTCCGAATTCTTGCCTTCGATGGGGTGGCATAGACATCTGAGAGAGTTTTCCATGCCGCGGCTGCTGTGTTGGTGCCGTAGAGAAGTGTCGCTGTTTCAGGGGTGAGAGAGGCAATGATCAGATTGCGGATTAAATTATCCTAACGAGTATGAGTCACGAAGGCAGGATTGGCCGAGGTTTGGCCATCAGCGGAGGTGATGGAGGCTGCCGGTGTCTCTTTGGTACCATCTACATACCCAAAAAGACCGTTTCCAACGAGAAGAGACTCAATTTGCATGTGCCAGACGTAGTAGTTGGTGGCATCAAGTTTAATTGTGGCTTGAGCAGCCGTATTGAATGTGATAACATTGGTGGCATCCATTAAATCCGGGGAGATGCTTTGGAGAAGAAGAAGGGGGAGGGAAGCCGGGGGGCGCAAATTGTAATTTAGGGTAAAAAAAAATTTAAAAAAGATTTGATCGTGAATGCTCTAATACCATAATACGATATTTGGAAATTATGATTTTGATTACTTGATAATGGTAAACCTTTACAAACTATATATAGTAAAATACACTTACCTCTAGAAGCTAATCACGGCTAAATATATGCCTAAATATATGCTAGCTATAATTACACAAAATACACAATAACTACAGCTAAGTAATATATACGGCTAACAAAAAATATTTGTGCATTTTTTTTTTCTTGGAAGAAAATCATATTGTCATTATCAACACAACAGTGTGACAATAGCCTTTTCGTTTTTAATTAATTTCATGCATAAAACCAACTATATCATTAGACAGATCGAAACATACTACCTTTGTCTCATTAAAATGCATCCATTAAGTTTTGTGGCTTTGTCCCATCATATAAATCCATATAAAATATCTATGAAGTAATTATTATATTTTTCTCATTTTATCCTTTATTTTATATATTTGTCCAATTTTCACTATTTACGATTGCAACATTAATGTCAGTCCAAGGTTATTTTAGTATTTTATCATTAAAATTAATGATATATAACTAAGTTTATAACTTTCTTAAACTGTATGAAAAGTTAAAACGGATTTGCATTTTAGAACGAAAGTATATATTAATAAATGAAGATGCCAAGACGTTTGAAAATTTTGTCCATTTAAAGCTGTATATGTTGGTAGAAGTTGCAACTAATGTTGTCACTTAAAAAAGGACACTTTTCTGAATTCTAAACATGGCGAAACTCTTTGTAGGGAAAAAATGAAAAATTATTTCCAACCACCGAATATTTCTTCTTTTAAAAGGCAATAATTGAAATCTTTGAATTTGATTCAAAGGTTTGTGATGTAGAAGATCTACAACGTAAAGAGATAAACGAAAGAGCTAATCCAATCTCTAGAGATTTTCATTCATAAAGAAGATAATGATAACATAACATGATTTCAACTTACAGGAGTTAGTCTATTTATAGGCTACAAAGCCATTCAGGTTAACACAATTCATAAAAAAAAACCACCTAGCCAACTACTAACTTAATACATTAATAGAGATTATTACTCCCTCCGTTCCAATTTATTTGAGACAGTTGCCAAAATCACGCATATTAAGGATGTAAGTTAATGTATTAACTTTTACAATGAAATGATTAGAATGTCCTTAGATATAATTAATGTAGCTTTGCTTTTTCTTCTCCTAATATAATAAATAAGGGTAAATCAAGTAAAAACACAATAAATATTGAATTGGAAATTGTATTGCCTCACATAAAATGGAACAAAATATTTTGGCAACTGCCTCAGTTATTGTGAAACGGAGGGGGTATTTAACTTGAATGTGCTACATCACTCTACTCAAAAATCTCGTAGGGATCCACATTGAGGTCTCTCACAAGCACTATCAAGATCAGTCGGCGGGTCAAGCCCATTCACCACCTTGTAGAACAACTTTGAAGACTCTCTCGATCGTCCATTCTTGCACAAAACATTCAAACATGAATCAAATATAAGAACACTCATCCCCATCATGATGAACTTCTTTTCCCTATTAGTGTTGTTCTTATCATTCCAACCTTCCCATGAAATAACTCGTCCACGAGTTGTGATGATGGACATAAAAACCACGTCATCACGATCTATTATAGTGTTCAACATATCGGATAAGTAATGTAGAACCCCTTGTCTGAAACCATTGATCCCATAACCATCAATCATCGAGCTCCAACATAAAAGTTCTTTTGTACCATTTTCATAAAAATGAGTCTTACCTTGTTGTAGTCTTCCGAATTTACAATACATACCAATCAACACAGCTTTGAGAAAAGTGTTTGATATAAGTCCAGCCTTGTATAGGTATCCATGTATACTTTTCCCAATTGCTTGAGCAACCACAGAAGAACATGATTGTAGCAGGCTTACAAAAGTAACTTCATTAAGATTCTCACCGAATGATTGCATTTGTCTAAGTGTATCAAAAGCATGAAGAGGTTGTTCATTCTGGGTATAAGCTTATATCATTGCACTCCAAGGAACAAGATCTTTACAAATTAAGTAATCACGTAAAATTCTTGCAGACCCAATCTCATCGACTACGGAGTGCAGTTTCAGAAGTGTTTGTTGTCTTAATTGAAATGAGAGTCAAGTACCCCAAACATGAAGAGAGTGTAACACCACTTAGCTTTGCTACGATGACCTCTCGTCGAGGCCCCTTGCTGCCTTCTGAAACAATGCTCCTTATCTTCTCTTTTAACTCA
The DNA here is from genome assembly GCA_026214975.1 of Gentiana macrophylla. Classification (NCBI taxonomy): domain Eukaryota; kingdom Viridiplantae; phylum Streptophyta; class Magnoliopsida; order Gentianales; family Gentianaceae; genus Gentiana; species Gentiana macrophylla. The sequence continues at coordinate 152,566,518 of CM047805.1, read as the reverse complement.
TCACAGGAGCTGAGAATTCCATTTGCAGTGAGACATTGGCTAGACATCAAATAATTGGAAGCAATTGGTTCCAAGTCCAAGCCATGTATCTTCAATCCAAGAATTGAAGATGCTTCCTGCCAAGCCATTTGACAAAAGCTAATTGGCATGTAAAGTGTAGTCTCAATACTAGCAGCAATATTCTTTATCAATATGAATGCTACAACATATTCAGGAACAGGGATCCGAACAATATATTTCAACTTCTCAAGCAACTTAAAAGTCCCGTGACCATTCTCTTGCTTATCCATTCCATTTCCAAATAATTTACTATTTTCAACCATCCTTTCAATCAATCCATAAACCCATTCACTATAGCAAACAACACCCAATGCCTGCTCATCCTTCACCGCATTTAACACCATATCATAAACATGATTGATGGCATTACCCAACGTAGATGGATCACTCAAAAGTTAGAAATAATGCTAGTGTCTAAGGGTATTTTGGTCTTTGTACTGTGATCCTTATCTATTTGTTATCTATCCTAGATTTGGTGTAACAACCTAGGATGCTGTGATGTACCGTATGACTGCTGTATATATACAACAAAATCCTTCATTGTAATATTGAGCAAGATAATTAATGTTTTAAGTATATTCTCTTTTCTTACTTGGTATCAGAGCAAAACATGGCCGGAAATACCACAGCTCCGCCGGATGCTGCCATTACAGCACCACCGTCTTCTCCAGTGCATCAATCTATTCCAACCACTATTTCCTCATCATCCATGGTTATCTCATCACCACCTCAAACTACTTCTAATCCTGCTATCCACCTCCAAATCCCGTCCTTGTCGTTCGGAAGTCTAGCCGGAGCTATGAGCTTCAACACTGCTCTCTCATCTCCTTTCCGTTCCAGTACTGACCCTCTCTACACCACTCTTCCACCTGCATCCACCGTTCTAAACACTGTACCATCTTTACCTCCTTCGTTCACTACACCGTCTCCAAACACTCTTCTAGGAGGAAGTCTGAATCAAACATGCACAGTGAAACTGGACAGATCAAACTATTTGCTATGGAGATCCATCATTCTACCCATCATTCGTGGGCATCGACTTGAAAGCTTCATCCAAGGGACCTGCACTCCTCCCCCAAAGACCATTCCCTCTCTGGTAAGTTTGTCTGGTGAAATCTCTAATCCTGCTTATGAAACGTGGATTACAACAGATCAATTACTCATGGGCTGGCTCATGAGTTCTATGACTGAACCTGTTCTAGTTGAACTGGTAGGAGTCTCATCCTCCTATGAAGTCTGGCATACCCTTGAAGTGCTCTTCAACAATAGATTTGAAGCAAGAATGTTAGAGTATAAGGAGGCCTTAACCAAAACTGAAAAAGGAGCTAGATCTATGACTGAATACCTAGCCCTGATGAAGTCCTATTCTGATGGACTTACTGCTGCTGGTTATCCCATCTCGAAGGCTGAACTCATCCTTGCCACCCTAGGCGGATTGGGAAAGGACTATGAATCAGTAATAGTCAACATTACATCTAGAATTGGTGCTCTTACATGGCAAGAAGTCCAATCCCAGCTGGTTACCCATGAAAGACTTATTGCCCGCTTTAATCCTTTCTCTGGTTTAGATTTGAACAATCCTACACGCCAACTTGGTTACTTTGGAAGGGCAACTTTCGACCGCATCTAGGGCTCCTTCACCAGATGCCAACAGAGGAAGAGGCTATAGAGGTCGTGGCAGAGGCAGGAACAACAGAGGTGGTTTTCAAGGAAATAGAGGAGGAGCAAACTCTGGTGGAAATGTTGGTGCTCCCAAACCAACATTATGCAACAGGATTGGCCACATTGCCATTGATTGTTACTATAGGTACAATTCCAACTATGGTGGATCAAACTCAAGGGCAAGACCTACTGGAAATGGTGGACAGAATTTCAGTGGCAATTCCTCAGCCTATTTTGCATCTCCAGAAAGTGTAAGTGACTCCAGCTAGTATGCTGATAGTGGAGCCACTAATCACATAACCTCTGATCTGAACAGTCTTCAACTGAGTCAAGGATATGAAGGATCTGACAATCTAACTGTGGGCAATGGTGAGTCTTTGACAATTAAAAACATTGGCCAATCTATTATTCCCACACAATCTGCTAATCTTAACCTGAAAAGTATCCTGCATGTTCCCCATATCACAAAGAATTTGCTTAGTGTCTCTAAACTTACTAATGATAATCATGTGTTTATGGAATTTCACTCTGATTTATGTGTTGTGAAGGACAAAACTACAGGGATACCTCTGCTGCTAGGAACTCGTAAAGAAGGACTGTATCAACTGCAGGCACCAAGCACCATCTCTCAGACCTCCCTTCATTCCAAAGGCCATCCTAATGAGTCCCTTTCTAAGTCTTATTGTAATAAGTTCAGTTGTTTAGCTAAATCTAGTCCTGTGGAGTCTAGGCCAAGTAGTCTTGCCAACTTGTGGCATAGAAGGCTAGGGCATCCTTCTTTCAATGTTCTGAAATCTGTTCTGAAAGAGTGTAATGTTTCCATTAATGAAAATTTTGACTTTTGTGAGGCCTGTCAGTATGGCAAAATGCATTATGTTCCCTATTCTTTGTCTCAAACTGAATCATCTTCTATTCTTGATGTTGTTCACACAGACTTGTAGGGGCTTGCCCCTGTCACTTCCACTACTGGATATCAGTATTACATAAGTTTTGTGGATGACCTAACTAGGTTTGTGTGGATATACCCCTTAATAAACAAATCAGATGCTTTCAAAATGTTTATTCAGTTTAAAACTCTGGTAGAAAAACAGTTTAACACTACCATAAAATGCATCCAATCTGATTGGGGGGGTGAATTTAGAAGCTTTGAAAACTACTTAAAGGATCAGGGTATTGTCTTTAGGCATTCATGTCCTTATGCTCATGGTCAAAATGGTAAAGTAGAGAGGAAGCATAGGCACATTGTGGAGGTTGGTCTTATTTTTCTTGCTCAGGCTGATATGCCTTTAAAATACTTGTGGGAGAGTTTCCAGTATGCCTCTTATGTCATCAATAGGCTGCATACTTCTGTATTGAAGTATAAGTCACCCTATGAATGTCTGTTTAACCACAAACCTGATGTGAGTCTCATTAAGGTTTTTGGGTGCAGCTGATATCCTTATTTAAGACCTTTCAATAAACAGAAGTTTCAGTTCCATACTAAAAGGTGTGTGTTTCTAGGTACTAGTCCTTCACACAAGGGATATCTGTGTCTTGAGTCTTCTGGTAGGGTTTACATTTCCAGAGATGTTATATTTAATGAACAGGAATTTCCCTACAAGACCTTATTTAACCATGTATCCTCCAAATTCCAGTCCATCCCTAGTGTCTCCACCACTCCTATTGTTCCTATATCTATGGTGCCTGGGTTGAATACTGATCATCTACCAGAACACAGCAGCAGAGGATCCAACAACACATCTCAAACTAGTCCCAATGCTCTCTCCACACCTTCCAATGCTCAGTCCAGGTCCAAAGCACCACTCCTTCTTACTCCTGTGCCTTCACAGGATACACCATCCTTTTCTCCAACTGCTGTCCAATCTCCCACCATACCTGACTCTCTTATGTCTTCTTCCAACTATAATACCACACCTCTACCATCTGATACCTCACAGCCTTCACCTTCTCCTCCACAGTCATCTACTCCTATCCAGTCCTCCACTTCATCACCAACACCACATGTCCATAATGTCCATCCAATGCAAACTAGAGGGAAGGATGGAATCAGAAAACCTAAAACCTACTCCTATCTAGCTATCAAGGACTCTACTGATTGTCTCACAGAACCAACCAGAGTGTCAGATGCCATCTCCCAACCTCAGTGGTTGGCTGCAATGAAAGAGGAATTTGAAGCACTTAACAGAACCATACAGGACCTTGTACCCACCAGCCAAAGGCCAACACCGATAGATAACAAGTGGATTTTTAAACTCAAACTCAAACCTGATGGTTCTGTATTGAAGCATAAAGCCAGGCTAGTGGCAAAGGGATTCCTTCAAACCCCAGGACTTGACTATGAGGAAACATTCAGTCCTGTAGTTAAGGCTGCCACAATTCGAGTTTGTACTAGCTCACTGCTTTGTAATCTGACTGGAAAATCCACCAAGTGGACATAAACAATGCCTTTCTCAATGGAACATTGTATGAAGATGTTTATATGCCCCAACCAGAAGGTTTTGTGGATCCTGCTCACTCCACTCATGTATGTCACTTGAGAAAAGCCCTATATGGGCTCAAACAAGCCCCAAGAGCTTGGTTTGAAGAACTCAGGCAGCAGCTATTATGGTGGGGATTTCAGCAAACTAAATCTGATACTTCCCTGTTTGTACTCAAATTGAACAATACACTCATGTATGTGCTTGTATATGTGGATGACATACTTATTACTGGGAATAACAGCCAATTGATCAAGCAGTTCATATCTCAACTAAATTCAAGGTTTGCATTGAAGGACTTAGGTGAGCTAAGTCACTTCTTGGGCCTACAAGCTTACAGGGACACCAATGGCTTATATTTACATCAGTCCCTCTATGCTTCACAACTGCTCAACAGACTAAAGATGCAACATCTCAAACCAGTCTCAACACCAATGGCTACTGGTCTAGATCTATATGATGAGAAATCTGAGCTACTCAACAATCCTACACAGTATAGAAGTGTTTTGGGAGCCCTACAATACTTAACCTACACTAGACCTGACCTATCTTTTGCTGTAAATCAGTTAAGCCAGTTTATGCAAACCCCCAGACTGATACACTGGAATGCTCTGAAGAGAATGCTGAGGTATGTTAAGGGCACTGTACATTATGGCTTACATTTTCAACCTGGTGAAAATCTAAATATCACAGGTTTTAGTGATGCTGATTGGGGGTGTGACACAAAGGATAGAAGGTCTGTTGCTGGATATTGTGTGTATCTGGGGAGTTCACTCATATCCTGGAGCTCAAAGAAGCAACAAGTAGTGTCCAGATCAAGCACAGAATCAGAATACAGAGCCTTAGCTAATCTGGCTTCAGAAATTCAGTGGTTAAAATCTCTGTTGTGGGAGCTGTACATCCCACTGTCTACCCTTCCTACAGCATGGTGTGATAAAATGAATGCTAATCACTTGGCTCATAATCCTGTGTTTCATTCTAGGACCAAACACATAGAGATTGATGTCCATTATGTGAGGGATCAAGTACTCCAACATAAACTTAGGGTTATGTATGTGCCTTCATGTGATCAGGTGGCTGATTGTCCCAAACCGCTTCCAGTCTCCAGATTCACCTCAAACAGAAGCAAACTTAATGTGGTTGATACCACCTTCAGTTTGAGAGGGGCAGTTAGAAATAATGCTAGTGTCTAAGGGTATTTTGGTCTTTGTACTGTGATCCTTATCTATTTGTTATCTATCCTAGATTTGGTGTAACAACCTAGGATGTTGTGATGTACCGTATGACTGCTGTATATATACAGCAGAATCCTTCATTGTAATATTGAGCAAGATAATTAATGTTTTAAGTATATTCTCTTTTCTTACTAAACAACTTCATGTTCAATTCCAACTTTTTTAGGTGCACACAAAATGTCTTCATCACTTTCCTCATTTGTTGCCCAAAAAGAGGTTTTTATACTTATTAATTCCCAAGTATTAGCCATATTGAACTTCAGATGTACTGCCTCAAATTCAAGCTCCCCTTTAACTCTGGAAATTGTCCGGGAGACTCTGCATTGTCTTCCCCTGTGTTTGTAGTTACAAATGTGGCTGTGATATGATGGAGCACCAACCAACACGATTTTTTGTCTCACTTCATGTCCGGCACCCGTTCCCGTTTCGTTTCGCCCATTACCACCAGGATCAAAGTTCTTGTGAAATGTATCATCAAGCATGGATTCATGTCTAAATACAAGACTTGGAAATAAATCTTCTAAGGTCACACATTTTCCCGCACATGTGTTGCTTAGTCTCATCTTATCCATCACATGTTCTTGTGCTAAAACTTGTTTAGTTGAAACACTTGCTTCTACGACACTGTTTAACTGCAGCGTAATCGATCCCTCTGCACCTTCATCAATTGGCGTTGTTCCAACATCAGTTGAGTCAATGTGTGCTTCGTTGAGAGATTTCATCAAACACTTGGCGGGCATCATTTCCTTTTCTTCAATTGATTGTTCATTGACATGGCTTTTATCTGAATTCTCATCCTCATTACAATTTTCATTGCTCTTCCCATCTTCTTCTACGATTAGCTCCTCGATATTTCCAGTTGTTGGTGCAATCTGATTTATTTCAACAGTATAATAGAGCTCGCTAGCAGGACCAATTTCTGAGTGGCCATCCCCGTTGCTATTTTCAGTTGTTATTGCTTCAGTATCAGCATCTTTCGTTGAACATCTATTGTGCAAGAAACCGTTACCCAATAAGAACTTCATTATAGCCCAAGATATGATTTTCGATTTGCCCTCCGAGCTTTTGTGGTACTGTAACTTTGAAAGAAATAAAGAATCTTTAGTCTTCTCTCTTTTAAAATGAAGAACATTTTAAATAAATATCTTTAGTTTATATTTTTTAAAATGAAGAACGCTTTATTTTTTTATTTTTTAAGTCTTTTCTTTGGTTTGGTTCATTTAACAATCAGTCAATGAAAAAATTATTGAAAAAAAATATGCGCTATCCTACACGCACTCTTAGCATTTAAAAATATTATTATTTTAATCAATTTCCCAAAAAAAATTACAAAAAAATAAATAAATAATCACATTAATGTTATTACCGTATAAGTTGTAAAACAAAACATTTTTTCACCATTCTTCCTTCCGCATTTTTCGTTCATCTTTCTCAGCCTTTCATTGTTCTCAGCCATAATGTAGCTCGATTTTAAGGGTTTATCCCAAATTTCATCCTTTAAATCATTCCTCTAATCATTCATCTTGAAAAACGATTTGGTAATTTGCAATATAGATTAGAGGAATGATTTAAAGAAGATGAAATTGGGGTTAAACCCCTAAATTCGAGCTACATTAAGGCTGAGAAAGATGAACGAAAAACAACGGGAGGAAGAATGGTTTTGTTTTACACACTATATGGTAATAACATTAATGGTATAATTTTTTTTTTTTAATAACTTTTCTTTTTAGAAATTGAGTAAAATAATAATATTTTAAAATGCTAACCGCACGTGAAGGATACACACAGGTTTTCCGTCAATTTTATTGTTGACTGGCTGTTAAATGAACCAAAGTTGCAAAAGAATTAAAAGATAAGGGGCCGGTCAAACCAAAATCAAAGATGAGGGGTAAGTATCTCTTTTTTGGAAAAGATATGAGACTAAATCTGCAATTTACTCCTGTAACTTTTGCCACCATGACTCGGCTTCTCCCTCCAAGCTGTAAGATGCAATATTACATTTCAATTGCTCCGGTATGTCCATTTGTACAAAAAAAATCTTCAACCCCATTTGCCCATTCGACGAAATAGTCTGATGTCCCATTGACGAAACGAATCTTCATTCTAATTCTAGACGTGATGTAGTCGCTGAGATAACAAACCTTTTCATGGCCTCCATTCTCATCTTTGCTGCGATTCACCTCAGATGTGAAAGAACCGAGCTTTGACGGAATATCCCGCAGGATCTTCGAATCCCGAACACCGTCGCGAATCCGGCTATCTTCCCGACTCATTTTGACTGTCATACTGCGAGGGGAAAACCCTAGCTTCGATATCAAATGATGTAAAAGATCGACAACGTAAAGATATAAACGAAAGAGCTAATCCAAATTCTAGAGATTTTTATTCATAAAGAAGATAATGATAACATAACATGATCTCAACTAAGAGGATTTAGCCTATTTATAGGCTACAAAGCTCATTTAGATTAACATAATACATTAAAAATCCACCTAACCAACTACTAACTTAATACATTAATAGATTATTATTTAACTTGAATGTGCTATTTGGAGTTGAGATATATGGGCACCTAGCTCCCGGGCAACTGACAACAACTGCTATATACTGGCAATTAAAGCTAGTTCGTTAGCCGTTTCTGAGTTTGTTGAGCTATCAATTAAATTCTCATATAACTATGGAAAATGATGTTATAATAATTCTTTCAAAAAAAAAAAAAATTTTGTTACAATAATCAGACATAATATATTTTTCTATACTATTGATATTCTTATAAAATTTATCATTGAGTCATGTAAAATGAAATTTTCCTATTAATTTTCGGTTCTTCTATTTTTATTTTTATTTTGAAGATATAGTTCTTCTATTAATACATAAACTTATTTTATACATGAGCCGGGTGGAATACCTGTGAATGTACCTCTCCTTATCCTAAGTGAACCGAGCTATTTGTAAGTTATTCGTATTCGATTCATAAACAAGTTTGATTTAACTCTATTTCTTTGAGTTCGAGCTCGAATCCGGTTACTAGAATAATTAACCGAGTCAGTGGCGAATTTCAAAATATAGTAATCAAATATAATATATATATATATATATATATATATATATATATATATATATATATATATATATATATATATATATATATATATATATATATATATTTATAAAACTGCTAATTAGTGGATGAGTCGGACGTGATCGTGCCACATTATATAAGAAATTAATGAATTGCAACAAAATAGTCGCACTCACAAGCCGAGTCGAGATATATCGAGTGTTTAACGAGTCGAGTTTGATTTTGTCTTTTCATGACCCAATCGAGATCGAGCCGAGTTTTGAGCCTCAGAATTTTTAATTGAGTCGAGCTCAAGACCTAAAGAATACAGACTCGGCTCGGTCAATTACACCTCTATTCCCTCCCTCCTGTATAAAAATTAAAAATTAAAAATTAAAAAACTTTCAACAAAAGCGTACATTTTGACCCAATACAGTGGCTATCTGGATCAAAACATATGCGTCTGGTCCATTTGCTAGAAAAACTATCAATATACGAGCCCAAGTCCATATTACAGCTCGTTGAAGCTTCGCTCCCGATATTTCAGGTGTTGTCGTACGCTATAGGCAGGATATCCGGCTCCGACTTTCTTCTATTGCTGCTCATCATCCAAATCTTTCTTCGACAATTAGGTACTGAATCATTCTCTCAATTTTCTTGAATTTCAATCATTCAAATTGATTTGCTCTATTGATGCCTGGTTCCTTTAATCATGCTCATGAATCAGAAATTATGCTGGATTAGGGAAAGGAGACGCTCCTAGGATTTATGTTGTTGACTTATTGTCCTCAATTTCGTTCTAGTTTACATCTTAAAATTCGTGAATTTGATGTTCATGGAGTATAGTTTCTTATTCGCTGTGGATATTTTTGTGTGCATTCCTTTGTTTTTGATGAAAAAGTGCATTCTGTGAATACCATGTGTTTCTGTTTGTGTATTTTTCTGCTTTTCAGTGGGTTATAACAGGAGATAAAGATCAAATGTATGTATATGGTTGTTATCTTATACATATGATTTACCAAAAGTTATTTAAGAAATAGATTATCCTGTACATTGTGACATTTTATTAGTGCTGTAAATCATTGTATATTATGCAAGGAGAATAATTCAATTTATCGATTCTGTTAGGGTTAGAGGGAAAGTGTGAAAGAGGATGGGATTCATAATGGAATTTGCTGAGAACTTGATACTGAGGTTGATGGAGGATCCAAAGGAGAGGGATAGGAAATTTAGGGAGCATTTGTACGATTTGAAGGATAGGTGCGAAAAGACTAAGGAGATGTGGAGTCTCCCTATACGTCCCTATGGCTTCTGGACTTTTGATCGCCATAATTCCCAAATTTTCTGGGATTCTCAGATCAGCCAAGTCCCTGGTCGGCGTGACCCTTATGATGATCTCCTTGAGGATATCTCCTCCAAGAAATGAAACTGTGAGTGTTCAATCGTTTTTGCATTTACGTTGTTTGTTCATGTATTAGTTTGGCTTTATTTTGATGAGTGATCCAACCAGGGTCTTCATCCAAACTAATATGTGACTTGCGTTGTTCTTAAACTAATATGTATAATGTGTATGGAGTTCTATTTGAAATAAAGGTATTATTGTGTTTTATAGTTCCCTTACTCATTTGGAAAAGAAAGAAGAAAAAAAAAAAAAAACAAGTGTGACTTTGTTCCCTCAATTGTAAAAGACATTAACTTTACATTAGCAAACAAATTTGGATTTGTCTTAAATTCTGAATGACTATTATATGATTGTATTGTGCCACCTCAGAAAACTTTTCATGGAGCTGCAGTAGTCTGTAACTTCATTTAACGATGTTCATGTGTTTAAGTTTTAAATGTCTTATTTATTCACATCATCAACAACGTTTCTTGGTGATGTTGTTTTTCTGAATGGTGTTGAAGGAGGAGATATAAAGTTTAATCTCTCTGTCATCATTGTAATCCTATTTGTGTCATCTGCATGATTTCCTTGAGCTTTGTTACCATTTTAGTGAGGTGATAATTGTAATACTATTCACATGTCCATTGTTTTGGTTATGATAATTAAATGGATCAAAGTGTGATAAAGCATTTAAATATCTCAGCATAAGCTTTTAAGGTGAGATGGTAATTCAAGAATCATGATTTCCTTGAGCTTTACCATTTAGCCATTGTTCTGATTATACTTAATGGATCAATGTGATAAGCTTTACCATTTGAATAATGAATCCGTCATTTACAAGTCTAGATTATTCAGCGCCTTTTGCTACTGTTCCTAGCTGTAACTCGTATTTGCCAGCAATGCAGAGATAGACGACTATGCTGGAATCGCTTTTAGGAATAGTGCACACGTTTAAATGAGTACACTACATCTTTTCCGCTTCCATGGCAGAGTTTTTTAACCACCTTAATAGTGTCTTTTTCTTCTCGGATTACTATAGAGTCGATGTATAAGTCCACTACAATCATTCATTACATATTTATGAATCAGTGATCATGGTGTAACCTATTGATCGATATGGACCATGCTCATTAATCATTGATTCACAAATATGCAAGTAACGGACATTTTCTACTGCATTGTACACAGTATTTATTGATCTGTTGTGTGTGTTGGCAGGAAGATGAGCAGTATTGGAGTTGCCTAAGATATTGTTGAAGTTGGTTTCTTACTTTCTTATATATATTTGTCAAGTGTGGTCAAACTTTGATATGCTTTGAAGCTGTTTGAAAAACTGAATAAGTTGTACTCGTGAGATAATTGATCTGTATCAGTGCATTGTTGGTTTTTCTTTATTATTGCCTTTTGTGGTTTCTTTTGCGTTTTTTTTTACTGAATAGTGTTGAGATGGTGTGAGGAAATGTAATAATCTTTTATGCCCCATGCAATTAACCATTTCATGAGAGAAAATCTTTTGTCATTTTATACTGTTATACAATTATGGTGTGTTTGACTTGCATGCCACCCACCTACCATTGTCATTTATACCTCTCATCACCATTCCTCAATTCTGTCGCTATCACACCCACCTTACCACCATGCCACACCACCCTTGTTACCACCCACTTTTACACAACACATTGTCATTGCCAACACCTCACAACTAGGGTTGTTATCGAGCCGAGTTGAGTTGAGTCAATACTCTCTAGGGCTCAAGCTCGACTCGGCTGAATACGTTCGGGCTCAAAACTCTGCTCGAGCTCGATCGAACCTTAAATAAGCAAGATTGAACTCAACCCGTTAAGTACTCGATATAGTTTGACTCGGCTCGTAAGCTCGATTATTTTCCTAGAATTCATTTAATTTTTAATGAAATATGCCAAGATCGAGCTCGACTCGTCTAATACTCAACTCGAGTAATAATCTTTTAATTATGAAAAATAAAATTTTATAATAAATTTAACTAATTAAATAATAATATAATCGAGCTCGATTAAGCTTGCGAGCTACTCGATTAATATATCTTAAAACATCGGCTCGGTTACTTATTCGAGTAACTCGACTCGAATTCAAACTTGAAAAAAACCGAATCGATTCGATCTCTCTTGCAAGTCGAGTACGAGTAGCCCAACTCATTTACAATCTTACTCGCGACCACTGCCACAACCACATCTGCTCATCCCACACCTAGCACAATCATCATCACACACCACTATCATCTACGGTGTCACTTGACACATCATACAGAATATCGTCCATGTCATTCCTTAGCCTTAGCATAAATTCTTTACTACTACAATAGTACAGAACTCTTGTTTTTTTTTAAATTACACAGCAAACGATGGCAAAAATTGTGTTTGAAGATTATTGGCAATTATTACGCGGTCCAAGTTGAATTATGCATTGGGAGAAATTGTTTGCAGAACCATGCATTTGCATTTTGATTTTTGAGACAATGCTCACAATCACATGTAGGTCGTTGCCTCTTCGTGTGAACCTTGTTCCTTGTTCCTGCAAATGCATAACCTTCAACTTGAACCTATGGTTGAACATCCATCAAGACCTTACGACTTTCTTCACTTCTCACCTTCCAGAAGAAAGGTTCTCTGAGTTTAGTTTTGAGATCATGAAGCAATTACGCAAGGGTCCTTGTTTGAGATCATGAAGCAATATTTGTTATGCAGAATAACTCAACTATTATCAGAGCTTGAAAACGTTTCACGTACACCTTCCCAGAGATCGATCTTGGGTTGTCTCGTAAAAAAACAAGGAAATTCTCACTAAGTGATATTATGAGATTGTTTTCATTTATCCACTTCTTTGTATCCCAAATCATCCTTCTTTAATATTGGAATTTCTCGATCCGTCTGAATGTTATTCCTTCCTCCTTGTACAGCAGGTAGACATCCTAACCTAATGGGCTTTGACCATTGAATGTAATATTGTTCGTTGAGTTTGCAGTTTGTGATGAAAATAGAAAGGGTTTTGGAATTCCCTACACTTAATTAGTAGTGATGCTACAAGGTTATGGAACTCATTTTGCTCAATATATACCCATGCCGATTTTAACCATTAATGTTTGAACAACCAACCCCCCGCGACCAAAAGAAAGAAAGAAAGAAACTAAAGTCACAGAATAAGTTCCTAAAAGAGGTATGCTATTTCCTCACATCTACAACCAATTAAGAGCAATAATTTTGATCGTTTAGAATAAGTCCAGGCTTATTTATATGCATCATGACATTTTAAAAGCATCACCAAGTTTTACTGTCAGGCAACTTGTACAGGTACAGCAACATACCAAAATATTACACATTACATTATATCTTATACTAACAAAAACCATTACGTACGACTAATGTCTTGAAAACATCTGTTTCTTCATCTTAATCTAACAAGACGAAATTTATGACAGTTGACCTTCATCCCACCTGACAAGATAAACCGGCTTTAATTTGTTTCACTCGAGACGGTTCCAGCACCGTCTTTTGCCTGGGATATCTCAACCGGTTTAAAGGCCTTAGTAATGTCATCAATAGGAATTCGAGGGAAATAGCCGAAAATCGGGTAACCTTTACCAGCCAATTTGGTGACAAGGCTGTTATATGTCTCTGAGACATGAGAAACAGTAGGAAGTATAATGTCTGTCCCTTTACGCAGAACTGGATAGCGGTTGACCGTGTAACCCACGACATCTAATACACCAGCAGCGCACCTCTTAATGGATGAGGTGGCAAGATCAATAACATGTTGTGGACCGAGTTTTGCTTCCTGCACAAAGTGCACCCCAGCCTCTACTGATGCATGAACAAGTTGATCAACTCCAGTTATAGCCTTCTTGGCCAAGGGAGGAGCAAGGTCGTCGACCTAGTAAAGATGGATACACAGATATTGTTAATATCATCCTAACGAAACAAAAGTGCGACATCAACCGAAAAGAAACACCGAATTTACACACAATTCACATCACTTTGCATGTATTTATGTAAGTTCAGTGTTTCTGAATCAAATAGAGCCTCAGATGTCCACTGAACAGGTTAGGGTTCATGAACATTTGATACACACATGGGCATTCATTACACACAATCACAAACAGTGTGCATGTGCAAACAGTATGCAACATTACCCACCAAGGCAAAAGAATAGTAAAATATTAATTGAAAGAAAAAAAGGAATTAAAAAAAAAACAGCAGCTTTTATTGAACAGCAATATACATTAGACTTCTATAGCTAACAGATTTTCTATTTTAGAGACTCAAATACCATTTTTATCTATTTTATACAATCTCTAGTCAGAGTGAAATGCATCATAATCTCTACAACGCATAATTTGTAGAAGACTAGAAGAATATGTATTTTGTGCGGTCAATGTAATGCAGAATTAAATTAAAGGTTTGGTATTTTATTTTTACAGATCTAAGTAGAGAGTTGATATCAAATGCAAGTGCTTCATAGCAAAATTTTCAAAAGACACAAAGTAAAAGCTTGCTAACACCACAATCTTCCAGATCAGCTGGTGTCAGGAATTTTTATTATTTTTTGAGCAAACTCTTTTTATTTTATTAAAAGAAGGCTAAAAATAAAATACAAGAGCTAAGGAATATAAACTTAAAATAATAAACTTGAAACCATCAGCAAAGCATAGCTGTATAAGGAATACACAAAACTAAAGCAGTAGAAAGATCGAGTACACTGTACACATTTGCTGCAACAAACATCTGGTGTCACACACACACACACACACACACACACACACAAAAGAGGTCACAAAATACACTAGTAACACTACACGGAGCAATCTAAGGACCCACCTAGCCATGTGGTAGACTAACGATAGCACACAGTGGACCATGCATGGACAATTGGACATGTATGCCAAACTACAGTAGAGTGATGAATGATGATTCATGAATATATGCAGCAAAAGCAGCTTGATCAATTAAGTGGCAAAGATATAGCAGATCCATCCATTTCATAAAATCTCAGTTATATGCATAATAAATCATTTTACTCAAAAGCTAAAGTGATTAACCTTAGAAATAAATAAATAAAGGTACAGATTCACAAAAATCCATATGAGCTACCCTACAAGGAATAGTACAAAAATAAAAAGAGTGGTACGTATATACCTTCTTGTCAATGAATTGAAGAAGCTCCTCAGGAATATCTTTCGTCTTCTGGTAAACAGGTCCGATCACTGTTGTAACGGCCTTTTCCACATTTCCAAATGTTGATTTGAGAGAACCGGAATTCTCCTTAGTGTAAGTGTACAAATTCGTCACCACCAGAACGGCGTTAACTGCCAATAACCTCACCGAACGTAAGTGCTTCAATCCTCCTTCAGTTTTCTCCATCCTAATCTCAATCTGTCACAAGAAAAGAAAAAAAAAAAATCGCAAGAATCTTCCATAAGATTAAAAAACGAAATACAATATATATAAATTCAAAAAGAGAAGAAAAATCGTTAAATACACGTACATAGAGAAATCGCGACGGAGATATTTAGGTTTGATCGGAGATGATGATGAAGATGAAACTGAAGAATGAGTGAATATTATATAATAATGAAAGGGTGTGCTTATAATTTATTTATTTATGGTAGTATATTTATTATAAGGTTTTGACTGTGGGGAAAAGATTGATTTACTTTATGGGAGTAGAAGGGGAGTGGGTGTGGATTGGGCCCACAATTTTTAGATCTAAAGTGGGGGTTTAGGAATATCCAACGGCGGATATTTGATCCATTTGGGATAATAAGGACGTCATGTGAAACATATTTGCTTTGGATCGTTTCGTACCCCCTACATTATGTGAATGTGAATTACGAGAGGGTTCTAAAAAGATGCAAGTACGTAGACGTGTTGCACAATGTGTCGATGCCTATCTAATCTATGTCTCCGGTAATTAACGTAGCTATTTTTAAATCTTTTATTATTTCACTACATGCTTTATCGTATAAGATAAGTTGGACACGGTTTATTACATCTTAGGGCAAGTCCAATGTCAATGGTATTAAAATTTAAATTTGATACCTATCAACAGTGTTCAGACTGATATTATATTTTATCTTCAACCCAAAATATTAAATTTTGAGTTTGATATCCACAAACAATATCTCCGACCCAAAGTATCAAATTTAGTAGTATCATTTTTTTAATATTCATTTTGATTAAATTTATGAATGTTTCAATAATAAATAAAAAAATATTGTCGTATTAGTTAACGTATTTTTTTTATCTAATAATAATTTTAGAAAATTTTATACAATAAGTAACATAAAACCCAAATTACGATAATAAATTCGTGACTAAATAATCCGCCATAATATGCGTGCTTGGCGATTTGCTAGAAATAAGATATATGATTTTTTTTTAATTACCATCATAAACTTGTGAGTGGATCAATCCGCCACGTGGCATGTTTTGATTTGTGAGATATATTACGGATATAATATTTTCAAACCCATCTGCCAAATGGCGTGTTGTAGTTGGTCAGAAAAATTACGGATGTGTTGTTTACCAATCCACCACAAAGAAGTTATCAAATGATCTTGACACTTGCCATGCCATCATTCGTCGAGCAGATTACGGATAAGATTTTCATATCAAATTATCATATCTATATATATAACAGGTAATTACATCATTTCTTCACCTCCATTTCAATTATCAAGAAATTCTTTCCAACCATTCAATTGATATTTCCCTATTGTATTGCAATGAACATATTTCTAAAATTGGTAATGAAAAATGATCGTGAAGGCTGTCAAACGCCGCAAAGAAGATGACACGATGATGGGAATGTTCAATACACAACAAGAAGATGAAGATGGAAGATCATCCCAATGGGGTGGTTCTGTTCTCGGCCTCCGGTCCATACGCCGTCATAGAGAGGAGTCACATGCACTATTGCATGAACAATACTTTGCAGATCCATGTATGTACACACCAGATATGTTTCGCTCTCGATTTAGAATGCATAGGCCTCTATGCGAGTGGATCATGTGTGATGTTGCAAACCATAATAACTATTTTATCCAGAGAGATGATGCCATCGGCCGACCCGGATTCTCAACAACGCAAAAGGTGTTATGTGCTATAAGGCAACTAGCATACGGCACATATGCAGATCTTTTTTATGACACTTGGGCCATAGTTGAGTCAACGAGCATTGAGATATTGAAGAAGTTCACTCGATCTATATATGAGGTATATGGAGAAGAGTATATGCGTCGTCCTAACGCAGGAGACTTGCACCGGTTGTTGGCTAAAGCCGAAGAAAGAGGGTTTCCAGGGATGATAGGTAGCCTCGATTGTATGCACTGCGGTGGAATGCATGTCCAAAAGGATGGGAAGGCCAATTTACCGGATATAAAGGACGTGCAACAATAATTCTTGAGGCAGTTGCATCTTATGATACCTGGATCTGGCATGCATTCTTTGGACTCCCGGGATCACTGAATGATCTAAATGTCCTAGCGAAGTCCCCATTGTTTGATGATGTATGTTTGGGTAAAAGTCCACAAGTTGACTATGTGGTTAACGAAAGACATTATGGTCATGGCTATTATTTTGTTGATGGCATATACCCTGAGTGGGCCACTTTTGTGAAGAAAATATCTAATCCCGGTACTCCAGCGCAACAATATTTCGCCCGGATGCAAAAGCATTTCGTAAAGACTTAGAGAGAGCTTTCGGGATCTTGCAAGCACGTTGGGCAATTGTTCGAGGGCCTGCACTTGGGTGGGACAGAAAGGATCTTTACTATATAATGATGGCTTGTGTAATATTGCACAACATGATAGTGGAAGATGAACGCGAAGAAGACAAAACGGTTTCTGTTGACCTAAATGAGACACCTACGCGTCCAACTAAGGGACAAATTTATGATAGATCACCTACGATGGAAACAGATGTGCAACGCGATGGAATAAGTGATTTGCGCGGGTTCATGGATAGGTATCGAGGGTTAAAATGTAAAGTGATTTCGAAAAGCCTAAAACGTGATCTGATACAGCACTTATGGAAGAAGAAGATGCAGGAGGATGAGTAAAGGGGAAGAGCGGTTTCAATAATTGGCGAATTTCTCATATTGTATGCAATAATATATTGTTGTGTTTGTGTTTCCTTTTCTTTTATTTCGTTGTTCTAGTGTCTCTGTTCTTTTCCAATTAATGTATTATCTTGTTTGTGTTTTATTTTTATTTTCACATCGTTTTTCCAATTACAATTGTATCGGTAACCACTGAATAACTGGATCGACGACGAAATACAAACAACATTTATTTCATCAAACACACATAATTTAAAGTGAACGCATATTACCAACGAAAAAAATAAAGTGAACACACAACTAAAATTAAAACCAAACAACCAACTGAAAGTAAAACTAAACGCCGTGCACTCCAAGCTTCATTATTCAAGGATAATTCAAGTCATAATCTATCCAATCGGTCTCGTTAGGCGACGGATATAAATTCCTAGCTGATGATATAAATAATGTCGCCACCGTATAGTCCCGGAAATAGCCTCATCAATCATAGGAGTCCGCGGCCACATCATCGGCGACGCTAAGGTTTACCTGATCAGGGCCGCTGATAATCACGGCCCTCAAAGGGCCACGCAAGACATGGGAGGAAGCAAGGAGCAGTGTATAGGCAGACAGGACTTGCGATCCATGCTACTACAAGGGATCGTCGCCCTGATATTTTATCCACTTGCACCTTAGATATTTCAATGTTTACTTAGCTAATAAGTAAGGGTTAGTGACTAAGCAGCTTAGCACCGCCAGTCATTACCTTAACTACTAAGTTAATCCTCCTATAAAAGGAGATCTTGTGTAACCTAAAGGAGGGACTCTTTTTTAATGGAAAAAACAAGCTAAAGCTCTGCAAAAATACTCTCTCTCTCTCCCCCTATCGCCACCACAAACCTCCGGCTAACATACACTAAAATCACCCACAGATAAGCCAGATATCCACTAAAACATCCACCGCTGCGCCACCGTGATGATTTCTGCATCATCAGTTGGCTCCGTTACCGGGAAATCCTGATCTAAAGAGAGGTCCGTTTCTGCATCATCAGAAGGCTGATCAAGAGCTCATATCGAAAAGGAGGTAATCATACAAAGAAAGCCCTCAAACCGCTTTTGTTTCTTTCCCTTATCAAAGAAATCATTCAAAAAGGTGACCTTTTCTACCTCAAAAGCTCACACCCAGAAAAGCCCCCATCAAAACAAAGCCCCTTTTAAGCAAATCATTTTCCTGGGAATAACACACACAAATAAACCTTTCTTGCCGCTATTCTTCCCCTAAAAAGCCACCCCACAGAGATAGCAGGAAGTAAAGGACACATAACACCCCAAACCCCCGTAAAAGGTGTTATGCTGCATCAGACTCGTGGAGAGGGAGTAGGAGAAACGGTTGACAATCTCCCAGCAGAAAGAGAGGGATCGCAAAGAGGGGTCCTGGCACCCAGCGACGCTCGAAATGTCATTAATCAAAAAGCTAAGTCAAAAGAAGCTATTGCTACTCTTGACGAGGCTCGCCGAGAAAGAGAAAGGTCGCAGGGGAGCCAAAGGCCGACCCCTGAGGGAGGACCAGGTTCTCTGGAGGATCCGGAGATAGCAGAAATGAGAGAGTATGCGAGGTACGTGGAAACCATGTATCTCACCAACTCTCGTCTTGTGGCTAAGGGCCAGGCCCCAATGTCGATTCAACCCCCGAATCCTCCCAGAAATGAAACCGCTCCTGCGGTCTTAGATAGAGGTCGCCAGAGCCAAATTCAACAGATCGATATAGAGGAGAGTGTACACTCTTCAGGTCGCAACGGACCGAGGAGAGAGATTCCACAAACTTCGGCCCGCCAAGATCGCGATCATCAAAAAGGAAAGAGGGCCGATAAAGGATCCGCTTTCAAAAGGTTAGGTGAGAAGGACAAGGCCTCGGCCCCAAGTCGTCTCAGCCTTCCCGGGGGAGAAACACCCATTCAGCAGGATAGACACGCGCAAGATGCGCGCGTGATCATCAGAGAAAAAAGGGCCCGCCAAGAAGGATCGCGAGATCATAGGGAATCAGAGCACAGAACGGAGCGAGCTGATACGCAAACACGATTCGCGACCAAGGTTCGACCTATCTTGGCGAATGCAGATGGAGGTAATGAGAAAAGAGCTCGCAGAATTAAAAGGCGAGGCCGGTCGAGAAAGTCGCCCCAATCTCGGAATCGACGTGCTCGCTAGGGGATCATCAAACGCCGCCTCCCAAAGAGAGAAAAGGTTAGTTATCCCGATTATAACTATTACAATGGAACTCATGCCCAAACGATCGCTCACCGCGCGTTCAGGTCGTATCACCCTTGCCACACAAAATAAGTCCGCATGGTGCATTGCTTTGGTCGGTAGCATGCAGGATAGAGCTGCGTCTTGGATACGCGGGCTTCCTCGCGGCTCAGTTGAAAGTTGGGAAGATTTATCGGAAAAATTTGTCAGAGAATTTGAATCGGCAAGCAGACCAAAGAAAACCATTTAGGACCTGTATGAAGTTCGTATGGGAGGACATGAGTCGGGAAAAGAGTATTACGAGCGATTCATCAGAACATATGATCAGACGAGAAACATCCCGGACGATGCGGTCATAACGTGCTTCCTCACCGGAATCGCCAAAGGCCCGATGAAGACTGAATTCAACCTGCGGCCTCCCAAAGCGGGTCTCAGGGAGATGTTAGAAAGGGCAAGAATGATGGGGGTCAGCGAAGCACCATCCTCAGGGAAGACAAAACCTAAGGCAGAGCCACGTTCACCAAAGGAGGATCGCACGGATGATCGTAAAAGGGAAAAGGGTCGAGAGGCTAATCGTGATCGCGAGGTAAAGAAACCATACAAATTCAGCGAGGATAACTTTACCCCGCTCAACACCAAAGCATCCCAAATACTGTTTGAGATTCGTGAACATTTTGACAAACCCAAGCCTATGAGGGGCGACCCCGATAGTCGCGATAAATCCAAATACTGCGACTATCACAAGGACCATGGTCATATCACCGATGAATGCTTCACCCTGAGGCGCGAGATAGAAAGGCTGATCCGTGAGGACCAGCAAATAAATATAAGCGCGAGGGGAACAACGCACCCAGTCAAGGACGCCAGCCCCGCGTTTATCAGAGAGAGGTTCAGGTCATCCATGGGAATATTCCCAGCAACCATCAACTGAAATCTTAGATAAACCAAATCAATACCCGCGGCTTCGAAAAACAGATAGTGTTGGGAGAGAATGAGAAAGGGATCATATTTACGAAAAGTGAGCTGACAACAGTCAGCGGCCCTATGGAAATACCCCTCGTCATAAAGGTAGGAGTGAATGACAAGCACGGCGTCAATCGAGTAATGGTCGACACTGGGGCTGGCCGCGACATCATCTATTTCGACTGTTTAAAACAGATCGGATTCGGGGAGGCCAAGTTAAAACCCTACCTTGGGGTGCTCGAGGGTTTCACCAACGACACGGTGCGGGTCAAAGGCACGATCGACCTCAACATCACTTTGGGTGACTATGAGCCCTGTCGAACGGAGGCAATAACTTTCTTGGTAATCGACCTCCCCTCTTACTACAACGTGATTTTGGGAATCCCAGCTATGAAGAAGTTTCAAATGGTAGCATCTGTTCCCCACCAAAGGGTCAAATTCCATGTGGGGGATGAAATCGGGGTTGCCACGAGCCGGCCCGGATCTTTCCTCGAATATATGACCAAAAACAGGGTCGACTCTAAGCGACCCCGAGTGGAGGGATTCAACATGGCTACGGATCAGATCGCTGCGATAAGAGAGGTCCCGGTGGGAATAGTAAAAGTTGAGACGTTGCAAATCCGAGACGAGCCCGATTTCACTGCCGAGGATGAACTGGTCGAGGTTATCATAAATGATGAGCACCCAAATCAAATGATAAAGATAGGGTCGCAAACAACCCAGAAAGATAGGGAGGGACTGATCGAGCTTCTGAAGGCAAACTTGGACGCCTTCGCCTGGGAGGTAACCGATATGAGAGGCGTGGAGTCGGAGGTCGCCTTACATAATCTTAGTGTCGACCCCAACTTCAAGCCAATACAACAAAGGGCACGTCAATTCTCTACAGAGAAAGAGGTCGCAATAAAAACTGAGGTCGAGAAACTTTTAGCAGCGGGCATAATCAAGGAGCTTCAGTATCCCACCTGGCTGGCAAACGTGGTGATGGTAAAAAAGCACAACGGCAAGTGGCGGATGTGCGTCGACTTCACCGATCTGAACAAAGCTTGCCCCAAAGACCCTTACGCGTTGCCCCGAATTGACAAGATGGTTGATGGGATCGCAGGTTTTGAGACCCTAAGCTTTCTGGACGCCTATTCCGGCTATCACCAGGTCAAAATGGCCAACGAGGACAAAGAGCTAACGGCCTTCAAGGCCGCCGGCGGGTTATATTACTATGAAATGATGCCTTTTGGACTAAAGAACGCAGGTTCAACCTATCAAAGAATGGTGAACAGAGTTTTTAGCACGCAGATAGGCAAGAACATGGAGGCTTACATTGATGACATGGTCGTGAAATCAAGTCGCCAGGATCACCTGGTGGACCTTCGCGAAACCTTCGCAAATGTAAAAAATCATTCGATGAAGCTAAACCCCGCCAAATGTACCTTTGGGGTCCAAGCAGGAAAATTTTTGGGCTTCATGGTGAGTCAAAGGGGGATTGAGGCCAACCCCGAAAAAATCGAGGCGCTGATAAATATGAGTGAGCCAACTAGCATCAAGGAGGTACAAAGGCTGAACGGAAGAGTAATAGCCCTGGGAAGGTTTATCTCAAAATCCGCTGAGAAGAGCCTACTTTTCTTCAAAATCCTGAGGGGGAATAAAACCTTTTCATGGACAGAAGAGTGCTCGCAGGCTTTCAACGAACTCAAGGCCTACCTCTCAAGTCCGCCATTACTTACTAGCCCCGCGGTCGGAGATGTGCTACTATTATACCTAGCCGCCTCAGATAGGACCGTCGCCGCAGCACTTATCAAAGAAGAGGGTACCTTGCAGAGGCCTGTTTATTATGTTTCTAAGGCTTTAAGCCCTATAGAAAGTCGTTATTTTAATATCGAAAAGTTAGCCTACTGCGTTGTCATAGCTGCCCGGAAGTTAAGGGCTTACTTTTCATCGCATTCAATTATTGTATTGTCGAGGCGCGCGCGCTTTATTGGGTCCTCCACAAGCCAGACCTATCAGGTCGTTTGTTACGTTGGGCCATCGAGCTCACCGAATTCGACATCCGCTACGAACCTCGAAAGGCTATCAAAGCACAGGCATTGCCCGATTTTATCGTCGAAACAAGTTTCAAGGAAAATATACAGAAGCACATCGACACGGATAATAGCCTTGACAAAAATGCCACAGCGGACAAGCTGGAACGGCCAAGTCACTGTTGGCAACTCTATGTCGATGGCGCCGCCAATCTTAAAGGTTGCGGTGCGGGGATCATCTTACTAGAGCCTGGAACCTCAGAAGAAATTGAGAAGGCCTTAAGGTTTAATTTCACCGCATCAAACAACCAGGCGGAGTATGAGGCGGTCATCGCAGGACTTGAGCTCGCCAGAGCGATGAAGGTCGAAAACGTGCAAGTTTTCTGTGATTCACAATTGGTGGTGAATCAAGTGACGGGATCGTTTGGCATTCACTGCGAGATTCTACAGAGGTATATAAATCTCGTCAAGAAGCTCGAGAGTGGATTTAAATACTGCAATTTCACCAACATCCCCCGAGAAGACAATCATAGAGCTGACTATTTATCTAAACTAACCAGCGAGGACGAAATTAGCAACCCATCGATCTTGGTAGAATACCTGTCGGGCCCCGCCATCGACAGGGTCGAGGTAATGGACTTGCAATCCGCAAATCCTTGTTGGATTGATATCATAAAGGATTATATCAATTCCGGAAAACTCCCCGATGATCCAAACGAGGCAAAAGCCCTGGTAAGAAGAGCTGCTAGATACACCATCTTAAGCGATGTTTTATATCGGCGGTCGTTCTCTAAACCTTTACTGAGATGTGTGCGGCCTGAAGAGGTTGAGGGAATTCTCACCGAACTGCATGAAGGGTCGTGTGGCGGTCACCCGGCTAGCCGCACCCTCGCACAAAAGATCTTACTGGCCGGATACTACTGGCCTAAAATCGCCGAGGACGCCAAGGCATGCGATGTATGTCAAAAATTTGCGGACATCCCCAGGCTACCCTCAGTCGAGCAAAGCATCGTCGTCGCCGCATGGCCATTCGACATGTGGGCCATCGACCTCGTTGGGCCATTAAAAAAGGGTCGCTCCGGATGCGAATATGTGGTAGTCGCTGTTGATTATTTCACCAAGTGGATCGAGGCTAAAGCTCTGGTAAAAATCAGCACCAAAGACATAACCTATTTTCTACTCGATCAAGTATGGACAAGATTTGGCGTCCCCAGAGTAATAGTATCGGACCACGGACCTCAATTCAGAGACGAATTCGACACATTCTGAAGAAAAAACAACGTCAAGCATTGGCAATCATCGGTATGCTATCCTCGTGGAAATGGTCGGTGAAAACGCAAACAAGCAGGTACTCCACGTACTAAAAAAGAGCTTGGGCGATAAGGCGGGTAAATGGCCTGACCACCTCCCCGCGGCCTTATGGGCTCTCCGAACGTCGCGGAAAACGACTACAGGGGAAACTCCATTTGCTCTAACCTATGGATCCGAGGCTATGGCACCAGTGGAAATAGCCCTACCAAGTTTAAGGGTCGCATATTTTAGCGAGGCCGATAACCCGCTCAAGAGAAAGCTCGATCTTGATTTGGCTGAGGAAATGCGAATTGAATCATATGGCCGTCTGCTCAATTGCAAACAAGCCGCCAAGCGTCACCATGACAAGCACATTCGAGGGCATCACTTCGCCGTGGGAGATAAAGTTTTGCGAAGGAGACAAGCCACCGGCCACGAGGCCAAGAAGGGAAAACTATCGGAAAACTGGGAAGGCCCAGAGAGGATCGCTCGGATAGTCAAAAAAGGAACTTACGTACTAAGTGATAACCAAGGTCGCGAGTACAACCGACCCTGGCATGCGGACAATCTCAAGAAATATTATATGTAAAGCGTATGTCTGCCCGCGTACGAATAGGGAATGTGGAAAGGGAAATCAAAATAAAAGGGGCATCTTCATTTATTAAGAAATACAATTGTTTCCAGCAAATCTACGGCCTACCATGCCCTTTGATCTATAAAAAAAGAAAAAGAAGGGGGGAGGGATACACTCTATCTAATGAGTGTACCTATAACGATCCAGTGAATGCTTCGGCACCCTCGCTAAGCTGCATAGCTTCGTTATTAATGAAGCAAAAGGGAAGCGACGATGTCGGTCCATAGAAACCGCAAAATTAACCGCTTCACGGTGAATCAAGATTCCCCAATCAATATCAACACGATGATCGCGAATAGCGTACAAAAGCAAAGCTTCGGCTTCACTAACAGCCTCGTTATCTGTGGACAAGAGGGCGCGCGAGTTGATGAACTTTTTCCACTCACGATTGCTGCGAGAAAGATCGGACGCAGGTCCCAGTACACGAGGTCGCTCAAAATCAGGAAAGAGCTCGTGGAGGGCTCGTCGCAAACAAGATTGTCTACTTGACTCATCGGCAAGGTTCCAAGCGAGCTCATAATGGGATGAGGGGTCGATAGCGGGTATACCCAGGGCACCATTGATGGATTCCGGAGTAAAAATGACCGCGACGCCACGAAGGGTATCAAATTGGCGATCCCCTCGATGCGACTTTCGACAAGATGGAATAGAACTCCTCAATATTGAAAGATTGGGAAGTATTGACGAAGGTGGTGCAACAAAATCGCCCACCCAGAGAAAAGCGTCTGCAGAAGAGAACCGTCACCTCGACCTTGCTCGATTTAAACCCCTCTCTTCGCAGCTCAACCCACTCAAAATAGCGCCGAGAAATGATCTTTAGCAACGCCGAGGCAAAAAGAAAGAAGAAAGGGGATACATCACGAGTAGGACGGGCTTTAAAAACTCGCACTCTACCCTCTCCAGATGGAAGAGACATGGTTCTCGCAACAAGAATCTACGCAAGAAAAAGAGTAAAAATGAGGTTAGTGTGCCTCCTCCTTTTATAGCAGAGGTTAGCAAAAGGAACGGCCACGATCAATCAGATCCTACGGCCAGGCATAGCGCGGGTTATCTGAATTTTGAAATTCAAGGGACGCATTCAATACCTGTCGGTTAGCTGCCCACGATTCTAGGCTATATTTATGCACAGTTACTAGCCCGAGATTTTAGGTCGTTTTGAACACACATACACTGCCAGTGAGCTGTCAAATCAATCCAGATCCCTGGATTCCCGACAAACACGACAGTCGAGAGGCTAGTTCAGTCAAATCAATTCAGCTCCTAAGTTTCAGGTGAGCGTCCCACTCCGCCTCTCGAAACTAGGGGCGCGAGAAAAACAAGCTTTACAAAATATAGACCACCATTACTTGCAACAAGTCCGCACAGACAAACTATAACGAATTGCGGCGACGATCTATTTTGCTCAAGTCTCCTCGCACCTCGACCAAAACAGGGGGGATGGGAAAATATTAACGCACAACAGGAATTTCTCAATTTTCAGTTCTTTAGCCTTAGTTATTTTCGCGAGCTCAACAAATCTCGCCAAAATAAAGGGGGCCGCACACATACAAAACAAGATATCAGGAAATAAATCAGAGAAACAAGCACAGTAGATAAACCAAGAGGGGCCAAAACGGCCACAGTGTCAAGGGGCCAAAACGGCCACAATGTCAATACAGAAAGTAAAAA
This sequence comes from Gentiana macrophylla, assembly GCA_026214975.1. Lineage (NCBI taxonomy): Eukaryota > Viridiplantae > Streptophyta > Magnoliopsida > Gentianales > Gentianaceae > Gentiana > Gentiana macrophylla. The sequence goes on along the minus strand of CM047805.1, from coordinate 152,539,758 downwards.
GATAAACTAAGTTATTACAGCCATCAAATGAGGACGCCAAATAGTACAAAAAGTTGCAGAGCCAAAGTAATTATTACAGAGCCGCAGAAGTATAAATTGTTTCAAAACAAAAGCACAAGGCATTTAAACGGAGCCGGGGGGAGTGTCAATGTACTCATCACCAGGTTGATCGCTTGCCGGAGGATTCTTCAAGATCGCAAAGTTAACAGGATTGACTGGAGGAGGATCCCACACGGGGTCGCCGCGCTCTATCTGATTAGTTTGGATGGCGACGATGTGATCTGCTGCATAAGGGATATCCGGGTGAATGGCCAACAAATCGGGAGATCGCTGGGACATGTTAACCCAACGGAGCATTTCCTCCAAGGTAATGCTCTCCCGGCCATGATAAGCCCAAAGACAACGAGCGAGGTGATTAAAACCTTGATCGAAGCTAGCCTCCTGGAAGTCACCGAACTCATCAGAAAGCTTGTAGGCTTCCACAGCGGCTGGACCCGCCATCTCTGCGGCCTTCTCTGCAGCGGCAAGTTTCTCCTTCAAATTTGCGACCTCCTCACGTGCGGCCACTAGCCCTTCAGCGGAATTGCGGGCTTCATCCTTCAGGGCTTGCACCTTCTCCTGCAGCTCCGCATCCAGTTTAGCGCTCTCCGCCATGAGTTTCTTCATCCGCTCAACCTCAGTCGCCGCCTGCGAGCCTTTGTTTTCAGAAGCGATCCTGGCTTTCTCCGAGGCTCCAAGGGCCGCCGTTACTTTCTTAAGCTCAGCTTTGCGCTTCTCCGCGGCTTCAATCGCCTTGTTTATACGAGTCCCAAGCTGAAAAAGAGGAAATGATAAGTCCGAGGAAAGCGCAAAGTACGAAAGGAAAAAATACAAGATCAACAAGCTTACCATTGAAGCAGCGATCCCAAATTGGCCTGAAAGGTCTTTCAGTTCGGCGACCTCATCGCCAGCAGGGGCGTCTTCTTGAATCACGACGCGAGATGTGATCCCCCTCCCGATTTCCAGCTGAACCCCGTGCGGTGAGTCCCATGCCAGGCGACCCAAGAGGATAACATCAGCAATGGCCTCTCTTATCTGGCCCGCCTTGTTCATGTCGAGGTTTTGAGTGAAGTTGAGGTCCAGCCACACAGCCTCTTTCCCCTTGTAGCCGCGGGGCAGTGTCCCAGCCGGCAACGGCTCCACCTCCTCAGGGATCTCCTCAACAATAGTCTCAGGCCGCGCAGAGCCCTTATCAGCAGCTCGTTTATCCGTGCGATCAGATGCTTTACCAGCGCCAGCCGTTTTTGTCTTTTCGACCCTCGGTCGTTTCTGGCCCTGGCTCTCCTTTGTGGGTTCATCAACCTGTGGCCTTTTTTGGGTAATGGTCTGACTGGAGCTCGCACCTGCGGGCGCCGCCGCAACCTTCATAGGATCATACGCCTCGTCAATGACAGTGGCGTCCACAGTACGGGGAACTTTCCCAAGGACTTGTTTCAAGGTCGTTTGCCGAGTCTTGGCCTCCTCCTCAGCAAGCCTCTTCCTTTGAGCTCGGTGTTCATTAGCGTCCATACCTGCAGAAAAAGTTCCATCAAAAACAGATTCGAAAGAAAAAATAACGCATGAAAGTAACACCTCGAGCTCTTTAAAGATCTAATAAAGGCAAGGAAGTTTACAGGGCGGTCTTCTTTCCGGATCGCCTCCGCATCTGAGACACTCTCGACGGAAAGCATTGCCTATATGACAATCCCCTATCCAATCGGATCGCTCTCCTCGGGAACCATGGCAACCACCGGCCCCGCTTACCGGGCCCGCGAGGCCCGCCATACGCAGCGCAAATGGAAGGGCGGATCTAGGAGATCAACCCAAGCAATATTCCTTAAGGAGGCATCGATCCTATCGAGTTGAATGAGGGTCATGAGCCCTTTAACAAAACGCCGTTCTGGTATAGGAGGCTCGTCGATCGTGAGGGTAGATTTCCCCGTGCGTTTTGCGGCCCTAGGAAATGGCCAGCCAACCTTGGATTCCACCTTGAGGATCCGCTTCTGCCATCTGTGAATCTTATTTGGTAGCAAGAATAGTAGGCGGGGCGTCTTGGACCTTAAAGATATTTGCCCCGCGATGCCCGTCCCACAAAACCAGTGAAAATGGCCCAGCAAGGTCAGCGAAGGTTCTATCTTCATCAGTCGACACATCACAATGAAGGCCATGATTTGAATAACGGTCCCAATGGCAAAATCCGAAGGAGAGCACCCATCGCCGCAAATTCTCACAAAGAAAGGGTCGAATGGAGGTCGGAGTCAGCGTAAAAATGATCAAAGTGCGTAATCGGGCGTCCGAACGGCGAGCACACACGTAATCTGGCGATCCCCAGGTTTAAACTTATCCTCCTCCTTCGAATAATCAAGCGAGAGAAAATCGATACACGCTGCGTGTCAATTTTAAATCGACGATGGATAAATTGGTTAAGGTCTCTGCTATCACAAAGCAGCGCGCCACTTCTTCTCCAAATAACTTTTCAAACTCCGCTAGGATTTCTTCGCTTTGCCGCCTCTCTTCTTTTGGCTTCTTGAGAGCTCCCAAACAATTTGGCGAGGCAGCGGGGCATTTTCGTCCTCACTGACCCCATCGGTTCGTGGAAGAGCGCGTCTTTCGATATATGCCTCGTTATGATCGGGCGGCCGCCAGGACTCGGATCGAAACCTGCTTCTTCGACGTCCGACATCCCTCTCATCGGCCTCGGCCGGTGCTCGCCCCTTGAGCTCGTGCCATTTCTCTTACGGCTTTTCTTGCGTCGCGGACGGGTCGGGAAACAGAGAATCTAGGTCAAAAGGATCGCTACTTGTTCGAATAGCGGCCTCGGCGCCGGTTATCTCCTCAGCAGAAGTCGCCGGCGGACTTCTCACTGCAAAAACAAGAGGAAAAAGTGGAGCTTTCGGACACAGGATAATGAAAATTAAACCAGGAAGGTAATCGCACCCATCTCGACGCCCTCCCCTCCGTTTTTACAGGAGAAACGGAAAGCGAGTGGTGATCGTGGGGAAGTAGGAGAGTGAAAAGTGAGGAAGTGTTGAGGAGGCTAGCCTTATATAGGCAAGCGAGTGGTGATCGTGGGGCTAGGAGTTAAACCATCCAACGGTTGGGGATTACGCGGTCGATTCAAATTCCGAAATTCGAAAACCGCAATCATTATGGAGGCCAATCAATGCCCACGTGCAAGCTTGGGCAGTTGCCAAGGGCGTTACTACCCACGTAATTGTAGTTATCAAGGGGGCTGACGTCAACCACGATCTGGCTAACTGCCCCATTGAGGCTTAACGGATGGCATCGCAGACATTTACGGCGAGTCGCAAAAAGCAGGCCTAGAGTTGCTTGAAGGCGCTTTGCTTTGAAAGCACGGCCCTTAGTGAACAAGTCGCATCGACGACGAGGTCGCAAAAATAGGCCCGTGAGTTGCTTGAAGGCGCGATGCTTTGAAAGCACGGCCCTTAGTGAACAAGTCGCATCAGACGACGAGGTCGCAAATACATTGTCCTGGTACTTGCTACTCCCCGCTCGACATTTTTATAAAAATGATCAAGACATGGAGTAGGGGGCCATTGATGATATAAATAATGTCGCCACCGTATAGTCCCGGAAATAGCCTCATCAATCATAGGAGTCCGCGGCCACATCATCGGCGACGCTAAGGTTTACCTGATCAGGGCCGCTGATAATCACGGCCCTCAAAGGGCCACGCAAGACATGGGAGGAAGCAAGGAGCAGTGTATAGGCAGACAGGACTTGCGATCCATGCTACTACAAGGGATCGTCGCCCTGATATTCTATCCACTTGCACCTTAGATATTTCAATGTTTACTTAGCTAATAAGTAAGGGTTAGTGACTAAGCAGCTTAGCACCGCCAGTCATTAACTTAACTACTAAGTTAATCCTCCTATAAAAGGAGATCTTGTGTAACCTAAAGGAGGGACTCTTTTTTAATGGAAAAAACAAGCTAAAGCTCTGCAAAAATACTCTCTCTCTCTCCCCCTATCGCCACCACAAACCTCCGGCTAACATACACTAAAATCACCCACAGATAAGCCAGATATCCACTAAAACATCCACCGCTGCGCCACCGTGATGATTTCTGCATCATCACTAGCCGTGCTCGAATTCGTCAGAGGTGGTGGAGTTGGGCATGCATCAACCATTTCACGATCCATTATAACTTTTTGATTCATTTCCCTTTTTTTTTATTTGGGGTGAATATGTTTGGATTCACCTGCATCGTTCGCATATTTTTGGCCTATTTTCTATCAGCTTCAACACGTTGCAGAGCAACTATGGCACGTTGCTCAGCAGCTTCAGCTAATGCCAACTCTTTTGCCCTATCAATTGCATGTTGAGCATCTCTAGCTTTTGCATAGACCATATATTTGTCCTTTTTTTTGCACACTCCAAATTTGTTGGTGCTTTTTTTGATTTCGTCCCGATTGGCCTAGTTGATGAGCTAGGTCCGCTTTCAGGTGCAGGTGTGTTGTCATCCTCAAGATTCACTGGACCTTCACTTTGTGGAGGATTTTGATATTTTGGCTCATGTTTCAATATAGCCCAACAATGAGATAGCTTAAAAGCATTACCAGTATCCGAGTGGAAATAGGAATCAGCTAAAAGTGCCTAAAATGAATATAATAATAATTAGTTAACACACACACAAAATTAAACTCAAAACGTTAATCTTTTTTTCTTGAAACAACTACAATCAATTAAACTATGTTCCACTGAGGAAGTGCTACTCCAACTATAGTTATTCATATATATCAAAAATAAAGATCCAATATTTCTATCATTTTATGACTAGGACACAAAAATTAATTTATTCATACGTTCAAGATATAATAGTTGCAACAATACGTTATCTTAAAAAATAATTAGCGTTAATTAATGGATAAAATGGTTACCACATACGTGTTGTTTCCTCCACTTGATCGAGCAAGTTCAGCCCTCCTAAAAGAGGCACCATAAGCCATACACTCTTTGTTGATTTTTTTCATCGTGTAGAACAACTTTTTGTGTCCCTGTAAATTCCTTCAGTCGGCCGATTCAATTCGAATTGTTCTTGAATTTTAGCCCACATTGTTGTCTCTTTTTGGTTAATCCCGAACTCGGGGTCGCCTGCGATCATTAACCTTGCAAGGCAAAGGGCCTCGTCTTCACCAACTTTCCAACCCTCGGGTCTTCGTTTTGGTGACATCTTGGAAGAGCTAAAGTAATTAAAATATAGAGAATGAAAATGATAAAAAAATAATATAAAAAAATAAAATAAAAATAAAATCAGAAAGGGAAGTGATGAAGAATTGTAGTATATGAAATGAATGAAATATGTGTTTATATAGACTCTGAAAATAATTCACTCTTGGTTTTTTTTATCATTTTTATTTTTTTCAATTATTTGTCCGGTGGAACATGGATTGAATTGGTCCTATCTTTGAAAATTTGCAAGAATATAATGTCAAATCCATAGAGACAAACCCATGTGCTATGCTGCTGCTACTTTTGGAAGGTAAAATACCACCACTCGCGTGCTTATGTTCAGATGAGGGGTATTGGGTGTGGTCTCATATTTGAGACCTCAACTGGTACCAGATCAAATTTTGATACCCTTCATTTTTTTTTATTGAAGATGTTAATACCTTCAAATAGGTATCAAATTTTGATTTTGATACCCACCATTAGACTTGCCCTTACTAAATCTACCACGGGGGTTGAAATCAGATTTCTGACATCTGTCAAAATTGATATAAAATATGATATCCGAATAGATTGATTGTGGTGTCATATAAGTTTTCTTAATATGAATTGGAGAATCATTATACTTCCTTCCTTTTATATTTGAGTACATGTTGACCTCATTATTTTTTTTATTATCTAAAAAATGTTACATTTATATTATGGTAGTCAACCGACATTTTAGATTTTTTATTTTTTATTTTTGGAACTATGTCATTCAACTAATATTTTTGTGATTGTGTAAAATTCTCCAAGAAGATGTAGATTACGAAATAAGTAGTAGTAAGTCAAGAAGGGCATATGATACGGTGAAAACTATATGTCACATAAAACATCAATTTATGGGCTCAAGGCCTCATTCTTTAGCCTTGAAAAGCTTATTGTTAAGGATTTCACGACCCCAAACTAGACATTTGAGGCTTCGGGTAAGGCTCAAACCAAAATAAGCTTATTAAATGGTCTAGAGACACCTTCAAATGTTATTATACATGTCTACACCTCGGATCCTCACCAGCACACCTATAGGATCCATCTTGAGGCATTAACAAAAGGCTAAAGTGCATACTACCTCAAAGTCTTTAATGGCTAAACTCATTTCCGTGACGGAAGGGAACCATGTGTATACAACAATTATTCTCTGACAGATTCGTTGGCACAGCCATGATGGTACATGCGGAAAAAAGACAATGTTACATACTTGTTCTTCATGATTTGCACATCTATATAAGCAACATCTAATATTCCTTTATCGGGTTGTTGTCTACACCCAATACAATCTAAACTATGAAGGTTTGATCCTTCAACCATGGTATGTTGGCAGTCACAAAAGGTGGTGCATCCGGTTTCATAAAGCAACACCTTTGTGTTGTTATACTCTCTAAACATATAAGATTCCCCGATCAGCAAAATGGAGCTTCGAACCAACATCAAAACCACCGTGGTGATATCGTCATACGTCATTAGACATTTACAAACTATTGCTCCCTCTGCTCATTGTTCTTCATGGTGCCCAAGTAATACCAACATAAATGACACTAGAAATAAAGCAACTTCAAGAAGAAATTCTAGAGGTGAGATTTGATCAGTTTGGTTCGGTTTTTTTGAAGAGTATAAGTCGGATTAGTTTGCAAGAATAGTAACTCAAACCAAGCCAAAGCACCAAGAAAGCTAATGGTTTGGTTTGCTGGTATAGTACATTTTCTTAGAATATATGTATGCATATGTAAGCATGTATGTGAATTGTATCTCACTTAGTGATAAATATCATTACAAGATCAAATCAAACATTTTTTTTAGGGAGAGGCATTTTTCCTCCTTTCTGTTACTCAAATTTTACACCGTTATGTCTAATGTTTTTTACCAATACTTTTAACCCTCCATATATGTATTTTATACCATTTTCAGTTAAAGTGTCATGTGTCCAAGAACAAACTTCGAAAATACGACAGTCTCAACAAATAAAATAATTTGACATGTAACAAAAATGGACTGAAAAGGTAAATCGTTGATGACGAGTAAAAGGGTAAGGACAAGGACGAAACATTAGAGATAGAAATACAAAATTCATGAAACAAAAGAGACCATAATCAACTTCATCCCTTGTTTGTTTCAAACAAAACCCTGCACTTTTCATACCCTGCATAATATTAACTAAAATAAAAGTAATTGGAAGAAAGAGAAACTCACCTAAGTCCCCATATATTGGCTTTTGATGCCAACAACACCATTAGAAAATTGAACATAGGGAAAATATTCATCCAGTTTGATAGCTTTTTTCATCGGTTTTCATCGTTCAAAAGTCACACTATTTCTGATCTCAAAAAAAAATAAAGGCTTATCTTGCAAAAGGATCCCTTCTGGTTGGTCTGAAAGGGCTATATGCTGCTTCGATTTTCTGGCGGAGATTGAACTTGTCAGCAATTAGTGGCCTAACATCTTCCACTGAAGCTAAACTTTCCAAAAAGGGCAGTAAAGAAAGTAGCTCTCTATCTGTCCGATCATCGAACCAGCTTTCAATCGGTATGCCATTGTCAATCTGAAATCCAAATGCCTGAGAAATAAAGACAAGATTAATAATGAGAAAACACAATCACTCACTATTGTGTAGTTCTAGTCAAGCATTCATAAACACCATCTAGCACCAGTTGCTCATTTGACCAAACACACTTGGCATAAGACGCGAAGAAAAACAGGCCTTTTTATGGTGGCACCACCCAACATTTTTTGTGACACCACCATAAAACATTCGACTTTTGAAAAGTATGTTCAAGAACATAGAATCAACTTTAAGAAAGTTGATCCTCACAATCGACCGTCTAAAAGTCGATGCTAGGCCGACTTTAAAAATAGTCCATTGTAGGCGTGTAGTGCCACTGGAGACTCCAAAAAGAAACAAAAAAAAAAAGGAAGCAGTTCCAATTGAATAAAGGAAAAAAGAAATTACCTGAGGAGAGTTGTCGATTATAATGACATGGGCTAAATCACGACCAAGGACTGTTAGATCTTTCAGGTAATTTCCATTCACAAAAACGCAGGACTCGCGGAACACGCGATGACGAAACACTTTCCTCTTTGGATCAAGAACATTCAAAAGCTGCTCAGCATAAATGCCCTGGCTAGCTGTGAAAATGATAACCTCAAAAAGACCATGTACCCTATCCATAAAAGCTCTCAAATGAGGACGAGCGCGAACAAAAACTGTATGGTCTTTCATGTTGAAATCGACAGTAAAGGTGAAATCTGCATCATCGCAAGGTTCCAGGGTAGAATGCACCAATGTCTCTGTCAATTACAATTCATTGTAAGCAATGGAATTCAACAATACACAACAATCAGAAGCAACTAGAAACAGTACGGATTGCCACGTAAAAACATAAACTTGTATCTTTTCTTCAAATTTCCACGTTTATAGATGATTCACTGAAACTACAAAAAGAGCAACATATCTGACTTCAATTAAAGCAAAGAAGAACACAGTAGGACATATTACCGTCCAAGTCAAGAACAAGGGTAGTTGAAGGGCAGCTCCGTGTTTGTTTTGGCAAAAGCACGGGCCGGAAGGCTGGTACAACAGATGACAAATCCGGCAAGGTCTTCATGAAGAAATATGGGTCGAATTCAAGCTCTTCAAGTTCCTCTTCGTCAACACATCCGTCAGCAGACAAATGGTCTTGATCATATTCATCCACGCATTCTAACTTCGAATTTTTCATGGAAAAGTAAACTGCTGAAATATCAGACATATCACCACCCGCACCTGTGAACCAGTAGCAGCAGACAGAAACCTTGTAAAGAGAAGAAAAAGCCAACTAGCAATTTAAGTTCGAAACTTTAGGCATTTACGGTACATTACCTTGCCATGCAACATTAGTATCCTCGGTAAAGTCCCTCTCTTCAATATCAATAGCATTTTCACTAAGAACGTCTAATTGCCTGGTATCAGTGAAACCATCCCGACAAGGCCGGTCTTCATGATGGAAGTCTTTCAAGAAATGTAACCAATATAAGATGGATCATAAGTTACAAAATAAATGCGTGCAAGTGATTAACAAATACTATTATATATGTATGCTGTAATAGTATAAAGTGTTCATCGAGAAGTATTGAATCGCATAAATTTCTACCTCCTTTTGCTGTTTCACCTCCAAGAGTCCTAGAAATGCGATAGGCAGGCGAAAACATAGTTCCAACCACCTCATGGACTAAATTATCATCAAAACCCTGCAGCATATTTTCTTGTATCCCTCAATTCAGTAATCACAAGGCAAAAGATGTACTCACTACAAGAGATATTTTCAGTTGTAGCTACGAGTATATCCAAAAAGGATGCATATTATGAACAGTAATGGATCAATTACGGCCGTAAACAACAAGATTCCATATTAATCAAATTAAACGAAATTACTTCAAATATTACCTTAATATTAGTTGAATCACCGTTGCATTCAGAAGTTACATCACGAACACTACACATGGTAGTAGTATCATTTTTTACCGTCTCAAAAGTAGCATTCAAATCTGTTGCAGGAAGACATTCCTTGTTTTTAAGAACACTCCTGGCTGAAGCTACAGTATCAACAAAAAACAAATTATTCAAATTGAGTAACCGAAAATCCAGAACTTTATCCATTGTCCAGTTTTTGAATTGAAAACTAGAGTATCCATATAAACTCTACAGACAAAGGTGAACTTGATAAAACCATCAAATGCATACAAGCAATCCGAACACATCACTTATCAATCTTCCTTGTATAATGGTTTCTCTGACAGGTTTAACCTTTTCCTAATCTGACTGCAAGTTGAAATTTACGCACCAAATCTTAAACCATTTAAAAAGTTACAAAATTCCTCACAAAACAATAGACCAGTGAAGTAAACGTTTGAGAAATGATGACAGAACATAGATATGACACCTTTTTATAGAATACTATCATATGCTATGGACAGACAATATATAAATACAAATAAAAACATAAAGGCAGCCTGGTGCATTGTGTGCATGTAAGAGACTACTAGTGTTAGTTTAACACACTAATGCATAAAAATTCACTTTGTCGACCGTTATAGGCTATTAGGCTGTCCTTCAACACAAGAATGAGCAGTAAGATACAACACTAAAATCAATCCAGTGTGGTGGAAAGAATTATAGATTCCACCCCCATAATTTGTGAACTGAAACACAAAATCAAAACACAAACTATAATACAGCAAAAAGCTGTAAACCACCACCTATGTAGATTGTGCGTCTCCCTGAATCGTTCAATACAAAGCCTGTCATGTTGTCTAACCTTAATGAGGTTCCTAACATACAACACAAAATACAGCATAGGAGCCAATGTTCATTCCAATTCCACAACATAGAGAAAGCATTCCCAGCTTGGAACTTACAGAGTATTTGCTTACTTTGCTTTCTGACGGAAGATGTGATTAGGTCCTGAGCTTCCTTTGCTTCCGGGTGCCTATTTTCCGATACCTTCCTCTGGCGCACTGAAGCTCTAGGACTGGCAATGTCAACAGACTTCTTCACAGCAACTTTCTTCTTGCGTTGCATCTTCAATTCAAAGAGGCATACACCCTGTAAAATGATACTTTACACCAAGTACCTGCATGAGATGTGCAATCATCAGTTTTCCTAGCAGCTGCACAAGAAATCCAAATTACACCGTAAGTGCAAACCGTCTATAAGTATGCTACTTCTTTGCATTCACTCTTCAAACTATGTATTTTAGGACACTGTGCCACATTGTATACAATTAGTTTCTGTGTGAAGTTGTAAATAGCAATCATATGTTTTACTCCACCAGAATGATATACATAGAGCAAAAGAACCCTTTAGAACAAGTGAACAACAATCAACTTTACAAAGGAGATGGACTCCCTTCTCAAATTCTAGAACCAGCTGTAGCAATTGATTTTTTTTTTTAATGGGACAGAATATTAATTAAAATACAAAATTAGGACAAGACTTTGGTTAAAATGCCAACAAAAGTAAATATATTCAAAAAAATCGTAAAAAAAAAGTAAATTTATTTAAAAAGAAACATGATATCATTCTCCGATTAGTTGTTGAATAGAGTATGACAAATCCACAACCTGCCGGAGATATAGACGCCGGTAACAAAACCAAAAAAGTAGCCGGAAAATGTTCAAGCCGGGAGTCCGACTAAACATGCATCAGCAGCTCTAGCATCAAAATCTTTAAGACTGGCTATACATAGCATGCAGAAAACAAAATCACCCGAATCTTGCTGCTTCCACAAATAAATTTAAATTCAGAAATTTGAAGTTTAAAAAGAAATAATTTGAAATTAAGACTCAAATAGAAGACAGAAAAAAGAACAAAAGAAGGAACAATTCAGCTGAGCTGAAATCAAGTCTACACACAGTCAAACCTCGAAGAATCTTCAACGGCTACAAAGAATCATCAGAAAGTGAAGGGAGCTTAAAGCTTCGAAATTAGCTTAACAGCTGAAGAAAAAATACAGGGAGAAAAAATAAAGAAGGATTAGAAATTGAAAAACTAGGGTAAAGCTTGAACACCTGCAAGATTATTAGCAAGCTCGAATGTGAACGTTGAGGTTTGTTTTCCCTCCGGAGACAAAACAAACGAGTAAATAGGAGAAATTGAGGAGAATAATTAATAATGGAGTAAAATTAGAATATGTATTATCGGACAGGGAAACAAATAGAGGGAAGAAAAGGCCGGAATTTATTTCGGAGGAAATTTCAAGAGAATTTTATTTACGCCCAATAATTTCACAGGCTTTTTTCAAAAAAATAATAGTTTCACAGGCTGCGTTTATCATATTTTCTCACATTTAAAAATCAATTCTTTTAACCAAGTCGTTTGGCTCAAGTGATAAATGATTTGAGAATGCCTAAAAATGTCACCGATTCGATTTTCCTCTGAGGTGGCATGTTGAAAAAGCTCTTGGTCTTGCCATTTTGACTATTGCTTAATATATATTTACTTATAAAAAACCTCGATCATTCTAAAAAAACTCAAAATCTTCAACCCCAATATTTTATTACGTGTCTTAATATATATTTTCTTTTAAAAAACCTCGATCACATTCTAAAAAAACGCTTAATATATATTTACTTATAAAAAACCTCGATCATTCTAAAAAAACTCAAAATCTTCAACCCCAACTTTTAAAAAATCTCGATCATTCTAAAAAAACTCAAAATCTTCAACCCCAATATTTTATTACGTGTCATTTTGACTTTTTTACATTGTGTCATTTTGACTAATTTTTATTTGCTTAATATATATTTGTTTTTAAAAAACCTCGATCATTCTAAAAAAAACTCAAAAACTTCAAACCCAATATTTTATTATGTGTCATTTGACTTTTTTACTTTGTGTCATTTTGACTAAATTTTTATTTTTTACATTGTGTCATTTTGCCTAAAAAATGAGAAGTCTCTTAATATATATTTGCTTTTAAAAAACCTCGATCATTCTAAAAAAAACTCAAAATCTTCAACCCCAATATTTTATTATGTGTCAAACTCTGCATTCACGACCCGGGCCGAACTCCGAATTAGTCGGACCAGTGGGTTCCGGATACCGAGGGCTTTAAGCAAAAAAAAAAAAAAAAAAAACAATTCGTTCTTCTTTTTTTTTAGGGGAAAATCAATTATTTCCAGGGTTGAACAAATTAACCGGAAACCAAACCATCAGGTTGAACCAAACTAGTCCAAACTGCAAAAACCTAAACCATGGTTTTTTCTTGGTTTTTGTATTGTAAAAAACCAAACCATGAAAAACAATTTGATTTGATTTTTTAAAATAAAAACCGGACCAAACCGGGTGTATATATATATATATGTGTGTGTGTGTGTGTGTGTGTGTGTGTGTGTGTGTGTGTCCGTGTGTTTTAATATGTGTATGTTTTTGTATATATATATATATATATATATATATATATAATATTGATTATGGGGCGTTTTAATCAAAGTCGGTTCTCACAATACACACACAAAAAGTCGGTTCTACAGTAGTGCACATATAGAGTGGTGCACGAGTAGATTAGGTGTGGTTCAAATAAAATCTTCATTAATTATCACTACATGTAAATAAGTAATCTCTCACATCATTGTCTATTAATACTTGTGCCCTAAGTTTGGAAGCAACAGCTTTCCAAAAACCATGGGTGTTAGACATGGTTTCAGATGGTCCAATCCAAGTCTTTTCAACAGTTGTGATGAATAATATGTGTGTGTCAGATGCAACTCATTTTCATCCTTTGATACCTGCATCCCCAAGAAACGTGAAACAAGTCTAATGTCCTTTAGAGAAAACTTGGTATTCATTAGATTAATAAATTTTTGAATCAAAGAAGGTGAACTTATTGTTAACAAATTATCATCAACATATACCAATGCAAACAATACTTGATTACCCATCTTGAACATAAACAAAGAGGTATATGATACAATTCGAGCAAAACCCCAACTAAGCAGTTGATTCCCGAGAGCTTCAAACCATGCCCTAAGAGCATGCTTTAAGCCATACAAATCTTTGTTAAGTCTACAAACATATCATGGTCTTTTTGGATCTTCAAGCCCTTTTATTTGAATCATATACACTGGTTCTTAAAGAGGAACATTCAGAAAGGCATTATTTATGTTAATTTGATAAATTGGCCAATTCATAGATACTACTAAGGCTAAAACAATCATGAGAGTGGAAGACTTTGCTATATGTCCCACGCCCACCGTTGAAAATAAATTTGAAAGTTCCACTAATCCTTTGTCTCACCTAAGCTGACATTTCTCCCATTCTCTTCCTTCTTGCCAAAATAAACGGGATCATCTTTTCCCACGCACGCATTATTCTGAATCAATATGAGTAAGATGTTGAGTGCTTTTTATACTCAATACCAATCAGAAAGCAGAGTTCATATATACTCTGACCCAAATTTGGGCTGAACCATTTACAATATTTTGTCTAAATCCGAATCAGAATAAGTATGAGCTTAAAAGATAATTTGAAAAAAAAAAATGTGGTTAAGACATTTGCAGTGTGAAAATATATCCACAAGAATAAAGGAGCATTTATCATACACCATATTACTTATGCACCCCACCCGAACCGTTTTTATGAAAGCCAATTCTTGAAAAAATCGACTTTTGACGATCGATTCAACATGTTGAATTATAATTACGATGCATCAATAAAATTGATATAATGCAAATAAAGGCTCACAACATAAAATATGACCCACCTTCATCCTTTAATTCTTAAATCCACATTCAACCCTACATCCTAAAACCCCCATCCTCCCTTTAGAAATCGTATTTTTCAAATATTGAGTACGATTTGATAATGAGGGGGAAAAACACAGTTTTATCACACTCTTTTTGCCTTAAAACGTGTTTGGTCTTTAATCAAAAACAACTTTTAAAATTGAGGGTTTTATTCCTCTAATTTCTATATATTTTATGAGGTTGTTCAAAGAAATTATTAGGTCATTAGTAGAAGAAAACAAAAAAGGTATAATGGTTTTCTTGAAGAAAAAAAGGAATCAATTAAATTTATTATAATAAAATAAACAGGTAGTTGTTCAGTCAAAAAGCTTGATGATTGTGGGTGACTCAGAAGCTCTGAAATTATCCTATATATTTCAATGGAGCAATAGATGACTTTTAGAGAAAAAAATAGTACCACCTCCGTCCCATAAAAAATCTTATATTTTTAAAATTAACTATTTAATAAAAATAGTTTATTTAAAAATTTAATAAATCATTTAATGTATTTTTTTCAAACACCCCCTATCATAGTATTTAATGTTTATATATTCATTTCATATTTCAAAACAGCATTTATTATTTGATAGAGACATATATATCCGTCACTATTTAAAATACAACACATCAATTATTTTTTTAATATGTGTGCCCCACAAAAAGTGGACATTTTTATGGGACGTAGGTAGTACAACAGGGTTTAGGTTAGTTTTTTTCTTTTTTTACAGAGACGAAAGAGACACACACTCATTAAACTACGCCCCAAGCGGGGTTCGAAGCGTGGTCTCCTTACTGGTCTCCCGAAGCGGGGCGTAGGTTAGTTAAATTAAACATTGTTGTTTTATTTATTGAAACAAAGGAGAAAAAAATTACATAATTAGGAAATATAACACTTTTGAATTATTTTTCATTACCCGAATACCCAAATATATTTATAGGGAATAGAATTAAAAAAACAACAATTTTTTTTTTCTTTTTCATTTTCAAAAACTCATATTTTTTATCTATATCTTCAAAGGTGATAAAAAGTTCACCGACTTTTTTTCTTTTTATTTTTTCATGCTCTTTTGAGACTTGGTTCGATTTCATTACATCGTTTCGTGATATTCACTGTCGAAATTTACTTAATGAATATCGTCAGTGAATCCCAAAAAACAATAAATTTCGAATAATAGTGAATTTCGACAGTCGGTTTTTGGAATTACGTCGGAATATGGTGGATTTTGTCTCAATATAAAGAGTATGAAAAATTAAAAAAAATTGGTGAAAGAATTTTCAAATTAGGAGTCGTAGATTGAAAGACATAATTATTTAAAAATGATGGATGAGAGAGAAAATGTGTTGGATTTTTTTTTTATACTTGTTTATAAGGACTAGTTTAAGTACTTAATAGCATTTATGACACTAAGGGATCTTAATTGTTTATAAGGACACAAAATGAGTAACTATACACCTTTTTTTTTCTTTCTTTTTCCTGGAGCGAAATTTTTTTTTCATCTTTCTGGACGCGTTTTTTTTTATAGCCGGTTTTTTTTTCCAGTCTGTGATTTTTTTTTAACGCTAAAGAGACATCGCGGTGTCTCTTTATCACGGTGTCTTGCATCGGGGGTGTCTCCGCATCGGGGGTGGTCACTGCATCGCGGTGTCACTTCATCGCGTTGTCTCTGCAATGCGGTGTCACTTCATCGCGGTATCACTTCATCGCGGTGTCTCTGCAATGCGGTGTCACTTCATCACGGTGTCTCTGCATCGGGGTGGTAACTGTATCTCAGTGTCACTTCATCGCGGTGTCTTTGCATCGCGTTGTCTCTGCATCGCGGTGTCTTTTAATCGCGATGTCTCTGCATCGTCAAATGATATAACATCGCGCTGTCTCTGCATCGCGGTGTCATTTCATCGCGGTGTCTCTGCATTACGGTGTCTCTGCATCGGGGGTGGTCACTGCATCGGGGGTGGTCACTACATCGCGGTGTCTCTGCATCGGATGTGGCCACTGCATCGATGTGGCCACTGTATCTGGGGTGGTCAATGCATCGCGGTGTCACTTCATCGAGGCGTCTCTGCATCGGGTGGCCACTGTATCGTGGTGGTCAATGCATTGTGATAGTCATTGCATTGGAGGTATCTCTGCATCGAGGTGTCTCTGCATCGTGGTGTCTCTGCATCGGGGGTGGTAGCTGCATCGCGGTGGTCAATCCATCGGGATGGTCACTGCATCATGGTGATCACTGCATCGCGGTGCTCAATGCATCGTGGGTCACTGCATCGCGGTTGTTAGATCATTGCGGGGTCACTTCAGCGCGGTGTCTCTACATCGCGGTGGTCACTTCATCGCGGTGGTCAATCATCACGGAGGTCACTGCATCGCGGTGGTCAATACATCGGGTGGTCATTGCATCATGGTGGTCAATTCATCGGGGTGGTCAATGTATCATGGTGGTCAATGCATCATGGTAGTCAATGAAAAAAAGAAAAAATAAATTTTCACCGTCCAGAAAAGAAAAAAAAATACCACACTTTCAAGTTACAACCTTCAGGGAAAAAAATTTATAAAAAAAAACAAAACAAAACACAACAACAATAGCATGTGTTTCAAAAAAAAAAAAAAAAAAAAACCAACACATTCAGCGTCTCGTTAAATATTCAAACAACACACTCAAATACCCTTTTTTTTATTTTTTTCATTAAGGGTATTTGAGTCTATCTATCTAATTTGTGTCCTAATAACCAAATAAGATTCTTTAGTGTCCTATTTACCTAATTAAGTGTATTTTGTGTCCTTTTGGACCCTTGCCCCCTTTTTTTTTGGGAAAGGTGTCCCACCCCCTCTTTTTTTATAATAATTTTGTCATTTATGCAAAAAAAATTAAAATGTGTTATATTTACTAATTTATAAATATTTTTGTCTTTCTTCTTAATTTCCTAAAAAAAACGATGTGTTGATACTTGATAATATCATTCAAGAAAAAGTAATAATACAAACTCAATTGGTTAAATCCCAACAAAGTCTCCTTAATCAATTTTGCTCGAAAGATAGTACTAACTCCGTCCCAAAATATAAGTTCGTTTAGTTTTTTTTTGGTCTTATAATATAAACCTCTTTAATAACGAAGAAAGCATTTATTACATTTTTCTCATTTTACCTCCCATTTATTATCTACCCACCCACTTTTTATTGCTCTACATTAATGATAATTGAAGGTCATTTTAGACTTTTCTATCAAAATTAATAACATATAGCCAATTTAACAAACTTTTTAAATCTGTGTGAAAAAATCAAATGTACTTACGTATATTTTGGGACAGAGGTAGTATCAAGTATCAACACAGGATAGTACTATTTTGCTAGTTGGTGTGCGAAGTACAAATTTCTCCTTAAATCCCAAATGTACTTGGACTAATGTTTCCTCGTAGTCAAGATAATGTGTAATGTTATTATCATTGATGATTGTCTGAAATCGTTTGAAATGATCTAACCATTGATTTTGCTGAATCTGATGATAAAATGCGTGTAAAACGAAAAAATCGTTAGTGGTTCCTATCTTCAGAAAACCCTCTGATTTTCAAGTCGGTGTTTGGCCGTAAGATGTAATTCTTTGTGTTAAATTGCGTATAATATTAGTAAGTAAAATCATACAATGAATGTGAGGAAGAGTACAATTGATATTGTGAAGTGTGAACCTTACTGGAGCTGATAGTCCAATCACCGGTCATAGCGTGACCGAGGAAGTTATTCCAGTTTGTAGTAAATCGATGTCCAAATACATGTTGAGAACGAGGTTTGATGAGGGTCGAAGTAAGTCTCGCCACATGTCATCTTTATATTGGCTTACCATTCAATAAAGATATAGAAGCAATAGCTAATAAAGGCCAGGAACCTTAGAGTTTAACAGAGAAAGCGGACATGAACCCCATGTGGGAGGTCAGCTCGGCCCAAGCGTAGGTCTCTAACTCCAGGTACGAGCTCGGCAGAAACTTCTTCACCAGCCACCGCAGGTCGGCCCGGGCTTGATAAAGAGGAGTTGCTCCAGTCCGGCCATAGTAGCCTTGGGGGCTCAACGCAGGACGTACAGAGCAACCCCGGCTGTTAGCCCATGTGCTGAACAGCTAAAGATAAATAAGGAAAGAATCTTGAGTCATAAAGACTTTGATCCTGACATTTAAATATGTCTATAATTATCCCTAAATTATAGGGATTTGCGTGTATTTATCCTTAGGGAATAAATAATAATATAATTCCTTGTAGAACAAGGAAAGGGATGAGACGTCCCCTATATAAACAACCCTAAGGAACTATGAAAGACTTGATTCCTGAAACATAACAGGATACGTAGGCAACTTAGGAAGATACCCAAGCTCAGTCTAAAAATCACCCAAAAAACCATCCCTTGTTCATATTCTTCTTGATTTATGCCCTTGATTCAATTACCCCTAGATTAAAAGGCTTGGATTTATTAATAATGGGCGAGATCCAGCATCGTCAATTAGCGCCAGAAGGAGGGCCTTCTACCGGTAATGGATCGAGGTTGTTCGTGATCAAGTTAATGGCAAAAACATGCCAAAACCGTAGTCAGATCGGAGGCTTAGTGCCAGATATTTCACCGTTGGAACAAGAATTCCACCGTTCAGATTGAATAAGAAGGAGGGACGAATAAGCCCTCCAAATTTTGTGCCGATCGGAGTCTATTTAGATATCCGATCTTCTCCGGGATGTTGCTATTGTACCACCAAAAACGCAGCAGTCACCAGAAACACAGCAACCAGATCGCAGGCTTATTGCTAGAGATTTCACCATTGGAACGAAAATTCCACCGTTCATATTGAATAATAAGGAGGGACGAACAAGACCTCCAAATTTCGTGCCGATCGGAGTTTGTTTAGATTTCCGATCGTCGCCGGAAATTTGCTGCTGTACCAACAAAAAACGCAGCAGTCACCAAAAACGCAACAGCCAGATCAGAGGCTCATTTCTAGAGATTGCACCGTTGGCACAAAAATTCCACCGTTCAGGTTGAAGAATAAGGAGGTACAAACAAGCCCTCCAATTTTCGTGCCGATCAAAGTCCGTTTAGATGCCTGATCGTCCCCGGAAAGATGCAAAGGACAAACTCTCTAAGTCTGCAGGACAGACAGTTTAACATGAGCTCTGCAGGTCGGGCTCATGGATGAGCTCTCTGGCTCCAAGATCCGAGCTGAGCTCTCAAACTCTCCAGTATGAGCTCTCTAAACGAGCTCTCTAATTACATGCTCTCTATCAGCGAGCTCTCTCATTACAAGTTGTCCAGGTACGAGCCCTCATTGAATTTCCTTCCCATTTTTACAACTTAAATGATCCATCTTATTTTGGAACTCACCCTACCGAACATGGCGGATCGAACTATCTTATTTTGGAACTCATCCTACCGAACATGGCGGGTCGAGCTATCTTATTTTAGAACTCTCCCTACCGAACGTGGCAGGACGAGCTTTTCTTATTAGTACATCATAAGACCGTCCGCTTAATAGCACAACATCATATTCTATAAGACCGAGCTCGACTCGGCATAATATTTGGAGCTCAATCTCGAGCGATCTTCTATAAGACCGAGCTCGGTTCGGCATCACATTTGGAGCTCACCTTGACCGAATCTTTTATAAGACCGAGCTCGGCTCGGTATCATATTTAGAGCTCTCTTGAGCGAATCTTTTATAAGACCGAGCTCGGCTCGGCATCATATTTGGAGCTCACCTTGAGCGAATCTTTTATAAGACCGAGCCCGCCTCGGCAACAGACCGAGCTCGGCTCGGAATCTTTTCTATAAGACTGAGCTCGGCTCAGAATCATATACGAGCTCTTCAGATCTTCACATAAGAGCTCTTCAGATCTTCATATACGAGCTCTTCAGCTCTTCATATACGAGCTCTTCAGATCTTCATATACGAGCTCTTTCGCTCTCCAGATACGAGCTCTTCATCTCTTCATATATGAGCTCTTCAGCTCTTCACATACGAGCTCTTCAGCTCTTCATATACGCGCTATTCAGCTCTCCATATACAAGCTCTTCAGCTCTCCATATACGATCTCTAAGGCTCTTCATATACGTGCTCTTCAGCTCTCCATATACGAGCTCTTCGGCTCTTCATATACGAGCTCTTCAGCTCTCCAGATACGAGCTCTTTAGCACTTCATATACGAGCTCTTCAGCACTTCATATACGAGCTCTTCAGCTCTCCAAGTACGATTTCTTTTATTATACACTCTCTATTAACGAGATCTTCAGCAGGAATCACAAACTAAGCTCCGTAAGTCGGACTCATCAGAAAATTACAAGTCTGCAGGACAGACGATCAGAACTGAGCTGCAGGTCAGACTCAGGAAAGTTTGCAAAAGACAAACTCATTAAAGTTCACAGGACGAACTAGCTGAGATCCACAGGTCGGACTCAGCCGATTTAAAATAATGTTTGCATAGGACAAACTCACCAAGTCTGCAGGACAGAAGATCAGAACTGAGCTGCAGGTCAGACTCAGAGTGTTTATGAAGTACAAACTTACTAAGTCTGCATGACAGACGACCGGAACTGAGCTACATGTCAGACTCGGGAAAGTTTGCAAATGACAAACTCATTAAAGTTCGCAAGATGAACTAGCTGAGATCCGCAGGTCGGCCTCACCCGATTTAATATAAAATTTGCATAAGACAAACTCACAAAGTCTGTAGGACAGACGATCAGAAATGAGCTGCAGGTCAGACTCAGAATGTTTGCAAAGTACAAACTTACTAAGTTTGCAATGAACAAACTCATTAAAGTTTGCATGATGAACTAGCTGAGCTCCGCAGGCCGGACTCAGTCAAAATTATTAGGTTTGCCGAGCAGACCAACTGAGCTCCGCTTGAACTAAGCTCTGCAAGTTAGATTCAATAAGTTTGCAACAGTCAAACTTTCTAAGTCTGCAGGACAGACAACAAATTGCAGAGTCCTGCAGGTAAGTTCCAGAGGCAAAAATCTACACACGCTACTAAGTATGCAATACAAAAAAACTATGAGTTAATGCATGGAATACTGGGGGGCAAGACACCCCACTGCGGATCAGAGTACTTCGTTTCTATTCAGTGGACGTGGTTATTGGCAAGAACTTATTGAATCCATCGTTTGGGCTCATAATAAATTAAAAGTTGCTCCTGCTACTCAGCCGAGAGCCCGAGCATTGTACAAGGGCGTCTTTGTAGGAGTAACCCATTACCTTCGGGTGGAATTGCCACGACATGGGCATTCTTCTTAGCAAGAATTATTGCAGTAGGATAATGGCTAGGAGGATTTGAAAGACATTATGGTATTAAGATTTCCAAGGTTTAGCCAAGGATTAGCTCAAGACCCCACTACTCGTCGTATTTGGTTTGGTATTGCTACCGCGCATGACTTCGAGAGTCATGGTGATATTACTGAGGAACGTCTTTATCAGAATATTTTTGCTTCTCACTTCGGTCAAGTGCTGAAAATAAAATCAAGGCAAGAGAACTTGTAAAAGTTTGCATATATTAAAACTTGCAAAAAACTTGCATATATTAAAACATTGTACAAGAATAAGTTGGAAGCTTTTCTCCAAAGTCTACAGAACAGACTCCAAAGTTTGAGCTCCGCAGGTCGGACTCGAAAGCTTCCGCTCCGCAAGCCGGACCCAAAAAGTTTGCTTAAGTCTACTGGACAGACTTCAACTTTCAGTACTCCGCAGGTCGGACTCAACAAATTTTGCAGGTCAAACTCATCGAATTGAGCTCCGCAGATAGGGGTCACCAAGTTTGCAGGACAAACTCACTCAGTCAGCTAGACGGACCAAAGTATGAGCTCTCTAGCTCAGCCTCCGTATAGTTTGTAGACCAAACTTCTTTAGTTCGTAGACAAACTCAAACTGGGCTCCGCAGGTCGGACTCGTCAGAAAACCAGTCCGCAGGACGGACTCGAGCAATAATCCACAGGACGAATCCAAATTTCAGAGCTTTGCAGGCCGGGCTCGTTATGTTTGCGGGACAAAGTTAGTTCGCAGATGAACTCAAACCGAGCTCCGTTGGTCGGACTTCTCGAGAAAAAAAGTCCGCAGGATGGATTTAAATTCAGAGCACTGGATGTCAGGCTCAATGCGTTTGCAAAGTTGAGCTCCGCGGGTCGGTTTAACAGCCAGTCTACAGGTCAGACTCGCGCAAATCCGCATGTCAGATAAATATTTTGGGCTCCATGTGTCAGGCTCGGTAACTTTGCGAAGAAAACTTCCTAAGTCCCTAAAGGGACCCGAGCTGAGCTATATAGGTCGGGCTCGTAAAAATACAACGAAGCATAAACGAAATACAAGTTCAAAAACCTAAGAAGCATTAAGGGCTGAGTTCTGTCTAGACTCTGTAGCAGGAGTAGGATTCTCCACAGAAGCATTGACCTGAGGCAGCTCGGCAAGAGCCGTTGAAGCAGAATCAACAGCCGCAGAAGGATCTAAATAAGGAGCTGCAGCAACGTTCTCAAAAAACCATTCTACTTCAAAAGACGTGGGCACGAATAACAGCGTCATAACACTAACTCTGCCACCTGGCAGAGAAGGCCATTGTAAAATTCTACAAGTCTAGATGACAGTGGCCGAACAACACCTCTGACAGATCCAGCCTCACAACGAGTTGTTCAGTGAGATCTGGGGGGCTTATGATGAGGGTCGAAGTAAGCCTCTGTTAGGAAATCTACGCAGGAACGCAGCGGAATTCAAAAATTCATTTCCTTTGACCTGGATCGACTTCGTTTAAGCAACAAACATATAAAACTAGTAGACGGTGGTTACCTTGCTTGATCTAAAAGATCGATGTTTCGACCGTCTAAGGAGAGTAGTGATGCACGGAGCTGCCCAAGTGTTCGGCCTCTACCGGTGATCCACACTAACAGCCCGCCGGAATTCCATCATGGATTGCTACTAGAAAAACTGAGTTGCTAGACCGACATTTTCTCTCTCTTAAAACTCTCTATAAGAAGCTCTCTATTTTTCATAAGAACTATTAGCTCTTGGAATTGTGATCGATGTACAAAAGAGCTAGCCAAGCCCTCCTTTTTATAGGAGTACCTGCGCCCCATCATAACCCAATCTGATTGTGATTAGCTTCGAGTAGATTGATGAGAGAGAAAACATTTTCCTAATAAAATAAGGAAAATCCATTTGATTGATTTATCTCATTAATATTCAATATCTTATATTAAATATATTTTCAAGATATATATTGACAATATCTTATGTTGAATATATCTTTATCTTTTTACCATAAATCAATTTACACATGTGTGCAAATCTATATTCATTAATATCTAATATTAATATTGTGGTAATCTTATTAAATATATTGCACAACTCAAATGTATCCTATACACCAAAAGATTGGCGCCACATTATTAGCCAAAATCACGTGGCCACATATATCTAATATATATTTAGTTAATCAACATAATTAATATCTTGTATTATAATTATTCATAATAAATAAATACCATTATATTAATTTACCACTATAGCATTTATAGTACGAGATAAATTCTTTACTTATTTGGTCATCAACTATAACCACATTTTAATCCGGCTAGATGTTCTTATGTGTGTGACCCGATAGGCTTCCGAATATGTTGGCCGTAGGCACAAAGTGCAAATTACGAAAATTCCCTTCATACCTAACGATCACGGAATAGCGTCTAGCAATACACCGTGACCCCCAATCATCGGAAGAGTCAAATGCAATGACTACTACCTTTCATGTGAAACAGTTACCGTGTAACTTACAACCCTATCGCTGTAATAATATCCATACGATCGTATCTCGAGTGTCAATACATTAACGATCGTATCTTATAATCTGGATATCATGCTCTCTCGAAATAACACATTTACTCCCACTTTGAAAAGATTCACGAGAGCTAGACATTCCGCATAAGAAGGCCATTTCGGATATTCAATCTCAATCATAGGATACGCAATTCCCGAATGAACTAACATATATTCTCCACATGCTTCAGTATCACACCCAATCACTCCTGCATGATTTCCCCGCGGATAGGGGAAATCTCAATAGTGTCAAAGCATGACAATCCACACTGTGATGCCATGAAGACTCTTGTCTTAAGGATAATTACACAACTGCCACATAGTGCGGCACTTAATGTAAGTGGGTCAGTCTAACGTACGCATTCTCTAATACACGTCCACGTACAGTCCAAGTGTCTCTACACTTTGATAGACGAGATCTATCCCTGCCCTTAAAGACAGAAAACATCTAATACGTTCTAGCCTGTTCATACTATCATGCCCTGTTTATTAGTACATCAGCCTAGAGACATTTAAGCATCAAACTTATTAAAGTGATTAGAGATCTCATCAACCATAATCGCCTATCATGGTTTCTCTATCAGAGTTTAATACTAAGGACGTTATCATATAACAATTCATAATTGGTTCTTTAAAAGAACATATATATGACAACAGAAAAGCCATTTAATATATGTATAAACATAAAGAAATAGTAGAAATGATCCGACCCGGTCGGATCTGGTCCAACCCGATTGGGTTTAGGACACTATTTCAACAATCTCCCACTTGGCCTAAAACCAATCACTCGTATACACAAGACCAAGTTGAAACACAAGAATCTCATGCAATACTCGCAACCAGCCCTAGCCGTGAACGGATCGCTATCTGTGGGGACTCAGACTATCTTCATATCATGCTCTAAATGATCAAGTCAAAGGAACCACCTCAACACACACATGAATCTCTGACGAGACCCTGGTCCTTTCTTCAAGTAATGAATCCACTTACTATATCAGCTATATAAAAAAGGTGGAAGAACCGCACAAGGTTCATGAATGAACCTTTTAGATCCATGTATTGCTCATGCTGCGCCTCTAAGGCACTACTGTGTTTTGGCTAAGTTGTAGAATTTACAGTGACCCATAGCCTAGAACATTTCCAGCTCACTGTATCACTTAATCAAAGTGACTGCATACCCAGACTGTAGCTCCTACTAGCCTTCATAAGACTCATGATACATGTCTGTATATCTACGTTTATTCGCTTCCAAGTTTCAATAAACTAGGAAACCATCCTTAACTTGTTTAAGGATATCCTCGACATTCACCAGACTTACTTTCATACTTGCTCATGACGGTTCATGGACAATGAACATCTGGCATTTTTTTATGATGGTTCCTATCACAGTAGGAAAGGAAACCTTCCATAAGCATCATATTTCACCTCATCTTTAGGACTAACATCCTAACATAGATAGATCTTGAGAACACCGGCTAGCAGTATCTCCTGTCGCGATCTATGCTAAACTCCTTTTAGCATCACATCTATATAGGTAAACTATAATCTAACAGCAGTTAAATCTTTCACTATAGATTCTTATTTCTAAAATAAGAACTGCTAATCCAGGTGCTTTCGTAAGGACCTTGAACTACCAAACATTAATTGACTATGATATGAGGTGATAATTCCCGAGAGAGATATCCAATACCTTACTCAAAAAATTGTAACACACTCCCACTATCCATCTTGCACATTGGACATATCCTTTCTTTTGACTAAATCAAACTCTTTGATTATCAAACAAAGAAATTGTCTAGAGAAATTTGTTTGAGTCCATAAATGGATCTTGTGGGCTCACATATCATATCATGTTATTGCCTATGAACATCGAGCTGTTTGCCCAATGTCTTCAACACTATCATATAGTCATGATGCGAAGTTACAACAAGCATAGTCTAAATAGAACTGAGCTCAGCTGACATCATAAAGATAATTACAAGGTTTACACCCCGTATCCTTCAGCCGTCACTATAGCCTTGTGGTAATCATATTACCATCCATGTCAGCCTTTCAGGGACATTCCCTCTAGGTAAGACAGACTAGGTTCGCAACCTGGTTGTCACTGATGGAATCTAATTCAGATATTATGGCTTTTGGCCAAATCTCTCAATCTTACCTTTCAAACATTCCTTCATTGGTCGTGAGATATTCATTCTTCAAGATGAACATACCAACAGCCTTTTCAGGCTTGAGGTTATCCACAGACTTATAGAACTTTTGTGTACACTGAGCAGTGTTCTACACCTCATCGCTATGCGGCGTCTGCTCACGTTCCAATGGTTGAATATATCTTTCTGGTTCTCAAACTCTTTTGAGATCTTATTTACTCCCACTGTCTCTTTTGGAAGAATCACTTCCTCTAGAAGATAGCATGTTTGAAGACAAACACCTTTTGCTCCGCGGATAAGTAAATAATATCTAGCGTACTTGCTAAGATATTCCACAAATTTGCATATGTCGTATTGGGCTCCAAGCCTTTCTGACATTGCCTATGAAAACTTCAAATCATCGGTTAAGATAGATTCGACATTATCCCCTTCTATATCTAATATGGAATTTATTCAACCTTTATTTTGGAACTCGGTTAAGTATAAGGGCATTATCCCAAAATGAGTAAGGGATACTTCGCATGGCTTGCGTCCCACCTTTATCATATAAAGTGTTGTTTCCATTTTAGGAACACAATCCAATTGCGTATCCCTAAAATGGTATCCTTCAAAGGGAAATCTTATTCCTTTCAGACAACTTCTGAAATACCCTTCAGGTATTAATTGCTTCAATCCAATTAAAGATTAATTCCTAAGTAGCTCATCAATCTCATATTCGTACTAGCTCGAACTTTTCGGGCTTACCGAATTATTGTACTTCACCAAGTGCATTCAACTATTTCTAAAAATAGTCATAGAGATTAATAACAATTATTTCTGGCATTAATTGTCATAAGCCAACAAACATCGGTATGTTCAGGCTCTAGACAATTTTTCTAGATTTATAACCTTTTCTTAAAAGGGTATTTTAGTCATCTTTAGATAAGATACGTATCACCCATATGATTCATAATCACGTGGTTCAGACATCATCTGAATGACATTTGATTATACATTTCTCTTCCAGAGAGTCGACATCTAGAACACTACAAATATCAAGGATAACAGCCATACAAATATTTAGTTGAGATTTTATCACATATATCAACCATATAGTGACATCAATCTAGTATGTTAGATTCAGTGACTTTCCAATTTTATCGGAATAACATTTATTCTTTACAATTGAATATGTCTACTAAATTCTAACAAATAATTGAAAGTATGTTCTTCATAAGAACCGGAACATAATAACATTTATTTAGTTCCCTTATCAGTTTACTACATCCAGAATATGGTAATTGTTACAACGTTTGCTTCACCTTCCATATATGTATTTAATCTTTCTAATTTAATCACACTTATAAGATATCATATATCTTAGAGTCGACTTTGAACTTAGATAGATTTATCCCAACTCACTTGCCTAGAATAGAAACTTCAATAAGTTCTCTATTCAAGCACATGCCCTAACTTCCTTTTTTTAATCCTTTAAGCACTTGTAAATAATTCTTAGTGTAGTCTTCATAAGGCTTAAGAAAGATCACAAGAGCTATATCTTTAATTTTCTTTCATAAAGAAAATCTAAAGTTTATTAAATAGTTTATTTTACCTTTGTATCGTATTTAAAACATTAACTATTTAATTAACCTTTAAACAATGATAAAAAAAATTAAGTCAATACTTAAATCTTACAATTTTGAAAGCAGCATTTCCAAAATTCGATGCGGTCATTCTTATTCAACATTTGAATTAATTGTCATCGTATGACAGAATGATCATATTGGATCGTATCCAACATATGATTAATTCATTAAAACTTATTTCAAGTGATTTAACCATATCGTGAGCTTCCGTTTTTCATTAATAGTTAAAGTCTTGGAGCACTGCATCAATTATGTAGTCTCCTTGTCTCTAACTACTATAACGGGGTTGCTCGTGTCATTGCTTATTTAAAAGGATTAAAATTACTTAACTATATTTGAAAACGTTTCTCAAAAGATAACAGTCATAATTTGGTCTTACTAATCGAGAATAAAAACATAAATATAAAGTTTGCTAAAAACTACAACATAAAAATAAAGATAAAGGAGTTTTGTTGTTTATACACGCAAAATAAAAAATGGTCTCTTTTGGTTTATGATTTTTCTCCCACTAGTCAACTACTCCCAATTGACTTTCAAGAATCTTTTCAGAATTCTTTAGTGGACAAGATCCCATTAAACTACCGCGACCTCATGTTTTGGCTGATGGGCCGAAAATAGTCTAATAGGTAAACAACTCTTTGTCAATCGTATCTTATACGACTCTTGTTGTTTGACTAGTCAACTCTTTGACAATTTTCATCCTATGAAACAGTCAAACTCTTGCCTCTAAAATCCAAACGACCCCGCTTTGGCTGGTGGCCGAGAAAATTCTTAGTCATGTCATAACCCCAATATTCATGAGATCTCATACGATCATATCTCGATAATAACGATATACCCGAGGTAGGTCAACCCCCTACTTTGGCTGATGAGTTGGGTCCGAACAAGGGCTCTTCACCGTCATTATAATATGGGGAGGCAATTTCGACTTGATTCTTTTGAGGTGGAAGTATTTTGTAAATTAATTCACTTAATTAATTTTAATTATGGTCTCATCAATAATATATCTATCTCTATAGACATACATCCTACATATTTATCTAGATCGTGCCTAGTCATGCATCTATCGTATCATATAAAATAAATACAAGCACAAAATAAATGCGTAAAGCAATCGGTAAGATCATAGACTTTTTCTAGGT
This sequence comes from Gentiana macrophylla, assembly GCA_026214975.1. Classification (NCBI taxonomy): domain Eukaryota; kingdom Viridiplantae; phylum Streptophyta; class Magnoliopsida; order Gentianales; family Gentianaceae; genus Gentiana; species Gentiana macrophylla. The sequence continues at coordinate 152,510,516 of CM047805.1, read as the reverse complement.
GCGGTTTCGAATACAAATTGACGAAACCGCGGGTCACAATCTAAAAGTAGCTGCAACCGCCAATAGGATCTTTAATGCTCCATTCTCCAATGGGATCTTTATTTTCGTTTTTCTTTGGTCTTCATCTTCCGCTCCATTCTTGTTACATAAATTTTATCTAATAAAATAAATACACCCACCGCACGCGGGGGAGCTAACGGGAATGGGATAATGCAGAAAATAAACTAGGTCACGTTCTTCATAACGGCCTAGGACAATTTTTAAACCAACAGAAAAATTAAATCATTCACATCTATCCTATCGGTCGAGTCCATGATCAATCAGGGTTCATATAATCATATTATATTTATTATATCTAATCCATACAATAACATCTTATGAAAAAGATAAAATTAAAATTTAACTAATTGCGTCTTAATTAATCAATTAACGTTTAATCTATTAAATAATTTTATCCAATCAATTAACTAATTAACATTTAATTAATTAAATGATTTTAATCGAAATAAAATTAACGATTAATTTTAAACCGATTACAATTTTAATTTTGATTAATTAGAACTATTCCAAAAATAAATCAAAATTAAAATTAGGTATCTTTGTTTCTTTCCTTTTGATTCATAATCAAAAGGGATGCCTTTGGTTTTCTAAACCAAAAGGCATCTCCTTTGCCCCTTTCCAAAATCAAAATTTTGAAAATGGTCTAGGCCTAGGCCTTTTCCAAAATTAAATATTTTGAAATATGTCTAGGTCTATTCCAAACAAAATTTGGGAAGGTCAGTATGTTGGTTTATGTGTCTCGCCACTTTCCAAAATCAAAATTTTGAAAGTGGTAGGCCTAGGCTTTTTCCCAAATCAAATATTTGAAAAACCCAGCCTATGCCTATGAATCATATTGAATCACAAAATACACAAAACAAAATTTGGAGATCCACCAGCTTTGACCGGTCAAACGATGCCGGCAGCAGGCTGCCCTGCCGCCACCGCCGCCGATGGTGGTGCCGCCGCCAGTCGGCCGAGCACCACCAGATCTCGTTTTTTTTTCTTCTTTTTGTGTATCGTTTTGCGAATCAAAAAACTTTCATCTTTTTACTACGTGATTTAAACGATAAAATTAATTACGTAAAATAATATACTTATTGCTTAAGCTCGAAGAACGCTTTGATACCACTATTAGTTAATCTACGCGAGAACGCAGCGGAATTCAAAAATGTATTTCCGTTGACCAGGATCGACTTCGTTTAAGAAACAAACATATAAAGCTAGTAGACGGTGGTTACCTTGCTTGATCTAAAAGATCGACGCTTTAACCGTTTAAGGAGAGTAGTGATGCACGAAGCCGCAAGTGTTCGGCCTCTACCGGTGATCCACACGAACAGCCCACAGGAATCCCATCATGGATTGCTACCAGAAAACTCGATTGCTAGACCGACATTTATCTCTCTCAGAACTCTCTATATGTGATGTACAAAAGAGCTAGTCAAGGCCTCCTTTTTATAGGCGCCCCATCATAACCCAATCTGATTGGGATTAACTTCTAGTAGATTGATGAGAAAGAAAACATTTTCCTAATAAAATAAGGAAAATCCATTTGATTGATTTATCTCATTAATATTCAATATCTTATATTAAATATATTTCCAAAATATATTGACAACATCTTATATTGAATATATATTTATCTTATTACCATAAATCAATTTACATATGTCTGCAAATCTATATTCATTAATATCTAATATTAATATTATGGTAATCTTATTAATTAAATTGCATAACTTAAATGTATCATATACACCAAGAGATTGGCGCCACATTATTAGCCAAAATCACGTGGCCACATATATCTAATATATATTTAATTAATCAACATAATTAATATCTTGTATTATATTTATATTAATTTACCACTATAACCTTTATAGTACTAGATAAATTCTTTCCTTATTTGGTCATCAACTATAACCACATTTTAATCCAGCTAAATATTCTTATGTGTGTGACCCGATAGGCTTCCGAATATGTTGGCCGTAGGCACAAAGTGCAAATTACGAAAATTTCCTTCATACCTAATGATCACAAGATAGCGTCTAGCAACACACCGTGACCCCCAATCATCAGAAGAGTCAAATGCAATGACTACTACCTTTCATGTGAAACAGTTATCGTGTAACTTACAATCCTATCGCTATAATAATATCCATACGATCATATCTCGAGTGTCAATACATTAACATCGTATCTTATAATCTGGATATCATGCTCTCTCGGAATAACACATTTACTCCCACTTTGCAAAGATTCACGAGAGCTAGACATTCCTTATAAGAAGGTCATTTCGGATATTCAATCCCAATCATAGGATACGTAATTCCCGGACGAACTAACATGTATACTCCGCTTGCTTCAGTATCACACTCAATCACTGCTGCATGATCGCCCCGTGGATAGGGGAAATCTCAATAGTGTCAAAGCATGACAATCCACACCGTGATGCCATGAAGACTCATGTTTTAATGATAATTACACAACCGCCACATAGTGCAACACTTAATGTAAGTGTGTCAGTCTAACGTACGCATTCTCTAATACACGTCCACATACAGTCCAAGTGTCTCTACACTTCAATACGTGCTAGCATGTTCATACTATCAATGCCCTGTTTAATAGTACATCAGTCTAGAGACATTTAAGTATCAAACTTATTAAAGTGATTAGAGATCTCATCAACCATAATCGCCTATCATGGTTTCTCTATCAGAGTTTAATACTAAAGACGTTAACATATAACAATTCATAATTGGTTTTTTAAAAGAACATATATATGACAACAAAAAAGCTATTTAATATATGTATAAGCATAAAGAAATAGTAGAAATGATCCGACCCGGTCGGATCCGGTCCAACCCGATTGGGTTTAGGACAATATTTCAACAGCCTCGCCACGTGTCATCTTTATATTGGTTTACCATTAAATAAATATATAGAAGCAATAGCTAATAAATGCCAGGAGCCCTAGAGTTTAACTGAGAAAGCGGACCTGAGCCCCATGTGGGAGGTCAGCTCGGCCCAAGGGTATCCTTCACCAGACACCGCAGGTCGGCCCAGGCTTGGTATAGAGGAGTTACCTCAGTTCGGCCATAGTAGCCTTGGGGGCTCAACGCCGACGTCTGAGAGCAACCCCCCCGTTATTAGCCCACGTCTTTGAACAACTAAAAGATAAATAAGGAAAGAATCTTGAGTCATAAAGACTCTGATCCTGATATTTAAATATGTCTATAATTATCCCTAAATTATAGGGATTTGCGTGTATTTATCCTTAGGGAGTAAAAAATAATATAATTCTTTGTAGAACAAGGAAAGGGATGAGACATCTCCTATATAAACAACGCTAAGGAACTACGAAAGACTTGATTCCTGAAACATAATTGGATACGTAGACAACTTGAGAAGATACCCAAGCTCAGCCTAAAAATCACCCAAAAAACCTTCCCTTGTTCAGATTCTTCTTGATTTATGCCCTTGATTCAATTACCCCTAGATTAAACGGTCCGGATTTATTCATGGACGAGATCCAGCATCGTCAAGGTTGCTTGGGGCAGAGAGCGCCCTGCGCCGTGCTGGTTGTTTGAAGACCGTGGAATGACCCGCGGAGGTCCTTCATAACAATGAGGCTCGCTTGATGTCGAGCTGAGGCCAAGATGGCCGGGATGTGAATACATAGCTTTGAAAATGGAGCCGATCTCATGATCCTTAGGCAATTATAAGGGCAAATGACAATATGTGACTAGCTCAAATCATAACCGGATACGGACTTATGTTCGTAGCCCACCTGGATGAATGTCATCTATAGGGTGACGGATTTTGCTCACGTCAATCACAATAATTCATACAAACCATTATATACAACTGATTATTAATTAATACAAGTTCCACTATATAAGTAATGTATATAAATATGTCTTGTGATTATTATAATAAAAATCATTTCTCCAAGAGAAATATTGGTGCCATGATTTGCCCATGAATCGGTGAAAGAATTAAAAATAAAAAATAAAATAGTAATAAAAGAACATGAGAGACTGAAATGCAATTAATTGAGGGGAGGTTTTGTGTGGTGTCTCCATACGGTGTGGAGACACGTGTGGAGACATACACACCACACAGTTTCATTCTGTCTTTAAACTGTGTGGTTCTGATCGTTTCACCCGTCACTTCATCTTAAAATCTCTCTTCACACAAGTATTTCCCTTAATTGAGATGTTCCTCGACGAGAGAATCTTTCTACATTTTGAAAAAAACAATGGGTACTATTGTTCAGGCAGGCTGCGTGATGTACCAAAATGATTGTCCCCCTTTTAATTTCTCCCTCCATTAAACTTGAATAATTGCACTTATCTAAAATTTAAAGCGCAGACCTTGTTTGGTTTCGACGGGGTTGGATCTATTTGTATGACGGGGTTGGATCTATTTGTATCAAACCTAATATTTTATTCAGTTCATTGTCTTATTTATTATTATTTTATTAATTTTATTATTTTATTATAAATTTTCTAATCAATCATTCAACATCAACAAGTAAAATAATATTAACCAATTCAATTTATTCATACATTATACTATTTAACTAATATTTTTTCAATATAATATTTCATTAAAAATTCGTTAGATTTACCGAACGGCACTCGCTTTGCCAGAGAAGAACGAGTTGTTGAAATGCAGGATATCCGCCTCCGTTCAATTGTCAACCCGTCGAAAGACGATTTGTAAATTACGGCTATATACTCCTCTTCACCTTGGTCACTAGAAGTTCAAGATCGGCATCATATCTTTCTTTGTAGTGAATGGGTCGTTTTTTTGAGTTTGCTAATAATTTCAAGTCCAAGACCAACTTCCTTTTGGATGAGCCTTTGGATCCAATTGTTAGCCCAAGTACTCGTGGGTTTCCATTTGAGAATTTTGAGGAAAAATTTCAATATAATATATCAACTTTATAATCATAGCTATATTTTATTTCCTTTTTTTTTTGGTATTGGGTTAATTTTTTTCGCTTTCTTGTATAATTGTGTGTTTTCTAGTGCATGTTCTAGCTTTTTAACGCCAAAGTGGTTATTTATCTCAGTAGTGGGTTAATTTAATAGCAATTTCAAGTTATTCAATGCATACAAGACAATTAATGAAGTGACATTGATGTCCATTCAATCGTGATGTCTCGCGATCGGGTGGCCATTTGGTCAATGGTCACTGCGTCGCGGTGTCAACGCTTCATCGCCGTGTCTCTACATCGCGTGTCACTTCATCGGGTGTCTCAGATCGCGATGGTCATCGCGATCGGACGTCGCGGTGGTCAATGCATCAAGATGATCATTGTATCGAACCCAATACATCGGTTCAAAAAAAGAACGCCTTGCCTTAGAAAAAAAAATTTCTTTCAAATTCAGACTACTTCACTTCACACTTCACACCAGTGGATCCGCAAATAGTAGTATACTAGTATGTCTGGCCGGAGTAATAATAGAATATTAACGCTTTGTTTTTTATTCTCCCATTAATCTACCTTTCAATATAGGTGTTATGCGGAGTTTCGAACCATTTTCTTTATTTTTCATACGAACATACGACAGACACGGCACCAACATTCTTGACCACAATTCTTTAAAAAAAAAATATGTCAATTTTTTCTATAAACATGTTAAAAAGACATCATTTTTAAATGGATTAAGAATTTGACAATCAACATTGTATTCATTTTATATGTTTGTTGTTTGGGAGTGATAGGTTTACTCCCTTAAGTCTACACCATTTTTACACCATCATCATCTCACCACATATTTTTCACTTATTAAAAAAATTGAAAAAACTTGAAAAAATCACAACCACAAGATTATCTTGGGTGTAAACATGATGTAGAATTTAGGGAGTAACTCTATCATTACCCTTGTTGTTAATATACAATCATATATTCAAAATTGTAATACTTTGTGTAACGTCTCCAGACCCCGGGCTTGATAGTGCTAAATGAATTATAAAGTCAACTGCTTAGACCGTCATTCTCACTTGGTTTAAAAGGGCTAACCCGAGTTGACAAGACATTTATGTTTCACACTTATATGAGAACTTATATGAGAGTGAATATTCTATTACTTTACAAATATGAGATTTTACATTCTTCTCCCTTATAAGGTACTGGCGTCCTTGCCATGACTTGACCATGACTTATCTCAGTTTGTCCCTACCAGAGGATTTTTAGAAGTGACCCCCACCGTCTCTCACGGTGCGACACTTAGGTCAGTCTGATACTCGGCTCTGAATACCATTTTGTAACGCCTCCAGACCCCGGGCTTGGTAGCACTAAATGAGTTATAAATGATCTGGTCAACTGCTTAGACCGTCGACATCGTTTGGTCTAAAAGGATTAACCCGAATTGACAAGACCTTTCACTCCGTTTGTTTTGGGTTGGAGTTTTCTTGGGGCGTTTTATATACTAGTGGATAATAAAATATGATAAAAATAATTGAAGTAATGATTAGAAAGTTAAAATGTTTTTTTTTTGAAATGTGCGTAGATAAAGAAATAAGTGGTGAGAGAAATTGAAATATGGTAGTATAATGAATAAAATAATGTTAAAAAGGTAATAAAGTAGATATAAAGTGAAATGGTGAGAGATGATTTAATATTTTTTTTTATTTGCAGTTGAATAATTGATTGGTGAAAGAATTGTAAGAAATGATTGGTGATGTGATATATAAAAACCCAAAAAAAAAACCCCCAAAACAAACAAGGGCAGCATTCTATTACCTTATAGATGTGAGACTTTTTACACTTCAAAGAGGTTTTTTTTCTTTTTATAATCGTGTTTGCAACTACACAAAGATCGAACGTCTATTTTATTTTAGAAAATAACCTCCATTTAAAAAACTTTGATCGGCTGAGGTGATGACATGGTAGTACAAAACTTGATTCGAAACCACCATAAAATTAGTATAACATTAGAAACATGCCAAATTTGGCATTTCTTGACTTTAAAATTTGGACATGACTAAAGTATATGAGAAGGTGGAATGTAAAGCATATTTTAGCAGTTATGACCAAGTTTGGTTTCCTTCCCTCTATTGGATTTCCTTAATTGTTGAATGCATGACTATTACTTCATTTTCTTTCATTCTCATGGTCAAGTGGGTGGGGGGCAAACATATATATCTTTTATTCTTTGTTGCAGCAGGTGATGCTTTTAACTTGTTGCAATGCTAATAGAGATCAATCAAACACCTTGCACCGCGTTTTGCATGTATACTTGCTTCTCTTCCTCTTCAGGTAAGTTGGTTAACTCTTCCAAACCCAATCATGTGTTTGTTAGCCCAAACATTCACTCACAAGTAAGGGAAAATGTACTTTAGTTGCTGCCTGCCTGGTCTTTCTGTACAATCTCATTCCAAGTACATAGGTTTTCTTATGATTTTTGGAGGGAGTAATAAATTAAAAGCCTAGTCTTTGACCATACCAGAACTAGAATTCAAGATTAAAAGGCAAGTTGGTGTAAAATCTCGCCAAAAATAAGGACTTGGTGGTTGGGTGGCTTCTACTTGTGGCAAGCTACTTAGGGCGTTCACATCAGAATCGCCATATTTTATCCCTAAAATAATATGAAATAATACATATATCTATTTTACAACATCATAATTCAAAACACTTCGCAGCAGCATCCTTATCCCTATAACATTTTAAATAATATTAAATAATACATATTCTACCTCACAACTCTATTCATATACATTAAATATTTATTATTTTACTCCAGCAGCATCCCTATAATTTTTAATAATTAAATATGTTTAGGGACGTGAATAGTGCATCCTCACAAGTAGGGATGCACGGTTCATATCTGATGATACAAATAATATCGCCACCGTTTAGTCCCGGCAATAGCCTCTGGCTCATCGTACCGGCGGAAGGTCCGCGACTACGTCGCTTAGCGACGCCAATGATACCAAGTCAAGGTCGCTGCCATCGACATTCTTCCTAGAGCGTCATCAGAACTAGGGGACCGGATCACGACCTTGGACAAATGGCCCTCAAACGGCCGCACAAGACTTGAGAGGAAACAAGGAGCAAAGGCAAGACAAACGGAGCTGGCGGCCTAGGCGACCACAAAAGGTCGCCGCCCTGATATTCTACCTACTTGCAGTTTAGATATTTAATGTTTGCTTAGCTATTAAGTAAGATTAGTGACTAAACTGCTTCGCAACACCTGTCTTTTACTTAGCTCCTAAGTTTTCTCTTCCTATAAAAGGAAGTCTTGTGTAACCTGGATCATATATACATTCTAAGGAAAAGGCAGGCCAAAGCTCTGCAACAATACATCCTCTCTCATCCGAGTCCCATCACCGCCGCATAACTCCGGCTAGCTTACGTTCAATCACCCACAAATCAGCCAGATATCCACTAAACTCTCACCGCTAGGCCACCGTGATGATTTCTGCATCATCAATATCCCTAAAAATAAATAGGGATGAGTACTCTGCTGTGAGAGCTATCTGGAATAAACTTTATTTTTTATCTTCATTTTAAGGATAGGGCACCATATAGGTCTTTTGTTACGAATGCCCTTACGGCATTAGTAGCAGATGCACCAAATTTTATCCCTAAAATAATATAAAATAATAAATATCCCTATTTTATAACATCCCAATTTAAAACACTCCACAACAACATCCCTATCGTTATCCTATAACATTTCAAATACTATTAAATAATATATATTATACTTCATAACACTATTCATACACATTAAATATTTATTATTTCACTCTAACAGCATTCCCATCCTTATCCCTATAATTTTTTATAATTAAATATGTTTGGGAACGTGAATAGTGCGTCCTCAAACGTGGGGATGCATTGTGCACTATTCATATCCCTAAAAATAAATAGGGATAGAGTCTGTGCTGTGGGAACTATTTGGGACAAACTCTATTTTTTATCTTCATTTTAGGGATAGGACACCATATAAGGCTTCCTATAACATATCCCTATTTTATAACATCCCAATTTAAAACACTCCACAACAACATCCCTATTGTTATCCCTATAACATTTTAAATACTATTAAATAATATATATTATACTTCATAACTCTATTCATACACATTAAATATATATTATTTCACTCCAACAGCATCACGATCATTATCCCTATAATTTTTTATAATTAAATATGCTTGGGAACATGAATAGTGCGTCCTCAAACGTGGGGATGCACTGTGCACTATTCAAATCCCTAAAAATAAATAGGGACAGAGTCTTTGTTGTGGGAACTATTTGGGACAAACTCTATTTTTTATCTTCATTTTAAGGATAGGACACCATATAAGGCTTCTGCTACGAATGCCTTACAGGTTGAGGAGGAGGAGGGAGGAGGGGGGCGGAGACCGATTTCACAAGTTTTGGACCTTCGGGTGAATGGCTGGACCTCTTTAATGGTGTGCTCTGATTCTAAACTGTTGATTCATACGTCAACAGGCAAGACATTAATGGCAGAAATGCGTTGTTTCCGAAATGGCTCTATGAAGTCTTTTGTTGTGATGTTTGGTAAATATATCTATCTAATAATATTCATATGGTTCATAGAAAAGCGGAAAAATAAAAATAAAAACCAGAAAAGTATAATCAACCATTCGTTGTACCTGGAGATTTTTTTTCTCCACACACGCTTGCAGTCCTAAGTCTACGTTTGAATACGAATTAATTTGCCTATATTTTTTTCCCAGTGAATATTTCTTTACAACTTTCACAACTCACTCTCCCCCCACGAATTTCCTGTCCTTTTATCAAACCTACAGTACATCGGAGTGAGTAATATTCCCTATCAAGCAAGCATCTAAGCAAATAATGACTTTATCCATGTCTACCAGAGAGTGTCAAACTAATAATGCTTCTTTAATCAAAGAGCAGTAGTATCCAGGAACTTCCGAATGCGCTGCAACAGCTCTGCCTTTACTGAATCAGGAACATTTGCTGCAGATATTCAGGAAAACGCACTGTAAAAAAGACTAGATAATACTACTAGTTACTAAACTTCTTTGGCACAACAATGAGGTGGGAGAAAACCTAAGATGTATCGCTACATTGAAGACAAAACTTAATAACAGAAAAGAAAAGGCATACAATGAAAAGTGACAGACTTAAAGGAAATATGAAGAGAATCAGAACTCATAACAATGAATAGGCAGACTAACCTCTTCCCTTTGGTGTAATCACATGAACAAGATCATCTACGGTAACATTATTTCTTCCCTTCTTTTTTGCAAACGCCCTTGTAAAAGAAATTCAACACAGGATTTTAACTAGTGCCAACAGAAATCTGAAATATTACAAATGGACTGGAATTGAAGAAAAGCCATGCATGTACAAATAAACACATACTGCAAAAAAATCATCACAATTGAACACAGACCACTGGCGGATCCAAACCAGTGGGGGTGTCAAAGAAAATTGTAGAGGTGACTGGGGGTATGAATGGTATGTATATTTTTTTAACAGCAAAAATACATCATTTTAATATTAAAAAAGTTCTGCAAATTCAGCAGTGGTACTTACCCCCGCGCCCCTCCCCCTTTTTCAGCTCCATGTGGATCTGCCGCTGCTTGACACTCTAAAAGTAAAGAGTAAAGAGTAAAGAGCAAAGAAATACATAGGGGCGAAAAAACAAAGCGATAAAAAAAGATTAAAAAACGTCAAACACCAAACACTGATGCATGCCCTCACTGTATCTTCTTTTTATTGTGTTTTTCTCGATGAAATGGAATGCAAACTCATATCATGTTAAAGAGATCCTAATTTTCTCAGCTATTGGGCAATTCTGCAACAGAACATCCACTCTGCTAACTTTTAATTAGTTATACCTATCAAATATGATCCTCAGTGGAGTGATTTTTCAGATGTGAATACTCAGAGCTGTCATCACCTACTTCACTTTCTAATGAACAGGATACAAGATACAACTCGTTAGCAACTTAGTTTACCACCTAGCGAACACATAAATTCATGTGCTCGTTGTCAACAAACATGTACATGACTAATCACCTACTTCACTTTCTAATGAATAGGATGCGAGATACAACACGTTAGTGAACACATGAATTCATGAACTAGCTATCAACGAACATGTCCAGGACTAACACAGCAATCCCAATTGTGGATATTAGCCTATAATATAGAGAGGATAAGTCTCAGTCAAGGGAAACTAAGTAAAACCAAACTTCCCTTTCAATCAATGGGAAAACAAAAATTAACCCCAAATAAACCACGGGTCAAAACGGGCAAGGCATCTGGTGTCAAATTCATACATCGTTGCATAATTTTATATGTCCCAAAGAAACAAGCTAGTTTTCAAAGATTCTCTAACCTAAAGCATAACAGAAATTAAAGAAAACCTGCAAACAGATTTCATTTCATCTTTCCAACCACATTCCACAAGCCTTTCCCTCAACAGCTCCTTCAACCGCTCTTTCTCCCCGCTCTCTACTAACTGTGTATTAGAGTGTAAAAAATAATTCCACAATTAATTCTCCATATCCAAACAAAAGCGATTTATCAATTTTATAAGAAAATTCATATGAAAAGACCAACCTTGATGTTGATGATTTCTTGAAGGGTAAGTTCTCGGTGTTGTAGTTCTTCTTCGGCATCTGGTGTCGGCGGACGTTTGACCGAAGCCCTCCTTCACATCAGTAAAATTATTTAGGCATACATAAAAAAGCAAAAGCAGTCTGCTTGTAATTCAACTAAGAACATAATTTGCAGCAGTCGTTTTTGGAACAACTAACTCACATTATACAAGCTTCAATTCGGTTTCGATTGAAACGTCGGCGACGGGGTTTTCTATCGGCTCCTCCGATATCGTCGATCGTCTTGGTAGCAAACGGATAATAAGGACCGACTTTAGCTCGGTCTATGAAATTGGAGCGTAGATCTCAGCGGTGTTAAAGCGACTTGCACTCGATTGGCCTAATTTACACCACCAAAATAATATAAAATAATACATATTTCTATTATACAACATCTCAATTCAAAACACTCCAGATTTCTATCCATTTATCTATAACATTAAAATATTTATTTTAGATATAAAACACCTAAAAGAACATCTCTACTACAAGTGCTCTTTAGTGTTTTATATCTAAAATAAATAAAAATAAAAAAAAGTGATACAAATATGATCTATGGGATGATTTTATCATAAAAATATTTAGGTATGGTGAATAGTGTTGTTACATATATGTAACAACACTATTCACCATACCTAAATATTTTTGCAAGATATAACATTATCTATCTCAAATAAAGGCCATATTTTCACCAGCTTTTTTTTTTCTATTTCTATTTTAGATATATACACCTAATAAAACCTGCTATGAAGTCTTCTTAGTTCTTCTTCAAACACACGGTTACGATTTATCTGTTTTTTTTTAAGTAATTATTTATGGGGTTTTATTTGCATTTTATTTTATTTTTTTTCTGCATTTGGTTTTATATGCACTTGTATGACTTTAGCAGTGTTCCATATTATACTACATGTGTATCATAGTAAATTCAATCATGGGAAACTCGATTTTAAACTCAAAAATCGACTTTTTCAATATCGATTCTGAATTGACACTGCGGAAAGTCGATTCTGGACATATCGATTTTGAATCAACTCTTCGAAAAGTCGATTCTGCATTGACTCTGTGAGAATTCGATTCTGAATCGACTTTACAAAAAGTCGTTTCTTGGTTCTATAATCAACTTTTACGGAGGCGATTCTGTAAAAATAGCATGATACACTGATAAGTGGGATGCAACTGATAAAATGATTGTGATACAAACAATAGTCCTTATTTATATGCTTCTTATGTATTTACTCACTTCATTCTTATTAACCAACACATTTTTTTAATAAACACCGTTTCTTGTCTTTTTTTACTTCTAAGTTTCCTAAAACCTAATACGAATCCGACCGACTCGACTAATTCGAATTCGACATGAGTCGCACTTGTAAAGTAGACATCTTACTCAATGGAAAGGTCTTACTCAGGACCAATTTTGCACAACGCCTCAGAGGGAATGGACATCTTACTCAAGGGTAAAGTCTTACTCAAGACCATTTTTGCGCCTCAAAGGGAATCCAACATGCAGCTTCTTTAGGCATTCTTAAATCGCTATTCAAGCTGCTAAGTTTTTTTTATGGCTTTGAAAAAGCAATTTTTATGGCTTTTAAAAAGCAATGTTATCGTCTTATTTCTATTATTTTAAAAGGCTCCGGGGTCTAGGACCAGCTGGCCTAACTAATCCGGATTTCGGTTTTGGGTCGTGTCTGAAGAGTAAGGCCTGACCAATAGCTATTCAACATAGCACCTCATAGGAGAATCGAACCGATGACCTCTCCATGCATTCTCAATTCACTTAGCACTTGAGTCAGACTATGTTGTTTGAAAGCAAAATAAACAGGTTTCAAAATAAAACCTTGGATAGTGTATCAATGGCGAGAGTGGTGGGAGAGGAGGTAGGGAGTGTTGATAGCAGCCCATGACTGACGGTGAATCCTCACTGGAGAATCCATACCAGGCTCTAGTAGATCGTTGCCGGAAAATCGATGGGATACGAAAAGCTGGAATCTCTCTCCATTTTATAGCTCCAAAGTTCCAACAATGGAAACTCCTTCTCCGCCAATTCCAAGCCGCCAACATTCTCAAGTCATTGCATATACAATTGTCATTTGTATCACCAGAGCGTTGTGGGTGGTACCAGGAGGAATACCATATTTGAACATTTGGCTAGTACTTTCCCATCACATACATGCGGGGGTGGAAGTTTTTTTGCCCAAAAAAGTGCTGCCTGCCGGGCCACATGGGCTTGCCCCCCCTTGGCTCATACTTTATTATCTTTCCAACGGCACAATTGACTCGATATTAAAAAAATGATACAACATGGTTATTATCTTCCCAAATGAAATAATAAATGGTCCGGTCAATCACAATTGAAAGGACTAACCCGAATTATTTAAAAAAATATGATACAACATTCTATTACTTTACCAACGCGTTTCTGATTATTTGATGATTCTTCTCAATTCAATCATTTCCTATTGGTGCAGTGACAAATGATTTGAATATAATAAGTTGTCGTTGGAGATGTACTGATACATCATTTTATCTTCGTAACATGTCATTTAAGATGCAGCAACACATGATTATGTATTCATAAAGTGTTACTTCATTGACATTTGTTACTGCATTTGCATTTACAATTGTCATTTTACCATTAATTTTGTTTGATATATGTAAAATGTTATTTAAGATGAAATGACACAAATTTTGGTTTTTTAAAAAGCGTCACTTTAAGTGTACCTTTACTTGTCTTTACATTTTTAGTTATCGCTGCATTGCACTCTCACTGCATCGCATAATACGACTTATGGAAAAAGAATTACGATGATCCGAGTGATTGAATTAGTGTATAAGAGCACTCGCATCAAATCCTCTAAACAAATCATATATTTACAGTTTTAAATACACACATTTTCTAGTTTACAGAATTTTTATCCAAGATGAAATGCGTAAAATTCTCTATTTTACATAATGTATTAGATATAAAGTAAAATTTACATAATCTGGATGAAGGCGGTAGATATAATTTTTTTTTTTACAGAATTAGTATTTTACGGCAATAAATAGATTATATACTGCAATGTCATTCTTACTATTGAAATCTTTTAAAATACATATTTTCAAAGGATACACAAAATCGGTCGTTACTTTCATCAGAGTGACTTAAGAGGGAAGCTATACGTGGCGGAGATCTGGACCACACGATTTCACTGAAGTGGAATACACAAAGGTCCGTGTGTGGAAATTGTGTGATCAGAGATCTTTACTTCGTGAGACGATTCTCTAAGAGTCGATCGCAGGATAAAATTTTCCCAAAATCGAAGTGCGCTAAAAACCATCTGACCGGGTTAACGGAAAAAAGAAGAAGAAGAGAGATATGAAAACATACAGCTGATTTTGGCGCCAAAACAAGAAACTTTTGGCGGGCGATTTGCCAAAATGAACCGGAAAACCCTTGAAAATCATTTTTTCGAAAATTGACTGAAATATTAAAAGTCAAATTTTTACACTCCTTTGAATTTATCCCAATCCTTTCTTTGAGCAGAGCATCAAAGTTATTGGAGCTTCAATCTCTTCATAAATCCAGAACTTGTAACGGAACCAGCAATGGAGTCAGAGAAAGAACAAGAACCCATTACAGAGGAGGCAGCCTCGCATTCGCATCAACTCCAGATTCCCATAAGCCGAGTCAAGAAAATCGTGAAATTAGATAAAGAAATCACCAAAGTCAATTCGGAAGCCACATTTCTCGTCGCCTCTTGTACTGAGCTTTTCATCGAATTCCTCGCCGACAAGTGTGCTCGAGTCGCAATTGAGAAGAAGAAGAAGACTATAAAGCTAGACCACTTGAGAATCGCAGTTAAAAGGCATCAGCCTACAAGGGACTTCCTCTTGGATTCGCTCCCTCCTCCGCCTCCGCAGCCGTCCGATCAATCTCTGAAAGAAAAGCGGCAGACTCGATCAGATAAGAACCCTGTTCCTAATGGGACCCGTAGAATTGATGCTTTCTTTCTGAAAACCTCTTGATTTGATGTTATTGTCTTGAGATTTACCAGATCGTGCCTTTATGTGGTTGGATTGTGTTAACTGGATTATCTGATTAATGTAAGAGAAATTTATAACCTGGAGAATTAAACATCAAAATCTTGTATTTTTCATATTTTTGGGATCATTTTGATCGATTTCTTTCTTATGTTGCCATTATGCTTGTTTATTTTTTTGGAATCACTTTGAATAATTAATCAGCAAACTCATCTTGTATGCCGAACCTTAGAACTGCTGATCTGCCTGAGTACTTGTCCTTAAGCAGTCGCATAGTTTGTGTTGCATAATTTGAATAGTGAGCTTCAGGATTTTAAAGATGCAGTAGAAATTCTATGGTCGTTCAGTTGATCTGAATTATTTGTATCTCTATTTTACTGTAAATGCTCTAAAAATGGCTCTTGGCCAAAGCTATATTGATCGAAGTCCAGGCTTATTGTGAGCCGAATGTTGACATGACATACGGTATTAAGGTGATCGCCAATGAACTTGTTTATCTATGATCACGGGTAGTTCTATAGACGTCTAGGCAGACTTGTTTACATTCTTTGGCCAAGATGACTCCATATCGAGTCAGTCTGCAGATGGCGTGACCATAGAAGAATTTTCTCTATAATCATTTGCAGTTATCTGCTGCAGAAAACATGAAAAACGCAGAAGAGTGTTGATCATTTTGTGTTCTTATCTTCTGACTAATGCTTGGGCTTTCTTTAAAGCCAAACATTGCAAGTGCAGGATGCTTAACTACATTACATTGTTAATAAATGGCCATTAATTGACTGGTAATGGTTATTAGCTAGGTAAAGAGAGTGCAGGGAGGAAATGCTGGGAATGATTATTTCCTTCCCTTTCCTTTTAGTTCTTTCTCGGACGACACAAAACGAAAGAAAATTGGTGAGCTGTGACGGATTTGATTTAATAGAATACGCAGCTGAAAGAAGTGGAGGCGAAAATGGCCTCATCAAACACCTAGTAAACAAAGTTAGATAATGTAAGTAACTAACTTTGCCACCTAAAGTGTTTGAAGGGAAATGACCAGAAAGCCATTCTGCAGCTTTCCTGGCCCCGTGCGCTTTACCGAGAGAGGCTCTTGGTTCACCGGCCTAGGTTTCCACTGCAGAACCACCTTCTGCCCTAGCACATACATGGCAGCTACCCTAACACATAGACATGCTCGATTTCGTGCAATTTAACATAAAAACAGTACTAAAACTACTTAAAAACACAATCTTGAAAACCGATCACATTAGATACAATTTGGTTTGATTCGTTTCTTTTTTTTTTTTTTTTTTTATGGTTTGGTTCAGTTTATCAATTTACACTACAATGACTATTGCAAACCAAACACAGACTTGAGGCAACAACAATAGAAACAAACTTTTACTATCATCATTAATATTATATCGGTTAGGTTTGATCCAGTTTACAAGGTTTCAACAATCAAAATCAAAACCAAACCATTATGTATCTGTCTGGTTCGGTTTTACACTTCACTAAAAGTCTAAAACCATCAAAACAGTCCGGTTAACATGGGTTTGGTCAAATTTTAAAAGAAAACAAGTTAAACGCCCCTCTTATACCATGATATCATCCATTGTTGGAGCTTACGGAAAGACCTAATGAAATGTTAACTGTTTAGAGCCAAATAGAGAGCATGCGGGGAGGCTTACATAAACCATGTACTATGACCTGCAAACCACAACACATTCTTACATATACATCAATGCATATCTCATAACTTCTTTTGATTTGCATAATCAACATATATATAATAATGCAAATTGTTGGTAGCTATCTGGGAATGATTTTACCATACGTATAATTTCTTAAAATATGCATGCAAAAATCACCTTAAACAATGGGGAAATATCTTCTTATAGTTTGCACGGAGAAACGTTCTACCCACAACTCAGCTGCTTTATACTACACAACACATTGGGTAGTACATCTTTAGCAAGACTGCTGAAAGTATTTGGTATTAGCGATATAAAGCCATTTTTTATTCAACTAGGGACAGATCACATCACATGTGATTGTCTTTATTGACATACGTGTTACATATGCATCATTCATATCAATTGCGCATCCAGGAATTTGTTTTCGTAGAATTATCGGCGTATAAAACTACATTTTTTAACAATACATCTGTTGAAAATCTAGACCCAAACTCATGTAGGAGGAATAGCCTCATCCGAAAACAAGGGTGAATAAACTCATGAGGGGGAAAGACATCTTAATAAAGCAAATGTCAGATCTTACGATGACAAGTTTGTTTTTTTTTTTTTCACTATTGCCAGAGCTGGTATGCTCCGGCCAGAGCAATTTTGCAAGATTGCCCCCAATTAATTTTCCATTACATAATCTGTTATACCAGTATTCAACGCATGGATGTACGGTGCACTATTTTCACAAATCATATTCTTTCTCTTTCTTACTTATATTTCCCGCCTACCATTCCTTTCTTTTACTTTTTTTTTTTTCCTTTTCTTTGTTAATCCCTCTACTCATTTAATGTTTCTCTAAATAAAAAATAACACTTTTCTCAACAAAAAAAAGAAAAGAAAAACACTAACGAATCTAATAGTATTTTTATTATTCTTAATTATTGAAAAATACATTGTAAACATAAACAAAATAAGTAGTTTCTTATTTCTCTCGCAAAAAAGCATGATATTTATTGTGTTCGACATAATATTCAAATATGTTAACCAATTTATTTAGTAAAGAAGAATAAATAAATTAATCTCTAGATTATGAATTCTTCCTTAAGTATTTACTCCTTAGTGAATTTACAATAAAACCTTGTGTACATATTTCTTGAGGAGCATTGGTATTGTCTTTTTGGATTCATTTTTCATCGTTAACCTTCCAATATAATTAATTAATTTGTTTAATATTGATTCAAAAATTACAGTCAAATGAAAAATGCCACTTAGAATTTTTTAAATACTAAATTATCAAATATTACAAACATATTGTATTTACACTGACATTTGGTAAATAATACTCCCTCCGTTTTTATATATATGTCGCAGAGAGAAAAATCATACAGATTAAGAAAGTAATTAATATGTGTATTGGAAATGTATTTTTTTATTGGATATGTAAATGTTTTGTTGGTAAATGAGTTTTTAGTATTGGAATTGTGTTTTTTTTATTGGAGATGTAAATATTTTATTGGTAAAGGAAGAAAAAATAATAAATGGTGTATTGAAAATGTAAAATGATAGAAAAATAAAAAAATGACAAAAACTGAAATATGATAAAAAAAAAACGGAATGAGTACTTCAGCAATATTTCATGACATTCCTCTAAAATAATTTTTTATCGTATTCAGCAATAATTTTTTACTTCAGCAATATTATCAATTTATTTTAGGGGTTAAACACCAATTTTTTTTTTTTCCAGAAACAAATGATTTTATTAAAACACAAACAAATTACAAGATACACCGGACCAACGCCGAAAAATAGCCGGACAAATTTCGGGTCACTACCGGTCTATAGCCAGACACCACCACAGCAACGAAACGAAAGTAAAACAAAGGACATGGGAATAACCCATTTCCACCAAATTCTACCTCATTAGAGAGGAATTGATTTGATATCATAATACAAATTTCAGCATTTTTCACGGCATAAACATACTTAAACAGATCTGGAAAACTAAAAATAACCCGAAATTACCGACTATTACCGACCCGATCCAAACCAACGAAAACAAAACATAAACAGACACAAAAGTACACAAATCCTTTCCCGAGCAACATGCATCGAAGACCACCAATTTTCTGGGGAAAAAAAAAACACCAATTTTCTCAATATTAAAAGCATTGAAAATCCTTCTCAAGGAAAAAAAGCGTTCCATGAAAAAAAGGCTACAGTAAAAAAACAAAAACTAACAAATGTTTAATTGTGTGGGACATGCAAGAAAATAAATGCAGAAAAAGATGTGTGCTGTCGACAAAAATAAAGAAATGATTTATTGTGTGGGGCCTGCAATAAATAAATGCAGTAAAGATGATCGATGTGAGGAAGGGGCAGTTTTGGAACATTGCTCTGGTTGGAGCATTTTTGCTCTGGCAATAGCGGTACCCTAATCAAATTTTAAATAGACTGTTGAATTTTTTTTGACTTAACTTCATAAAGTCTTAATGACTAGTCTTGAGAGTAAAAAACCTTTAATTATTTTTATCGAATTAAGTCAACCTAATTACCATTTCCTAACTTAAATTGGGTTGAAATAACCTGATGTGCGAAAAGAAACTTTTCTAGTCACTTTATTTGTACCGTAGATTCATATGGATGAATCTGGACTACACGTTTCAAATTAAATTCAAACTGTAAGCTTCAAATTCATCCACAATGGGGTACGGTGCAAATTGAATGATTAAGGAAGAAGTTCCTTTTTCCTGTTGACGTTTTATGATCTCAGTATTTAGAATGGAAAGGAGGATACTCCTATTTTGTCATCTTTTCCCAATTCATTGACTGTTATATCAGATCACATTTCATGATATTGACCGTTAATATTATTACTGTATTTTTTTTTTATTAAGGTAATTACTATATTTCTATTACTCGTGGGTTTGGTTTACTGTGACAACTGACAACCCCCCTCCCCTTTAAAATGAGATTTTTTTTTCCAGGCCCTGTCACACGTTGCTTTTTTTTTAGGTATAACTTTATGTACAGGGCCGAAAAGAGGTTATCCTCACGTATACGCACGGGATGGGTGTTTCCGGGGTGTATTATGTGAGGGATTTGCACTTTTCACGTGTGTAATGTCACAAAATGGTATATACGGGACGAATTTTGATACGTACGGGGCGAGATGCATTTCCCGGGTGTATACACCCCAGAAAAGCCTTTTCCCGGGTGTATACACACCGGGCGAGCCATTTTTATTATGTACAGGGCGAATTTTTGCTGTTCCTGGGTGTATACGCCCGGGAATTGTGTTTCCTGGATCTATAAGCCCGGGGCGAGTTCATTCATATGGGTTTATGTTATCGTCACGTATATTTTTCATGATATTTTTCAAGTTTTTATGTTATATATATATATATATAACTTAATTTTTTTGTCAATCAAAGACGGTGTTAACACAACTTGACTACGTTAAAAAAATATAATTTCTCAATCAACTACGGGTTGTTTCGGTGTAATTGGATTTTAGTTTTTTATTTACTATTAATTGTCCAAATAAATAACTAAAACCCAATAAAATCGAAACAATATGTAGTTGATTGATAAATTATATTCTTTTTTACGTAGTCAAGTGGTAGTATAATAACTAAAACCGAAAAAATAATTTTATCTAATTAGTCTCTAATCTTTTTTATGTACACTTACAATTTAAAAACGAATTTACGCCAATCATATTAGTCTATAATCATTTTAAACTAATACTCTCAACTAACAACACAAATATCTTTGGCAAAAAATCGAAAAAAAAATTCAACTATCATCAACATTTGCAGGCTTTTTTCTATTACATTATATAATAAAAAAATTTATAAAAACATGCACCACAATAACAATAATTGTATTATATAAACATTCAAAAATAAATAACAAATAATATAGTAAAATAAAATGACATACTCATTTTTTCAACGAGCTAAAGTTTGTCGATCCGTTGATATCTTTCTCCTTCCCAAACTATCCAATTTGATGATATTAAATTTGATTTGATGATGTATATGTGAAAAATGTGTGAAAATGGTAAAAAAAAAGTGTGGTGAAGAAGGTGAAGATCGGATGAAAGTAGTATTACAAACTAGTTACATTAATTGGTTATTGGTGAATGTTTTAATGACATTCACCTATAATACATAAAATCAAGTATGTAATACATCCATGAATCACAATTCCCGGGCGTATACATCCGGGAACAACAAAAATTCGCCTTGTACATAATAAAAATGGCTCACGCGGTGTATATACACCCGGGAAAAGACTTTTCTGGGTGTGTATACATCCGGGAAATGCATCTCGCCCTGTACGTATCAAAATTCGCCCCGTATGTACCATTTTGTGACATTACACACGTGAAAAGTGTAAATCCCTCACATAATACACCATGGAAACACCCATCCCGTGCGTATACGTGATGATAACCTCTTTTCGGCTCTGTACATAAAGTTATACCTAAAAAAAAAAAACAACGTGTGACAGGGCTTGAAAAAAAAAAATTTCCCCTTTAAAATTGATAATGCATTATTTATAGTTTTGTCACGTGATGTTGTTGTATTAATCACCATAATCCAAACGTGCCATTACAACCATCTAAAAGCAAAATCTTATGTAGCTAATAAGTGGGCAGAGATATTCCCCTCCCTCTCGAACCAAGAGAATGAGATATATGAGAAGGAGGAAAAGGTAAAGACATTCCTTAATAATATTCCCAATAGCAGATCTGTCTTCAATGTCATCCGTAAGCTGTTTATGAATTAACAGAGAGTCTTCCTAAAAAAACGATGTTAAAGGGACCCGACTAATGGCCATGGTCATAGCATGGTAAATGGACCATGCCACCCCAAGAGTTGGATCTGAACACCTCCGTAATCGATGAGAAAAAAGAATGAAAAATTGTGCCCTCGTTGTTCCTAACAAGCCCTCTGATTGACTTCGATTGCAAGATAGCCATGTTAAAGAGCAGCGCCGACATTAAACTTAAACAAATACGAGGGGGGAGCAACCCAATTAGATGAAACCACTCCTCGGATTGTGTCGATTCAACAACTTTTAAATACTATATTTATAACCATTTTATTAATGCTAGTTAAAAAATATTTTACAAAGTTTTTCTAAAAATTTACTATGACATTCAACCATATTCTTAATCTGTATGAAAAAACTCAAAATAACTTATATTTTGAGGCATATAGAGTACTATGTTAATAATAAACTATTAACACATTAATTTTATTCGGGTTTAAAATCAATAAAAAAACACTAGCTAATCTTAGAGTGTCATTAACCATCAAATTCAATATGGATTTTAACAAAGGACCACCGATCAATCACTTTTAACCAATCACAGATTTTGAATGAATAATTTTCGTCAATAAATAAAAATCTACCGAGAAATTCTTTAAATTTTACTGGCTTAAAATCATCATGTGATAAATCATCCGGAGTATACTGTTACATCCATGTAGTTACATCGGGTGACATAGTATCATTTTTATATTATTAATCATGATGAATCTATGTAATAATCAATGATTTAAAAATCATGTTACGTTTGAATAATTATGACTAAAACAATTTTAGTATATTAATTGTGACAAGAACATTATAGTATTACTATTCAAATATATAGTTTTCATCGTATGTCTTTCCTTATAAATAAACAATAGAAATTTGAACAGTTGTTCTCCGGCTCGCCTTCAAGACAGATTCCAGCTTTCGTTGATTCACTTCAGCTAATAGCTTGTTCGTTTTCTCGATGCAAAGCCTTCTGAGAATTTTTTAACGCATCGATTGTTTATTTGTAGTTTGAATTTCAACTTCAGTTTTACTTTTACAGTACTAAAAAGAAAAGGAAAGGAAGTATTCGAAGGTTATGGCGTTGCTCAGGTTGAGCTCCGGCGACATCGCCGGTTTTAAAGTTCTGTTTTCATTGGCTGTTATGTATGGATTGACAGCATGGTTAGTTTACTCAGTTCTTCATATGAAGTTTATTACACCGCTCGGATTGGATGCGCCTCTGGATCGTTTCTCTGAAGCTAGAGCGGTTCAGCATCTTCGCGTGTTGGCTGAAGATATCGGAGGTCGTCAGGTTTGTTATTTTCCGCTAGTTGTTTATGCTCTGACGAGATTTGATTACGTCAATCATTGACATTTTTCCTATTTTGTGCCGTTAAAGTTAGGAAAAATGACGATTCTGGATTAGGATTACAGTTATGATGACAATCATTGTACTTGTTATTATTTTTATTTAATTTGTTGTACAAAAAAAAGAAAGGGCGGTTTTGGATGATGCTGGTCATCATCACCATCATTGTCATTATGGTGCCAAAAGAAAAGAAAAGAAAAGCACATATCTTCATTTTCTTATGTTTACGTGGCAAGAGATTTTATACCACTTGGAATTGGTTCCCATGGTCACAAACCAGGGGTGGAGCCACCCTGAGCCACCCTTCCGGCACCGGTGGCAACCACCCCCCCGATGATTTTTATTTATTTGTTACCTATATATATATATCCGGTGTTAACTTTGTGTGAAGAAAAAATAAACGGAGAAAATAATTTATCCCCAATGAATTGTTTTTACTGGCTTCTAGTAAATTTTTTACTAGACATATTCACTATTAAGTTTTGGCCAATGAAAAAGTTTAAATCTTGCTCCTAGTGACCAATTTTTTCTGGATCCGTCACTGGCACAGACCAACCTATGCATTGAGGAGAGGATTAGTTGCATGTTATTGATAGTGGATGGTTATAGCAGGATTTCCATTTCACGTAATATTGTATGTTGCAGTTTGGTAGTTGTGTATTATTCATACATTTTTACAGGAAGGTCGACCTGGTTTAAGACAAGCGGCTGAATATATAAAAGACCAGCTGGAGACGATGAAGGAGAAAGCTGGACCTAACGTTAGGTTTGTAGGGAGATTGTCTCCATGTTCTCTTACAAAAATATCAGTGATGTGCTCTTGACTATCTCAGATTCATTTTACGTGGTTATGTGATTTGAACCATATGTTGTTGCAGAATAGAGATTGAAGAAACATCAGTTAATGGTTCTTTTAACATGATGTTCTTAGGCTATAGTATAGCCTTGGCATACAGAAATCATACTAATGTTCTGATGAGGTAACAAATGATTCATTTTTTTTTCTTCCTTTTAGTGAAATTTTGTAAAGCTGCTGCTTTTCAGCTGTTGCTCAATTGGTAAATAAAGTTAAAATCGAATAGCTAAATTATTCATGTTTGATCATTTATGTTTTTCTACTGCAAAACATGCAGTAAGGCTAGTTTGTTAAGATGATTGAGTTGGTAATTTACTTTCTGATAGTTGCAAAATGCATGGTCACTAGAGAGAAGTCATTTTATCTTTAGTGTCTGAACATGTTGTTTGTCAAATGTTACTGTCTACTGCGTTATATTCTTTTCCTTATTTGTTATACTACTAATAAATTCAGATATATGTGAGTGAAACTCTATTCAGTTACTTGATGCTTGATGAGGAAATTTTGGTTATTTTTCTACTGATGAATACTTATTGAAAATCAAATTTAACACTTTTTAAAAAAAAAGTACAACCCATAATAGCGGTAGTAGCTGAACTTGGTTTCCAAAACCGTGTTTAAACTTTTTAGCATAGGAGAGAGAGGTTGTGTTTAACCCACAACCTAGGGCAATGATGTAGGCAATATGACTTCATTGGCCTGCATGTTATGTTAGTGCAAAGTTGGGCTGGAAATTGTGCTAAGCAGGTTGCTACTTGCTAGTAACTCTGAATATACTAGCACCTCGGGTTATGTTGACCGTCTTTTAACATCATGTGAATATGCTAGCACCTTGGGTTATGTTGACCGTCTTTTAACATCATGTACAACATTATATTCAAAGTATGGAAAAAAGGAGGTCCACGTATGCATGTCTTTTCGGTATGCACTTGAAAATGCATTCCAGGCCAACTCATTTTGACTTGCAGGATCTCACCAATAGATTCACAAGAAGGCGAACCATCAGTTTTGGTTAATGGCCATTTTGATACCGCACCTGGTTCCCCTGGAGCTGGTGATTGTGGCTCATGCGTTGGTGAGTTTTATAAATAACCTGACTGTGTTCTAAAATCCATATAAGGAGCATGTAATGGATCATATTGTTCCTTTCTTCTGCATGTTGGAAAATCAGCTTCAATGCTCGAATTAGCTCGCCTTTTTGTCGATTCTGGTTGGACTCCTCCTCGGCCAGTTGTATTTTTGTTTAATGGAGCTGAGGAGCTTTTTATGCTGGTAAGGGGTGCACATGTTTCCTTCATGTTTGTTGTGAAGTCTGATTGAAAATGAGCAAGAGCTAGCATGCATACAATATGATTAACTCTAGTTCTGTGTTATGTTTTTACATGTAAATCGTGCTGTTCTTCCTCCTAGACGGTCCTAATGTTGTCCATTATGCAGACGTAGTGACTATAATGTTGTAATTTATGTCTTTGTACTTTTTTACCGATTTATTTTATAGTTTTGGAGATCATTCTTAGACAATTCTGATAATATGTTCTATACTTCCCATTCTTTATACGTGCATTATATTTCAGTTACAAATTACAATAATATCATATGTTCTAATTCTCCAAAACTCTACCGTAGACTCCCTATTTTGTTTTGTGTTTTTGAACTATTAATATGCAAATTGGATGAAATATGCACCTACCTATTAGCGAACTTTTATCTTGTAGTTTTACTTTATGTGCTTCAGAGGTGTATACACATGGTTTTCAGGGGTCGCATGGTTTCATGACATCACATAGGTGGCGTGATTCTATTGGAGCTTTTGTAAATATGGAGGCTTCTGGAACTGGAGGAACAGGTGGGTAATTTTCGCTCTTACTGTGTTGATAGGGCTGCTACATTTGAATTCTAGCATTTCTTGTGAGTGGACAAAGTGGAAAACTTTGCAAATAAAACTTACAAAAAAACACACGGACTTTGTGAAAGTGTGAAAGATGGTAGAACCAACCTTTTTAGAAATGACATATGTCCATCTCTTCCTTATTCAAATTTACACTAACTTAATTTATTTGGAAGATATGATTCAAAACTATTCTGTAAGGGACTTTGAATGTCGTTATGGTATCATAAAGTGAGTCTTGTATGTTGCATTATGGAGCTGTTTGCATACCACATTATGGTGTAGAAAGTACTACAGTCACAATATGGACATTGTGACTTGTAGTTTACATACTGTTTGATTTCTTTGAAGTTGTAAATCATGCTTGTGTTGTTTGACAGATTTACTGTGCCAGTCTGGACCTGTGGCTTGGCCTTCATATGTATATGCTTCATCAGCTTTGCATCCTATGGCAAATAGTGCAGCTCAGGTTTGTAGAACCCCACTCCCCTTCTCCCTCTCTGTGTGTGCGGGCGCTTGTGATTTCCCCTCCTTTTAGCATGTATTTTTACCCACATACAGGCCCCAAATATTAGGAAAAGAGGGGTGGTTGTTATCATGTAATTTTCCACAATAGTAACCATTCTTATCTCGCCTTAGGAACACATTTCCTCTCTCGAGTGTATCGGATGATGGGGTTGAGCTATGACTTCTGTGCGGTTAATTGATGTGAAAGGTCATCTGTGTGGGTTTTGTAGATATGAGCTTCTGCTATCTACTACTTCTACAGGAGAATTTTAGCAGAGGAACATTACTGGCTGCTCCTAATATACTTATTTGCGTCGCTTTTACGATTTGCCTGGTTTCAAGTTCTAAGCCTAATTGTTGTTTTGTCTTAGGAATGTTCTTACTGTCTCCTCTCTCTCTCTCTCTCTTATGATGAATATGAATATGCCTATTCATGTTACCATAACCCTTTTCTCTTTGCCCTCAGGATATTTTTGGTATTGTTCCCGGTGATACGGATTATAGGATGTTTGCTAAAGACTATGGGGATATTCCTGGACTGGATATCATCTTTCTCCTTGGGGGTTATTATTATCACACCTCTTCTGATACTGTGGAAAGACTATTGTATGCGTTAAATTTGGTATTTTTGTATAGTCTAAAGAACTGAATACGAATGTGCCTGTGTTCCCCTTGCCATTTCCTAACACATTCAAATTTCTGATTGCAGGCCAGGAAGCATTCAAGCACGTGGTGACAATTTATTCAGTTTAGTTGAGGCCTTCGCTAATTCCTCAATGCTTCAGAATGCGTATGAAAGAAAATCTCACAGGAATATGACAAAAGGGCCTCATGATGATCATGTGGTTTTTTTCGACTATTTCTCTTTGTTCTTGGTACGTATGAGTCTTCAAGTCAATGTTCGGTAGCATCTATGCATTGGATGGCATAGACATTGAATTAATCCTAGTAATGTGTTCAACATAGAGTCCTTACCATGATTCCATATAGAAAGTTCTGTTCTTTTTTGGAGTGGGAGGCAAGGTGGAGGGTGTTGGGTGGGGTGGGGGTGGGGGGTGTTTAAGGATAAAAGTTTTCTGAATGGCACTGTAAGACCGTTTCAACAACGGCACCACATTCTGTAGACTGACCTGTGGCCTTAGCAAGAACTATAGGGTCATACCATGAGTCATAAAATTCTTCTATATGAGCTATTGCACCCACATTCAATTGCAGACTTAGGCGCTAAAACTCTTTATAGCAGATTTTGATGAATCCAGTTTCTGTATACTTGGATTTGGGAATTGACATAAGAAAGTATTTATATAGAAAGAATAGTATGTAGGCAAAAATAATTGGAGCATCCGTATAGCAGCCTATAATAATCCTGAACCAACATATTGGTAGTTTTATGCATTAAAAAGTGATTTAGTTGCATTTAAAATTATAAACTGCCCTGCAGGTATACTATTCAAGACAGATTGCTGTGATACTCCATAGTATTCCAGTTTTCATCTACTTCCTGATGCCACTTTTCTTGCACTTTCCAAAGAAGATATTTTCATGCTCATTCCCTACTTTTTGCGACTTTTTCAAAGGTAATGGATTTACTCATGAATTTTGGGAGCTTTGAGGTAAAGGGATCGCTGTCACTTAGATGTTATTATTGCTCTGCACCATGCAGGAACATTGTACCATGCTTTAGGGGTTATACTGGGTATTATATTTCCAGTTATTTTTGCTGTTCTGAGATTACTATTTTCAAGTCATTCAATGAACTGGTAAGTTGTCATTTGATGCCGACTAGCATACAATGTGCATGATCATCATGTTATTCTCCATTCCTTTAACTATATGATTGTGGACTGAATACTGCATGTTTCTCATAATTTTTTACTTACAATGCAGGTTTTCTCGGCCGTACTTGGCCTATTTGATGTTCATACCCTGCTCATTGCTTGGGCTGTTAATGCCAAGATATCTTTGGGGAAGCATTCCACTGTCTCAAAATGTTAAAAGTTCTAAGTCATCAAAAGAGGTATAGCTCTCGTGCATATAGCATGTGTTGGTCTTTTACATGATGAATTATTGTAAGATACAATGTTGCCTCGAGGAAAGTATGCAGCAGTTCAATATTTGGATTCGGGACTTAACTAGTTTGCATTTTATTTTTGCCTGTTTCAGGTTAGTAGGCGCCATTTTAATGATATGAGGGTGTTCTATATTATTTATTCCATCATTTTTGGGACACTTCTGTTATTTGTCATAGTAAATGCGAGAAGAATAGAGTACATTTAGAGTTTGGATTTCAACGACCGATATTGTAGTATTACATGGTTTGAGATTTGAATCTAAACCATCAATTTGCTCTTCATACTCCTGTTTTTGGGTTCAATGATGATTCCTTTCATGAATGGGAGCCCTTGCTATGTTATTTAAAGATAGGTTTGAGTTGCAGAAACATCCTTCCATTGAAATATCAAGTAGACCTGAATTAAGTCCTAAGTTACCTAACCTCTTCTGACCAGCTGCTATAATATCCCCGGCCTTTCTTTTTTCGTCTTCCTCATGTCTTGAAAGAAATGATACCATTAATGTATTTACTCAGTGAGTAAACATATGCATTCTTGACCGAGGTTTCAAACCATTTACAAAAATACACAGAATCAATCAAAATATTTTTATTAGTGATGCATATTTTTCTTCATATCAGCTGCTTATGTAGCTTTCCTATTATTCCGAGGATGTTATTGAGACAATTTCTGTCTTCTAGATAGTTACCTACTCATTTTGACTTAAAAGTACCAGAAGAATGGTGGACTGATTCCAGTCAAAATTTGCAGGAACTTGCTGAAGAAGCAAATTTTTATGGAGCATTTGGGCTGTACTCTTTTATGACATTGGTATGTAACGTTTTTTTCTTGTAAATGTTTTCCAGAGCCGTATTCTATATTATGGCTTTTTTCTATAGTGAATCGTGAAATTGACTGTCTAATGCAGGCATATCTTGTATCTGGATTAAGTGGTGGTTTCCTGACCTTTTTGTTGGCAGCCTTCATGCTTCCTGCATGGTTTTTCTTTCGGCGATCTGTTAGGTCCTTTGGTCGTGAATCCCTGAGGTAGCAAATTTGAGATATCTTGTGAAGTTGTAATCAATGCATAGTTGTTGTTTTTATTTATTTAATCCCCCTTCTCTGTTTAATGAGCCAGCCTGGAGGTTCATTTTCATGTCCTCTTTAACGAGTTGGTTGACTAAAATATCATCTTTCAGGTCAACAGCATCGTATGTGATCCCATTAATCCCCTGCTTGATGTATTCTACCTACTTTGGTGGTTTTCTTGCTACGTTTTTGATAGAGAAAATGGGCATGACGGGTTCTCTCCCCCCTCCATATGGTTAGTGTCTCTGACTTCATAAACCTGTGATTGTACAATTGCATGATCGAGAGTATAGGGTTTCTCCATTAGGATTATGTCCCTATAGCAGTCTTTCATTCCTGCTTGAAAAGCTCCGTTGGAAAAGAACGCTAATGCAGCCTCTAGATTTGTGGTAATACTTAACATTCCTATATATCTACTTGCAGGATATTTTGTACCTGATGCTATAGTAGCAGCACTTGTTGGGTTTGTCACGGGCTGGTGTGTTGGACCTATTTTGCCCGTCGTTAGCTGTTGGTTAGCCAGGACTTCCGTTATGCATTTCTTATTACATGCTAGTCTACTTGCTTTGGCTGTGTCTTCTCAGTTCTTCCCGTACAGCACAGATGCACCAAAAAGGGTAGTTTTCCAGCATTCAATCAGAACAACAGGTGAGTAGAACATTTTAATAATATAAAGAGATCAGCCGGCTGAATGTTAGTGCACTAAAGAATAAAGATATAATTGATCATCTTTTTTCTCGTAGCGACAGCCCTATGTATCCCAGGTTTAATCCTTGTGAAAAACGGAGTAAACATATTGTCTTTACTATAACTTGAATATGTTGACTTACTCCTTTATATATTTCATTTTTTTCTTTCTTTGAAACTATATTTTTTCCCCCCGATTTTTAGGCTACATGTTTAGATTATAAGTTGTTACATATGTAACTACAAAAAGAAAAGTGGTTATATCATATCTAATGCCTGCTCTTATTAACAGGGGCTGGTCATATCCTGGATACAAGTTATGATTTTGCGGTAGTTGATTCCAATTCTCTTCATTTCGTGTTTGAAAATGCTCCAGAAGCGGCAGCAGCATTGCATATTGGTTCAGATTTGTCCAATGTGACTTATGATCAGTCGGTGCAAGAAACTTGGCTGGTACATACCCAAGAACTCATGCATGCACACCGCCTGCACTACGCTCTCCCTTTCGCCCACACCTACGCGCGTGCATAGACACACACACACACACACACATGCATGCTTGCATCTGTTTCGGTTCGGTTCGGGTTGATTGGTTCTATTGCTCACCCTTAATAGAGCTTGTTTTGTGAACGGTTTTATCTTGCCTGTGATAAGAAGATAAAAAATGTGAAGTGTTGTTTTAGATAAATCAGCGATAACAGAACTGATTTGGTCTCAGATGCTGTGTAATTCATGATACTCGCTCTCCCTAATAAGAAATTTGTGGTGTTCACAGGGCATTTACCCATTATCTTCCTTGGTTGCTAGGAGCCTGAAGTTCCAATCGGACAGTGACGACATCTTGAAGCACTATCAGTATTTCCCCACTATAACAAAGTATAAGCCCGATGCTCTATTTGATGGTGGATCACGCAGAATCTATTTGGAATTCTCCCTGAGGTGGTTTTTATAATTAAATTTTTGTTCATGTTCCTTCTTAGACATAAATAAATCGGGTGGTTATTTATTCACCCCTTGATCTTAGGCCCTACAACTTGCCAAGTGCCAACAGTTCCTTACCAATATATGGTAGGACTTATTGAATGTTGAATAGTCCGAGAACACAAAATATAGTGGCTTAAGAAATATCTATGCAATACACTGTGGTTGGTAAATCTTTTACGCAAAGATCTTAACATATTTCTTGTCTTGGTTTCAGCTCCTTAAAGGAGGTCTGGGTTGCTGTCCTCAACATTACTGGTCCATTATCTAGCTGGTCTTTCTCTGACAATGTACTTCCAGGTGATGTTCTATTCAACTGGGCTGAAAGTTCCAATAACTCGGTCTTTTATTTTTATTTTTAACGGATTCTCTTAAAAATGACTGCAGCTCCTGAACACGTGGATCACGCCCCACCGTTCTACATACTGAGATTAAGCGGTGCAAGCCGTGAGAGTTGGAACTTCTGGTTGGAGGTATGGCTATAGTTATAGCATGTCCCCAATAATTAGGTGGTAAACACCAGGTTTTCTTACTGTTTGGGTTTAATCTAAAATGGTAGGCGAGAAATTCAGAGGCATTGAGGGTTAATGTTGCAGTGATGGACCAACACCTAACAGAACCAGCCATGAAGGTGAAAGGTCAATTTCCAGAATGGATGGATGTCACTTCTTATTCAAGCTTTATGTCCAGCTACATCCTATAAAGAAAATACTCAAATTCAACTACTAACCAAATCGGAGTTTTCATTTAAATCGCATCAAAGAAGAACCCAATATCACATACAAATTGAGTATGCGTTTACATCATATCAAAATAAGAACCATATCCACAAGTTTCTGATGGAGTTCAGCAGCAAGGAATTTTGTGGCGAATTTACCGAATGGCGTTCTCATGTGGAATTTCTGACACTTTGTGAATTGCTTACAATATTCAGAATTTTTACGGGTTACCAAACTTTTATCATCTGCTTCAAAAAATAAAAAAAGAAAAATTAAACTCTTTTTTCTTACTTTAGATTTAAGTGCTGGAAAAGGTGTAATAGAGTCGTGTTTTGCTGATACTAACCAACACCAGAAGAATACAAAAATGTTGGTATTCAAAATAAATCGTATTGTAATACATTGTTTACCCAAACAACAAGTTTGTTTACTCCTTTATAATGGATTATTTATGGACTGCTGCTTAGTTTATCAAATTATTAGCTTTGTTTAATTATTTTGCATCAAATCTGGAATCTCTAAGTTCCGGGGCATTACACTGTGAGAGATTAAGTGCTAGAAGTAGTAGCATCGATCGAGACACTCGATCTTAACACATCGGAAGCTTATGGGATTTACGATATGAAACATAACTAATTAATCCTACGAGAATGTTGAAGATTTACCTAAACAGAGAGGGATAGTAAATCGACATAGAGGGAGAAACCGTGATCTTCCGGATTGTATCTCTAAACGACGATTGGTGGACGTCGATCCTCGCCGTAGATCCTCCTTGAATATGCACAAGAAAAACCCTAGGTCTTTCTTCTCTAAATGACTAATGCAAGAAACTAATTTTTCTTCCTTTTTAATTGATGTGTGGCGCAAATATGAAATATGTGTATTGTATTGGGAGGAACTCTATTTATATAGGAAAATAACTAGTCAAGAGTTATCATTTTCACACCACAAAAACCTATTCCCATAAGGATTCCACAAAATAAGAGATAATTCCCAAAAACCAATCTTTTATTTTTCCATTAATTATCTAACAAATAGATAATTAATTAATTACACATGTGACATAATCTAGGAAAATTTCTTCTCCTAAATTATCCATATGTGTGGCGCCATTTAGTTACTATTTTTAATAGAAAATGTAACTTCTATTTTACATATTATTTACCAAATAAATAATATCAGTATATTCATTAAATGTACCAATTATTTAATTTATTCTCTATGCTTCACAAAACGAAAAACACTCGCGTGTTAGGAGCCAACCCTTAAACCACGGGACCTATAAATGCGAGCTATAATAAATTAAATAAAATATTCATCGAATGTAATATTTCTACTTAATTCATTAATTTGAATTACGCCACCATAAATCCGAAACTGAACTCTATCGATTATAGATATAACTTATTCTCAAAACGTCGAGTCAAGTCGATAAGTGTCCATTGATATAATTATTTCATATAAACTAACCCTCCATAGACTAGACCTGGGCGGTTCCGGGTCCAAATCCGGGTCGGACCCGGCGGTTTCCGGTTCCGAACCGGCGGTTCCACGGGTTCGGCGGGTCCACGGGTCTAGGAACCGGCGGTTCCACGGGTCCAACCCGGTTCTAGGTTCCACTGCCCGGCCACGCCCGAATCAAGCGGGTCGAACCGGCCGGAATCGGCGGATCGAATCGGCGAATCAAGCCGAGGACCCGAACCGGCGGTTCTATTTTTTTTTATTTTTTTTTCTCCAAGTTGGACCACCTTGAATCCAACGTATATTATTTCAAAATTTTTGAATAATTTATTTTTTTATCAATGTAACCGTCATTTATTTTCTTAGCAATTCTTTTATTTATTTCCTTAAAAAAAAAATCTTTTATTTATAAATAGTGTTGTTATTTAATGTATAAAATATAACATAAAATGTTGGAAAATCTATCTTTGATTAAAAATATATTGTGACACTAGTGTCACAACATACTAATATATTGCTTTTTACTATTACTTTTTGGTCGAAATATATTGTGACACTTTGACTAATCAAATATTACTACTGTTTAAATTATTATGACAAGGAAGAGCACATGCTAGTGTTTAGCAACCAATAATTTTTTTTGTAACACTTATTCAATAGACAACATACTAGTGTTTAGATTTATGAAATTATAAAATAAATTATATAAAACACGTAAAACTTGAATGACAATTTTTTTTAAATGTTACAAAATATTAATAAACTACAACCTACTCTTTTATTCGTATAAAATAAGTTCATTGGGTCCAGAAAGGTTGTCCGTATCATATTACTTACATATTATCTAGAATATAAGTTATGAAATTAAATATTATATATAGATTGGTTGAAAATAAATATTATACAAGCCGTGTGTTTTTTTTTAAACATACTCATGAAATTAAATATTATATATAGTTTAATAACCAATTAGAATTTATTAATAATTTTAACGTAAGTTATACAAATTTTGTTAAAAAAATAGATTTTTTTGGAACCGGGATTGGAACCGTAATCGGAACCGTGATCTGAACCGTCTGACCCGAGAACCGCCGAGACCCGGACCCGGACCGGGGAACCGCCATTCCCGCCGGTTCCCGGGAACCGGCGGAACCGGCGGTTCTGGTTCCATTTTGGACCCAGAACCGGATCAGGGTCGTGCCATGGACCCGGAACCGGCCCGGAACCGGTCACGTCTACCATAGACTATACGTACTGAAGTAGGATTATTTCCGTAAACCTTCTTCAATACATCTTAGCTTATTTACCATTAACCCACTAGTGATCAATTAGTTCATAACCAATACGAACTCCCGGGATCGATCAATTTCTAGGATCAACAAATAAGGAGATTGTTTTTCTACTTCCCACAGGAAGGGATGGATTCCATATCTGTGAGACACACACTTCTCACTCATTCCAGAATAGTGCCAACGTGAAAGTGATTCGGGCCGCGTCTCTTAGCGATCTTTAACGAACACATCAAACCCTATCATGAAACAAGTAGGAGTCTGTAATCACTTTAGGATTAAGGTTAATCCATATATGATCATCTTGTGATTTAATAAGATTTCTCAATCACGGAATTATATGAGAAAGTCAGATTAAATCGGTTCAGTCCTATATGACTCTCATCATATATAAATGCCCCACTTAGACAATCAATGTCGACGGTCCGGATAAGACGATCACACCATTAAGTGTTCTGGACGCATTAATGGTGGTTTAATAAATAGACCCCATACTTTGATTAACTTCACCACGGACTAACATTTCATGTGTATCACCATAAACTTAATCCTCATGTATGATACACACTAAGTTATATGGCTACATATGATACGACTTAGGGTTTTCAGTAGTGTATTACTTACAAGCACGAAGCAAGTAATAAGATGAGAATAAATCTGTCATTTATTAATTATAAAAACAGTTGCATAAATTGTCTTTCAGGCGCTACTTCCAACAATCTCCCACTTGCCCATAAGGACAAGCAACAATTGTCTTTCGGGCACACTATATCTAACAATCTCCCACTTGCCCGTAAAGATAAGCAATGATTGTTTTTAGAGCACCACACCCTTATTCTTTCTATCCACAACATTCTCCCACTTGCTCTAAAGCAGATGAGACATATCTCCCAATTTCATACCCGCCAAGCGCTCATCAGTGACATTAGATGCCACGCGTCTTGGTAAACTGATTAGCTAGGTTGTCGGTTTTGAGGCGATCTTTAGGACCGAAACGTCGTCTCTCTGCACGATCTGTCGACTAGGTAGTACTTACTTTCAATATGCTTTTGACCTCTTGTGATTGCGAAGACCCTTTGCATGAGCTACCTCTCAACTGTTTTCACAGTAAAATAATATCGGCTCAACGAGACCTGGAATCACTTCCCGATCCAACAAAGAACTTCTCAAGCCACACTGCCTCTTTAGCTGCTCCGAAAGCTGCTATGTATTCGACTAACCGAGTCAAACCGGCGGTCTTTGGATTGCTCCGCACTCTGTGTCCATCACTATGAGTAAACACTGAGCCTGAGATCGATTCATGATCATCCTTAATCCGACAAAAAATCAGAATCAGTGTAGTCAACGACACTCAGGTTCGCACCCGAATGCACAAGCATATGATTCCTCGTTCTCTCAAGATACTTGAGGATGCACTATACTGCTTTCAATGTCCAAATGCAAGACTCGACTTTTATTGTTTTTTAATAACCTGACATTCTCTATCCAAAAGAGAATTTATCTCTTTTTCTCTATATCCGAAGATTGAGAGAATTATTCCGTGAGGAGTTGGGTAGGAAACCTCTCGTTGAATATCGCATACTAATATGCATTTTTATCTTAACCAATAAGAAGCGTGGGATAATGCCACAACTTGTTCTCATGAATTTGACCAAATCAAATTCTAAGAATATAGTCCACTTCTCTAATTCAGAGAAGTTTTGACTCGTCAGTTCTTGACTTCAGATAACACACGTTATTGACTGATAATTTTTACATGGCCTCTATATTTAGTGTTGGAGACACTCATATGTATGTGAAAGGAAGAAGCTCTAGGGATTTTAGGTGCAATACACGTAAAAACTTTAGGGCGTTCATGTGTTTTTAGTGACTCTGCACACAAAAAAAAAAAAAAAATACAAAAAATTGTGAGTTTGTTTCTTTTGATTGGAATTAATCAACCTTGCATGCATGCCAAAAAAAAAGTGTAACTAGTGACTTTGAGTAATTGATGAGTGTTTTCCGAGATAAAAATATGTATTGTTGGCGTAGCTACCAGGATGTGCTTCAGTGCCATCTCCAGTGAAATGACAACATTGGAGCGGGTATTTCGGAAGAGTAAACAGTCTATTGCGTTCCACGAAAAGTTATTGTGTGGTGAGAGAATTTGAAGTAAAGTGACGGGTGAAACGATCAGAACCACACAATTTTAATACAAAATGAAGGTGTGTGGTGTGCCACACGGTGTCTCCGCAACGTGTGGAGACACCACACAATAATCTCCCGCGTTCCACGACTTTCCTTAAAGCTTCCCATCTTTGAGCCGTTATTTCTTAAACGGTTAAACCCTAACCGAAAGAGTCCCCTCGCCCCCGCTCCCACATGATTGCGAGAAGAGCTTAATCAGGGACCTAGCAGCTCGGGAAGAGGCTGCTTTTCTTTCCGCTTACCGAAAGGGGCCGGCCCTTTACGGGACTCGAACCCACACACTCCGGCTTTCGATCCTAGCAGGCATTATACCACCCCAACCGCTTACCACTAGGCCATATTCAGGGGATTTGAGCCGTTATTTCTTTGTTGTATTGAAAGAAGTTATAACCCAAGCAGTTTGTAGTAGTACAACTATATGAAATTATTCCCATTATCTGAGCAGCTCTGAGTTGAGACTCTTTTGATACACCAATTGTGCTGATTGACGATGTTGGACATCGTCTGTGGAACAATCCGGGCCGAAATTACCCTAATGACAATTTGGACAAAACTAAAATCCTAAAAACGAAGAAGTAATTGTGTATATTTTAGACTGAGCCTGAGATATTGAATTCCAAGTTGCCTACGTATCATGTATATAAATCAGGAATCAAGTCTCTCGTAGTTCCTTGTCATCGTTTATATAGAGGACATCTCGTCCATGGCAAGCCAATGCCGTGTCCTTCAAGGACTCTATTTCGTAGCCACCAAGGATTTTTGGCGCGTCAATCCCTTTATGTTAGGAGATAATTACAGATATATCAAATGATAGGATCAGAGTCTTAATGACTAAATGATCTTTCCATGTTTATATTTTATTATAAACACGAGGGCTATTTTATCGGATAAGGGAAGCTCTGGCCGACCTGCGTCGAGCCCCCTAGGTCGTCTTGGCCCGAACTGCACTGGCCCAACTCCGTTGCAACCTGACCGACCTGCGGTGGTCTGAGAAGCGAGCCGGGTTGATCTCCCACCTGGGTTCAGATTGGCCCTTAGGCGTGAAATGGGGCTCCTGGCCCGTAAAAGTATATTCTGTGTCTTCATTTAATGTTTAGTCAATTAGGAAATGACACGTGGCGAGGTTCAATCCGTCCTCCGTCATAAGCCCCCCGGACCCAGCTGACCTCTTGAGGTCAGGTTAGGTCTGTTTAGAGGTGTAGTTCGGCATGTGTCATTTAGACATAGGTTTTAATAATTTTTCTCCAGATGGCAGAGTTCCGTTATGACGTGGTTATAATTGTCCCTGGATTTGAGGCGTTGCTGCATACACCGTTTGAAGTGGAACGGTTTCCGAGAACGTGTTTGAGGTTTATACCTCCGTCGTATCAACTGTACACTCACTATCTTTTATACTGCTTTAAATTAGAAGACCGGGATCAATTGCCGATTTCTTTCTTTCTCTTCTCCAATATTCAAATCACTACAAGTAAGCATCTCTTCTCCCTTTCATTTTTTATTTCATTTCTGTTCGTTGATGAGGGCATCATCCCCATCAAGTGCTTCTGTAGAAGAACTGTTTGCGTGCGAGTCTGAATCCGAAGTAGAAAGACCCGGAGCTAGGATGTTCGAACTAGATGCTGAGTTACAAGAGCCCGTAAATAATATAGTACTAGAGGAGATCCCCTGGGTTCCTCCGACTTTCTCTCCACCTCCCATTTCTCATCCTTCATATGGGACTTCTTCATTCGTTGTGACTTTAAAAGCTCATAAATCAACGAAAGCTATAATGGCTAGTCATGGAATCAAATCTACTCTAAAACAAAGCGAAATAGTTGACATTTGCGGCGAGTTTGGCATAGATTTAGTTACATACAGTCCCCAAGTCCCGACGACTCGCAATAGCTACTCCTACCAGCCAACATACGGGTATTGTGCCGTGTACGAGGCCCAATCGAAGGTGGTATGAGGCTTCCTTTCTGTCCGGACTATTTGGCCGTGCTGCGCCACTATAACCTTGGTACAGGCCTAATGGCCCCCTAATGGAGTTAAGTGCATAACAGGGTTCGCCGTAATTTTCCGATTGATGGGGTTAAGTTCACTGTGAACTTCTTTAGGGCTTTTACTAGATTAAGAAAGTCAGGGACTCCCCCGGGTTCTATTACTTCCCACGTTAGACAGGTAAGTGGAGGCAATATTCGCCTATTAGCAGATGGGCCGTCCTCTCACAAAGGGTGGAAGACACGATTCTTCTTTATTCGCCACGAGCGGAGGCCTGAACTGGGCCGTTGGAACGCGAACGATCATCCTAAGGATGCTTTCCCCGAAACCATCGGCGCAGAGGTAATGTTGACTGTCTAGGGCTCAGGAATCTTCCCGAGGTATAGCCAACTTCCCTCGCAGCTCTTCGACGCTGCTTGGCTGAAATGTTGAGGCAAGTGAATGTCAAAAGCGTAATTTCCGTTTCATTAACGTAAAATTCGAAAAGGAGTGTTTGTTGCAAAATATGATATAAGATAGAAGATAAAAGTGCTAAGTTAAAGATATGGAGTGTCCCAAAATTAATCCAAACATACGAGTGATTTGCGCTAATTAATTAATTAATTAATTTTTTGAGAACTCATTATCTTTTGACTTACGTGTGATTTTTTTAATATGAAAGGATAATATTAAAAGGACTTGGTCAACCCTCTTTTCATTTAAAAGGGTCTCTTCATCTAAAAACCCTTCATTTTACACACAAAATCAAACCCTTTTAAGCAGAATCACTCCAGTCAAAGCCCCTTTAAGCAGAATCATCACCTGCGCACCCTTTTAAATAAATTTCCCTATTTTTTTTGTTTGGGATAAATTAATATTTCATATCATAGGTTTATGAGCTTCGGAGTCCACACAGCCTACCCTAGCCGCCGTCACATGGTGTTTCCCGGCCAAACCGCTTCGTCTCCAATTATCACTTGCAGCAGATAGATGTTGTTCGATCAACTAGACGATGATTTGATATGCGAAATATTATGCAGGCTTCCGGCACAATCTGTTTTAAGATTAAGGTGCGTATCAAGATCATGGAGGGCTTTGATAGACGCCCCAAACTTCATCAAATCACACTTATCTCAAAACGGTAACACTAGAATCTATCTGTTTAGCGGTACTGAAATCGGGTTATTCCCTTCGGATCCAAACGGAATAACCCTGAATTTCGAAGGATTCGACTTAATCAACAGTTGTAGCCAATCTTTCAAAGTCCCTTTATCGTTTCCTTATGACCTCAGTATCCGAGTTGTTGGTTCATGTGATGGCTTGTTTTGTTTCGTGTCTGTTAAATCGGATGTAATCGTTTTGGTTAACCCCTCGACTAGAACGGGTTACCGTATACTGCCTCCAAAAATTAGGCGGATCGAGTTTTGTGAAGTCGGATTTGGTTATGATTCTGTTACAGATGATTATAAGATTGTGCGGATGCAGAGGATGGGTAAAAATCCAGACATGGAGGTAAATATCTATTATTTTAAATCGAGAAAATGGAAACGGATACAATTTTCTTCGAATTACAACAATTATCTTGCCTCATGGAATGGATATTATACACACGGTGCTTTACATTGGTCTTTGCATGATCCCAAAGCTGTAGTAAGTTCAAGAGTATATGAAAGCTTCCACATTGCTACATTTGATCTTGTAAAGGAGAAGTATACAGTCGTTAAGTATGATACTGAGATGTTTGGAAAACCAACTTTTGTTGACTTAGTGACTTTGGGAGGATGTCTTTCTCTGTATACAAGATATTATCCTGACTATGACCATGTGGACATATGGATGATGAAAGAACATGGGGTTAAAGAATCTTGGTTTAAATTGGCTTCGCTTCACTATGATGTAGTGCCATTAGAGCTTTCAAGGTGTGGTAGGCGATTACTGGTGAAAGAGCCTTGTTTTAGCTGTCTTCATTGGTATGATTTTGATACTAAATCTTTTGAATATACTCATATCAGGTTGATGAAGACTTCTGGTTGTCATGTGTGTCTACAGAGTCTAATTCGACTCTAGTAGAATAAAAAAAAAAAAAAAAAAAAAAAAAAAAAATGTCGGCCTCCAACAATCGTATTCTAATAGTATATACTTGACCTGAACAACAAGTTTGCTTCACCCCATTTATTGTGGATATTATTAGGTTAGTGTGTAATGACAACATCTATTGTGTAGTTAGGAAGTTTGATTTTTAGAGGACATCTTCAAAAACATGCTTGGTGTGTTACCAGGAACGGTTAGGGTAATC
The DNA here is from genome assembly GCA_026214975.1 of Gentiana macrophylla. NCBI lineage: Eukaryota > Viridiplantae > Streptophyta > Magnoliopsida > Gentianales > Gentianaceae > Gentiana > Gentiana macrophylla. Next base: position 152,469,011 of record CM047805.1, on the reverse strand, counting down.
AGCTGAACTTGGTACTTGTACTAATCTGGAATGGAATTTGTGTGTTGATATTTTGGTTAAATCTTTGAGTTTTGAATCTTTACTTAGGTTGAAATCTGATTAGTTGATGAACATGTTGTCACTTCAAACTAGTATCGGTAGATACATACATCTTATATATATATATATATATATATATATATATATATATATATATATATAATTTGATAAAATATTATGTTTGCATGAAACTTTAGCCTTGCTATGTGTGTTTATAGATTGACCTAGTGAATGATATGAAAAGTGTTACGATTCGATCCTAACTAGGGTTTTTGAGATGGAATTTGGAGATAGAGGAGAGGAATTAGGGGGGAGGAACAGAGGAAATCGGGGATGAAAGGGAAAAGGAACACAAAAGAGAAATGAGAGATTAGACAGGGAGAGAAAATAGAGTTTATTGATAACAATTTCGGTACATATTACATCATTACATCTAGTATTTATACTACTCCTTAGCTAAACTATGCCAGTTCACTAAGCTCAGCTCGATTCACAACTTCAAAGGTTCAGGCTCTTGGCATATCCTTCCCCTTTAAAACATCCTTGTCCTCAAGGATATAGAAAAAATTTCCAAACTTCAAAAACACCATTTCTCATTTGTAGCTTGAGGACCAAAACATCCCATTATCCCATTATCTCTCATTATCAACATTCTCATCATCTCCCATTATCACCATTGCTAGTATCCTGCTTTCCTACCCTCTCAAAACCATCATTGTCCTCAAGGATGTAAATGAAAATGACACATCGACTCGGATCCCATACAAAATTTCCCACTATATCATACGTTCCGTGAATAACCACAAGGACATGGCTCTTCAGCATCGAATAGGCAGTGTTCTAAAAATCGCCCTGGGCGATCGCCTGGGCGTCGCCTAGGCCCTGGGACGACCCCCGGGCGTCCTTGACTTGGCTCTGGCGATTTATCTGGGCGCCGCTCAAGTGTCTTTGGCGATTTTAGGGCGCCTCGACCCCGCCACAGCGCCTCTGGACCTTTCTAGCGCTCTCCTAGGACCTTCTAGGCGCTCTAAGGCCCTTCTAGGCTATCCATTTGGATCCAACTTAATATTTTATTCACCCACTATCTTATTTACTATTATTTTATAATCATTTCACCAATCATTTCACCATCAACAAATAAAATAATATTAATCAATTCATTTTATTCACCACCTACACTATTCAACCATTACTTTATCAATATAATATTTCTCTCACCAATCATTTCTTCATCAACACAAACTTTATACAACATTTCAACCTTATAATCATTACTTTACATTATTTTATTTTATTTTCTCTCATGACTCAAATGGATCCAGGTTCAATTCAAAACAAAGCGGAGCCTTAGGGTTTCATCTGGCGAACATCAAGTTTTCCCAAGTGTTTAGACAAGAAAGATGCATAAAACCCTAAACCCCCTTATAACCCTAAACCCCTCGTAAAAACCCTAAAACCCCCCGTAAAAACCCTAAAACCCCCCTTAAAACCCTAAATCCCCAGTAAAAACCCTAAAACCCCCCTTAAAATCCTAAAATCGCCTAGGCGCCCCTGTGGCGTACCGACTTCACCTAGCGAGTTTTAGAACATTGCGAATAGGACAATGCCAATGTAGTTAATCATGTTCCAAAAAGCCTAACAACAGTCGCAACTTGCAATTGCAAGGGTGCCTCACTATTGCATCCAATGTCTTCAAATCCCATTGTAAAGACTTAGCGCAGAACGAAGCAATGAACCTCTACCGAACCCTGACATTATTTGATTCGGCTCGAAATTATTCGAATATAGTGTTCGGCTCGGCTCGAAATTTTTGAGCCTAAAATTTTAGGGTTCGGCAGGGAAAATGGGGGCAATTATTCGGTCCGATTCGGCTCGAAATGTTCGAATAGTTCGAACATGTTCGGCTCGTTCTGGACATGTTTATATATATATATAATTTTTTTTTGTGAAAGGAATAAATAAAAAAATTCTAGTTCAAAAATATTAAATGTCCAAAATATAACATGTTTACATGTCCAAAATATTAGTCCAAAATATTACATTACATGTCTAAAACGTCAAAATGAATTCAAATTGGAACAACTTCATAAACCAAAAGTAGTAAAGTCACCAAATTCCAAAATACACTTCCAAATCCCAATCCAATTCATGTTCTCCTAGCCTTTTTTGGCTTTTGTTGAAGGGTGGTTTGTCGCTACCGCTAGATTTGGATTGTTTTGTTGTGTTGACAGCCTGAGAAGGTACTTCCCGCATGGTTTCTGTAGCAACATCTATTGTAAACACATGAAGAGTTAATTAACGTCACAAAACACTCTTCAGAAGTCAAAACTACTTCTAATCACATGAAACTAAGAATAAGTGTGTAGATAGACGAAACAGAGTAACTACAGTAGAAAAAAAAAAATCCAAATTATCCTAGAGTTTATGTAGACATGATAAATAACATTATATAACAAGACAATGGATACGATAGTGAGACAATTATATTTCAAATTCCTTGTTTGTTGTGGCTGCTGCATTTTCTGTATGACTGCAGAAATAATCATGTCAAAACCTATTGAAATCAGAGCCTACCATCTATAGGGTTCAGCTAGTTATAGCCCTAGATGGATAGACCACAGGTTACAGAATGCACGAGTATACAGTGCACATGTTATAGCAATGGAGAATAAAGGAAAAGGTGAGAAAAGCACTATGTATACTAACACTTTTCTTCCATTGCAGATGGAGAAAAAGTAGATGCATAAACACATGACACCACCACATTGCTCCAGATTCAAACAGTCAAAAGAGCTCAATTCCCCAAATCAATTGCAAGTGTACGAGCCGAATATTATCGAACATGTTTGGCTCGGTTGTTGAATACCTATTTCTAAAGCTTGATTGACGTTTGATGATATGAATCAAGCCCCGAATCGAACATTTTCGAGCCGAATACACCGAATCGAATCAAATATTAAGGCTCACTTACAGCCCTAGTAGCACTCAACCAACCATCTGCCAGCTATGAACAATGTACTGCAATGTACGGGCTAACCCACCCAATTTTTCTGCCTAAATATGACCAATAAATCCACCATCAACCTCTACAATTGCAAAAGTAACTTCTGATATTGAATCCGATTCACCCTCAATGGTTGTATAGAATGTGAAGCTAACGACAAGTATGATATAATCCAAAACCACATTCTTTGACATAATAAAGACATCATCCATTTGTTTCCAGAACCTCTACAATCTGGTTTCACTCCAGAATGTTGCATCAATTCAAGACACTTAACAACTTCATTACATTCTCCATGCAAGCATTCTACACGTGTATTTGTATCCCACTTCCAGAACCTCTTAAACTTTAGAATTCGTTCCAAACCTTGCATGAATAATCCATCCAGCTGATATCCATTGATCAATGTGTTCCAAGAAATCAAATATTCGGAATCCCTTTGAATGGATATTTGATAGGCTTGCTCAAACAGTCCATGCTTGGGAAATGCAGAAAGTCGCATACTAGGAACTTCATTTTTCTGAATTAGTGTCTGAATTAGTGCATCTTTTATGACGCTTATGTGAATGCTCTCGATGAACTCCAATGTCATCTTATTCCAAACTTGCTGCTTCTCCAAATTCTTCCCTCATTTGGGATAAAATTGATCATTCCAATTTCAACTGTAAACCCTGCCTATCCCAACAATTCTGCTTATGTGACTTTCATTCCCCTCCCTTGTGAGACCCACAACGATATGAAGGACAACAAGTGTAAAAGCTGTGTTATTGATGACATCTACAAGGTGTATTCATCCAAAAGGCCATATATCAACAAACTCAGCATTAAGAGTGTCAAACCAAAAATCAAAATCGTTCTTGTCTCCATTACTCTTCGAAGAATGAAAGACTATATTGTGCTCGAGTGGATCACAACCATTATAGAACCAAAAACTACCACCCGGATCAAATACTATCATTTGAACCACACCATCATTTCCTTTTGTTTGCTCAAGTGAAAGTTGGTTTGGCATTTTATCGAACATGTTAAGTCCGGTTGACAGACAGTCGGTCTTCATTGAAAATGACTTAGACATTTCATCAAACACTTGGTAGGCAACTTCCACCATTCCAAGCTTGATGGATATGTTTGCTCAACCTGAATTACAGCCTTTAGGGAAGAGAAATCACCCTTTGCAATCGTAGAAAATGAATAACACTGCCCAGAAATTGATTTCGAACTTGTAAAAATTGCCTCGGTTGATTTATCGACTATCTTGGGGGCTACATTATCTGAATTACCAAATTCCTGCTTAGATGTTGCTTTTGCCCGAGAGTTCAACCAACTATCGACATCTATATCTTCATCAATCAGCTTATATGCCGTTGTCGCTGTGACGGTTGGCTGGGGCAATTCGTCAAACACCTTGTGGTCTGCATTTGGCAAGTCAATTTTTCCAGAATCAGCTTCTATCCGCATTGCAACATCCTCGTTTCTCTGTAAAATTCCATCATAACAACTAATATCCTCTGATCTATGTGGTGCAGGCAGCAGTCCTGCACTTAATACAGCAGAGGAGCTTCGAAAGATGTATCATGCCTCTTATCAACATTCTTCAACACTGCTTTCATCACTTGCATGAGAGATTCATATTGATTCTCAATCTTCTTATTAAATGAGACTTGAATCTCCCCAAATCGAAGGTTCAGATTCACACTGAATTTGTCCAATCACTGATGGAACTCGTCACTCATCTTCTGCTGGACAGTCCGCAGTTCTTCGATGGATTTAGCAGCCATGGATACCGAGCTATTTATATGTTTTCTGATACCAGATGTTAGGATTCGATCTTAACCAGGGTTTTTGAGATGAAATTTGGAGATAGAGGAGAGGTATTAGGGGGGAGGAACAGAGGAAATCGGGAAAGAAAGGGAAAAAGAACGCAGAAGAGAAAGGAAAGATTAGACAGGGAGAGAAAATAGAGTTTATTGATAACAATTTCGGTACATATTACATCATTACATCTAGTATTTATACTACACCTTAGCTAAACTATGCCAGTTCACTAAGCTCAGCTCGATTCGCAACTTCGAAGGTTCAGGTTCCTGACAAAAAGATATAAATGATTACTTGTAAAGTAGTAAGAAAAAAAAGAAAGGATCCCTACATTTTATATTAAATTTATTTGTTGACAAAAGAAAATTATCACGTAAATAAAAATACATAATTATTATAAAAGTGATACATTTAACAATTATCAAAAAGATTTAATTATAAAAGAATATTAATACTAATAAAATATACTATTATAAAGTCAAAAAATGAGGAAAAGTCAAGAAATGGGCTGAGCATTAAATTCCTATAGTGATAAGAAGGAGTTTATGGTTAAGTGTCGAAACATAATGGAAAAGACGATGAATCATCGAGGATCGTGTCTTAAATATAAAAGTCATACTATCATCGAGTTTATGGTTATGTGTCGTAAAATTAGAATCTCCATGATTGGGTGTTCTCAAATCAATATAATATAAATTGATAATAAGACTTCATATTTGTAGAAAAACCAACCTACCTTTATTAATGTCCCTCATTTAAAAATTGAGATTGGCTTAGAAATCTCACAAAGAAATCATGTCATTTGTTCTTTTGAGATTATGATTCTATCAAGAATGTAAATACTTTTCTTTCGGCTTTTACACTCTCATTGTTATTTCATCGTTATGTTTAACTAGTCAAAAAGAGTATTGTTTTTTATTATTATTTTAGGCTAAGATCATAATTCATTAATCAGGTGTAACTAGAGATGGAATCGGATCGATTTAACCATTTATACTTAAATCAGATCGGCATAACCCTTTAAAGTTTTGGAACCAGACAATCGAGATACTAAATGTTCGGGGTCCAGTCAAGTATGTATAAAATATCCTGAAAAATGTTTTTCAGTTTTTCCATACACTTTATAAAAAAAAAAAAAAAAAAAAAACATAAACACCAAATCAATTATAAATTAGAATGTATGAATTAAGAGTTTCTCCAAGGGCAACACCAAATCAGCAATAATGGGAATACAACATGAGCCATCAATGGGAATTCACTCAGAAAGCTTTTGGTATACTACTACAATACAATAGCCCTAATGAACCCTGGCTTCAATTTTTTTTACCCACCTTCTCTTCGATTTGACCACGACGTCTATGAATGATTAAATTTCATTGATACCTGATAACCTCATCAAAAACTGATTAAATTCTTCTTCTTTGCCCAAAATGCTTATCCTAGCATAATTAGCGTCACTCCCGAATCGCGTTCCACTGCGAACTAATATTTTGTGTCGTCTGAAAATTTTCTCACAATCATCTGTGCTTGATTTGCAACTCATCCATGCAAAACCTGCTCATAAAACAAAAAATAAATAAATTGTGAGTTCTTTTCTTTTGATTGGAATTAATCAACCTACCTTGCATGCCAAATTAAAGTGTATCTACTAACTTTGACTGTTTGAGTGTTTTCCAAGATTAAAATGTGTAACACATGGGTTCATGTTTAAGATTTTTCTTGGTTTCTTCCGCCTCCCTGACTGGTCCTTAATTAAAAAATGTTGTTCAAAAAAAAAAAAAAAAAAAAAAAAAAAAAAAAAAACTCTACTTTTTCTATGCATGTATTGTTGGCGTACGTACCAGGGTGTGCTTCAGTTCGATCTCCAGTGAAATGACAATATTGGAGCGGGTATTTGGGGAGAGTGAAGAGTCTATTGCGTTCCACGACTTTCCTTAAAGCTTCCCATCTTTGAGTCATTATTTCCTTGTTGTGTTTAAAGAAGTTATAATCCAAGCACGAGTTTGTACTAGTATGCTTGCCGCCGCAACTATCTGAAATTATTCCCATTATCTGAGCAGCTCTGAGTTGGGACTCTTTTGATACACCGATTGTGCTGATCTCCATGAATTTCGTCATCTTTCTTGCCACACCCTCGTCTCTAACTAGAGCCCATCTGCACATTTAATTAGCGGATCAATATATATATATATATATACACATCGAGTCATTCTTGGGAAGTGAGTTTACCCGATTCTTGACCCGGCATGTCCGGTGCATTTAGAGACCGTGAATAACATTATGTCGAAATCAAGCTTGTGGGCAATAGGAGTGTAATGAGGCCAGTAGTAGGCAAGGTCGTGGATGATACTTCCCTCTCCGTCGTCGTCTCCATGCTTCATCGCCACTACTGGCTCTTGCATTACGCCGTTAGGATTGTTGGGAGAGGTTACTAACTCGATATATGGTCCTTTAATTTTCTCGTAAACGCGAGCATCACCTTCCCATTTATAAAGTCTTGATTGTAGAAAATCAATCATCTCCGGATACGCCTGCATACAAAATTTTCAAATATGATCCATTCTGGCACACAAGAATTCTAAGAATTTTCATATTTAATACATAAAGTAAGTGTACTATATGTTATGTATTGGGTTCTTTAACAGAATATATATATATATATATATATAACACTAACATGGTTAGGAAACATAAGCTAGTATTCTTCATGTGGCCATGTTACTATATGCGAAATTAGTTTGAGACATTTTGGATTAGCAAAAGCAACACTACATGACTGCAGACTGCTGTTCGAGCATTGTCCGGTTGACTTGAGATCATTACCATTTAAGTAATATAAATTGTCTCCTCAAAAACAAAAGTGATATAAATTAGGGAATACTGTATTATTTACACCACACTCAATCTACTCGTGCATCACTTTAATTACATGTGCACAAGAATAAAACCAACTTTTTGAAAGTCGGTTCTGGAGCTCAAGCAAAACTACTTTTTTATAAATGCAAGATTATGGTGAACCGACTTTGATAAAGTTTCTGTTTCGGGTCAAAACCGACTTTCACAAAGTCCGTTTTGCTGTAATGCACGAGTTAAAGTTATGATATATAAATTAAGAATAATACAATTAAGGGAAAATTCAATCGATCAGCAGGAGGTCGGGGACGGTTCTCACCGAGTAAAAAGGAGCTGCAGAAAGGACACTGACGGGGTTAGTACTGCCGCCAGAAGGCGGAGGAGGACAGAGAGCGTATAGTGCCGCCTGAAGAAGCTGACTGGAACCATTCCCGACGATGACATGATGGCCACTCGCCTCCGCGTTCCCCACCACCTCATGTAACCTCCTTATCTCCTCCTCAAGTTTAGGCTCCAAAAACCAGCACAATTTCTTAGAATCTGCAAAGTAACTCAAAGATTGGTCCCCTGCCATTGTGAAAGTAGCCTTGTCCCCCACATTTTGCCAATACGACTCAAATACCGTCGGATCACCACTGCGCGCGATATCATATAATAACAATTCGAATCAAGATGAGAGATTTTCAGAAATTAAGTAATTAATTAATGGCATACAAGTTAATTAAACACACTATATAAGCACTTACTGGTCGAGATTGATAACAGCTTCCTCGGGTGATAGATTAGTCCTTGTTTCGGGAGCAGCCGGTGCGGTGCGGTGCCGCCGGATCAGATTGCAGATTGGACTCGGCGAAGCACATCTTCTCTGTTGTTGTATGACTGTGGAACTGAAGAAATATATATATGAAAGCAATTTAATTAGCTTAGTATGTTTTTGTCTAAGAGTAGAGTTTGTGTGATTTATAATAGTCTACTATGTTTGTCTATTTATAGGATCACAAGTGATAAAACCACATAAATCTTTCAGGAAATATTATTCACAGTTAATTTTAATACATGCATCAATGTCATTTGTTTAGGTAAATTTTATTACTATAGTAATAATTTGCATAGGCGATCGAGACATGCATCTAAAAGGATGGACGGACCCCACTAAAAATATATATATATATATATATATATATATATATATATCTATATATATATATGTAAATATATTACACTATAAAATTCTCACAAGTAAATGCATCTAAAGTCCTTTGATGTATTTTCAGACCCTCTAATCCAAAATAAGGAATGTAAATATTTTTTTGGCTATAAAATCTCACAAGTTATTCATCGTTTTGTTCATTTTCAAAGTATGATCCTATCAGGAATGTAAATACTTTTCTTTTGGCGTTTACAATCTCATTGTTATTTCATCGTTATGTTTAACTAGTCCAAAAAAATTGTTTTTATTTCAAGCTAATTATGATTATACATTAATCATCACACTACACATTTACTCGTAAAAATTTCTAGACGCGGATCATCGGATCGGCATTATCCACTACACTATAACATAACCAACCCATTATGTCCATATATATAGAATTCAGGAATCTATATTTTCGTGAATCCGTACCTGAAAAATGTTGAGACCTGACAATCGGTGATTATAAAACTTTCGTACTTTCTGAGGGGAAAAAACACAGCTTCTATGGCAGAGTATTGATTTGACATGTAAATCCAATTGCTTTTTAAAAAGTTAAAAATAAAAAAACAATAAAGACATACAATGATAAACGGTAGAAATGCAAAGATTTTTATTATTTACATGTCTGAAGGTATGCATGAGGTCCTGGACTTTAATTTCAGCATGAAGTGCCGGCGGACTCACTGAAAATTTGATGAAGAAAACTGCCGAAAAATTCAGAACCACCTAACAAAATAAGAGGTGTGAATAGGTATTAAAAAAAATCTCTTAATTAATTAAAATTTAATTTTTCATGTAATAAAAAATGTGTAAAAAAACCCCTTAGTTTATATAAATAAGGGTTTTTTTTTTTTTTTTGGTTAAAAGGACCACTCCACGTGATCATGACCTTGATGTTGATGATTAAGACGTTCTGTAGACATATTCTTTAGACTTATGGAATTTGATTGTGGTGTAAACGTTTTTTTTGTGTTGCGAACCATTTCTGTGGTGTGCTAGTGTTTGTTGTATTTTGGGCTATGACAACCCGGTAATGTGTTCGCACATGTTTTATATAAAATATTATGTTTTTGCATCAACAAAGTTTGTTGACCTCCATGGGTTTTATACTATCGTCTGTACCTGAAGGTATCTCAAAAATATATTTAAAAAAAATTAAATTTATCAATTGTGTCAACATTGTTGTTGCGGCAACAACGTCGTCCCAAAAAACATTCCACGTCATAAGTATTTGAGTCGATCTTTTGGGAAGGGAATTAGGTGAACTTGTAGATCTTTATGCCTCCCTCCATCTTTTCCTTGATGCATGCCAACATGATTCTCCTTCTTGGAGCCTCAATCCACGAGGTTCCTTTACAATTGCTTTCCTGAAGAAAAGATTGCGCGAAGTTGAAGGCTCTTCTTTGGCAAATGATGCCCCTCCATGTCGTTGGAATCATTTAATACCGTCCAAGGTGAACATTCTTTATTGGAGGGCTACAAGATGTAGGCTTCCTACACTTTTAAACCTCTCGTTGAGAGGCATAAATCTCAAGAGTCTACTTTGTCCATCATGCAGCAGAGGCGGATCCATGAACTTGTTTCACCTAGTGGTGTAGTGTCACCGGAGTCTAAACTATATTTTCTATCCATTTTTTCTAGTGGTCTCCGGAGTCTAATATTGTATTTTCTTAACGACAAAATTAGACTGTTTTAATACTAAAAAATTCTGGGATCTGAGCGGGGTCACATGACCCGACACTTGATCATGTAGATCCGCCTCTGGTCAACAGTGTTGGCACCAAAACCTTTGTCATGTCAACAAATAAGTTTCGAACCCAGTGATGACGGTCAAATTGGTACCATTATTTACCATCAATCTAACCCGGATTTGTGTTCTCAATGGGTATAATTGTATGAAATCATGGGTTAATTAGCTAAATGTCATTAAGCCACGTCCGGTAGGGCTGAGAAAAATAACCAGTAAACCAATCCAAACCGTAAACCGATCCAAACCAATCCGAATTAACCAAACCAAACAAACCAAACTACATTGGATTGATTTCGGATATTTTTTTTTACACCCAATCCAAACCAAACCAAACCAAAATTTTAATACATTAATTATATATTTTATATATTATACTCATTATATATTATACTCATTTGTCTTATACCCATTTTCGGTAGGAAAATTTATATCCGTTGGTAAAATCAACTGTGGTCTTTTAAAACCATTGTGTGGGGGAATGTGAATAGGAATGGCATTATAATGCCATGTAGGACAATTTTGATGCTTTTGATGATAAGTGATGATAGGAAAACTTTGCGCCATTGTGATTGGCCTTATTGTTTTTATTTCTATGCTATATTCAAGTTGCAATTTTTGCTTTAAATGTTGGTTCTTTGCTTGAAACACAAAATGGTACATTCATTTTGATCATTCTCCTACTCGATCATGCAAGTTGGACTTGTCCTATTTTGCTCATTGAAAAAATAAACATTGATCTAATTCTATTTTATTGTTTTTTCATGGAGCCATGGAGGTTGTAGGTTTTGTTGGCTGCTGTTGGAGTTGGATTGGATTCTTGTTTTTGCTGTGGTTTGCTATGTTGTTTTGGTTGAAAGATGCGCATGGTGTTTTGATCATTTTGTTGTGTCAACATTCAGCATTTTTCCCTTTTGATGTAAATATGTAAATCAGTAAATGCATGTATGTAAGTATGCAACTATGGAGGATTGATTGTAGCTAAATTATATTGTAATGTATGTAGCTACTTAGAGTTTATGTAAAAAATGTTGGTTTTGTCAATTTTTTTTTAAGATTAGACTTGTTAAACCGAAACCAATCCAATCCAAACTGAAACCAATTCGAACCAAACCATTGGGGTTGACTTCGTTTTGGTTTGGTTTGGGGAACGAATTATGGCGCCCCAAACCAACCCGAGTCTTTCAAAACCAAACCAAACCCAACCCCCCAAACCAATCCAAGCTCACCCCTAACGTCCGGGGTGACTAAATTGGTATTATGCGTATTAACCGTGTATTTTATGCGTTATTTGCTAGAAATGGAAGCTACTATGTGTGCTATGGTTTTATTGACAGATGGATGAGTGTTTGAAGCATCATTTGGGCTGAATATAAGAGTTAATCAATAGAGAACTGAACCGAGCTGAAGGTTGAAGTGTTTCGAGTGGAGATTGGACCCGACAATCTGATTGGTGATCTTGCAATGCAGTTTACGAAGCTTTACAAGACGAATTGGGCTTGGACTTCTTCATGAAAGTTGTAGTTCTGGAAACAAGGATTCCAATACACTTTGAATCACCAAAATCGGAGTTGCATAGCCCAAGTTATGGTCCAAATACCGAAGCTGGGCCTAGGATATTCCAAGTTAAGTCGACAGCAGGAAAAAGACGAACATACCCTCGGTAACCCGGGAGGTACCGCCAACTTACCGAGGCCCAGAATCTTTCAGAAACGCGTTTTCTTGTCCTCCAAGCATTGAGTTTACCCCTAAGTCGGTTTATACACCTATATAAAGCCATTAAGAGCTGCGAAATTGTATTCATCATCAATTCCATCTATTCTTCACCTCTTTTCTAGTTCTTCATCAACTAGATACAATATAGTCTTTTGGGAATAAAGTTTTCTTTTCTTTTCTTCTTTTCTTCTTGCAAATAAGTCATGAGTCTTTCATTATTGAATTGTGCTTGGTTTACGATCTTAATGGATCGATTCGAATCGCCGGAGGGAGAGAGAATAGAACACTACAAGAAAAGTTGTTTTTTATAAGGGTAATCATCCTTATTAAATGACTGATTCCTGTCATTGAAGGTTTTTTATAAGGGGAAATCTACCCTTATCGCCTCTTATAATAGCTTCATTTGTAAAAGGTAAATAATAACAGTAAATATATCCCGTTATTAAAAAGGGATGACATTCAATAACAGAATTATACCGTCATTAAAAATTATTCATAATTACAGTAAACTTCCTTATTATTATATTATTTGCCCCTCATTATTGCCTCATTTTCTCTTTACTTTATGTTATGATATTGACGGGAATTACTCTCATTAATAAGCATAACCCCTTATCAAATTGGTTTCGTTATTATTACTAAAATACATTTAATGACTAAATATACCGTACCTCCACATGTAAGAACATTATCATTATATTATCAAAATATACAAAAAAGACTTTGTTCCAAAAGCTAAACTACATGTAGATACATAATTACACAATTTCCTAATATCACGTCTTTGAGTAACATACATCTTTGTTCGTTACTCCAAAATACAAACCAAAATATGCCTACATACTACAATCCTTGTAGGATATGATAAGTTACCGGTCCTTCCACACAAGTCTTCAAAAATCCCCAAAACCATACAAAAGCCTGCATTTAAAATAGGAATAAATACTTAAGAACACATTGTAATAAAACTTCACATTTTTTAGATGAAAATATCCTTCCATCTTGATACAGGAAAAATGGGAACAATGCATGGCCCCTAACAACCAAAAGCAAAAGTTGTCTCAAAGTTAAAGCTAGCTATCTAGCAGCTGGAACTATACATACAAACATATCAACATTATAATTTGATTTAGATGACAAAATAATAGTGAATCTTCAAACTGCAAAATGGGGTAGCGTTGAGCCAATATATCACATCTATAAACTAAGAGATGTACAATACAACAATAAAACACACAAAAGCTACAATCGCAAGTATAATGCTACCACACAACCTCAAACAAACAAGAAGATACATCAAACAAGAGAAATACAAAACTATGATGATAACGCATGTGTGGATGTCAGAACCAAAAACGTAAAGTTTTAATAAAGACTTACTACAAGTATTAGAATATAGGCAAGTCTTAAAAGTTACTATATTTGGAACAAGGAAAACTGGTAGCAAGCGTTAACGTGGTAAAAAGCATTGGGATTTTCTGTAGATCCCGTAACTACGGGGTTTTCCATAGATCCCCTAACTATTGGGGTTTGCAGTAGTACCCTTAACTACACTTACCTGAAGCAATCTTCTTCTTCCCGAAACAAAGAAAGTGTAATGCCTTTTATTCGACAAGCTGCCAGAAATAGTAGTCAGGTAAGTACGGCAATATAGTGAGAAAACAGATTAAGCAGGCAAGCAGACTGACATATTAGAGATCTGAACTTAGCTTAAGACCTGATGCAAATTGAGATTATGTATTTCTACCTCAGTATTGCGATGGTTCTATCAGTTGCTGAAGGCCCTTGCCTCCTTTGTATTACCTTTTTATAAAAGAACGGAAAGCCGTTATACAAACATATGGTCGGGAAAGAATACGCGGGAAACAGAAAGAATGATCATAGAAAATTTCTATTTAGCATAAATGTAAGTAGATAGTAAATTAAAACTTATTACCTTTGACTACTAAATATGCCTAGACTCTGCCTAAACAGAGCATAAGCACACAACAGACACAAGTAAATAAGGCTCGTCTAAGTTATGGAGGTAATAGACAATCTAAAAGGCATTAATAAGATCACTTCAATGAAGGTCATCAATCAGACAAATTACATAAAATATACAGTACATAATGATAACTGATTCATATATACCTTTAGCCAAAGGGGACCATGAGTCTCTCCCGTTCATGGCTCCGAATTTTCGATATTCTAGAAGAAGTATCCATAAGATTGGCCACATCTGCCATAACCCAAAAACATAAGAAATATGAACATTGAAGTAAAGCAAATAATAAAACAAGGATCTGAACTTAAACTTAGGACCTGAACTTAAACTTAGGATCCATAAATCTATTAAACCAAAACTTTAAGCATGCTAGATAGACTCTTCAAGAGTGGGACTTAACACAATAGGCAGATCATATAACTCTTTAAGTTCAGGTTATACAAAACCAACAAAAATCATTAGATTACATCACTTTGTATCCAGGAGCATAATCTGCAACCACAGGCCTTAGGTCGAAAATGTGCATGGTTACCGAGAAATTTATAAGAACATCAAAGCATTTCTGACAACAAGGCTGTAAGAAGGAATCTTGATGGGGTGGGAAACATTAGCTGGGTTTTATTAAAATTGAAGACGGAAGGGGAAAGTAAATAAAAGCAAGATAATCTTGAAATTAAAATCTGTAGCTAGTTAAAGCATACGCAAATTTAGAAATCAAAAGTTACCTTCATTAAAACACACTAATCAGCTTGCTTCCCAATATAATTTGATTTCCAGGCATCCTCTCTTTCATCAAAGGCAGAACCAACAATTGATAAAATATGTGACTAACAAGGACCACAAACTTTAAAAGGGTAGGAATGGAAATGAAATGCAGATGGTAAACCAAGATGAATTCTTCATATTAACAGCCAAAAAAGACTGAGCTTAATTATTCTGACCTCAAGACCTGACCAGAATAACTCAAACCAGGTCATTCATAACAGATCGAATAATCAGGTTCAAGACTCTTAAAACAGATGGCCAAACAGGTAGCAAGCAACTTGCACATACAAGGACAAGGACCAGGACATACTTCACAGAACCTATCAACCAAAGAAACAGACTCCAAAAAAACTAATAAAGCTTACACTAAAAGGAAGACGAAACTTACATTATAACTATGGATACTTTGCAAACATGTTTATGAAAAATGAGACAGAGGTTTGAAGACGCTCAGGGCTAAAGGCTTTTGTCTGGAAGCTTTTCTTTGAGGAATCAATAGTAGTGGAAATTGGAGATTATACCTTAGTTGTCACATTCTGGAGAAAAGACAATGTTGTTTCATTGAAGGATGCATTTTAGGGCTGATTCAAACCGAGAA
Organism: Gentiana macrophylla; assembly: GCA_026214975.1. Taxonomy (NCBI): domain Eukaryota; kingdom Viridiplantae; phylum Streptophyta; class Magnoliopsida; order Gentianales; family Gentianaceae; genus Gentiana; species Gentiana macrophylla. The sequence continues at coordinate 152,453,292 of CM047805.1, read as the reverse complement.
TGTGAAATAAAGATAGCTTCAAAAGATCGACAATAGGAGAGTTCAATCTAATGATCAAGCTTTCTGCAATGACCACGAGGCAGAAGAGAAAAATGATATCAGACCTGCGAAAGGAGAACACAAAGCTAAAGATCGGCCAAGTAATGCTATATGAGCACCAATTTAGTAAGTGGCTCGAACACGGGCACTAAGGCAAGAAAACAAATTGAAGTTACGTTAGAAGAGACTATCGAGTTACCTGATATTATCAGGACAGACTAGAATTAATGACATCCTCTTCCGATCACTATCAAATTCATGAAACACTAAAACATTGAACCTGCAAAAGAAAATGGATACAAATCACCAACAACGAAGAAATTAGCAATACGCCAGTAAACCGGTATCTTGAGATACCGTAATGATGCAAAAGAACATGCATTCGATTACCTTCATGACTCAAGTCTCTTCATTACATCCTCATCCAGAGAGAGTCCAAAGAGAGTGTACTGAAAGTTCAATATAAGAATCATCCATGACTATGATGGCATTGCTGCCACTTAGTACAAGCAAGCACTTGACATCAATTGTCTGCTGAACCATGTGACCAACTTATTAACTATACAAAAGCATCAAATAATTCTCAAATACTAGATTGCAAAGGTGAGCACACATGACTGCAGTTGGATCGTATAAACTCGACTTCAATAGTAGGCAGTGCAGCTTCAATTTCTGCAAGTGATGGATGGGTGAGATGTACTGCAGTCAAATCTCCACACGAATCTAAAAGGCGATTATAGATCATATAATAAGCTTCTGAAATTAACAACTCTAAAAAGAGAAAAACACAAAATCCTTCACTATAATAATAAAAAATAAACAAAAACATACAAAAAAAAGATCTCTTACCACTCCTATCATAAGGAGTTTTATCCATAGACATATTTAATAGACCGATACCTGCCTCATGTGAAGAAGAAACCCTAAGTGAGCTTGATACCTTGAATAAACAGAAAAAGAAAATCCAAAAATTGATTGAATAAAATGTAAAAACGATTATATGTGTGCTGAGAATGGATTAGGGGTTGAAAACAAAGTAAAAATTGAATGTGTATGAGAGTGTTTACACAGATCCACCTATTCCGGTTGCTTGGAGTTTCGGCGAACATTGAATTCACTCTTCCAGGAAGCAGAAACTTATGATCAATTTGAATCATCCAAATAACTCAACAGTTACAACACCGATTTAGCGGAGAATTCTGGATGTGGAGCAGAGCGACTAGTAGATTTGATAAGAAGAGAACGAATTGGAAGCGAAATTAAAGAGAGGATCGAGCGACTACTTGGAATGAAATTAAGAAGAGGATTGAGCGATTTAGATTTGAAGAGACCGCACGATTGAGAGCGAGATTAGGGGAGCTGAGAAAGTTTAGCGCGAGTATCGTGGAGAGCTTGTTTAATCGGTCTCCTGAATTTCTATACGATAATGGAATTAAATATAAGGGGAATATTTTTTGGTATGTATTAATAAAGGAATATTTTAGGTGTATTATAATATAATAGTGAATGATGAGGAAGATACATAAATATTTAATCAATGAGTAGAAGGGCAGTTTTTTGAAACTTTTAAAAAGACAAAACTATTTATTCATTTATCAGAAATTCACTGTTCAAAATTCACTTTAAATTCACTGCAGAAATTCACCATTATAAATTCACTAATTTTCAAAATTCATTGTTTGAGATTCACCGATTTTCGGGATTCACTATCAAAATTCATCGTCGAAATTCACCGATTTTGGGATTCACTTAGGAAGATTCACCGATTTTCTGATTCACTGTTTGTCATACTCGCTTATAAAATTATGCAATTGTCGCTTCTCCTATAAAAAATATGTAGTTGTCATATTCTTAAAAATATTCCAGATTATTGTGTCGCATCCCTAATTTTCCAATTATAATAAGGGATAAGTGATTAACAATAACGGGAATTAAGAGTTCCTCATTAAATTTGCAACATTTTCATAAGATTGTTATAAGATTGTTTTAACCCTTATTAAAAGGTACTTTTAATAACAAGATTTAGACCCCTTATTAAATTCTCCTTATAAAAAACAGATTTTCTTGTAGTAGAAGAGTAGATATGTTCTTCGTCATGGGTAAGATCTATTCCAATGTTTTATTTCTTTTCTTAGATTCATGATTGTTCTTGTGCTAGATCTAGATTATGCTTGCATCTAATCATCTATGAATTAATTAAACGAACCATAATCTTTATTCGATTTGTTCATATGAAACGCAGAATTATGGGTTGCGCTCTTGGATCTGCGGCGGTCTTTTTATCGCTAGATCTGAATACCTAGTAAATTCTAATTACGTGGTTCGCGCCATTACGTTGATCGATAAGGTTTAATTTACATGTTAGTAGCCTGATCAACTATTTACATGTTATCGTAAATTAACATGAATGACTGTTAGTGAAGTGTTAATTAGGACAATATCTTGATGGACCCTAGGAACGTGCTGGTCAATGTCGACAGCTGTCTAGGCGGGTTTGCGGTATGAGTTAGCGCTCAATATCGGCAATTCTAGTTCTTTATTTTTATGGGCTATTACGGACCAATTGAGGAGGGTAACTTGCGTATAGATTGTCTACTGCCATTGTCGGAGTAGATAGGGTTAGGAATTGCACCCATAGCTTAATTACAAATATGGATCAGCTGAGGATTAAGGGGAGATTAGTTATGAATAGTTTGGTTAATGCCTTTTCGATACATGATTGATGATTGGTTTATTTGCATCCCTTTTATTTACTCTTCCTTTATGTGGTCAATGACCACCCCTATCCGGTTGGCCTATGAATTGTGGTTGTGTTTAGCATTATTAAATAATAGTCTCTGTGGGATCGACTTTGACTCGCCCTTGCTATACTACGATTGACCTAGTACTCTTGCTAGTATTTCGTGTGTGTTAAGCGACTTACACGCGATCAAGTTTTTGGCGCCGTTGCCGGGGACTATTTATTTAACTGTTAGACATAACCATTAATTTACGGTTAATCTTTTTTATCAGTTTTTTTTTTCTTTTCGATGATCAAATAAAAATGAGAAGGTTTTTTTCATCGCCATGTTCCTAAGGCTGTTGAGCAAAGGATGTGCGGGAGTTTTTTTTTTACTTCACATGATTATTCGGTTATTAATTTGAGTCTTTAGTATTTTTATTTTTATTGGAGTCTTGTAATAGTTTAATTTGTTGTGTTTAAGTAATAAAGTTCTTATGTATTGGCTTAAATTGTTTATTGCACTTCTTCTTTTTAGTTGTGCTATTGACTGTCATATGACATAATGATTTGGTTACTTATTCGTGTCTCGCGGTATTAATGGCCTTTGTGCAAGAATTGTTTGTATTAGCCGACCTAGTGCAGATTAGTCCTTTGGAGAAGACAACTTTGGTTCCAGTTCAGTGATATGATTTTCTTCAGACAGTTAGCCAAGTTCTTCTATTTTCCAAAGCTAAGTGTTCTTCTTCTTCCTATTTTTTTTGCTTTACTTTTCACATTGGGGACAATGTTGAGTTTTAAAGTAGAGGGTAGGCATAACACTTAGTTTGAAAAATTGGGACACACTTACACTTACTTTTGTGACTTTCGATTTTTTTGAATTGAATGAAATAAAAACCTTAAACCGTTGAAATTGCTTAATTAACTTAATTCATTAATGATGAATAAGGGGTTTGTCAACTATTTGAAGTAGTGGTTTATTAATCATCTATCTTGTTGTGGACTCGACCTTTTTAAGCACGTATAACTCACTTCTTCAGTATATAGTATAGATGGCGCATTATTCAATTTAGTATGGAAGAATGAGCATGTGTTATGTTGCATGAAGTAGTGACTTATTACTTATTATTTTATTATTGCATTCAATTTTTGAGCACATAATCTGAGTGAGAAGTATTTGGATGAGATGAAGAGTTATCCTAGACCGGGAATCGATATTTGTCGGTGGATATACTTTAACCAATTATTGTAGGATGATGGTAGCAACATGAATGCTAAACAAGGTAAACCGGGACAAAATGGACTTGTGAGTGAGAGAAAAAAAATAGTGAGGAAATTTTCCAGAAAAAAAAGAAAAAAGAAAAAAAATAGATATGCAATAAAGGCAGTGAGGAAGCAAACTCGTGTAAAAAGGGCACGACCCTCGCATAAAAATAAACAAACGAGGACTTAAGAGCGATGCTCAGTCCCCGAGTCCGCCCGGCCCAAGTAAGTTTTCATGTTGTTTGCCTGAGTCTGAAGGCAAGAGAAGCGAGTGTGCACATTGGTAAGTAAGAATTGTGGGGTCTCTATAACTTCATTCTTTTCTTGAATGCATTCTCACAAAAGATATATCACACGACACATTGATGAATAGGTAGGTGATGATTAATGGGGAACTTATGGATTGATGCGTGATACATGTTTTGCCTGAAATCTTTATTGATATAATGTGATTCTGTCTGCGTCACTGTTGTTTGAGAGTTATTGCACACACACGTCGAGTCTACTACAAGACAGTGTTTAATGAATTACTGATGGATATATGTTGACCCTCATCTTATTTATCATTCTTGAATGAGGCTGTTCTTAATTTGTTTGTAATTGTTTATAGGGTTTGTTTGATTTGGTTTTTGCTCGGGACGATCAAAATCAAAGTGGGGGGTAGTTGATGACGGTCAAATTGGTACCATTATTTACCATCAATCTAACCCGGATTTGTGTTCTCAATGGGTATAATATGTATGAAATCATGGGTTAATTAGCTAAATGTCATTAAGCCACGTCCGGGGTGACTAAATTGGTATTATGCGTATTAACCATGTATTTTATGCATTATTTGCTAGAAATGGAAGATACTATGTGTGCTATGGTTTTATTGACAGATGGATGAGTGTTTGAAGCATCATTTGGGCTGAATATAAGAGTTAATCGATAGAGAACTGAACCGAGCTGAAAGTTGAAGTGTTTCGAGTGGAGATTGGACCCGACAATCTGATTGGTGATCTTGTAATGCATTTTACGAAGCTTTACAAGACAAATTGGGCTTGGACTTCTTCATGAAAGTTGTAGGTATGGAAACAAGGATTCCAACACACTTTGAATCACCCAAATCGGAGTTGCGTAGTCCAAGTTATGGGCCAAATACCGAAGATGGGCCTAGGGTATTCCAAGTTAAGTTGGCAGCAGGAAAAAGACGAACATACCCTCGGTAACCCGGTAGGTACCGCCGACTTACCGAGGCCCAGAATCTTCCAGAAACATGTTTTCTTGTCCTCCAAGCATTGGGTTTACCCCTAAGTCGGTTTATACACCTATATAAAGCCATTAAGAGCTGCGAAATTGTATTCATCATCAATTCCATCCATTCTTCACCTCTTTTCTAGTTCTTCATCAACAAGATACAATGTAGTCTTTTGGGAATAAAGTTTTCTTTTATTTTCTTCTTTTCTTCTTGCAAATAAGTCATGAGTCTTTCATTATTGAATTGTGTTTGGTTTATGATCTTCATGGATGATTGTTCTTGTGCTTGATCTAGATTATGCTTGCATCTAATCATCTATGAATTAATTAAACGAACCTTAATCTTTATTCGATTCGTTCATATGAAACGCAGAATTATGAGTTGCGCTCTTCAGATCTGCGACGGTCTTTATCGCTAGATCTGAATACCTAGTAAATCCTAATTTTGCGGTTCGGCGTCAGCTACGTTGATCGATAAGGTTTAATTTACATGTTAGTAGCCTGATCAACTATTTACATGTTATCGTAAATTAATATGAAGGACTGTTAGTGAAGTGTTAATTATGACAATATTTTGATGGACCACAGAATGTGTGTTTGGTCAATGTCGGCATATACCGTCCAAAGCGGGTTTGCGGTATGATTTAGCGCTCAATATCGGCAATTCTAGTTCTTTATACGTATGGGCTATTATGGACCAATTAAGTATGGTAGCTTGCGTATAGATTGTTTGTTGCCATTGTCGGAGTAGATAGGGTTAGGAATTGCACCCGTAGCTTAATTACAGATATGGATCAAATGAGGATTAAGGGGAGATTAGTTACAAATAGTTTGGTTAATGCCTTTTCGATACATGATTGATTATTGGTTTATTTGCATCCCTTTTATTTACTCTTCCTTTATGTGGTCAATGACCACCCCTATTCGGTTGGCCTATGAATTGTGGTTGTGTTTAGCATTATTAAATAATAGTCTCTGTGGGATCGACCTTGACTCGTCCTTGCTATACTACGATTGACCTAGTACTCTTGCTAGTATTTCGTGTGTATTAAGCGACTTACACGCGATCACCCAGTCGACACTTTTAGCGACAACTTGTCGTCTCAAAAGTTTTTGCACCAACGTGTTGTCGCAAAAAAAAAAAAAAATTTGAACTACAATGGTTTTTTGATTTAAAAAAGTGGAATTATATCCGTGTGGAAAAAAAAACCCCGGATATTTTAACTAATGGAAATATTTTTTGTTAAATTTATCGTCAATGAGAATATATAATTAACCACATACATGGAGAATCATTAATTATGTTAGAAGAGTAAATTTTTTTTTTTTCAATTCTTATAAACTTGTTTATCAACCATTTATTAACTAGGAGCCTAAAAGCTTTTCAAAAAAAATAGGAGCCTAAAAGAAGAAATCAATAAGAATGGATGAAAATCCACTATATTGTTGATAGAGAAAAATATGCTTTAATGCATTGTTTGATTTGATTAAAAATAGTAATGAGAAACATGTCGGGAGAAAAACAAACGACTCATCAGTTATGTGTCATAAAACTCATGTTTTTATTTCAATAATTATCAAATATGTTGCATAAGTATGACACTAGATGGCCTACTAGTCTTATTGCTGATCAGGTTAAGTTCAATGTGGATCCGTCAGCGTTAGAGGATTCTCATGCTTATGGAGTTATAAGTTATTATTAGAGACCATTCCGGTTAGTTGGTGTGCTCGTTTTCAGGACCCTTGGAGCCGAATTTGCAGGAGAAGCCGGCTGAGCTTCTGGCCATCTACAAGGCCCTCGTGATCTTGGTCAACGAATGATGTGTTGGATCATTAATCCAACGTTGGGTTTATATGTGAAATAATTATTTATTATGATCATCAATAAATATTAACCCGATGTAAAAGTGATCTAATACTGGTATTCGGTTTATTGGGTTATGATGTATCATTAGGGTGTGGGCGCTTTTATGTGTAGAGAGCTAAGTGGTAATTTCTATTTCGTTGATGGGTAGAAATGGAAATACCTAAAATATATTTCACTATATAAGGAGGGTTATGGTCCCTGCAGGTCACACACCGATCTATTCTCCTCTGCCTCCCATTACCGTAAAGAGAACTACAGAGAATTCTAAAGGGTTCCTCACGAAAATTACTAGACGGTGTGTAGATCTGAAGATCGATCCTACAACATCTACAGTCTCTTCCACGCTATGGATTCAGGTATGTTTACAGTTTAATTCTTGTTTTGATTCTTGATAGTTTAGCATAACGATCCTGGATTGAAGTGATTCATATCACATAAAGTTAGATCCAACAAGTGGTATCGGAGCCGGTTATGTTGAATTATCAAGAATTGATGTTTTTTCTCAATTTCGATTAAATCATATCTGTATATCTCTACGGATTAGGAGCTGTCATATTTCATGTGTAGACCAGTAAATACGGTGGCAGATATATATCTCGGATGAATAAATGAAATTAGAATCCTTCTTTGTTGAATAAGATTTGCGCCGCCGATCGTAGAAGATGTTTGTTTTTGTGATCTGCAATATAGGTTGCTTTAGTTTATTAATATTTTCTGTTGGTTCAAAAGAGCTAATTGCTGTTGATGATGATATCTAAGATTCAGTTTTTTTTTTCTCCGGTTATAAGTCGGCGACAGTAGGGTTTATAAGTTTATTCCTTTTTTTTGTGTTTTGTTAAAATAAAATATAAAAAAAAAAAAGGAAGAAATTCATGATAGTCATAATGAATAAATAAATGGAGTTACGGTAAAAGCGGCGGCGTTACGGTCTATATTGTTAATGGCATCAGACATAAAGTACAGTATCAATAAAATTTGTAATTTACTATATTATTTGTGAATTAAAACTCTTTAGTAATTGAAGCATGGCACCAGTTGGTTCGATCCAATTTATATATACACTAGTCTTTGTTAACGTGCTCGCACGCGTTAGGCCCTTGTTATGGTTTTGAATTACGTTTATATGAAAGCGGTTTATGTAGAGATATTTTGGCCTCATGAATTGTATTTACATTGCTTTAGCTACTGTGTTTGGTACGCAAAAGTTGTTATAGCTACATTAGTTACTTTGTACAAAATATTGCCAAGTTTGTCATAGGCTATGGCATTTACGAGGCAGGGTCAAAAAACAGGTTTCTCTGTTTATGGAACAAGCAAAAGAGGGAATTGTCTAGTGAACCGTTGTTGAGGCAAGAGCGAGTCTTTGCTAGTCCCTTTCTCGTGATTTGAGGTCCGGTTTCTTCATCGGGGTGGTGTTTGTTGCGGAGGGTAAGGTGGTGCGGTGGTGGAGCTAGTCCTTGGCTTTTTGCTTGGGCTGTCATCTACGCTGTGGTACGTGTAGGGGAAAAGAGCAACAATTACAAAGTGCAATTGCACGTGCAATAAGCAGGAAAACAGCGTATTACAAAGCACAAGACAATTCAACACGAAGAAAGAAAACCTAGGCACATGACAAAGCGGCGAGAATCCGTGGTAGACATAGCACTCTTCCCCATCGAAGCAAAGGCTTACACAAAGCAGAGTGAGTGAAAGGCAAAATTTTGTAGTAAGATTCATCATTAATGGATACTACAAATTGATACAATATCGAAGAGAGTTTGAGAATGTGATAAACACAAGAGTAAACTTCAACTTATTTATTCATGTTGAAAGAATGAGTATAAATAGATACAAGAGAGGATCCTTACAAGAGAGGATCCTAGCTAGTAAAGTAAAAGTAACTAGAGCGGCTACAATAAATGCTAGAGTCGGCTATGTCTATGCTATTACATAATAGGACAAAGGATAGTTACTTTATGACTATTAGGACATATTAATTGTTTATTCAATGCAATTAATATGTCTCTTGATAAAAAGTAACACGTTACATTGTAACATGTTATGTGTAATAATAATGTAATATTAACCATAATATTTCCACACCCCCCTCAAATCGGGTTGTATATGTTTATCACCAAGTTTGCTACTCAATCTCTTTGAACATAAGTGGTGGTATGGCCTTGGTGAGAATATCAACATTACGATCTGTGAGGAACATCTTGAGTTGAATAATCTTGGCATCAATCTTCTCCTTTAGGAAGTGTCTGTCAATGTCCACATGTTTGGTTTTATCATGATGGATGGATCCTCTCCCATGCATAAGGCTGAATTATTGTCACAAAGAGAGTGTGATAGGTTCTTTGAAGAAGAGTTCTTTGAAGTTCATGAGTACCACTTTTTAGCCACAGAGCTTCACAAATGCCAAGTACAAGTGCCCTGAGTTCGCTTGACCTTTAACGCTTGACCTGATGAGGGTCGCTTCTTGCTTCTCAAGTAACTAGGTTTCCCATACATATGAGCAATAACAGCTGTGGTAGATCTTCATCAATGTGACATCCAAAATCGACATCGGTGTAGACCTTGATTGATCTATCGAGAGACTTGGTGAAATGTAAGCCCTGGCCAGGAGTGGACTTGGTACCTCAAGATCTCCGCTCACAACATCCCAATGTTGCTCGGTAGGGCAATGCATGAATCAAGCTAACTGTGGCGACGCCATATGCAATATCGGGTCTTGTATGGGACGAGATAAATGAGTTTCCTACAAGTCTTTGATATTGATCCTTTACGACAATGATGTCACCATGCAAAGAGGGTATTACTGGGGTACTGCGGGGATCAAAGAGGTTTGCATCCCAAAGCATGCCGCTTCCTTCAAGCAGTCCAAGACATACTTCCTCTCGTGAAACAGATATACCACAGGCACATTTCTAGCTATTTCCATACCAAGAAAGTACTTGAGGTAGCCCAAATCTTTAACTTGAAATACTTTTGCCAATAGGGTCTTCAAGTGTTGGATCTCGGCGGGTCATCACCGATAAGGATGATATCATCCACATAGACAATAAGAATGGACCTTTTCTCGGTTTGTTGTTTTGATAAACATTGTGTGATCTCGAGTTGCATTGATGGTATCCAAAGAGCTTTAACCACGGTGGGTGAGTTTGCCAAACCAGGCTCTGGGGGGCCGCTTTAGGCCATATAGAGATTTCCTCAATTTGCAAACTTTCCGCGAGTGTGAGTGTTGGAAAAACCAGGGGCACATTCATATAGACTTCCTCGAAGGGTCACCATTTAGGAAAGCATTCTTGATATCCAATTGGTGTAGAGGCCACTCAAGTTGGATGACAATTGAGATCAATACTCGACGGTGTTTAGTTTTGCCACAGTGCAAAGGTTTCCTTGTAGTCAAGGCCATATGTTTGAGTGAATCCCTTGCAACCAGGTCTAGCTTTGTATTTGTCAATAGTACCATCAAGATTGTACTTGATAGTGAATACCATTTGCGGTGACCGTCTTCTTTCCATGTGGGAGAGTGGTGAGATCCCAAGTATGGTTGTCAAGAAGAAGCGATCATTTCAGCTTTGATAATTGCCTTCCACTTATCATGTTGGAGAGCTTCTGTATATTCTTAGGAATAGAGTGAGAATCCAAGTCCCGTGTAAACATGGCAAAAGCAGTGATAACCGATCATAGGATATATAATTATGAATAGAGTGATCGATGAGTGCAAGATCTCTTTCCTTTCCCGATAGCAATAGTCTGTCATCAACGCTCGCAGTGTTGAGAGAGTCGATTAAGTCTTGAGGTTCGATCTCTTTGTGACTCAAGAGGGTTCTTTGAGTGTCGATGAGTCTCTGGTTCAAAGAGGCTCGGGTCGATGGACTACGGTTCGAGGAGGTTCTTGAGGATCGATGGGATCTTTGAGAGTCGATTAAGTCTTGAGGTTCAAGAGTTTCTTGAGGAAATGATTTAGGTCAAGTTCAATCAGTTTCCATCGGTGTTGCCTCAAAGGACTTGATGTAGTAGGGAGTCCTTTCAAAGAATTTTACATCCATAGAATTGTAAAATCTCTTTTCGGAAGAGAGTAACACTTGTAACCTTTCTGTCCTTTGCATATCCTAGGAAAATGCACTTGTGAGCTTTGGGATCAAGTTTGCTTCGTGTTGGGCATGGATATAAACAAATACAGTACAACCAAAGATTTTTGGTGGTAATTGGGAAATAAGATGAGGCGAGGAGTGTGTGGTCGTCGGGGGTTTGGATAGGAGTTTTGAAGCCTAACACTCTGTTTGGGAAGTCTGTTGATTAAGTATGTGGCGATTAATATAGCTTCACCCCACATATACTTTGGGACATGGGTAGTGAACATGATTGATCGAGCCATCTCCAGGTAGGTGCTGTTTTTCTCTCAAAGAACCCCATTTTGTTGAGGTGTTTCCACACAATAGCTTGATATGGACAATCCCTTTATTCATCAAGAAATTACGAGGTTAGACTCATAGTATTCAAGAGCATTATCGATCTTTAAGATCTTGATCTTAGTGTCAAATTGAGTAGAGATCATGTTGTAGAATTCTGAAAAAGCGGTCCAACTTCGCATTTATCCTTCATTAAAAACAACCATGTGTTCTGGTATGATCATCAATGAAAGTGACAAACCACCTTTTTCTGTTATACTTTTTACCCTTGAAGGTCCCCATACATCACTATGAATTAAAGTGAAAGGTGTGGAAGGCAAATAAGGTAGTTTGGCATACACAGATTTGGTAAGTTTGGCAAATTGACAAATATCACATTGAAGATCATTGACATTACATCCTTTAAATAATTCAGAATTACAGACTTCAAATAACCAAAACTTGGATGTCCTAGTCTATAATGCCATAACATGATATTATCTAAGGTTTGAGTGCAGTCATTGAGGCGGTCGATTCTTGATCTTCGCTTGTCTTCAAAGAGGTCGACCACATACAATCCTAAGCGGTGGTTTAGCCCTCCCAATCACTTCCTCGTGAAGAAGGGTCTGGAAAGTGCACTGATTCTTATTAAAAACAACAAATTAATTTAAATCTTTTGCAAGTCTCTTGTGAGATATGAGATTGCGTCTAATTTTTGGAACAAATAGGACATCCTTTAGACATATCTTGTTAGTGAGTTTAACATTTCCAAAACCTTTTGCACGAGAGATAGATCCATCGCTAGCCTTAACATTGTGAATTTGTTGACATGGCATAAGGTGAGTTATGAGGTTTTATTACTAGTCATATGGGAGGAGGCCCTAATCAACAATCCATGTTTCATTACTAATAGAAGAGTAGAATTTACACGCACTAGCCTTGAGTAGCCGTGTCATTAGAGAGGTACTACCTTCTTTTTGTTGAGTGAGGAAAGCTTTGAATGCGACAAACCGAGCATTCAACTTGTTGTCATTCTCCTCTTCATGGACATGCCTCGCCTCGACTTTCCTCGGTAGGTTTGAGGATTTAGGCATGCCATGTAGCTTCCAAAGCAAGTGTCCTTGGTGTGATTTGTGCGTTTGCGGTGCTCACAGAACAACTTTCCGATTCTATCGGTGAGGCTTCCGATTACCTCAAGAACCTCGGCGAGGCTTCACGATGGTGAGCGGATAGCACTCTCGATAGGGTTGTCGGCGAGGAGTTCAAAGAAAGATCACTTTCCTCCTGCTTTCCTCATGTTTGACTTCAAAGAAACATGGATTTGAGATTGGGGAGAGGTTTTGTTGCAAGGATTCTTCCCCAACATCATCAAGAGTAGGATTCATCCAAGAAGAAACTTGAATACTCTCTTTTCTCAATAATGTCCTTATAAAGGCGGCATCCTTGACATCATTCCAGGGTGAGTTTCCAACATGTCTAGGTGTTGCCATGCCCTAGACACAGTTGGTTGAAGTATTGAGATTCTGAGACATATCTCCTTATCTGCAATTTTGAATCTGAGCTTCAAGTTCATACACTTCGATGTATTGTCTTTCTTGGAGTAAAGATCCTGGCATTATCCTGATCTCCTTGCATTATCATACATCATAAAGTTCTCACTAATCTCTTTTGTCATTGATCTTGTGAGAATGGTCATGACTTGATTATTAGTAGTATCCCATGCTTCAAAACCTGGGTCATCTTCAAGCAGGGCAGTTTAGAGCCGGACGAGTATCCCATCTTACCTTGTCCGAGATGTACATTTTCATAGACCTTGACCATAGCAAGTAGTTGTTGCCATCAAGTCTATGATTTGTGTAAGATGAAGAGTCAGTGACCCTGACCTGCTTTGAGGTAGCCGGGACTCAACTGAGGTGAGGAAGCTTCGGATAATGAAGACATCTTGATTCAAAGAGGTCTTGAGAATTTGCAAATGGATTCGAGGATTTTAAGGCTCTGCTACCATGAAGAGAGTTTGAGAATGTGATAAACACAAGAGTAAACTTCAACTTATTTATTCATGTTGAAAGAATGAGTATAAATAGATACAAGAGAGGATCCTTACAAGAGAGGATCCTAGCTAGTAAAGTAAAAGTAACTAGAGCCGGCTACAATAAATGCTAGAGTCGGCTATGTCTATGCTATTACATAATAGGACAAAGGATAGTTACTTTATGACTATTAGGACATATTAATTGTTTATTCAATGCAATTAATATGTCTCTTGATAAAAAGTAACACGTTACATTGTAACATGTTATGAGTGTAATAATAATGTAATATTAACCATAATATTTCCACAAATACTTTTCATGAGAAGTTACCTTACATAATTTAAATAAAAAATTTTTTGAGATAACAAGCAACAGAAAATACAAAAGTTAAGAGATTCATCACATGTCTTTTACTTACATATTTTTCTTTACTTAAATCAGAAATAAGATGTAGTGACAGAGATTCATCACATCTTTGAATAATAGTTTTCCACACTCACGAAAGCGTAAAAAAGTGCACGAATCTTACTACAAAGTGGCGGCGTAGGCGGGGAAAAAGAGAGACACACTCAACTAACAAAGCAATAGCAGGAGCAACAATCCAACCAAGTAACTAAAGCGTGCGAGGAAGGGTGATTCAGATGCAAAAGGTTTTTCTCGCTTCATAACCTATTTGTCGAGGTTTGATCTTTAAAGTCATTTGTTTATGCGATTGGAAAAGTTATGGATGGCATGTTGGATGGTGAAACTAAATCTCCAACAAGCTCCGTATTGTATGAAGATCGATCGGTGACTTGTCAATTCTGAAAGGCGACGGATACTACAAATGCAAGTTTGAAAACAGATTTTAACATATTTGTGTGTGCAACTCACGATGAATCATCTAGGAAGTTACTCAAAGGCATCACTGCAGATGAGAGTGCAAAATTGTACATGTGGGTAAATGCTATGCTTTAAGTTTTTGTACAGATTATCTCTTGTTCAAATTGTCCACATATTCAAAAATGGAATCTGTAGGGGAAAATTTACAATTTTTTTATCGAGGTAGTGAAAGAAACAAATTTCATGCCAAGATCAACTTCAAATACAATTGTAAAAGAAACAAAGTTCAGTGTTTCAAAGTCAATATGGTTCGAGTTTTGAGTGCATTTGGCAACTACTGATCAAGGTTTTCTTATGACTTGTACCTTCTATTTTGCATAGTGTAATTTACATGGTCGAAAGAAGATTACTGATATATTTAGGGTTATATGGCGCTTTCTACACGCAGCGCACATTTATGTGTAATCAAGATAGCACATCCCATACTCCGAAGGAGGAGCAAATTCAATCACGAGTCAAGAGTAGAAAACACAAAACCTTTAATGGGAGTAGAACTCACTGCTTGTCTACCTACTACTTGGTGAGGTTAGGTATGAGAAAAAAATAAGAGTTGTTGTTGTTCTATAGTAACATGCAGAGTCAATTATTAAAGGTTGAACAACAGATTGAAAACTTACACCTTCCTCAACAGATAAGCTTTTCTGTGTCTGCACTGCAACTCCTGAAAGAAATAGCAGACGGAAATAAACGAGTCAGATTCCATTATGCCTACAACCCTCAAAGTTGTAAAGACTGGAACTTGAAAACAGAACTGAAAAAAGCAAAATGCTTAGAACCATCAATATTCTTTTGAAAAAAATCCATAAAAAGCTATTTAACTGTCGTTTTTTGTAAGTATAATATATGTTGACACCCTTAAATTCTTTATTTCTGAGGGAATAAATCATTTTCTTATGTAAAACATTTATACATTGATTTTTAAACCACTAATAACTTCATGTAAGTTGTTGGGTTAGATATTTTTGTCTCTATATGTATATATATATATGGGGAAAGAGATTTCTGGTTGATATAGAGTGTAAAATGTGTGACATATTTGAAAAGTAAAATTAAAAGAGCAATCACAATTATCACAACTTTCTTCTTTAAAGTATTTCATTAAATAGAGATCACAGGAATCTCTCTGCAAGTGTACAAAGCGTTGAGTCATACATAAAAAGAGATATGTGAACATTAGTTAGAAGAAAATATTTAGTATATACAACAACAAAGACATGCCTGCGCAGCCTGCACCAACACACACACACACACACACAAAAAAAAAAACAAATGCAAAGACATTAAAGAAAACAATAATGTAGAAAAACTCAAAATTCATTTGCCCATTGCCCTTTAGAACATGATGATGATTCTCCCATTCATCATATCAGCTTGGCTCGAATAAAACGGTTTGATTAACCATAAGTAAAGTCGTTTTGAACAACTTCCTAACATGTCGAGTTTCTTGAATAGGAATATTCATATCATGAAGCTTTTGCGATGTAATAATAATCATTTCTTGTTGGATTCATCGAACATGAAGAATATCGAAGATAGAAGACACCATTAATCTTGAGCAATTACGGTTTTCTTACATAAAACGCCCCGGATGTTCATATAATATACGCATCTTACTTATCATTTGTCATCTATTCCTCATACACCCTATATCGATTCTTTTAACACCGAGAAAATATCTCAAGGAAACAACACCACCATGTACTGTAGACAAGTGAATCCTCAGGACAGCATGAACATTACACCCAAGTTGTTACAAGAAGAGCCCTTGCTCTTGTTTTTGCAACACCGATATAGCAGCTTATCCCCCTGCTGCCTCGTTTCATTGTAAGAGTAAAATGCACAGCTCCTTATGTCTAACATGAGCATCAGCTCCTTCAATCTGGCTTTAGATGTAAAATGCAGAAACAACATAACCTTCCCCAAATATTGTTTTCTAAAGAAAATGTATCAGTAGAGATAGTTCCACTGTTTAGGGTGAATGATCATTAAATATACACATCTTAAATCACACAACACACTCCAACCTCTTCCTCATATACACCCCCTCCCCCCCCTATCAGAATCTTGAGCTCCTGTAAACTATCTCAAGTAAATAACTCCCCATAGACAAGTAAGTGAATCCTCTGGACGGCTTGAAGTTGTTACAAGATGGACCCCTTGCTTTTTGCAACATCAATATAGCGATTAAACAACCCCCCCCCTCGCCTCTTTGCATCATCATATTGTGCATTTTATTCTACCAAGAGTTTCTTCACAATAGGAATTGAAAAGGATGATGTCTTATTTTATACATATAAAAGAAAGAACAAGAGCCTCAACTTGTTCAATCTGGTTTTAGGTGTAAAATGGCAGCATACACCTTCAGCAATTCCTGTTTTCTAAAGTACATCAAAGGCTCAAATGCCGATTCTCAATAACTAAATAAATAGATAATCCTATAATTAAACAGAGCTTAAAGTCATCAACAAAGTGCGAATATTGTCAATCAAATAACTAACAATTAAATATATGCGTTATAATCGATCAATCTTCTAAAAGGGCTCAAATTGAAGTAGCTTTACTATCGGTTGCTCCGGAAAAAATAACAAAACCAAATCTACAAAACTATCCACACCCATTCACCACAACTATCCACAACCATCCACCACACCAACTCGGCCCTCGGACAACATGCGATAGGAAGAACCGAACTTGATGAAGGAGTAAATGTGGGCACTTTCGGTGATCATTTCAGGTGATACTTTCAAAGATAATTTCATTCATAATTTCGATGTAAATGTTGGTTAAATTAATTGTCGAGAAAAAAAAAAGAGCCTAACACAAGTTTTGAGCCTAACACAAATGAATCCACACCCACTCAGCATACCCAATTCAGCCCCCACACAACATGCAATCCCAAAAGACATGAAATTGACAAAGGAGAAACCCAAGCCAACATTTTGGTTCAATCAGTGCAATAAAACACCTTACGTAAGCAACAAATCCACCACACGCAGACAATCAAAGGAGACAATCAAAGAACAAAGACAACAAGAAACATAGCGTACCTTCAAAAGGATCGAGAGCACGAAATCCGCGACGCAATCACAAGGTAAGAAACCTGCGAATCGAAATTAACAAAGCACGATCATTACAAGAACAATCGAGCAACAATTTGAAGGCCGGAAAACAGAGCGAAGAAACGGAGAAGATGATGCCTAACCAAAGGTGAAATCAACACCGACGCAACACGCAAATGATCCATCGCCGACCGAGAACTCCTATTTATGTATGACGAGCCCAGGGCGGTGCCAAGCGGTTAGTGGGTTATTCGAGACAATGTATATGCGTGGAAGGTGGGTATTGAAGAAAGTGGAGGTGGGGAGATGAAAAATGTAGAGGAGAAAATTGAGGGGGTGGAGGGTGAAAGAAAGAAATAGAGAGGGGTTAAAAAGGAAAAGGAAAAGGGAAAAATACGCTAAATCACAACGGACGACGAAAACAGCAACTTTAATAGTTACTATACAATGTATGATATATATTTAGGACTTATAGAATTGTTCTTTTGGGGTTTTATTCGGTTGAAACGTTTCATTTGATAATTAGCCTATATATTATATTATGGTAACATCCGAAGAAATAAGCTACCCAATTTTGATAAATCTTTTTTTTTTTTTTAAAAAGGTCAATACGGTATAATCAAACATTGATATATTGTGGTATTTACAATTATTACGTCTCTAAGTGGATTTGTTGAAGCGATATGTCACCAAAGTGACCTCTACGTGGAAATTGATTCACGGTAGGATGTAAAATGGTTTGTGTTTTTATAAGTTCATGCGGATTGTATTCGGCCCAAAGGAAGGATATTGTTTGGCAGAATTATAAATACACCTGTGGTGATAAATACGTGACAATTATTCAGTTTCCATGTGGATAATAGATGCGATCCAAAGATTGGTCTATTATTTGACAGGACTAATTATCAGTGTTTGATTACTACACCAAGATGTCAATTACGAGTTAGTATTATCGTCCAAAGATGAGATATTAATGTCGTGCCGGCATTTTGTGATGGGAAAATATATCATAAATTTGTTTGATTTTGGATATTCTTCGGATCTTATATATGTGAGCCTAAGGTTATTAAGTTGTTTTCTGTGTTCAGTTATAAGTTCTGCTTTAAAGTATATCTGCTCATTTAAGCATTATATTCCTTCACTTATGGAATATCATTTCAAGAGTTAGAAAGAATGAGTTTATTATGTTCTTTGGCATTATGAATCTAGACTTGACATTTAAATATGATCCTCATAAACCTCTCAGTTAGAATAGTAAAGTCAAACAAATTTTTACTTTGAGAAATGTGAGTGATTAAACAGGTTGAGTCTTTGATCATTAGGGAAGCCAATCCAAATACTCTTAGAAGTGACATAAATGCTATGGTGACCAATAAGGAAAATTTTTGTGTGTTTAATAGAGTTTCACAATGCCATGAAGAGAAAGGCGAGGCAACTTGTTATTTCTTAGCTAATCTCTGTAAGGTACAAGGACTAATGCAACATAATGGCACATTCTAAAATTAGCTCATTTGATTTCCAAACTTCGGATATTTAATTTGGATATCTGTGATGGACTACTGGTGCAATTTATCATTCTATATCTTCAAGCACAATATCGTAAATTAAATGTCAGTTATAACTGACATAAGGAATGGTGGGAGTTGAAGAAATCGATTTCCCACTGAGTGCAAGAAGTCGAATGATTTTAAATTTGGACAACCAGAAAGTGCTAAATATGGTCACCATTAAAAATAAGGGCACAATAAAATTTAAGGAAGCTGCTGGTATTCAACAATAGGGGCAAAAGTGACAACATAAGGATATTGGTTGTTTCTTAAGCCAATAGGTAGGTACACAATGAATGATTTCTTGTAGTGTCATGCTTGCTGAGCAAATAAAGTTAAGTTTTTCTTTTCTTTTCTTTTTGGTTTGTTTAGGGGTTGAGTTGATTTATGTGCCTGAACATACATGGTGGATAGATTCTGATGCACCTATTCATTTGAGCGTGAATATGCAGAGTAGATAGCATTATCAATCACCGGTTGATGTTGAAAGATACATCTTTGTGGGTGATGGTGATGCAATAAAGTTTAAGGCTATTCAGAAACTAGATTGTTACTGAAGATTGAACATTTTCTAGACTTGGAAAAGACTTTGGACAAATTAGGACATTCTTGTTCAATTAAGGATGATACCTTAGTCTTTCCAGGATTCAGATCAAATATGTTCTAATCATTTGTCTTTCAGTGATAATCTTGATACACTCTGTATTTAGTTTTCATGGCACAAATCAAATTTAACTAATGATGGTTTGGCATTAGCATTTTTTGTAAAATTTCTCGAAAGAGAATATAAAGGCTTATGTCTGATTGAACATTTGGTCCCCTTGATATGTCAGATGGATTTTGTCTGAGCAGGTTGTATTAAGGGGTAACAAACCAACATAGGAGATTAGATATTTCATTGCTCTAAGTACGTCTTAGAATTGATACATATGGTCACTTGATGTCTATTCCTTACGGTATGTTGGAATGGTCAGAAATAAAGTATCACCTTCATAGACGATTATTCGCTTTTAATTACCTATATCTAATGGTAGTCACTACGGAAATTAAAGTTGGCAGCTTTCATACTAAATAAATACTACTACAACAGTAACCAAACCCAATATGAAATATGGACTAGGATAACCTAGTATTCGGTGTAATCATATTGAAGGTTGTCCAACTAAGGTTAGGCCTTATAAACCAAATGAATGAAAATTTGATTTAAGAATGGTCAACTGTTATGTGTGGTGTTTTAAGAGATCCAGGGGTTTTATGTTCTTGGTCGTACTTCCAGCTTTTTGTTTTTTTATTAGACGGATCTGCAAGGTTCCTTGAGTATATTGAGTTTGGGAGGAAGATAAGGTATGAAATATTGTCTTTAAAGAAGAGCTTACCATGACTCTCCCTACTGTGGCAGTTGGTAACAATTTGTTTTTTTCCCAAATGGGATGTATACTATTGTCAGATACGGTTTATGACAATATTCTTGAACTTCCAATTAGGCAACCTCAACATCCTCAAGAACCAATATAGGAGCAACATGAGCACATGAGGCCACATGAGAAATCATTGGCACCACAACTTAGGCACTCTACTAGAGAGATGAGGTCAACAATTCAGGATAATATTGTTTACCTCCTTGAGCATAAGGATCATGGCATCATAGAGAACGATCCGTTTACCGTTCCCCAAGCCTTGGAAAGCTCATACTCTCGTAGGTGGATTAAGGTTATGCAAAATGAGTGTTATAAAAGGCTTTCTCTCTGGTTTCATTGAAAGGCCTTTTCTAGATAATTATGGCTCTACTTGCTCATATGGATTATGAGTTACATTAGATGGATGTAAAGACAATGTTTATCAGTGGTGACATTGATTTGGCGCTTCCAGAAAACTTTGCATTTGGTGACGCAAAGAATATGGTTTGCAAACTAAAGAAACCCATCTATGGACTCAAATAGTTTTCCCGTCAATAGTATGTTAGATTTCATCAAATCATTGTCTCTAGTTGAGTCAAATTCGGTTGATGAATGTATCTACCATAAGTTTTGTGGAAGTAGGTTCATACTCTTGGTTTGACATGTCGATGATAGCTAGTAACGATATAGATTTTGAGAGTGTTAAACTAAATCATTTCTCTCGTCCGGTCTTGAGTTGAAAATTTTAGCTGACACAAGTTCAGTTTCGGGATCCATGTATATCACGGTTATCCTTGAGGTATTATTGGATCATTACAAAATAGACTATATCGATAAAGTTTTCTTAAGAGATTCGACATGTTTGGATTGTAAACCACATGGTACCCACGTGTGTCTAAGTGAGACAAGTTTAGTCTCAAATGTGGCTTTTCTAATGATATAAAGTAGGAGGAAATACATAAGATTCCCTTTGATATATTTATTGGGAGTCTAATGTGTGCTTAGGTTTGTACATGTCTGGTTATTGTGTACATTTCAGTCAGGTTGAGCAGATTCTTAAAAGATCCTGGAAAGGGTCATTTGGTCACAGCCTATAAGGTTATAAAGTACTTACAGAAAATAAAATATAAGATGCACACATATCTGGAGTCAGAAAAGTTAGAGATCATCTGGTATACTGACTTATTGGTGGATGTAAAGATACATTTAAATCCACATATGTCTTCATTTTGTCACAAGAAGTTGTTTTTCTGAGAAGTGCTAAGCAGACACTTATGGCTTCTTTGACATTGAAGATAAAATTTGGGGCATTTGAAGCCACTAGTGATGGGATATAGATGCGGAAATATGTTTCACGGCTGTGAATTTGGTCATTGAATGACCACTAAGGTTTTATTGTGATAATAATTCCGCAGTGTTTTATCCCAACAACAACAGAAGCTCATCAATGTCTAAGAACATTGATATAGTGTTCCTAGTTGTTAAAGATAGAGTTCAAAATGGAAGGGTGTCTTTTGAAATTATCATGACAAACTCCATTATTGTGGATTCACTACTAAGGGACAACCACCCAAGATGTTCTTGAGCATACTGCTCATATGGGTGTCATGTCTGTTAAGGATGCTTAGGTTTTGTGGGAGTTTGTAGTTGATAATGTTTGTTTCGATATAGACACATTTTTCGGTTATTCTGTTTAATGTTAAGGTTAAAGTTAAGGTTACGGTTATTCTGCAGAAATTAAAGTTTTTTCACACTTTGATCTCGATATATGGTTTGATCGCTTTAAAGTTTATGGTGGACCAGTTGGAAATATACATGTTAAGATCACATGCCATGTTATTTCCATGCTACGCATCCACATCATGATCCATGTCATTCAGTTTTGTTAGCATACGTGATCATTGATGGGTCCCGCTTGGAATCTGATTCTCTTCCGTGTATCCATCGGCTCAATTCCCCATTATAAGACCTTTTCTTTACCTTGGTTGTTTGGTTATAGATTGCCTTCACTTTATTGGTGCTTTCGACGCTTGTTGCATGTGTTTCTTTTGCTAGGCTTTCCGGCAATATTGACCAGCTTATTTCCTTGCCCTCGAGGGTTAGGCTAGTCTAGGTTTGGTTGATTGGGGAACTTTGCCCCATGGACATGTTTTGGACACTTGTTTGGCTGATTTGGTGTAAATACTTACTTTTTCGCTCAGAAAAGTACGACACTCGTTTTAATTCAAGTTTTATTAAGATCAATAAATATATGATTATATTGATTTATGATCTAACATTGAATTTCATTAATATATTAAACGAAAACGGAGGAGTCACCAAATTTCTATTTCAAGTTTTATAAATGTAAAAATGTTTTCATTGTCGTATAATACTATCTCCGTTCCAAAATGAAATTCATTTGAGGTTTTCACACAGATTAGGAAAATTGGTTAAATTGGTTATGTGTCATTACTTTTGATGAAAAAGTCTAAAGTGACATTTGAATGTTATTAATGCAAAGTAGTGAAAAATGGATGAGCAAATAATTGAAGGGTAAAAGGATAAAAATGTAATAAATACTTCAATGATAATCTAAATAGATTTACATTATGGGACAAAAGCAAAAAATTAAATGGACTTACATCTTAGGATGAATGTAGTAATCATTCATGTGAGTAAAATGGATTTTTTTTATTTATTTTCCATAATTATATAATTGGATTTTGAGGCTATGGTAAATTGACATTCAAGATTGCATGTAAATTTCCCTTAAAAAAAAGATTGCATGTAAATGGATAATTATCATGATATATATATATATATATATATATATATATATATATATATATATATAAATAAGCCAAAGAAGAAAGATACAAGTTAGTAGCTCCTCCAAAATACAAAATACACAAGTTGAGAGGTAAAATTCCTGACTAAAGCGAATCCAAAACTAAACTAGACAACTAGCACAAGCTATTTAAGGGGCACTCCTTCCACTTCGTCCAATCTAAAGAGAATTTGTCACACTGACCGCTAATCCAAGCAAAACTAAGCAATTGAATTTCTCCAAAAATGTCTTCTTCTGAGCTAAATGTTGCATTGAAGATAGAATTATTTCTTCGTTTCCATATACTCCAACACACAAATTTTCGGGTAGCATCCCAAACCTTGGAGAATTTGGCGAGCTTCACGTGCAACGGAGTGAAGTGATAGAAAGATTGCCAGACTTGTGGGGGAGCGAGTTGTAAATGCCACCAAGCAAAGAATTTATCCCAAATCTTCACAGCAAAAACAAGTGATTTTCATCCTCCGTATCCAAGTTGCAAGAAGTACACGAGAGGCTAGGAAGTCCAATACCTTTTTTCGATACTGAATGTATAGGTTTTACTAGAGTCTGGTAATTGTATAAGTAAATCAGACAAGCACTGTAATAGTTCTAAGTTCAGAACTGAGAAAACGAGAAACTAACTTGATGAGTTTATGAAAACTGAGTGTACAACTGATTGAGAAACTGACTCAGAGCACACCAATAGAAACTGAAGAAAGTAAGTTCGCTGAGGGACACAGACTCGGTTGACTTATCTAGAAGCTGAGGAGCCGAGGGAACAAACTCAGTAGATACACAGACTCAGTTAACTGAAGACTGAAGAACTGAGGGTTCAGACTCAGTGTATGAAGATTAAAGCCGAGACTATAAAGTTAGAATTCATGCAAGATTGTGATGACCTGAACTGACTTTATGGATCTTGTATGAAGATCTAAGATACATAAGGACAATGATATCTTAGTTGATTTATAAATTATGGTGTACTCTGATTAAGTCAATTATAATCAGATGAAGAATAGAGTACTGAGTTTTCGAAGAAGAGTAAAAACTCAGTTTATACTCTTAAAGCTGAAAACTGACTTGCGTACTAGAATCAGTGTCAAGCTGAAGTTAAAAAAAGATGAAGAAGGAATTTGACCGTTATAAAGCAAGCCATTTTATTGGATACTTAGAAATGTCAGAAAGGTCACTGACATTCATCAGATCAAGCAGGACCACCAACAGACATAAGGATTCAAATTCATTTTACCGTTGGAGTAACCCCTATAAATAGGTCACTTCTATCACAAGAATAAGTGTGGAGCTCTAAGAATTAAGATATCAAGAAAGATTTTAGAAAGAGGGAAAGTGAATTAAAAGAACTCCTGCTGAATACTTTATTGCAATAACAAGAATTTCTCAAGTGTTCTCTAAACATTCTAAGAAGTATCAAGATCAAACACTTGAAGAAAAACAGAGCCTAAGCATATCATATACATTCTCAAATCACAAGTATAATCATGGTCATTGATTCAAGTCTCAACTTTGATTTTATCAAAGGTTTAGACTGTGAAACAACAAGAAGGTGTGAATGACAGTTGAGCTGCAGTCAGGAAGACTGTGTTTGTGATGAGCTGGTGAAGAGGCAATACAACCCTTCAAGGACCAGTGGTTCTAGCAGTTGCAGAGCAGCAATTTTACATGTTCTATAGTTGCTTAGATAGTGAAGCTAGGGAATACCCAAGGACTATCAGTTTAAGACTTTTTGTAACTGAGCTACCTCAAAGAGTTCTAGTGGAATTTTTCTCCGCATCATAGGTGAAGAGAGGACTGACAGGATTACACCACATGGAACCTCTATAATTTCAGTCTTATTTATTTATTTAGTTAGTTTATGCACTTACTTACAGCTTTATAATTTGTATTACGTCAGATCACACATACTCAGCAAACATAAGAAACTGAGTCAGCACAACATTGCATTTTAACTTAACAAACTGATAAACTCAAGTTTTATAAAAAGGCTTAATTTAATCCGTTGCGGTTAATCGAGTTAAGCATAAGTCGATCTTGACTTATACTCATTAAGTTAGCTTAACTCCACACAAGCTTTAGATACAACTCAATCTGGTTTAAGATTCGGTTTTGGGTTTTTGGGGACAAGTTTATTCACCCCTCTAAACTTGTGTCGGCCTTTTCACGGGACCAATATGTTAAGTAGAGTAGGGAGCATACACCTCGCCTCCTTCCAAGAGTGAATATTCACCTTAGATGAGAACCATGTTATTCCAACGGAAAGAGTGTGATGCATTTGAGGCGAGAGACACTAACAAAGATCAAACAAGGTAGTCTTTAGAATAGCTACAGAGAGAAAGCGCCGCAACTATTTAAGCTCCAAAAAGGGTATCATGATGCCGAGTATTAAGTGCAAGATCTGGGAGGAAAGCGATGAAGTCTACCAGCTCACTGAGTTCTCTACCCTGAATTTAGCGTCTCCAATCCCATACCCACTCCCACCCTTCCACATTCAATTTTCTGCGTTGATTAACCATGCATTTTTTTGTCAGAAGCAAGATTAAAAAGTCTTGGGAACCTACACATGAGGGTCTCATCTCCTGCCCAAGCATCTTTCCAAAATTTTACACTTCGTGGAAGGATTAAAAACCTTCGTATAAATCTTAGTGGAAGGACTATTAATGGTCAATACACAATCATCTCCGGGTACCACAAGCAACTACGCCTTCCCTCCGGAGAAGTTATTGGGCGCACCCGCCTTATGCGGAGTGCACCAATGTGGTACGATATGAGCATTTTATTTCTAAACTAAATTCAAGCTGTGTGGTCCAGATTTTTTTACCCGTCACTTCGGTGTAAATAAAGATACTACACAAAAACTTCCCTTTCCTCCGACCTTCAAGAAGGAACCTGAAGTTACATTTGGAGCTTGAAAGGCAGAGCAAAAAATAACCATGCATCTTCTTTGGCGAATTTGCCATAATGCACTCCACGTGAGCCTACATCTATACAACTGCTGAATTGCAGAATCCGGCTTGTGTGCCAATTGTGGGGAGACTGATGAATCCGTAGTTTATGCCCTTAAAAACTACATGTGGGCCAATGTAGTCTAGAAAGAGGGCTTGGACCCCAAGAGTTGGGCAGATTTATTAGGGGCAACCACAGCTTTAGCCTGGGTTCGAGCCAACTTGCGTTCTTATCAGAAAGGCTTGGGGACTCTAAGGTAGAGATACATATTGACAGAAATTCTGCATGAGGTATTGACTTGGAGGAATAAATTGTTTTTCAACGAGATAGTCGAAAGGGCGCCTTACTAGATGATGAATAGATGTTCTTTGCACAATTTTTGTTGTTCGAATTTTGACGTAAATGTACAGCCTTTTGACTACTTGATGAATAAAAAAAATCGTATAATACATACCAACATTCTTGTGTTAAGGGAACATCTTTTCACACAGGAAATATTCTGACTCAATTCGAGTCAGAATTTTGAATGTTTTCTATACCCAATACCGGTCAGAAAGGCTTTCTGACTATAATTGAGCCAAGAAAACTTTTAATATTCTGTCTGACATTCGGTCAGAATCAACAAGTTTGCAAATTATTCTGACCTGGTTCGATTCAGAAAACGATGATTATTCTGATTTAATTCGAGTCAGAATTTTGAATGTTTTTCATACCAAATACCGATCAGAAAGACTTTCTGACTAAAATTGAGTCATGAATAAATTTAACATTCTGTATGAATTTTTTTTTGCTGTTATTAAGACTTATAATTGCGTAAAAAGACATTCCCTATGTTAAATACTAATAACATTTTTTTGTGAAATAGCATCAAAAGGAAATTTTTTTTTTTTAATTAATACAACAAAAGGCAATTAAAATCAAGCTCTTATATAGATGAGATATTGTAACAGTAACCAACCCCTTCCCCTCCTCCTCCCCTACCCCTCTAATTTTTTATTTTTATTTTTATTTTTTTATTTTTTTGAGTGAAACCATTACACCACCCCTACCCCCACGCCCTCTATTATCCCGACGATTGATTTCATTATATCTTGAATTTTTGTGAGCTTCGAGTCAGCCCTACCCTAGTTTTCTCTTTTGAGTTTCCAGTTCCACCGTCACATGATGTTTTCCGCCCAAACAGCTTCGTCTCGTTTGAGCTTCCACCGTCCAACGGTGTTTTCCGGCCAAACCGTTTCATCTTCATTTAAGACTTGTCAATCGATGTTGTTCGATCAACTAAACGATAAATTGATAGGCGAAATATTAAGTAGGCTTCCGGCACGATCTCTTTTAAGATTAAGGTGCGTATCAAAATCATGGAGGGCTTTGATAGACTCCCCAAACTTCATCAAATCACACTTATCTCAAAACGGCAGCACTAAAATCTATCTTTTTAGCGGTAATGAAATCGGATTATTCCCCTCGGATCCTACTGGAATAACCCTGAATTTCGAAGGATTCGACTTAATCACTAATTCCAGCCAATCTTTCAAAGTCCCTTTATCTTTTTCTCCTTATGACCTTAGTATGCGAGTTGTTCCTCCTTATGACCTTAGTATGCGCGTTGTGGGTTCATGTAATGGCTTGTTTTGTTTCGTGTCTGTTAAAGGGGATGTAATCGTTTTGGTTAACCCCTCGACTAGAGCGAGTTACCCAATATTGCCTCCGAAAAGTAGGCGGGTCGGGTTCTGTGAAATTGGATTTGGTTATGATCCGGTTAGAGACGATTATAAGGTTGTGCTGATACAAAGGATGAGAAAACATCTGGACATTGAGGTCGGTATATTTTATTTTAAATCGAAGAAATGGAAAAAGATTGTATTTTCCTCGAATTGCAACCATTACCTTGCCTCGTTGTACGGATATTATAGTGATGGTGCTCTACATTGGTTTATGCCCGATACTAATAATGTATTAAAATCATCAAGAGTAGATAAAAGCTTCCACATTGCTACATTTGATCTTGTAAAGGAGATGTATACGGTTGTTAATTATGACACAGAGATGTTTGGAAACCCAACTCATGTTGACTTAGTGGTTTTGGGAGGATGCCTTTCTTTGTGTTGTTCGGGGCGTGACCGGATGGACATATGGATGATGAAAGAATACGGGGTTAAAGAATCATGGTTTAAATTGATATCGATTGGCGTTAATATAGTGCCATTAGCTCTTTCAAAGTGTGGTAGGCGACTACTGCTCAAAGAGCCTTGTTGTTGCAGCCTACATTGGTATGATTTTAATACTAATTCTTTCAAAGATACTAGCATCAGGTTGATGAGGACTTCTAGTTGTCTTGTATGTCTACAGAGTTTGATTCGACTCACGTAGAATTAAAAAACATATCCAATAATCGTATCGTAATAGTAATTTTTGTATCGTACTAATAGTATATGTTGGTGGATTGTTGGTATGTTTGGTTTACCAAATTATCATTTTGTTCAATAATTAGCATTATTTGGAAGAAAAAACAAACATTTTTTTTTTTTCGTAGCTTATTATTAAAAACCATTTTTTTATTTGAAGGGATATTTATATTAGATGAAACAAAAATCATGCATTTTGTTGAAAAAAAACACAAAACTATACATAACAAATTTAAACAAAAGCTATAGAGCTAAGAATGTCAGGTTACATGTAATTGTCTTGCTTTCCGGATAGCTTGCGATATGAAAACCGATATAGGAGGGCGATGTTGTTCTTCATTATGGAGCTCTTTATTGCGTCAAAACCAAATACTTGATAATAATTCCCGAAAGAGAAGTCTCCAGAACGCCATGTTATCCTTCTACTACATATCCTTCTGAAAGCAATTGTCAAGCCAGTCCGGGACGTCTTGGGTATTAAAGAATTCGTGCCAGTATTCGTGGTGCACAACATTCTTTCACATCCCGCGCACCCAACATCCTTCCACATCCGTGGTGCACAGATATTTTTTCTTTTTATTAAATGTTTTGTCCTTTTAGGTATGAATCCATCTTTTTTAATGTTTGGTCATTTAACCTATAAATCTTGTATTTTAATTTTATTTTTTTATATTTATGTTTTGTCCTTTTAAACTTTTTTTTAAGGAATTATGAATCCATTTTTTAGTGACAAAACATTAAAAAAAAATGGGTTCATAACATAAAAGGACAAAAAATAAATATAAAAAATAAAAATAAAACAAAAAACGACGAATGTGTAAAAAAAGGGAAGTTGTTGCAATTTATTTTTCTTTTCCCTACACTCATATCTTTTGGTCTATATGATGGATTTTTTTTTTTGAGGGAATACATGATGAAAATTTAATCAACTAATTTTTTTTCGTGCTTTTCGTTTTGAGACTAGGTTCGATATCATTATTTTGTTTTTTTCAGGAGATTCACTGTTGAAATTTGACGATACGGGATTTCAACCCTCCACATGGAATAATCAGATTGGTCCAGCTGGCATGTGGAAAAGTCTATGCTGATGGCCCACATCGGATCGAATGCTATGCATGCCAGCAAAGACCGCAATGACAAGAGTGTCCCACCTCGATCATCCATGTCGCACTACCTCGAGTCGATGCCAAGACTTCCAGTTCAGACACTCGGGCCCCCCGCCCAGCAGGTAACTTGGGCAGGAGGGCAAGGCCCATTTAAGGGTATTTATGTCAATAGACCTAACCGCCCTAAACTTAGGGCAGAAGGAGGACATGTGCCTATAAATACATCTTTCCAGGAACTACGTAAGGCTTGATTCCTGGACATTCACACAGGATACGTAGGCAATCCAAGATACATTCTTGGACTCAGCCATAAAACACCAAAAACATCATTTTTTTACACAGTTACAGCCGTTCGATTCCTTCACAGCTCATCTTTAGATTACACGTGGCCCAGATTTATCGGTGTTGCATTATTCAGCTTCATCAAAATTCAATTAGTGAATCTTGAAAAATAATAAATTTTGATAGTGAATTTTGAAATTAACTCGGTGAATCTCACTCGTGGATCCCGTAAAATAATAAATTTTGACAGTGACTTTCGAACAATAGTGAATTTTGACAATGAATTTTCAGAAATTACGTCGGAATATAGTCAATATGATATCGAAATAAAAAGCACGAAAAAATAGTAAAAGAAAATGGTGAAAGAATTTCAATTTAAGAGTCATAGATCGAAATAAAAAAGTACGAAAAAATAATTTAAAAAAATTGTGCAATTCGTTCAAAAAAAAATGGTGCAAGAATTATCAACTTAAGCGTCATAGATTTTGAGATAGAAGTGTTAAAATTATGGATAAGAGAGAAAGCGAGGGTTTTTATTTTTATTTTTTAATATGGTTGCGCATGACATACATTTTTTTTAAAGAAAATGTGTTTTCACACAGTGATTTGTCTTATTGCACAGTAATTAATTTCCGATTTTACCCTTAATTTTTTTCATTTACACGCCTACATTCTGACCGGAATTCGGTCTGAATATGAAACATTATACCTACTCAAATATGGTCAGAACAATTTAGACCCGAACGTGGTCAGGAAAACATTACATGTTCGGCCTATAACGGTCCGATATGTTTCCGAAAATTTCATAGCGCCATGGTTATATTCTGACTTGAAATAAGATTACACCTACTCAAATGTGGTCAGAACAATCTAGCTTATTCTGACCCGAAAAACATTACATGTTCGGCCTCTAAAATGGTCCGATACGTTTTTGAAATTTTCATAGCGCCGTGGTTATATCCTGACTTGAAATAGGTGCGGAAAACGTAATTTTTCGGCCTGTAAAGTGGTCCGTATTTTTTCCCAAGCATACATAACAGTGTCTCTTTATTCAGACCAAACATTGGTCCGGAAAACATAATGTTATGGGCTTGAAATATGGTCTGAATAATATACAATTGCTAACTCATTTAAGGTCAGAATGATATGCATGTTAAATGTCAAAACGAAGCCCACTCTCGCCCTTGGCATGTGTAATACAAGTTTAATGTGAAAAGACAGTCCATTTTTTAATAAGATTGACATTTATGCAAAAGTTTTGAAACCGTGTCTTATAAATCGATTTAGAACTTATTTTTGTCTTTCTTTCTAATTGCTCATCTATTTTTTTGTTAAATTTATTGTCAATCATAATATTCAACCACGGACATGTAGAATCATTAATTATGTTTGAAGAATTATATTGTTTATTGTATCGCCCCTTGTCCCGGATATCGAGTTCTTATACGGACATGGAACGTTTGACATCCCATGCGGAGAGCGCCGCAGAGAGTTTTTTTATTTTAAAAAGGGAGAACATAATCTTCAACCGTGCGGTCAATCCGTTCATCGTTTCAAGATGCCGCAGTAGAAGAAATCTTTCACTGGATGAAGATGGTCATTTCCATGCTCTTCGTTTTTTCTAAACAGTAAGTTTCAGTTTATCCCTAATTTTTGGTTTTAAATGGGTTTGAATTTTCAAAATTCATATCTTTCAATCCGTAGCCTGCTTTCGCATCATGAGTAGTCAAAACGATCGCCTTGGAGCGTAGATCGTTCTAAAAATAGTTTCACAGGAAATAATCCAGGTAATATTCTGTTTTAAGCACTTTTTCATTTTGAGATTTTCAAGAAAAAGTAGAATTTTAGGGTTTCTTGTTAATCAAATAGGTTTTAGGGTTGAGAGTTCAGGTAATTAAACCATCTTGGATTTCTATTGAATAATCACTAAACATGATTCTTAATGTGAAACTTTGTGAAAAAAGTGCAGATGATTGTTGAAGAAATGAACATATTGAATACATTTTTTCTAAGATATGACAACTTGAAGATAATGTATCCAAACATCACTCTATCCACAAAGCCTATCTTCAACTATTACCGCAGTCTGGACATGGGTGATTCAATTGAATTCAAAGTCCATATTGCAACTCCAACTGAGAAGATTGCTCTGATGAAGCAAAGAATCTTAAGGTATCCATGCTATTAACTATTATATGTGTAGTGACGAAACTATACGTATTTGGCTTGATTTGCTGATTAGTTCTGAATTTGAATGATATATGCAGTTATATTGAGAACAAGAAGGACCATTGGTACTCAACACCAGTAGTAGTGTTAATGGAAATCGAAAGCTTATAGGTGATAAGAATGTCTGTTTGGATCAGACACAGAATAAACCATCAAGATATGGGAGAGAGATGGTTTAGAAGAGCTCAGTTAGCAGAAGAGATGGTCAAGATTTTTAAAGAAATCGATTTGGAATTTCGTTTGTATCCTTTTGATATCAACATTCGCAGCATGGCCCCTCCTCTTCCTTCTTTAAACTCTTCCTCTAGGGTACCGTCTATGTGGATACCTGGCCCTAATTGACCATGATCAATACACAGATGATTTCGTAGGTATGTGTTGCTTGCTTTTTACGATGAATGTTTTTGGTTTTTGAATGACTGATGATGTACATTGATTGTTTGTGTTTCTTGCAGGCTGCAATTTTGTGCAAAAGGGAAATGAGCAGTGGCAGCATTTTGAATATAGGCTATATGCATACTACTAAAAGTTATAGTAGCTTTGGGGGATTTGGGTGAAAACAATTCCAAGGGATATCAATGGGAATTTCAGTATATCTATCTTGGTAACAATATGTAGTAGTACTTTTTTTTTCAAACCTGTAATTTTTATTCATTGAAAGCAAATATTACAAGGTTTGTGCCACCATGGCCTCCTCAACACCCATTGTTTTGTGCAGCCAATTTCGGTTACTCTCAGTCATATTGTTATAAAGGGATTGACATTTGGTTTCCACCCATTTACTGCAAAATCCGGTAAAATAGGTGGGGAGAACATAGTATATTTAAAGTTCACCATTTCATTCTAGAGGATTTTTATAATTTTTGGCTAGGATCATGAGATTTGAAGTTCTTATAATTTTTGTAAACATTTTTAAGTTATACGAAGGGATATGAATCTTTAAGATTCACAGGAAGAAATCAATATTTTAAAACCTTCAAAAATTTAAGGCTATTAAATAATTAATTTAAACAACTACAGGGCTCCTGTCTGGATTCATTGTCACATGAATAGTTTAAGGGGGATTTGGGAAAAACGGGTGTGTTGACCAAAAATTTGGGAAAAACGGTTTTGTCCCAAAATTTGAATTTTTTTCTTCCGTTTTAGGTGTTTTTGAACCTAACTAAAACCCTATTTGGGAAGAAGCACCCCTTAGGGATTTGAGGCCCTTAAGATCGTGCATATTGTGAAAGAAATGGGAGAAAATCGCGGTCAAACTTCACTAAAATCCAAAACACCCTTTTTTCCAAACTTTTTTTCCAAAACACCCTTCTTTACTCATTATCCCATAGTTTAATTTTCTTTTCTTTTCTCTCTTATAAGTCCATAGATATGTTTGGTCATCTCTTTGTGTTTGTGTGTTGGGAGTTGGATCAGATTGATCCAATATGTGTCTCAAAGGTTATTTAGGATTGCGATAGCTTAATGGTTTTTCTTACATGTTTTTCAGGTGCTAGATGAAATTGGTGTTGATGTTGCCTCACATGTTGTTTTTCGTGGTGCTACTGTTTTATTATTGGAGAGTGGAGGAGCATATGTGAAATATAGAAATCAATCAATTTGACACTCATTTCTGATGTTTTTGCAGCTATCAGCAGCTCCGAAGGGGAAAGTTCTTGGGAAGGAAACAGTGGATGTTAGCAGGTATGTTTGGTCGCATCGTTGCTCTTTCTCCTGACTCATTTTTCAAGCGATCTGTTATGTATGAAGAAAGTTCTAATAGAAACAAGATGGTTTCCACATGATACACAAAATTTTCAATGTTGTAACATCATTTTTTCATTCACAAACCAAAATATATAGCTCCGGTTCAAGAAACATGCAGAATCCTTTGACGTGTAATCCAGTTATGATTCTTGACATGTTCAATTCCTCTTCTAAACCAAATTCATGTGACCTGGTGGGACTTCTTTCAGGTGGTTCTTGAAGATATTACCGCAATGTAAAGTTTCACAGAATTATCAAGGAGAAACTCACTACCTGTGTCTCCAATCCAGCTATGTCGCTGAAAAAATGAAGATGGAGCACTCCGACTGAAAGGGAAACTTATGAAGAATCATGGGAGATCTTTTCTTTTGTCAACCATTGCTGCGGGGAAGAGGGCTCGCGGTTTTTGGATTTGGGTAAGTCATGTTGAATTCCCACCCGTTGAATTCTCGGCAAGCATGAGTAAAATTGGATCTCATTCCGGTAAGCATCTTCAGAAAATAAATTTTTTTCCTTATGTAAATGGCTAATATACATTTTTTTCACATAAATTACCACACACAGTTTTCTAAAGTAAAAATCGTCAAGCATTCTCAGCAAGCATAAGCAAGAATTGATCTCATTCCGGTAAGTGCTTGCTATTTTGAACGGTTGAAATTTAGGGTTTCACTTAATATAGAATTTGTGAATATTTAGTTTTTTACCTGTGTATTTTTTGTTTGCAAGGGTACCAAAAAGATACTCCGATGCGCAACCAATAAGGTAGTAACACTTTCTCTGTAAGGTCTTTGTATACTTTTTCCCCCCTTATGGCTCAGACTTGAAGCTTGCTTTTGAATACACAGATTCATGATTCTGCATGGTTTTTCGACAGGAGGTGCTGGAAGAAAAGTGTAGTACATCAGCTATATGCTTTGTTTCTTTCTTGGCAGATATATTAGACACTAAGGTAGAGGGAAGGAACAAATACCTTGAGATGTTGCTATCTGTTGCAGAGAAGTTCAAAAGGAGCCCCGAGTCCTTACAGGTAAGAATCATCCATTTGTTCGAAAGAAAACCTTAAACGACTGTTATTTTCACCTGGCCTAACCATCCTCTTTTCTTTTTCTTCCGACTCTTGATCCATGATTCTATTTGCCCAATTGGCATTTGCCATTATATTTTTTGTGGTCTTCATATACTGTATTGCTACCTTAATGCATATCTAACATTTGAGTAATTCTTTTAACTGCTTACCTTTGAAACTTCTTGAATTCGGCTACTAATTTCTTTGTGTATTCATGTAAGAACCCACAACATTTAACTTGCACCTACTCAAGTGAAAAGATCAATTATTTTAATTACTTTCTTCTCTATTTATTGTATTGGCAAGTGTTAAAACACCAAGTATTGTGCAGATTGTGGCCAGAATACTTCATGTCATCCAGTGCAGAGAGTGTTGTTCCATATATAAGAAGTAAATTTGTATGGATATGTTTCTATTTGTCTCATGATTTCTTAAACAATTCCAGCTTTCCTTTCTAGCATTTTTCTCTTTTAAGTTTTAACATGATTTGTATCCTAGAAAGCATGCCTTTTTGATAGCTAAATGCACATATTATGGTGGTGAGGTTGCGGACTGAAGCGAGTTTGAGAGGGCATAAGCCATATGTTAAATTTATGCTTTATTTCATATACATTGTTATTAATGAACATGTATACAGTTTAGCATTTCTTTATTTCTTTTTGTAGAGATGCTTTGGTGTGATTATTATGTTGTTGAATGTGATTTGGTATTATCATGATTATGACGCGTCTTTTTGAGAGAAGAGGTCAAGGGGCTAAGTGATGTTGATTGATGGAACATGGGTTCTTTATCGTTAAAGTTTGTATATTTCTTTAGTCACAGAGCGAGTAGAGACGTTGACCAAGAAGACGATGAGCAAGAATAGATGATGTGCAGCTCTCGCTTGAGACTAAAAACATTATGGTAAGTACTTTTATTATCATGTCTTTTCCTTATGTAATTTGTGTGAATTGGTTAACGTTAGAATAGGAATTTCAGGTTATACATTTGCTTTCGCCTTTTGGTTTTAAATCGGGCATACTCATTCATTCATGGACGAAGAGTGTCATAAACTCTCAATCAGATTGAATATTTATCTGTCGGGGCATATCTCAATGTAATACTTTTTATATATCACTTTTTACATTGACTTAACGGTGGCTGCAGAATTTTTGTGATACGGGTCAGAGATCGAGGGTAACACATCATATTTCAAGTGTTTTTAATGCATCAACTTTAAATATCAAGATATATATAGGGGGATCAATTAGTAGTTATTACTTTTCCATCATGAAAACAGAGATTTTTCATGAAAACAGGGATTTTTTTTACTTTTAAATTTAAAGTTTTCCGTGCATCGCACGGGTTTCCTACTAGTTAGTTAATATTGTCAATAAAATATGATTAAAAACCTTCGTATAAATCCAAGTGGAAGGATTCTATTAATTGTCAATACACAATGAGCTCCGGGTACCACAAGCAACTAAGCCTTCCTTCCGGAAAAGTTATTAGGTGCACCCGCCGTATGCGCAGCGACGTCCATGTGGCACGATATGGGCATTTTATTTCTAAACTGAATTCAAACTGTGTTGTCAAGATTTGTTTACCCGTCGATTTGGGGTAAATGAAGATACTACACAATAACCTCTCTTCCCTCCGACCCTCAAGAAGGAACCTGAAGTCACATTTGGAGCTTAAAAATCCTGAGCAAAATGAACCATTTTCTTTGGCGAATTTGCCACAATGCACTCCACGTGAGCCTAAAACTATACAGCCGATGAATTGCAGAATCCGGCTTGTGTTCCATTTGTGGGGAGAATGATGAATACGTACTTTATGCCCTTACAAACTACAGGTGGGCCAATGTAGTCTCGAAAGAGGGCTTGGACCCCCGTTTGGTTTCAGACTGGACTGGATCCATTTGGATCCAATTTAATATTTTATTCACCCACTATCTTATTTACTATTATTTTATTTATTTTATTATTTTATTAATATTTCTCTCACCAATCATTTCACCATCAACAAATAAAATAATATTAATCAATTCATTTTATTCACCACTTACAGTATTCAACCATTACTTTATCAATATAATATTTCATTAAAATTTCTCTCACCAATCATTTCTTTATCAACACAAATTTTAATACAACATTTCAACCTTATAATCATTACTTTACATTATTTTATTTTATTTTCTCTCTCATGACTCAATCCAACCCCAATCCAACCCGAAACCAAACAGGGCCAGAGTTGGGCAGATTTATTAGGGGCAACCACAGCTTCAACCTGAGTTCGAGCCAACTTGCATTCTTATCAGAAAGGCTTGGGGACTCTCAGGAAGAGATACATATAGAGAGAAATTATGCTTGGGATATTGACTTGGAGGAATAAATTGTTTTTCAACGAGTACTCCCCATTGCTCAGATAGTAGAAAGGGCGTCTTACTTGATGATGAATAGATGTTCTTTGCACAATTTTTGTTGTTCGAATTTTGATGTAAATGTACAGCTTTTTGACCACTTGATGAATAAAAAAATCGTGTAATACACACCAACATTTATGTTAAATACTAGTAATATTTGTCATTGATGATATCGATAAACTTTGTCAACAATTTTTTTGGAATGAGCTTGATGGCGATAAACACTGCCATTATATCTCTTGGAGCAGTTTGTGCAAACCCAAGGACAACGGTGGTCTTAGTCAAAAGCGTCTTGAGGAGATGAATTATGCATTCTTGGGAAAACTTGTCTGGCAGTTACTTAAGGACGATATCTCTCCGTGGGTCACCCTCTTGATCGAGAAATACGGGAACCCCTTCGTTCAACCCAAACCAGGAGCTTCCTCCTTATGGAGAAACATTTGTCAAGCTACGAAAACCCTCCAGGCTGGCTTCGAAGTACATGCGAATGATATCATATGAAGCCCCTCTAAGGATGGCAAATACTCAGTCCATAGTGCTTATATTTATTAGCTGGAGTCCCAAGATGCCTTGCAACAGACCCTAGATTGGAATCGAATTTGGAGCTTGAAAGGTCCCTTGAGATATAACTCCCTCCTGTGGCAAATTTGCCAGAATTGTCTCCTGGTTAATAGCTTCTTATCCTATCGACATATAATGAGTTCCCCGCTCTGTCAAATCTGCTACGAGCAAGACGAGACCGCGCTGCATGCTATGCGCGATTGTACCTGGCCTCGGCACATTTGGAAGCAAGTCATTGAAACCTTCTGAGTGGGAAGCTTTCTTTGCCACTTCTGACACAAAAAATTGGGTGTTAAATAATATAACACCTTCAGCGAGAGTCTAATCATTGGTCAACCAGTGGCCTTATCTTTTTCGCAAGATTGTGTATGGACTTTGGTTTTGGCGAAACAAGCTGCTTCATTTCCCTGACATTGTCTACCCACCTACTCAAGTTTTTATTTCCAATACAGTCAAATGCTCTAGAAATTTAAGACTAGCCTAGGCCATACACATATAGTAGATTTATTTCTTCGTTGTATCATTTGTGGATTCAGTTCCTGATTTAATAAAAGTTCTCCTTTTTTTTCTTAAAAAAATACTAGTAATATTTTTTGTGAAATAGCATCAAAAGGGAAAAAATTATTTAATTAATACCACAAAAGGCACTTAAAATCAAGCTGTTATATAGATGAGATATTATAACATTCACCACCACCCCCCACCCCACACCCTACCCCTCTAATTTTTTATTTGAGTGAAACCATCACAACGTCCCCCACACCCCCTATTATACCGACGATTGATTTCATTATATCTTGATTTTTTTGTGAGCTTCGGAGTCAGCCCTACCCTAGTTTTCTCTTTTGAGTTTCCAGTTTCACCGTCACATGATGTTTTCCGCCCAAACAGCCTCGTCTCGTTTGAGCTTCCACCGTCCAACGGTGTTTTCCGGCCAAACCGTTTCGTCTTCGTTGAACGCTTGTCAATCGATGTTGTTCGATCAACTAAACGATAAATTGATAGGCAAAATATTAAGCAGGCTTCCGGCACAATCTCTTTTAAGATTAAGGTGCGTATCCATGTCTTGAAGGCTTTAATAGACTCCCCAAACTTCATCAAATCACACTTATCTCATAACGGCAACGCTAAAATCTATCTGTTTAGCGGTACTGAAATCGGATTATTCCCCTCGGATCCTACCGAATAACCCTGAATTTCAAAGGATTCACTTAATCACTAATTCCAGCCAATCTTTCAAAGTCCATTTATCTTTTCTTAGTATGCGTTTCAAAATCCCTTTATCTTTTCCTCTTTGTGACCTTAGTATGCGAGTTGTGGGTTCATGTAATGGCTTGTTTTGTTTTGTCTCTGTTAAATTGGATGTAATCGCTTTGGTTAATCCTCGACTAGGGCGGGTTGCCCTATATTGCCTCCGAAAAGTAGGCGGGTCGGGTTCTGTGAAATTGGATTTGGTTATGATCCTGTTAGAGATGATTATAAAGTTGTGCTGATACAAAGGATGGGAAAACATCTGGACATTGAGGTCGGTATATTTTATTTTAAATCGAAGAAATGGAAAAGGATTGTATTTTCCTCGAATTGCAACCATTACCTTGCCTCGTGTATGGATTTTATACTCATGGTGCTCTACATTGGTTTATGCCCGATACTAATAATGTATTAAACTCATCAAGAGTAGATAAAAGATTCCACATTGCTACGTTTGATCTTGTTAAGGAGATGTATATGGTAGTTAATTATGATACAGAGATGTTTGGAAACCCAACACATGTTGACTTAGTGGTTTTGGGAGGATGCCTTTCTTTGTGTTGTTCGAGGCGTGACCGGATGGACATATGGATGATGAAAGAATATGGAGTTAAAGAATCTTGGTTTAAATTGGTATCGACTGGCGTTAATATAGTGCCATTAGCTCTTTCAAAGTGTGGTAGGCGATTACTGCTCGAAGAGCCATGTTGTTGCAGTCTACATTGGTATGATTTTGATACTAACTCTTTCAAAGATATCAATATCAGGTTGATGAGGACTTCTGGTTGTCTTGTGTGTCTACAGAGTTTAATTCGACTCACATAGAATTAAAAAATGTTTGGCATCCAATAATCATATGGTAATAGTAATTTTTGTATCGTACTAATAGTATATGTTGCGGATTGTTGGTCCGTCTCATTTACCAATTTCTCATTTTGTTCAATTATTAGGAATAGTCGGTTTTATGGTTTCGAACAATGGATTTGAGTAGCTAAATATGTATTTTAGCCTTATTTGAAAGAAAAAACTATTTTTTCTTTTTGGTCCAATTATCAAATGTTGTGTCTTTATCGTTATTTTTCTTTCCAACGTCTTAAATATATATATATATATATATTTTTTTTTTTTTTGAGAGATCAAGCATTTTATTAAAATAAAATAAAATTTTGTCCGATTTTTTCTTTTTGGTCCGATTTTTTCTTCTTTTATTGTCATTTGTTCTCGCTCCCAAAAATAAAATAAATTTTTTTGAGGAAAAAAAAATAAAATTAAAAGGTCATATCAACTCATAAGGGTATTTGGGACGACAATGGGATCTATGTGCTAAAATTTTATTCATCCAGGACCAATTGAAAATTAGAAAAATAGATGCTTTAAAATATTTATTCCTAAAATTTACATGTTTGCTAATATTTTAAAAACTCCTATTGGTTGAAAGATGCTTTAAAATATTGGGAAATAGATCCCTTCAAAAAAAATTAAAAAATTAACGCATATAGTTGTTTTAAATACATACAGTATGTTTTATATTTTTTTGCTTATATATTTTATGTTTTCATTATATATTGAAAGATTTTAAAGTAAAATGATATTCCAATAAAAATTATAGGGAAAATAATAACATCTACGAGATTTATAGTTTAAAGGACAAACATTTAAATAAAATGGATTCATAGCTTAAAGGACAAAACATAAATATAAAAAAAACCAAAAAAAAAAGGACGTATGTATAAAAAAAAAGAAGTTGCAATTTCTTTTTCTCTTTCCTCCCTTGTTTTTAAACACTCGTATCTTTTGGTCTACGTGATAAAAAATCAATCAATTTTATATATATTTTTTCGTCGCTTTGAGACTTGGTTTGATGTCATTATTTCGTTTTCCGTAAGATTCACTGTCGAATTTCAATCAGTAAATCTTGAAAAATAATGAATTTTGAAATTCACTCGGTGAATCTCGCTCGTGAATCCCGAAAAACAATAAATTTTGACAGTGAATTTCGATAGTAGATTTTCAGAAATTACGTCGGAAGATTGTCAATATGGTATCAAAATAAAAGGCACGAAAAAATAAAAATAAAATTGATGAAAGTTATCAATTTAAGAGTCGTAAATTATGAAATATAAGTGTTTAAAAATTAAGGATAAAAGAGAAATTAAATTGTTTTTTTGGCTTCCAAGCGCATGGCATACAATTTTTTTTAATAAGATTGTCCTTTGTGCAAAAGTTTTGAGACTGTGTCCTATTCACCAATTTAGAACTTATTTTTGTCTTTCTCCCTAATTTCTCATCTACTTATTTTGTTAAATTTATCGCCAATCATAATAATTAATCACGGATATGTAGAATCATTAATTATGTTTGAAAAATAATATTGTTTTTTTTACAGCAAGTAATATTGTTTATTGTAACGCCTCTTGTCTCGGATATCGAGTCATTATGCG
Source organism: Gentiana macrophylla (assembly GCA_026214975.1). NCBI lineage: Eukaryota > Viridiplantae > Streptophyta > Magnoliopsida > Gentianales > Gentianaceae > Gentiana > Gentiana macrophylla. The sequence continues at coordinate 152,411,604 of CM047805.1, read as the reverse complement.
GACATGGAATGTTTGACATCCCATATAAGTATCGTGTCGTATCAGAGTAATTAAATATTCACGCGAAAGAAAACAAGTTGAAGACTCAGGAAAATGGACCGTCAAGGTCTTCCAAAACAACCCACAACTAGAATACCATTGCTATCAAACTAGATCATTATAAATAACTGAAAGTAAATACTATAATCTATTACAATCGACATGTCTGAAAAGAAGACACAATTACACTCGACATGTCTGAATATATTTATTTTCAGTTATTTACTCGACCGGAAATTTCCACCTATAAAGGGGAGCTTGCAATTAAATTTTCACGGAAATTAATACATCATTCTGCTAATAAAGCTGTTGCGCTTTGCTCTTGTCGACAAATACTCAGTCACTTTTAGTGACTTGATCTCTAAACTGATGAATAAACGGGTGGAACTAATCTGAGAAACTAAAACTGAGAATGATGGTCAGTTCAATAAGTATATTCAGTTATGTGAAAGTCAGTTTTAGTGAAGTGCAAACTGAGTTTCTTCTTAAGGCAGCAATCAGTTTGGTTTGCTGAGTTTTGCTGAGTATAATTGAGTTCTACATCTGAGCAGTTGATTACAAGTATGGAAAGTCAGTTTCAAGCTGAGTTTCGTCTAGTGGATAACAGCTGGAGTTGGGGTCCACATCTGGGTATTTATGGCAGTTCCGACAAAGATCTTATGGTTGTTAGGGTTTAGGGAACTGTGTCGATAAATACCAATGTTGTAATCAATGTAGAGTGTGTATTTCACAAGTGTGTGAAATCCTTGTAACTTTGTGCATAATAAAATATCTCTTTTTCTGTCCGTGAAGTAGTCGGCACAACGCCGGAAACTACGTTAAATCACTGTGATGTCTTTGTTTCTGTGTTTTATCAATTTCGCCATACTTTATGTTTGTATTGCTTCTATTTTAGTCTTTCTTAAACTGCAAGTTTCTCATCTGTGTTTTAACAAACTGATATCAAAGCGTCAGGTTCAAGATTCAGAGAGTTCCAGGTTGAACAGAGTTTATCATTACTAAGACCGGTGACTGGTGCTAGGATTTTGTGATCAAAGGTTTGTTCTTTAATTTGAAGGGGCAATGAACGTAAAGATTGATAAATTTACTGTTGGAAAGGTGTTCTAAACCCAATCGGGTTGGACCGGGTCCGACCGGGTCGAGTCATTTACAGTCTGTTTAGTTCATGTAATAACTTTATTATGATTAATAAAAGCACTTATGTTATTAAATATTGTTTATCTTCATGTTATTTGTTGTATATATATAGTAACGTCCCTAGTATCAAACTGTGATAGAGAAACTATGATAGTGATTATGGTTGATAAGATCTCTAATCACTTTAATAAGTTTAATACTTAAATGTCTCTAGTCTTATGTACTGTCAAACGGGACATTGATAGTATAATTAGACTAGCATGTATTGGATGTCTTCCATCTTATAGAAGGTAGGGATAGATCTTGTCTATCGAAGTGTAGAGACACTTGGACTGTACGTGGACGTGTATTGGAGAATGCGACGTTAGGGATCGACCCACTTACATTAAGTGTCACACTATGTGGCGGTTGTGTAATTATCCTTTGACCGAGTCTTCATGGCATCACGGTGTGGATTGTCATGCTTTGACACTATTGAGATTTTCCCTAGCCACGGGGCGATCATGCGGTAGTGATTGGGTGTGATATTGAAGCATGCGGAGTATACATGATTGGTCGTCCGGGAATTGCGTATCCTATGATTGGGATCGAATATCCGAAATGGCCTTTTTATAAGATACGATCGTTAATGTATTGACACTCGAGATACGATATTATTACAGCAATAGGATTGTAAGTTACACGGTAACTGCCTCACATGAATGGTAGTAGTCATTGCTTTTGACTCTTCCGATGATTGGAGGTCACGGTGTGCTGCTAGACGCTATCCCGTGATCGTTAGGCATGAAGGGCATTTTGGTAAATTGCACTTTGTGTCTACGGCCAGCATATTCGGAAGCCTATCGGGTCACACACATATGAACATCAAGTCGGATTAAAATGTGGTTATAGTTGATAATCGAATAAGGAAAGTTTATCTCTAGACTATAAAGGTTATAGTGGTAAATTAATATGGTCGTATTTATTTATTATGAATAAATAAAATACAAGATATTTATTATATATAAATTATATTAATTAAAGAATATTCCGGAAGCCAATTAAATGGCATTTGGGGCGCCACATCTAGGGTATATAAATACACTTGGATTGTCCACTTTAATTAATAAGATTACCATAATATTAATATAAGATATTAATTGATTTGGAAAAATAGATTTATGGTAATAAGATAATTATATTCAATATAAGATATTGACAATATTAATTATAATAAAAGAGATAAATCAATCTAGAATATTTTCCTTATTTTATTGGAAAAAAGTTTTCTTCTCCTCCACACGCCACTTTGCCTATAAAAGGGAAGTGAGTGTCAAGCTCTTTTGTACATCACAATTGCAAGAGCTCATAATTCTTGTGTAAAATAGAGAGCATCCTATAGTGAGTTGGAGAGAGGGGAAAAATGCCGGTCTAGCAACCGGAGTTTTCTAATAGCAATCCAAAGGGGATTCCGGCGAGGAGTTCGTGTGGATTAAATGATAGAGGCGGACACGTGGGCGGCTTATGCCATCTGCACTACTCTCCGTTGTCGGTCAAAGCGACGATCTTATAGATCATCAAGGTATAACCTGTTGGAAATAACACCCGAAAGACAATTTATGTAATTGTTTTTAGAATTAATAAATGACAGATTTATTCTCATCTTATTACTTGCTTCGTGCTTGTAAGTAATACACAACTGAAAACCCTAAGTCATATCATATGTAGCCATATAACTTAGTGTGTGTCACACATGAGGATTGAGTTTATGGTGATACACTTGAACTATTAGTCCGTGGTGAACTTAATAAAAGTATAGGGTCTATTGATTAAACCACCATTAATGCGCCCAGAACACTTTATGGTGTGACCGCCCTATCCGGACCGTCGACATTGGTTGTCTAAGTGGGGCATTTATATATGATGAGAGTCATATAGGACTGGACCGATTTAATCTGAGTTTCTCATATAATTCCGTGATTTAGAAATCTTATTAAATAACAAGATGATCATAAATGGATTAATCTTAATCCTGAAGTGATTACAGACTCCTACTTGTTTCAGGATAGGGTTTGATGTGTTCGTTAAGGATAGCTAAGTGGCGCGGTCCGAATCACTTTCACGTTGGCATTATTCTATAATGAGTGAGAAGTGTGTGTCTCACAGATATGGAATCCATTCCTTCCTACAGGAAGTAGAAAGACAATCCCCTTATTTGTTAGTCCTAGATGTTGGAGAAAAAGCCATTTTAAAGGGTTGAACGGTCAACTTTAGCGTGATTTACGGATAGGCTCCGATGTATGTCATCGAGAGTTATTGATATCATTAAATAATCCGTACGGAGTAGTTGATGATGGGTTTTTGAATCACTCGGTTCAGGTGTCGGGTGAATGAGAAATTAATGGCTAAAGTTGGTTAGAAAATATGTAGGAGATGGGAGTTGAAGGGAGGACCTCACCCCATTCTCCCATATTGGAAACTTCAGAGTTGGGAGCTCAAGTGATAAGAGCTAGTGTGTCTCTTATGAATGTACCCCAAGGGGCAAGACACTTTTGTGCAGGAAGGAGGACTTAGATAATTCCACACGCGCGCGTGCGCCGCCGCCGGCCGTCCGTCCGGAGCGGTTTGGTTGTTACTATTAATTTTTTGGACAAAATTTATTTATGAAATTAACTATAAAATTAATTTTTGGAATGTGATTGAGTCATCCGACCAATCAGAGTGTGGAATTTATTTTCGAAAATAGCTTAATTAATTTTGAAATTTTTAAATGAAATTAAGCATAATTTCAAATTAGTAACTTTTCAAGAAGAGTTTGAGAATGTGATAAACACAAGAGTAAACTTCAACTTAGTTTATTCATTGATATGAGAGGTGTATAAATAGATACAATTGAGAGAGACTAGCAAGCTAGCTTGGGCGGCCACTTGAGTATGTAGATGTGGGCGGCAAGCATGCAAAAGTAAAAGTAAAAGCTATGTCTATGACATAAAGTAAACTAGAGTTTGACATATTAATTGTTTATATGTATCACAATTAATATGTCTATGACATAAAGTAAACTAGAGTTTGACATATTAATTGTTTATATGTATCACAATTAATATGTCTTTTACAATTAAATAAAGTTTACAAAATATCCTGTCTGAACTCCACGAGGTCTGCTGGGCACTACTGTTTGAACTTCAAGATCTCTCAAGTAATGTCTTTAGAATATTTCCACACCCCCTCAAACTGGGTCAGATATGTTGATGCAAATAAAGTTTGCTACTAAGTCTCACAACATAAGAGGTGGAATAGCCTTGGTAAGAATATCGACATTTCGATCTCACTGAGGAACATACTGGAGTTGAATAATCTTGGCATCAATCTTTTCCTTCGAAAGTGTCACAATGTCCACATGCTTGGTTTTATCATGATGGATGGGATCTTCACCATGCATAAGGTCAATTATTATCACAAAGAGAGTGTGATAGGTTGTTTGAGAGGTTCTTTGAAGTTCGATCAAGCACTTTTTTAGCCATAGAGCTTCACAAATGCCAAGTACAAGTGCCCTGAGTTCACCTTCAACAACGCTTCTTGACACAATGAGGTTGTTTCTTGCTTCTCCAAGTAACTAGGTTCCCCATACATATGAGCAATAGCCTGTGGTAGATCGTCTCATCAATGTGACATCCAAATTTCAATCAAGATCGGTGCAGACGCTTGATTGATCTATCAAGAGACTTGGTGAAGTGCAGGCCTTGGCCAGAGTGGACTTTAAATATCTCAATCCTATTCACAAAGATCCCAATGTTGCTCAAGAGGCGCGCAAGGCATGAACCGGACCGACTGACTAACCCCATATGCAATATCGTGCCTTGTGTGAGAAAGGTAGATGAGTTTACCTACAAGCCTTTGATATTGTTCTTTCTCGACAAAGAATGTCACAATGCAATGAGGTGTTACTGGGGTCTACTCTGTGGATACATGCAGATTTGCATCCCAAAGATGCCGCTTTCTTCTTGGAGATCCAAAGACATACTTCCTTTGAGAGACTGAATGCCTTTTACTGCTTCTAGCTATTTCCATACCAAGAAAGTATTTTAGTGGAGCCCAGATCTTTAACTTGGAATACCTTTGCCAAGAGAGTCTTCAAATGTTGGATCTCGGTAGAGTCATCTCCAAGTAGGGATGATATCATCCACATATACAATAAGAATAGACCTTCTCTCGGTTGGTTGTCTTGATAAACAAAGTGTGATCAGAGTTGCATTGATGATATCCAAAGCAGCTTTAACCACAAAGAGTGAGTTTTCCAAACCAGGCTCTAGGGATTGCTTCAGCCATATAGAGATTTCCGAGTTTGCATACCTTGCCTTGAGTGTGGGGATTGACAAAACCAGGAGGTACATTCATGTAGACTTCCTCGAAGAAGGTCACCATTGAGAAAAGCATTTTTGATATCCAATTGGTAAAGAGGCCACTCAAGTTGGACAAATTAGAGAAATCAAGACTCGACAAAGGTTAAGCTTTGCTCTCGGTGCAAAAGTTTCAGATAGTCAATGCCATAAGTTTGAGTGAACCCTCTAGCCACCAATCGGCTTTATACTTGTCAATAGTACCATCAAAGATTGTATTTTATGGTGAATAACCATCTACACCGACTGCCTTCTTGCCTTTGGGGAGAGTTGTGAGGTCCCAAGTATGATTATCCAGAGTGCAAATATCTCTGCTTTTAACAAAGAACCTTCCACTTATCATTTTGAAGGGCCTCCTGAATATTTTTAGAATAGAGTGAGAGTCCAGTCCTGTGTAAACATAGCAAATACAGTGAGACAACCGGTCATAAGATAAATAAGTCTCAATAGAATGATCGATTGCATGATCTTTTCCTTTCCTTAGAGCAATAGGTCCGCATCAATGTCGTAGGGTGCCGTGGTTCAAAGCAGCCTCTCGAGTCGAGAGGTGTTGAGGCTCAAAGCAGGCTCGTGTTCAGCAGCTCTCGGGTCGAGAGGGTGATGAGGTTCGATCACTTTGAGTCTCGATGAGTTGCTGAGGGTTAAGAGTTTGTTGAGGGAACAGATTTAGATCAATTTCAATTAGATGTCCATCAGTGACTGCTTCAGTAGACTTGCTGTAGTAAGGAGTCCTTTCAAAGAATTTTACATCCATAGAGTTGTAAAATTTCTTTTGATGAGTGAATAGCATTTGTAACCTTTCCTGTCCCCTTAGCATACCCTAGGAAAATGCACTTGTGAGCTTTGGGATCAAGTTTGCTTCTGTGTTGGGCATGGATATAAACAAACACAAGACAACCAAAGATTTTTGGAGGCAATTGGGCAATAAGATGAGGCAGGGAGTGTGGGTCAACGTGGTTTGGATAGGAGTCTTGAAACCTAACACTCTGCTGGGAAGCCTGTTGATTAAGTATGTGGCGCTCAATATAGCCTCACCCCACATATATTTTGGAACATTTGTAGTGAACATGATTGATCGGCCATTTCCAAGAGTGCCTATTCTTTCTCTCAAAGAACCCCATTTTGGCTTTGAGGTGTCTCAAGACAACTACCGATATGGACAATTCCCTTTATTCATCAAGAAATTACCGAGATTAGACTCATAATATTCAAGAGCATTGTCGACCTTCAAAATTTTAATCTTAATGTCAAACCGAGTAGAGACCATGTTGTAAAACTCTTGAAAGATGGATCCAACTACAGATTTATCCTTCATTAAAAATAACCAAGTGATTCTGGTGTGGTCATCTATGAAGGTTACAAACCACCTCTTACCTGTTATACTTTTCACTCTTGAGGGTCCCCATACATCACTGTGAATTAAGGTGAAAGGTGTGGATGGGAAGTGAGGTAATTTAGTATACACAGATTTGGTGAGTTTGGCAAATTGACAAATATCACATTGAAGATCATTAAGATTACATCCTTTAAACAATTCTGGAATTAAAGACTTTAAATAACCAAAACTTGGATGTCCTAGTCTATAATGCCATAACATGATATTGTCTAGGTTTTGAGTGCAGTCGAGGCGATTCGATCTTCGCCTTCCTGCCTTCAACAGGGTGATCACAAACAGACTTGAAGGTGGTTTAGCTTGACCAATCACTTCTCGTGAAGAAAGATCTGGAATGTGCACTCGATCCTTATAAAAACAACACCAATTCAGATCTTTAGTGAGTTCTTCGATGATATAAGGTTACAATCTAACTTTGGAACAAATAAGACCCCTTGTAGATATATCGATTAGTAAGTTTAACCTTCCCAACACCTTTTGCATAAGAAATGTAACCATCGCCAGCTTTAATTCATGACTTTGGGTGCATGGCATATAGTGGGTAATGAGGTTTTTATTACTACCATGTGGGAAGAAGCCCTAATCAACAATCCAAGTCTCATTACTAAGAGGTGAGCGGAATATACCTGTTTTAGCATGAGTGGCCATTTCAGTAGAGGAGCTACCTTCCTGATGCTGAGAAATAAAGGCTTTAAAGGCAGCAAACTGAGCATTCAGATGGCTGTCATTCTCCTCACACCGATAAGTCTCGCTTTGATTTTCCCTGGTTGGTTTTGAGGTTTTAGAGGATTAGGCTTGCCATGAAGCTTCCAAAGAATTGTCCTTGGTGTGATTTGTGCGTTTGCAGTGATCACAGAACAACCTTCCAGTTTTCTCAAGAAGCTTCTCAGAAGTCCCAAGAATCCTCAAGCACCTTCCCGACATTCAAAGCAGGCGCACCTTCATGTAGGGTTATCGGCAGGGTGTTCAAGAGCATGACTTTCCTCCTGCTTTCTTCATGTTTGACCTCAAAGAAACATGGATTTGAGATTTGGGAGAGGTTTTGTGGCAAGAATTCTCCTCTAACATCATCAAGAGTAGGTTCAAATTCAAGTGAGGAACTTGAAGACTCTTTTCTTTCTATGATGTCCTTATAGAGGCGAAGATCCTTAACATCATTCCAGTGTGAGTTTCCAACATATCTAGGTGTTGCCATGCCTTAGATAGTTGATTGAAATATTGAGTTACTGAGACATATATCTCCTTGTCTCAGCTTTTGAATCTGAGCTTGAGTTCATAGACTTGGATGTATTGTCCTTTTTTGAGTAAAGGTCTCTGGCATTATCCTGCATTTCCTTAGCGTTGTCATACATCATGAAGTTCTCACTTATCTCTTTTGTCATAGACCTCGTGAGGATGGTCATGACTTGGTTATTTTCTCGTGTCCCATGCTTCAAACTTGGGGTCGGGCCAAGCAGGGGGCGGTGTTTGGAACTGCATGATATCCCATCTTGCCCTGGCCGGAGATATACATTTTCATAGACCTTGACCATAGCAAGTAATTGTTACCATCAAGTTTATGATTTGTAAAAGAAGAGTGTTCGCTATATCCCATCACGAGGCAAATTGTGAGTCTATCGAGGAAGATGAAACTTCGATAATGTTGACATTTTTCCTCGAAAGGAACCGAGTTTTGCAAATGGATTTTAGAACTCAGTAAGTCTCTGATACCATGAAGAGAGTTTGAGAATGTGATAAACACAAGAGTAAACTTCAACTTAGTTTATTCATTGATATGAGAGGTGTATAAATAGATACAATTGAGAGAGACTAGCAAGCTAGCTTGGGCGGTGACGTGGCCTTTTCTAGTGCTAATACCAGTCCTTAACCGACAAAGTATCGGGTCAAATCAGAGTGCTAGTATGGTGATTCAGAGTGTCGAATCCTCGTGAACTTGGTAATTCTTCTAAGTGTGGTTAAACACCAAAGAAATGTGATTAACTCGATCTAAACCGCAATTTTATAACACACATTACTACTATTCTACATAAAATAAATGCGTAATTTAAAGATTATTCTAATATAATATATATAGATATATAAATATATATAGATATACGTAAATTGCAAAATATATATATATAGATATAAATATATAGATACCAATATATTTTATAGAACTAGCCAAAGTTTATATAATTGATTTATACGATCTTTTCAGTAGACGGAATGTGCTCGATCTTCCTTTTATTTTAGGTCCAATTGAGTAAATGAAACGGTGCACTCCTCGAGGTTAACAATTCCTCCTCACACGAGCGTATGAAATTGTCATATGTCATCGCTATCGCTTCAATCTCCACAATCGCCCCATGCTAATCTCAGTTAGTCTGAACAGTACCGAGTACAAATCTACCCCGGATAAAAGAGGTTATTCCATTTGTCAGACGGCCGATGTTATTCAAAAGGCTCCGGTTGTCAGGCGGATCGATTTAACTTTCCGGTTTTAGTTTCAATTAAACTGTTGATTTTAACATTATTATGATCTCGAGCACAATTTTAATAAGATCTATCTTTTCCAAGACAAATCTGCCCCCGGGTAGGAAATAGGATTCCGTAGTCACGCTTTCGCACGGCCAATTTTACCCTCCGGTTTTTCTATCTTTTATCTCATATCCTAACTTCTCTGGTCAGTTCATCGTTAGGTTATATGGTGCGATTCATCTTGGTTAATTACGTCAATCCGAATATTATCAATACGTTACAGAATAGAAAAAGATTCAATTAACTCAATTTTAATCAATTTTACTTTAGACAGCATTCCTTTACCGAAAAGATCGAAATAAAACAATTACATAACTTTGGCTAGTTATTAGATTTAGCCTACTAACATTATAAAAAGATAAAAACAAACATAACAAACATAAATACTTTAGAAATTTTACCCGATTACAATCAAGTTGAATCGTGTCGTATTCTTCCGGATGTTACAACAACTTCAACAACACTCGATCTTCCGATAATTTTCTCTAAGTATTATAACGATACTACTTTATTTATGGCATAAGGCCTATATACATACATACTATTTCTAAGAAAAAGAGGTTAGGAAACTATATTGGTACCCCTTTGCAGGCTGTATGAACTGCTCTATTTATAAGCAAATTTTTCAGGGCCGGATCGATCCGAGGTGATGCCGGATCGATCCGGGAATAAAAATAGTATCCCTTAGATTATTCTCTGCAGGATCACATCTTTGGATAATCATTAGTTTCTTCGGATCGATCCGAGGTTAATCCGGATTGATCCGGGTAGCTTTTATTCCTTAACTTGATCTCAAACTTGATAAAATCACAACTTGAGCTCTGGATCTCCAAATGACATAATTCAAGAGGCGTTGGAAAGCTCTTGAAAAGATCTATAACTTCCATGAAGGACTCTTCTTCAGAAAATGCCTTTTGATGGGCCATTTGTTCGTCGAAAATATAATTCGATAATGGTGTCACGAACTATCGATCCACTTGAACTTTAAATCTCATGGCACTTCCTTACTACCTTCAAAAGATACGATTTTACTTCAAAAAGTGTCGTCATTCGGGTCTTGGTTTACCTAAGATCTGCAAATAAAATACAAAAATACCCTCAGAAATCGACACGACACACTCGGTTATTAACCCGGTACAAAATTTATATCTTTTATCACTTTTACTAGATTTTTATAGTATTTAGATTTATTCATAACTATTAATATTTTATAAGATTATCGTTATAATTTCTTATATTTTATATAAAAAGAGTCGATAACGTATATAAAACATCGTAATTTTTATCATATAAATGTTATACATCAACTACTCCCCACTTAGCTCTTTTGATCGTCCCTCGAGAAAAAATAAGCGTAATATATAAAAATTACAATAAAAATGATATACGTGGTAGATTAAATTTCAAATTAGTAAAATATCATTTCAATATTATAAGCATATTAATTATATCTTTCTTAGAAATTAACAAGATAAAAAGTGTAGATAACTTAGATAAATTATTTATCAACTATTATTCAAATGAAATCCTGCATAATCTACTTAAATATAATTAAAATTCTAGAATCATTCTCCTATCTCAACTCATATGATATATTTGGAATTAAGGACTAAGTCAAATAGTCAACAAAATGGATTATACTTTTTAGGCTTCAGGATGTTGGTCAATCGAAAGGATAGAAAAGAAAAATCAAAAAGAAAGAAGCAAGCAAAGTCGTGCGTACTTACACCTTTATAATTTTGATCAAAAATACCTCGATTAATAACATTCTGATTTTTTTTTTTTTTTGAGATTTAAGAACTAAAAGCGTGCATGTGTGTAGAAAATCAAACTACAAGCATTGCTTCGTCAAGATTGATCGGAGTAATACTCTTTCGATCGAAAATTACAAATCCGGTTTCTTAAACTTGTAATCATTCTTGAGATCTTATGATTCAACTTTTTATCGAGCTTTTAAACCTCATAGTGATATAGGACATTTCGAGATAATACCTACTACACTCAAATCATTGGTAGCTACTACCGATTTTTAGTTATTGATCAAAGATAAGGAAGATACAGTATTTGATTAATTAATTAATGTAAATATGATGCTTCGTTCTTAATTCTTTTATAGAATATTAACATATCCAAACGTATTACCAAAATCGACTATCTTGCAAGCGTCATGAGGTAAGATCGAATATACTAATACTTTTCTAATTTTTTCCAATCTCAGCATACACCATTCTTAGCTTTTGTGTCATCATCTCTTTTCATAAGTACGTACAAACTCGTGGGATTTTTAGGAAATGTAGACCAAATTAAGCTAAGGGTCGATTATAATCAAAAAATGGCTATTTCGAGTGGGTCTTGATCACTCTAATCAAGGCTGAGGTAGGGACAAAAATTAGAAATTTATTTAGGTAGGCTATTTGGCTATAGTTTATATATTTTTATGGTGCCAAAAAAATCGTATCCCTAGTCCAATTCCAAACTCATAATTCGCTTTTGAAAGAAAATTATTCTAAAATTTCATTATAATATAAGTATATTCGCTAAATTTCATATGAAAATTACTTGATAATATTTATGTATAGTTACATATACTTAAAATCTTATAAAACCTAAAATTGACATATATAATATGATTATAATATATCTAATTTACTTTACTTAATTAAAATCTATTCTTACAACTTTATATTATTTTTATTCATATTAATTATATATTATCTAGTTATTTTGATTCAAGAAAAATTAAACTAAGTATTAAGCATTTAAGTATAAATTTATATGAGAAAATTTTAATTTTTATTTTACTAACTTACCTCTACTCCCCACTTATGAAATGTCATCGTCCCGATGTACGTTGAGTAATAAAAAGTAGGTTCGAAAATAAAATTAAAATTGTATACGATTTTGATTTTTATTATTTTTCGCAACATATATTATTCTGATTAAAGAAAATGACATATATATTAAACATTAATGAAACTATTACAAACTTTAAAGAAACTAAATTAAAAAGCGATTAACCGTCTAACTTAATCGAGTACTAATTTAACAACAACAACTTTTAACTGATTTCCAACAACAAACTAAACCGTAGATGAACATCCGGGAGTATCTACGGAAGTAATCCCAACCGAGAATCACGAGATGGAAAAATCTCGCCTGCAGAGTAAACTCAGCACGTGATTCATTTGGACACAAAGTTGAGAGATAACCAGGCAAACGGTAGCGGTCGCTCCTATTACGCCTCTCTCTTTGCAAAATTAATTGCGCTTTTGAACATCAAAATCCCCAATCAATGTATGCCCCATGGTCGCTGCATACAACAAGAGCATCTCATCATCCGTAACCCCTAAAAAATCTCTAGTTGGATAGATCCGGGAATTAATGAAGCGTTTCCACGCCCTCAGATGAGGGGGTAAAGCCAGAGTCGAAGAATCATAGTTATGATCAAACAGTGGAAACACAAATTGAAAGGCTTCACAGATCGATTTACAACATTGTAAGCATTTCCGAGTTCCCAAAGAAACTCGTAGTGTGGGTTTTGCTCAAAAGTAGATAGTGGAATTTGAAAGATTTGGTTTATGATGACTGGAGAAAATGATATGACGACGCCCCTAACAGTAATGAAATGAGACGAGGCTACTGTCGTTAAATCAGTAAGAGATGCATAAAAATCTCTGACAATAGAAATGTTAATTCTACCTCTTGGAGTCCTAACCAGCTTCTTCCACCCGCAACCTCGGATTAGATTCCGTCCCCACCGATCAATTTTTACGTATTCAAGCCTTTTTCCATAAGAATAGAGAATGGACGAAATTTAGACGCCTCGGAATGTCATTATGAAAACACGAAGCATGGCTTTGAGAACCACACCATCAGTGTATGTGGTTCGTAACTATTGACCGAGGAGAGGAGTGTGAGACATTTTTTATCGAATCTGAAAAATAAACAAAGACAGATAGAATAAAGAAGGAATGAGCAAAGTTGAAGGCTTGCGGCTCCTTCCTTTTATAGAAATGTATCTATCAAGCAAAAGTAGGAAGGATCTCCTTTTTGGCGTTTTGTACTTACCGGATCGATCCGGAAAAGGGCCGGATCGATCCGGCCTCTCAACTAGTAATCCCGTCAGTCGGTATCATGACACCGGATCGATCCGAAAAAGGCCGCATCGATCCGGAAAATTACTATTCACGGACAGAGTTGTGTTTGCTTGGAAAAAGCCTAGATTTTTCTAGGTGATATGTTTTTCCTCCTATCTTCGGTTTATCATGTTATAACGATAAATTTTACTACACAAATGTACTAACATAAAACCAAACGAAAGTAAAATAAAATTCTACGAAGATCGTATTAAAATAAAATCCTACCAAAATAAAACCAAAATAACCTAAAATTGTACGAAAATGAAATTGTACGAAAAATAAATTGTTTTCAATGTCAATAATCATAAAATGTTTAAAATCACTCATCTTCATCACTCATCTCGACGTGGCTTGAACTTGGCATAGCCTTGAACCGGCCGGATCATAAGTCGATTCTTGGAATGGATCTTGAAAATATGTCGACATCCGAACCGAGCTATCCAACCCCATCGAGCTCATCTCTCTCGTGACATCGTAAAAGTGCTTCCTCATGTCGTGCCGTGGTATGGCCAAATGATCCAAATCTCGCCAATCGATGTTGCAAATTGCCCGTAGTACTGTCGAAAAATCCCTACACCACTAGTTTGAAATCCAAAAGAATGTGGCATTTGTTGGAAGTCCGAGCGAGGTGGCATTGGTGGAATAAAGTCCGGCAAGGTATATGGTACGGATTGGCAATGCGGAATATACATCTCGGCATAGGTAGGGTTTTGCAAGATATTCATTTGATATATACCTTGCATGCCTTGACGCAAATCTTCGCACCATAACCTATTCCTTTCTCGAAAAATACCATATTGGCATTGGCACGATGAACATCATAGGCCATTGATTGAAACATGTCGTATGTGATGGTATTTGGAAATTGACTTTGAGTTTGACTGGATGAAGGAGGGACATGAGTGGATGGGGTAGGTGAGGTCGTTGGCGGTTAGGGTTCATAAAATCTATTCTTCCCGCCGCCTAAGTGGTAAACTAGACCTATAAGCGTGTCATCAACCACCATCAAATTATCATTTGAAGCTCGGGACACCTATCTCGGTGACATAAGGAAGAAATAAAACAAGGAAAAGGCATGTGGATCGCCTGGTTTGGCGATTGAGACAAATTCCTTGGCCCTTCTATACATTATCCTCGCCTACATCCACAGTATATCTCATTGACCATAGCCCAAGCAATACACGATCCTCTTTACAAAAGATGTAAAATGACGAGTAGGGTAAAAGAGTGTGGCTAATAAAACGCTTAATAGCTCTCATATCCCGTATACAATTTCCATAGAAAACTCGCTTTCATGCCGACGGCAAAGGGGATCTAACTCATTCGGGCTAGTGATACAATATAATCAAAGTCCACAGTGCTCCTCTAAATTCCATACACATATAATAATCCTCACTCTCTCGGTATATCGTGGATACCATAAATAGTATTTATAATCTGAGGATTAAACGGTGCTCGCCCTAGTTCTTAGGTTGATGTGGTTAACTCACCACCTTCAGAGCATTATGAGTTGCTACCAGAGAATAAAATTCAGCTACTAAGGTTGTGTTAATTTCACCCGACCTTAAACTAGCTAACTCCAACCACCGCGCCTTTCAAAATTTCTTTTACCTCCTTCCCAAATCTTTGAAATCTAAGCCCTCTCTATTGCAACTAAACACTTTCCAAATTTATTTTTCAATGCTTTCTTAGCCAGCAGCAGACGCGTTCTTTCAAAACTAATCGCCAATTCTTCTTCTCATTAAAGTCTAGTCTCTATAACTGGGGATTTGGGTTGATATATGCGACTTACGTTTTTACTAGCTTTTGATGATTCGGCCATTCTACGATAGTGACACAATAACAAAACAACACAAAACAACACAAAACAACAAAACAACACAAAACAACAAAGACAAATGTGAGTGACAAAACAATTGAAAATAAAAATTGCATAAAAACGAAATTAACAAAATAAATGACTACAATATTACCTTATAATGCTTAAAAGGTTGAAAAGTTGGCGGAAAAGATGAAAAGTCGCCGGAATGAAAGTTGTAGCTTTCCCTTGAAAATTACTTCAATAAAATTGAAAATTTGAAGAGAAGAGAGGAAAATGAGAAGAGTGTAAGGATTGGGGTGATGTGAGAGTGAATTTTAGTGATGATTTTGAAGAAAAAAATCGAGGGGAAATGGGGAGGGGCGGCTGTTTTTTTTTTTTTTTTTTTCTCAGAAAAATGGAAGAAGAAGAAGGGAAGATCCCGTTCTTTTTTTAGGTTTTTTAGCTTCCGGATCGATCCGGGGTTAGGTCGGATCGATCCGACCAAATTTTATTTTATTTCATTTTATTTTATTTTATAAAACTTTAATAATATTTCTACTAATTTTAAATAAAACCATTTATAAAAAATTTATAAAACTTTTAAGTAATTTCATAAAGATCCTATTTATAAAATTTTCAAAAGTTATATAAAAATTTTATAAATATTATAAAACTCATAAGGATCCTAATTCCATTATTTCTAAATCTTCCAGGGTTCTAAAATAACGTTCTATCAACCTAATCTTAAGAAATGAGGCGTTCGAATTTTCCATTTGATCTCCATCGATTTTCGGATAACCACCTATTCGCTCCCATCTTAACAACATTCAATCACTCATCCTGGATTTGGTTGTGCTTTCCTGCATTTCCCATCATGTTCACCTTTTCCATGATTCTGTGATCTCCTTAAAAACTTTGCCCTTCTCTTTTATCGAGCTTCTCGATTTTCCATTACATACTTCCTTCAATCTGATCTCTCTCAACAATTGCTTGTTTTTCTCAAAATCAAGCTTCTATTTTAAACGCAACATCTTTATCAAGGCCTAATTTCAAAAGCAAAATAAAAACTCCTATTCTATCTAAAAGACATCCAGTTCTTTTACGTCTATCCGTAAAAGATTTAAACTAGCTCAAACATGAAAAGTAGAGGAAAGATAGATAGCACCTGGTATTCGGTGATTTCGGTTCCTCCGCTTCTCAATTTGTTTGATTTTTCTCGCTTTTAATTTTGTCGGGGATCGCCAAGTAGCATTACTTCTCCTTCAAGATGATTCCTTCTCCTTCATAAATAACTTTACTCTGTGGCCATTGGCTATAAAAGTCGATTTCCATCGCTTAGTTCAACAAACTCAGATTTGTAAACCCTTGTTACTTTAAATGGACTCGTCCCATCTTGATTTAAGCTTACTCGAAATAACTTTAAACGTGAATTGTACAAGAGCACTCGATCACCTACATGGAACTCACGACTATAAATTCTCTTATCATGAAAAGATTTCGTATGCCTTGTAGATTCGAGCGCTTTCATAAGAATCGAGACGAAATTCTTCTAGTTCATTAATTGAAGCAATCTATGATCACCGACAACCTTAGGATCGAAATTGTAAATTTAATAGCCTGTAAGGCCCGATGTTCTAACTCAACCTGGAGATGACAAGACTTACCAAATACTAGTTTATAGGAGAACAACCAATTGGTGTCTTAAAAGTCGCTTCAGACGCCCATAATGCATCGTCTAATTTAATCGCCCGCTTTTACGATTTGAATCAACTGCTTTTTCCACGATTCTTTTGATTTCTCTATTAGACACCTCTACCGACCAATTGGTTTATGGATGATAGGCGCCCTAACTTATGTGTTACACCATATTTTTCAACTATCTTGGTAAATGGTCTATTACAAAAGTGTGATCCTCATCACTAATGATAGCTCTCGAATACCATATCGGGTGAATATATTCTTTTAAGGAATCGTATGTCAACTTTGGTATCATTAGTGGGAAGAGCTTCAACCTACCCATTTTGAAACATAATCTACCATTACTAAAATAAATCTTTTCCCAAAAGATACAGGGAATGGTCCCATGAAATCTATACCCCAAACATCAAATAACTCACATTCTAAAATAGGTTGCATAGGAATTTCATGTTTTTTTAGATACATTTCCCCATTTTTGACAAGATTCACAAGATTTAACATACTTATAAGCATCTTTATATAGTGTAGGCCAATAAAAACCACATTGCAAAACTTTAAAAGCAGTTTTCCAACCTCCATGATGACCTCCCTGCCTCTCACGATCATGACAAAATGATAAAACACTTAAAATTTCATTATTAGGCACACATTTTCTCGATTATCCAATCCGAACATTTACGGAAAAGGTCCGGTTCCTCCCAAGAATAAAATTTTAAGTCATAAAAGAATTTCTTTTTTGTTGCCAAGTCCAATGAGACGGAATGTAATCACAAAGTTAAGTAATTAATGATATCTCCAAACCAGGGTGATATTTCCTTCAAAGGAATTCTATTCTTTAATAACTCGCATACAGATTGAAGAGTATCTATTCTAAATAGTTGTTCATCAGAAATGAATCTTTAATTTCATTTCCTATTTCTTCATCATTTTCTATTCTACTTAGATGATCTCACTACTACATTTTCACTTCCTTTTGTCTTTAATTTCAATATCAAATTCTTGAAGTAAGAGAATCCATCTAAGAAGACGTGGTTTAGCATCTTTCTTACTTAGTAAATACTTGTAGTAATGAATGGTCTATATAAATTATTACCTTAGATCCAACAATATACGATCTAAACTTATCTAAGGAAAAATTACAAATTAACAGCTTCTTTTCTCAGTAGTTGCATAATTAAGTTGAGTCACATTTAGTGTGTGAGATGCATAGTAGATAGCTTTGAGAATTTTGTTATATCTTTGACCTAAAACCGCTCCTACAAATAAATCACTCGCATCACACATAATCTCAAACGGCAACCTCCAATCTGGTGCTACTAGCACCGTGCGATGAGAGTCAACCTCGCTTTTAAGTCTGAAAGGCTTCCATACATTTACTATCAAAGTTGAAAGGTACTTCCTTTTCAAGTAAATGACTTAGAGGCTTTTCTATTTTCGAGAAATCGGCAATGAACCTTCTATAAAACCTGCATGTCCGAGAAATCCTCTTAGGGTTCTTAAATTAACTCGTGGAGGTAATTTTTCAATTACTTCTACTTTAGCTTTATCAACTTCAATACCTTCTTCGTAGATTCTATGACCTAGAACAATTCCTTTTGATACCATTAAATGACATTTTTCCCGCTTTAAGTACTAAATTGGTATCTTCACAAATACAAACACTCGTTCTAAGTGTGATAAACACTCATCGAAAGAATCTCCATAAACACTAAAGTCGCCCATAAAGATTTCTAAGAATTTCTCAAGCATATCAAAGAAATATAGCCATCATACATCTTTGAAACGTGCAGAGCATTACATAAACCAAACGGCATTCTTTTATAAGCGAAAAGTTCCATAAGGACAAGTGAAAGTAGTTTTTTCTCTATCTCATGCTGCAATGAATATCTGTAAATATCCTGAATAACCATATAAGAAACAGTAATACTTATGTCTGTTAGGTGTGATGCCCGAAAGACAATTTTTGTAATTGTTTTATTTAATAAATGAATTGACGTTATTATTCATATTTATTATTCTCATAATCACCGATGTGACAATAGTATTTACACTTCGTAAAACCCTAAGTATATCGTTTATGTAATCACTTAACTCAAAGTGTATGGTATATACACGGGAGGATTGAGTTAGTGAAGATGTACTTAAAATACAATTAGCCCATAGTGAAGTTAATCGAGAGTATCGGGTCTCTCCTTTAACGTGCTATTAATGCGCCTAACACAATAGGTGTGATAGTCCTATCCGGACTTTCGGTTAAGAGAACCTAATGGGGCATTTATATATGATAGATATATCATATAAATCGGACCGATTTGATTAGAGTTCACGATATAATTCCGTAATCGAGAAGTCTTATCGAATCAATGGATGATCATATTTATGGATATATCTTAATCTCGAGGTGATCACAACCAACCGCTTGAATCGATTATGAAGTTTGACTTGACGGTTAAGGATTACACCGAGTCTGCGTGGTCCGAATTACCCCATCTTGGCATTGTAATCGGATTGAGTGAGTAGTCCGTGTTATCACAGATACGGAATCCATTCCTTCCATTTATGGAAGTAGATAGACATTCCTCTTTATTTGTTAATCCTAGAAACGATCGATCGCGAGAGTTCATATCACACTCGATTGATCACCAAAGTGAGTTGTATGGATTAATTGATCACTAGGGGTTAATGGTAAATAAGGATAAGAGGTTCTAAAAAGGGTTAACGGTAACTTCCCGATTTAGAATGAATAGATCATGGAGGATTAATCCATATGTAATGATTATATCAATGGACGCTTATTATTATTCTCGTGAGGAGATAAATATAATCTCATAATCGGAGGAGTGCGATCACGGGATTATGGTGGCATATTCTCGTGATTGATTTATCGAATATAATTATTCTATAATTATTTATTTGATTTATCGGAGTCGCGATTATTAGTCCATGGTCCCCGACGTGCCTCCTAATATAGCATAGCTATTCTCGGACGTCGAATCCTAATAATATTAATTTAGTTCTCGTTGGACTTTATTAAAACGATATGTGAATTAATTGTTTAGTGGACTATTAAATTAGTTGGGCTAAATAATTAAATATGTGGAAAAGACATTTTCCATAATCTTGGCCCAATTATTGTGTGATGGCAAAATTAATATTGACTAGGTCAATATTGTTAAATTTCGCCCCCCTTCTTTTAATATGGAACAAGAAATTATTTTCTTGTGTATTAATGAGACATGTGCATAAAATATTTATTGGATAAATATTTATGGTAAGAAATAAAGATAAAGATTATTCTAGATTTGTTCTAGAATATTTTGGGATTATCTTTTATTTAATAGGATTATCATAATTGATTTTGTATTAATTATAAAATCCTTGGGGCTTAAGTTTTACTCTCCTATATAAAGAGAGTTCTCCCAAGCCAAATAACACACTACAATTTTCGACTTTCACCTCTTAGAGAGGAGAAGGAAAATTTCGCCAAGGAGAATAAGGGAAAATCTTGGAGATTTTTCCGGTAGCAGCATATCGGAAGGGTTCGAGTCGAGAATTCCTTCCACCGGAGTTGCTTGGATCACACGATCGGAAGACTGTGGTGCTCTTCACATCTTAACATTCATCCTTTGCGGTTCTTCAACTTGAATTTAGAGATTCAAGAGGTATGATCTACATCCCCCTTGTAGAATAGATCTAGTTGTTTTATTACGCATATATATTATAGATCTAGATCCATTAAATCGCTTCCGCTGCGGATGATATTACTAACAATGTCCACTTAAACGTTCCAACATCTGAACTATGAATGGAAGTGGATGATGATATTTCTTAGTATGATCATTTAGTTTTCTAAAATCAATGCACATTCGATATCCTGTAATCTCTCTAGTCGGAATCCATTCATTCTTTTCATTCTCTTTCACTGTGAAACCTCCTTTCTTTGGTACCACTTGAGTTGGACTTACCCATTCACTATCTGATATGGGAAATATTATCCCCATTTCTAATAGCTTAATGACTCATTTCTTAACAATCAACTCGCAAATTTGGGTTGAGGCGGCGCTGCGTTGAATACAAGGTTTAGCATCTTCCTTCGTAATTATCTTATGAACGCAAATCTCGTGGCTAATACCTCGAATATCGGCAATCGTCCATCCAAAAGCTTTCTTATGCTTTTTCAACATTCTAAGTAATTGATCTTCTTGTTGCTCGATTAAAGATGATGAAATAATAACCGTAATAGATTATTAGTTTCAAGAAAAGCATACTTGATTTAAGGGTAGCGGTTTCAATTCCGATTCTTAGGTGGATCTTCCAGGTGATGGTTTAAGAACTGGTCCTCTAGTTCTAATTCCAAATACTTATGCCATGATGGTTTAAAAGTAAAACTTCCTTTATCTAGAGAAAGAATTATCTCTTTCATTTCGGTGTCTTTCTCATCTTCCTTATAGATAGACAAAGTTAAACATTCTTCTAATCTGTCTTCAAAAGTTGGTAATCGATTATCATAGACAAAGATGAATATCTTCTATAAAAGAACATGATTCTCGTGATCTCAGTATGGATGGTTCATAGCTTTGAAAATATTGAAAGCAACTTCATCTTCATTGACTCTCGAATTAACTCTCCTTTCTCTGACATCTATTAAAGTTCTTCCTGTAGCTAGTAAACGGTCGACCTAAGATAAGTGGCGCCAATATCCTTCTTCCATTTCCATAACTACAAAGTCTACTGGAAAATAGAACTTGTCTACTTTAACCAATACGTCCCTCAATAATTCCTTTAGGGTATTTAATCGATCTATCTCATCCATCTGCAGAGTCATTTCGTTTTTGTAAGATTTCCTATGCCTAGCTTCTTATAATCCTCATAAGACATGAGGTTTATACTAGCTCCAAGATCACATAAGACCTCCTCCAATTTCACACGGAATGGTAAAACTTCCCGGATCTTTCAGTTTAGGTGGTAACTTATGTTGCAAAACCGCAGAACATTCTTCATTTAGGCATATATTCTCATATTCCTCTAATTTTTTCTTGTTTGACAGAATATCTTTCAGAAACTTTCCATAAGCAGGCATACTAATTAGAACTTCGATAACAGGGATATTAACATGAATATGATGAAAGGTATCAAGGAAACGAGCATACTTACTTCGATCGCTTTTAATTTTTTAATTTGATCTTTAGGTGGGTAAGGTAAAGATTCCAAATCTACAACCTTTGATCCCAAATTCAAATTCTCTTTTCCTTTCTCCTTAAACCTTTGAGTATTACTTGATCGCCAAGTATCATGATCTTGAGTTTTTTCTCTTAAGACATTCCCTGAATCAATCTCTACTTCAGATTCCTTCAGTTCTTCTTGTTTTTCATCCTTGTTTTCATTATCTTCTACTCTAACATGTTCTTTGAATAAATTCCTTAAATCTTTATCCATGGGATCTCTCAAAATCCTAGGATTTTTACCCATTTTTCACCTTCATTTTTAGGTTCCAAACTTCTATTCCTTTTCGAGAAATTCTCTATAATTTCTTCTTCCTCATCGATGAATTCAATTTCATCTTTGGTTTCATCATTCTTACCATCTAAATCATTTTCTACTTCATTATTCCCGAAGTTTTCTACTCCATTACTACCACAGAGTTTTCTACTTCTCGTAAATCGACAACATTTACTTCTCTTGGATTTCGCTCAAGATTACTTGGTAATCCTCCAGGAGGTCTACTGTTATTACGTTCACCTTCCCTACTCAAATGATCTTCCATATTCCTTAATGAGGCTTCTATCGTTCTCATTCTCGGTATCATGTCCACTCATAGATGTTTTCATTGTACTCGGATCCTGTAGACCTGTACTCAATTGAAGTCATCATTGTCTCCATATTCTTAGCTTGAGTGGATACTACACCCATCATATTTTCCATTAACTTCTCCCATTTTTCAACTCCTTCGCAGTTGAGTTGAACTTTGAGTTACTTGGTATACTTTGAGTGGTATGTTGAGGATAGGATTTAGGTAATGATTGTAAATTCGATTAGATGTGTTTTCTTGATAAACTTGATTATTATTCATATTCCTATATGGAATCGATATGGCGGTTGTCCTTGCTTACTAGGGTTTTCGGACCATCGATAAGTAGGGTGATCTCTTCTAATAACATTAAACGAGTTTGAGTATGCATTGTTCAAATTCTATGCTTTTTGAAGAAAACTCACCTCCTCTCTTGAGTATTCTCGTTGGTTCTTCAATCCTAACGGCATTTTATCTCGATTTGAGTACTCGGTTGGAGTACTATTCTCTGAGCTTTGGTTTTTGTTTTGTAGGCCATCAAATTTCCTACTTAAATTTTCTAAGTGTGCTAGAACTTCCGTTATTAGATGTACATTCTCCGCAAAAGCTACTTTTCCGGTGCTAGAACCGGTTTCCACACATTCTCGTTATTTTTGGAAATCTTTTCTATAGCATCGTAAACTATTTGAGCTTCACTCATCATTAAAGAACCACCACATGCATGATCTACATCAAGACGTGAATCTTTTCTTAATTTACGACAAAAAGTTGAATTTGCATATCTAAGGAATAACCATGGTCGGGACAAGCTCTTAACAATTTTTTAAATCTTTCCTGCATTCCCGAGCGCTTTCTTGAGATCCTTGTCTAAAGTTAGCAACCTCGACTTTTAACTCCAAATTTCGTCCAGAGTAAAATATTGTTTCGTAAATTCAGTTTGAATCTCCTCCCAACTAGTAAGTGAGTGATGTGGGAGAGACATAAACCAATCTCGGCCTCGCCCTTTTAAAGAAAAAGGAAACATAGTCATCCTTGTTAATTCCTTATGAGCACCTTGACTTTTGGTCAGATTGCACAGCTTCTTCAAAAGATAGAGATGATGATGTGGATCTTCATCATCCTCTCCTAAGAATTGGGCTCTTGCGTCAATTAAACCAAAAGATGAGATTTAATTTCAAATTGTTTGCTCCTTCATTGGGTAAAAGAATGGGATTATTAGTCTGGTTTCTTCTTATAGTTTGATCACAGATAGGTCTCGGATTTGGTGGGTTATTACGATTGTTCTGGTTCCGATTTTGATTATTTCTATTATTATTTTGATTATTAGGGTTAACAGGGTTCTGTCCATGCCCTAGAGCATGTTCTAGTCCTTGTTCAGGTGTTTCATCACTGATTTCAGCCATTCTCGTATTTCTGTTTGAAGATGATTCGTCAGATTTCCCGACTAGTATGACCTCGCTTACTCTCTACTTTTAATCGCCTTTCGTAAGTTTTTATGTCAGGCTTATAAGGAGCGAGTGGGGCCTTACCACTTCGGTCATCAACTAACGAAAATAGAAAATAACATGAAATTGATAGTAGTGGATATTGGTAACTTACCTATAAGGTAAGTACCGACAAAAATTAAAATAGAAATGAGATAAGAAAAGTGTTGACTTATTCTCTAGAATTTTGAGCTAATACAAGTAGTAACCATAGACACAAAAAAAATTAGCGTGTTCCCGGCAACGGCGCCGTAAAGTCGACGTGGCCTTTTCTAGTGCTAATACCAGTCCTTAACCGACAAAGTGTATCGGGTCAAATCAGTAGTGCTAGTATGGTGAGTCGAGTGTCGAATCCTCAGGGAACTTGGTAATTCTTCTAAGTGTGTTTAAACACCAAAGAGCTGTGATTAACTCGATCTAAACCGCAATTTTATAACACAGATTACTACTATTCTACATAAAATAAATGCGTAATTTAAAGATTATTCTAATATAATATATATAGATATATAAATATATATAGATATACGTAAATTGCAAAATATATATATAGATATAAATATCTAGATACCAATATATTTTATAGAACTAGCCAAAGTTTTATATAATTGATTTATACGATCTTTTCAATGAGATTTGGAATGTGCTCGATCTTCCTTTTATTTTAGGTCCAATTGAGTAAATGAAACGGTGCACTCTCTCGAGGTTAACAATTCCTCCTCACACGAAAGCGTATGAAATTGTCATATGTCATCGTCATCGCTTCAATCTCCACAACCGCCTATGCTAATCTCGATTAGTCTCGAGCAGTGCAGTACAAATCTACCCCGGATAAAGAGGTTATTCCATTTGTCGACGGCCGATGTTATTCAAAAGGCTCCGGTTGTCGGCGGATCGATTTAACTTTCCGGTTTTAGTTTCAATTAAACTGTTGATTTTAACATATTATGATCTCGAGCACAATTTTAATAAGATCTATCTTTTCCAAGACAAATCTGCCCCCGGGTAGGAAATAGGATTCCGTAGTCACGCTTTCTCACGGCCAATTTTACCCTCCGGTTTTTCTATCTTTTATCTCATATCCTAACTTCTCTCGGTCGGTTCATCGTTAGGTTATATGGTGCGATTCATCTTGGTTAATTACGTCAATCCGAATATTATCAATACGTTACAGAATAGAAAAAGATTCAATTAACTCAATTTTAATCAATTTTACTTTAGACAGCATTCCTTTACCGAAAAGATCGAAATAAAACAATTACATAACTTTGGCTAGTTATTAGATTTAGCCTACTAACATTATAAAAAGATAAAAACAAACATAACAAACATAAATACTTTAGAAATTTTACCCGATTACAATCAAGTTGAATCGTGTTTGTATTCTTCCGGATGTTACAACAACTTCAACAACACTGATCTTCCGATAATTTTCTCGAAGTATTATAACGATACTACTTTATTTATGGCATAAGGCCTATATACATACATACTATTTCTAAGAAAAAGAGGTTAGAAACTATATTGGTACCCTTGCAGCAGTCAGTATGAATCGCTTCTATTTATAAGCAAATTTTTGGGGCGGATCGATCCGAGGTGATGCCGGATCGATCCAGAATAAAAAAATAGTATCCCTTAGATTATTCTCTGCGGGGATCACATGCTTGGATAATCATTAGTTTCTTCGGATCGATCCGAGGTTAATCCGGATTGATCCGGGTAGCTTTTTATTCCTTAACTTGATCTGAAACTTGATAAAATCATAACTTGAGCTCTGGATCTCCAAATGACATAATTCAAGAGGCGTTGGAAAGCTCTTGAAAAGATCTATAACTTCCATGAAGAACTCTTCTTCAAAAATGCCTTTTGATGGGCCATTTGTTCGTCGAAAATATAATTCGATAATGGTGTCACGAACTATTGATCCACTTGAACTTTAAATCTCATGGCACTTCCTTACTACCTTCAAAAGATACGATTTTACTTCAAAAGTGTCGCCACTCGGGTCTTGGTTTACCTAAGATCTGCAAATAAAATACAAAAATACCCCCCGTAAATGAGAGTGTCATATAGATCTAGTCATTCATGTAGATCTTTTCCACCACAAAGAGAGTGTCATATAGATCTAGTCATTCATGTAGATCTACATATTGAGTCGAAGAGAAGTCGGAGGAGTCTGTAAGTTCGCCGGAGCTCGTGTTTTTGAAGTGCCTCTAAATCCGAGACGAAAGCCGTTGTATCTTGGGAGACAGTTGCTACTACCATGGGCACCATACCGGAGCAATTTGTCTTAAGGAAAGAGTGATAGGAACCAACTTTACAAAGACATTTCACATGCTGATTCATTACGATTATCACATTTCTCGGCATGTTTCGGGTGAATTTAGACCTATTTTGAGTATTAAATGAGGTTTTATTGCACGGCGAGTGGTATCATTGGTTTTCCGTAAACTCGACCTTATTTTAGCATTTTATACTGCGTTTTCCCGAGCACCCGTAGTTTGCGGGGTTATGCGTTTGCTTGTTGTTTTCATATGGATGCAGGACTAGGGTGTCTCGAGAACCCGGAAGGCGAATATTTATGATGATAAGTGTGATCAAGGTGCAAGAATGAGCCAAGGAAGAAGAAAGAATAAGAAAAGGAAGAGAAATAGTTGTTGCTCTCACCATATGTTCACTTCATGTAATTTTGACCGATGATGAGCGGATTTTCTACGGTCCGAAAACCAAACAATATTTATAATCCACGAAACTCATATACCGTGAAACCACTCTCTAACCGGCCAAACACCGGGTCGATCGTAGTAGAATGGCAAAGAGTACGGGGTCGATCCCACGAGGAAATTGGGTCGAATACGAAACATGTGTTAAAATCGATGAACAAAGAGCACACCAACGGGATAAACGATCGAAGCCCATACTAAACTACGACGAAAAAGGGATTTAAAGCATGAACCAACAACAACAAGCAATCCCATCGACAAAAGATCGAAACAACCAAAGCAAAATCGAGAAAAGCAAATCGACAAAGGAAACTCACAAGATCGACATCGACATACATTAGATCTGAAAGCCCATGTCCCAAATCGACAAAAGATCCAGTCTTTAATCCCAACCGTGACCCGCGACGTGAAATCCACAAGCAAACGATCGAATACCGCGTTCGACTATCATAACAAAACTAAAGATCTAAACTAAAAGCACGGGCCCAAGCCTTGATCCGACTATTTAGATGTCAACTCAGATAATGACCGCCGAGCCGGGCCGGGTTGAGCACCTAAGCCGGCCTCGAGCTCATCCATGCCGAAAGAAATGAGGGTATTTGGCTCTCTCAACTAGAGAGCCCCTTATATAGTGCAAAAATCGCGAGTTTGAGTGGTGGGCCGACCAACTCGGCTCGTTTGACCCGTCTTCATAAATCATTAAAATCTCCCCGTGTAGCTCCGAATTGAATGATTCGAGTGCGTCGGAAAGCTCGTTCAATTCCTGACTTCCATGAGGGCGACTTGACCGTAAAATGCTTCCTCGATGGGTCAAAATGCAGCTCAAAGGACCGGACTGGTGGAAATCGAACTGCTGCTGCTAACCGCGATGTTTGAGGTGTTTTATAGTCCAGGGCACTTGTCCGTGCGGATAAAAGGCCATCCGTGCGGATAGTTCATCATTTTCCAGCCATCCGTACGGACAAAATGTGTCATCCGTGACGGACAACTCTCTCTGGTTTTGCCTCCAGATTGCTCTATTTACGATGACTCTGCGATAAACACTTCATAAATTCTTCATCCGACCTCTGATTGGGGTGATTCAAAAACCAGTAGAAAGATCTTTGAATTATCTACAACTTTCGTGAAGGCACCATGACCAGAAAATGCCTCCATAATCGGTCAAAATGCTGATGAAGTGAACATATGGTGAGAGCAACAACTATTTCTCTTCCTTTTCTTATTCTTTCTTCTTCCTTGGCTCATTCTTGCACCTTGATCACACTTATCATCATACTTCTCGCCTTTCGGGCTCTCGAGACACCCTAGTCCTGCATCCATATGAAAACAACAAGCAAACGCATAACCCCGCAAACTACGGGTGCTCGGGAAAAACGAGTATAAAATGCTAAAATAAGGTCGAGTTTACGGAAAACCGACAGTCACTCGCCGTGCAATAAATCCTCATTTAATACTCAAGATAGGGTCTAAACTCACCCAAAACATGCCAGAAATGTGATAATCGTGGGTTGAACTGTACAGAAATGTACTGTAAAGTTGGTTCCCATCAACCGATTATGGAGGCATTTTCGGTCATGGTGTCTTCATGAAAGTTGTAGATAATTCAAAGATATTTCTAATCGCTTTTGAATCACCCCAATCGAGGTCGGATGAAGAAGTTATGAAGTGTTTTACGCAGAGTCGCCGAAATGGAGCAATCTGGAGGCAAAACCAGAGAGTTGTCCGTCACGGATGACACATTTTGTCCGTGACGGACGATCGAAAATGATGAACTATCCGTACGGATAGCCTTTTATCCGTACGGACAAGTACCCTGGACTATATAAACACCTCAAACATCGCAGCAGCAGCACAGAGGAGGTTTTAGGCGACTTTAGGCGATTTGGGGCGATTTTCTTAGAGTTAGAATTAGTGTTATATATCATTAGAATCCTCTTTCGATCTTCTCTTTGAATCCCTAACTTTTAGCTTCGATCTGTAACATTTCAAGTGACAAGATTTGTTCTTTTGGAGCTCGAATTTGGTAGTTCTTCAAGTAATCGAAATGGGTATGTTTTCTTGTTGTTTTACCATTGTTGTGATGTTTTTCTTCCGTTTGTATTGTTTAGATTCGATTATGAGTAGCTAGATTTGTTGTATGGTCGAACCACGTGAATGCGGGTGAAACACCATTAGAGAGATGAACCGGGAGGTAGTGTAGCGCGTAATTTAACGTTCTAATCGATAATCCACATCACGAAACTTGTTTTGATTGTTTTAATAGCTTTGAATGAGATTGACAACTTTGTTCATTGTTGCACACACGTAGCTTATAAATGTATGTTGCGGCGACGTGTGGGAACGGGTTTCGGACCGTAGAAGTTTTGGGCTTGAAAGGTAGTCGACACTACCCGTGTACTAGATTGACGCCTACTAGTCATCGAGTCCGGTTCAATCACGGGTTTTGTCTATGAGTTATCGTTAGACGGTGAAGTAAGGTAAGGCACACTCCCGGGCAATCTTTCCGAGGGTAAAGTAATCCGAAAACGTGGTTCGCCATACTTTTTAATTGTTTAGAATTTCGAGTAGTGTAATCTTTCTTTACGCAATAGTATAACTTCACACCTATCTGCTTGACTCGAATCGAGTGCTAAGTCAATCGTGGTACTCAAAAACCAATCTCTGTGGGTTCGACCTCGGACTCCTCAAGCACTATCCTACAATCGACCGGTCCACCGCCGGTTAGAAAGTAGATTTTGCTAAGGTTTCGAGTTTTACTTGATCGACCGGACCTAGAAAATCCGCCTATCAAGTTGGCGCCGTTGCCGAGGATTGGCAATGCTTTGATATCACAAAAGTTGACCAGCTTGGGCTTAGGTCGCTTTTATTGTTTTCTTGTTGCTTTGTTTTGACTTGTACCGAAGTGCCACACCACCTATTGATGAGGTGGTGGTGACTAGGCACTGTGATTGTTTTCGTGTTGTTTTCTGTGATTTTGCAGATTGAGCATAAATGGGTGGTTTCTCTCAACAATACAACTTTTATGAAGAAAAATCCACCTACCAACCTTGGGCACTGAGCTTGGTCAAAATCGGTATTATCAACCTTATGACCAAGCGCAGGTGTGTCCATGGGATGTGGAATGGACGACAATTATCGATATGATGAAGGAACTATAATAGACAAATTTTGGGGAAATTGGAACCGAGAATCAACCGGGAAGCGGGGAGGCAATCAAAGCCACATGACTACAATTGGAGCCCAAATCAAGGACAAGGAATAATCGAATTATGACTCGAACAACCCTTGGAATTGGAGCTCTCAAAATCGCACTTACTTACATTGATTGACCTTGCCTATGCCAAGAGGAACGAGAAGTATGTATTATTCGGGAGTCGATGGAAAGGGTTTCTATGGCTATGGATGAGGAAGTGTCGGCACATCAATTGATCGATTGGTTGAACCGGATGCTCGTGTTATATAAAGAGGCCGAGATGCTTTAAAACGGGTCGGGAGATGCAAGACAAGTTTTCCAGGCCAGCGATATAGACTCGCTTTAGCCAATGAAGATTGGCCCCATACGAGATACATGCTATGTTGGATGTCTCGATATCGTGTCTCTCGCGACGGCCGGATCTTTGGATCAAAATGAAAAGTCTTGCACACAAACGGTCCGGGTAGACAGTGATATTGACGAGTCAAGTTGCTATAATGAGGTGCTCGTCCCGGAGGATTCAGTGATTGAGTTGGCTTTATCACCGCCACCCCCCATTGTAATATTTGATTATATGAGTTTCCAAGTCCTCCCGAGTGAACTCCCGAATAGTGAGCTGAAAAATGATGATGTTTTGGTAGAATCCGTGATGCAAACCGAGTTGGAAGCTAGGAAAAGGAGTTAGCTCTTTTATAAGAGAGAACTCGCGATGGAAATAGGGCGAGAAAGTCGTCGCAAAGAGGTTCGGGTGGAGAGTGAGGTTGATAAATCGGCTTTCTATGAGGAGATTTCTGAGCCAGAGATTGAGATGCAAGAGATTGATATGGGATCACCCATCACTCCATTAGTTGATGATGTACCATTCAAGTCGGTGGAGAATTTTTATGAGGATGCCAAGCCACTTGTAGTGGATCCTACCTCGATTTTGGGTGAGCCGGAAGCTTTTGGTATTGCCATGCTCGGGACATGGAGGACAACCATGATTGTAAAGTAAGGAGAGGTGAATCGTTGTCTATCATACCACATCCCGACGATGACCATCATGACACCTTGACGAGAGGAGGTGCGATAGATTTATTTGAGGTCGTCGATCCGGTGGGATTAAAACGGAGAAGAAGATGGGACGGCTCGTTCGCCGCCTAGCTCGCTAGTGGTTCGAGTCATGTGGATTGAGCCCATTATGTTGACACCCCGGATAGATTGGTCATCTTTGATATACCGGTCCCGGATTATTACTCCTTCCATTCTCGTGCGGATGAGTTCTACGAGGTTAAGTTCGAAGGGTCCCGGGTGGAAGACACACGTAGAGGTGATAGAGAGGAAAGACCACGGTGGTGGGGTGATTCCAAGAAGAAGATGATGAGAGGTTTTGTGAAGAGGATTCCCGAGTTGGGAGGAGGTTGCATCAAGGGCTATGAGAGGTAAGTTTCTAACGAACTCGGTTTTCATGATGCTTGCTATTTGTATTCTTCTTGAGTTGTTGATCTTTTGAGTTCGGATTTTGGTTGATGGTTTTGATGATACTTGTTTGAAATGAAATAATTGAATTGTTGTTTTGAGTCTTTTATGGTTTGAGTCCGTTTTGGTGTCACTATGTCGAACCAACGACGTAAAACAAAGCGCTCGGTGGGAGGCAACCCATCATTTCTGTGTTTTTGCCGGTTTTGAATTCGTTTCTTTGTGTTTTGGTGTTGAGGATTGAATCCGGATGATCCCGGGGGGCCTTCATGCTTAAAATTCACTTTTCCTCTGCTTTTATCCTTGTCCGGATGGACACACACCATCCGTCCGGATGGATCTCTGGTTTTTACAATGATCTTGGCATTCACTTGTCCGACGGACAAACATACCCATCCGTCCGGATATATCACTGGTTTTGACTTGGGTTAAGATTTTATTTTGAGCACGTTTAAACGTGTTGGTTGTTTATTGTATGGTTGATTCGTATTTTGACTATCTCTATGCCATATGTTCAAGTCTTCGGCGTGACGAGGTCGTTTATTTTATCACCCCGGATTCTCCCCATATTATATGCTTTGGCACGCGGACCATGTCCCGTGCATGTATTTCTTGGATGTTTTTCAATGACTAGGGATTCGGGATGGACTACTTTCACGACCGTTACGGGACTTGATCGCGCCCGTTTGCCGGGCTCATAAGCTAAGTCTTTCTTTTTCCTTCGTTCACACACCGAGGACGGTGCTTCACTTAAGTGGGGGGCGACTTAGCTTATTCGCTTGTTCTTAAAAGTATTATGCCGTGATGTGATAAACTTGTTTTTTCGTTTCCGAGTCGATTTTTAGGCCGTTTTCAAATTTTTCCAAGATTTTAACACCACGTTATATGCATGCATTCACAATTGAGTGGTGAAAGGTCTTTAGTTTTGTGAATGTCTCACAGTGAGTCTATATTGTCATAATCTGAGAACACTTTTTAGTACACGTTTGACGACGGTTATGCTTATCACGATTACTTTACACATCTGTACCCTAGTTTCGAGGAGAAATAGAAGGATTGGCCTTGGTAGAACACGGGATGACGAGTTTTGGCGTTCTTTTTACCTACTTTAGCCAAATAAGCTGAGCCGAATGTTTGACCTTCGTAGCCTACTCACTTTTGATAGAATGGTCCGACCACCATTCGCTTTATAGCCGTTTTCGTTACTTAGTCGAAAACCTACCTTGAGCCTTATTTTGGTCACATTCCTTCATTTGACCTACGAGTGGACTTAGTCTCTTGTTAAACCACACTTGCCAAGGCAAGTGTGGGGTGAGAGATGTTGTTTTTGAGTCGGGTTGTTGTTCCTCGCCTTTAGAGCTATAAGGAGAGGAGGAGCTCAGTGGGGCTGGATGCTCGGGTTTCTTTTCAAAAAAAAAAAAATCAAATAATTGTGTTGTATATAGAAATAAAGGGGTTGAAAAAGCAAATGAGCTTAAAGCAATGATGATGTTAGGGTTGGGATAGTCGAGATAGGTACTAAGTATTCGAGCTCACCTCGGGACACTTGAAACATAGTCGAGTTTGGCAATGAGTTCGGGTATTTCAAAGATCCTATAGTTCCCAAAGTTTCAAAATGATCAAAAGGAGTTTGGATGGTTTGTATAGTAAAGAAGGCGTGGTACGTATTTGGATTATGTTCACTGTATTTCTTTTCTCCGGTTCCCCAAATTACCATTTTCGATTAACCGAATTTACCCTAGCCTAACGTTATAACCATTCAAGTCCTGTTTGGACCGTGTTTAACCTTGGTTAGTCCCAATTAGTGGAGATTCTAGGAAGGCGGGGATTGTGTAAAGTCATTTGTCCGGTATTCCAAACCCGAAATCGTATTAAGCATAAGTCGTCGTCATTCAACACACACTCACTCCGTGTCAGCGATCTAGTAGAGTCAAAGTAATGCATTCACTTAACTAAGTTCTTTTCACCTCGATATTTTGAAATGCATGCATGTACCGTAAAGTTGATTCCTTGGTATTGTTTGAGCGCCTAATTTACTCGAGGACGAGTAAAGGCTAAGTGTGGGGTGGTGATAGAACCAACTTTACAAGACATTTCTGTCTGATTCGACCCACGATTATCACATTTCTGCATGTTTCGGGTGAGTTTAGACCTATTTTGAGTATTAAATGAGGTTTTATTGCATGGCGAGTGATCATCGGTTTTCCGTAAACTCGACCTTATTTTAGCATTTTATACTCGTTTTCCCGAGCACCCGTAGTTTGCGGGGTTATCGTTGCTTGTTGTTTTCATATGGATGCAGGACTAGTGTGTCTCGAGAACCCGGAAGGCGAATATTTATGATGATAAGTGTGATCAAGGTGCAAGAATGAGCCAAGGAAGAAGAAAGAATAAGAAAAGGAAGAGAAATAGTTGTTGCTCTCACCATATGTTCACTTCATCGAAATTTGACCGATTATGGAGGCATTTTCTCGGTCATGGTGTCTTCATGAAAGTTGTAGATAATTCAAAGATATTTCTAATGGTTTTGAATCACCCCAATCGGAGGTCGGATGAAGAAGTTATGAAGTGTTTTCGCGGAGCTCGCCGAAATGGAGCAATCTGGAGGCAAAACCAGGGAGTTGTCCGTCACGGATGACATATTTTGTCCGTCACGGACGATCGAAAATGATGATGAACTATCCGTGCGGATAGCCTTTTATCCGTGCGGACAAGTACCTGGACTATAAACACACCTCAAACATCGCAGCAGCGGACAGATTGCAGGAGGTTTTAGCGACTTTAGGCGATTTGGGGCGATTTTCTTCGTTTCTTAGAGTTAGAATTAGTGTTATATATCATTAGAATCCTATTTCGATCTTCTCTTTGAATCTCTAACTTTTAGCTTCGATCTGTAACATTTCAAGTGACAAGATTTGTTCTTTTGGAGCTCGAATTTGGTAGTTCTTCAAGTAATCGAAATGGGTATGTTTTCTTGTTGTTTTACCATTGTTGTGATGTTTTTCTTCCGTTTGTATTGTTTAGATTCGATTATGAGTAGCTAGATTTGTTGTATGGTCGAACCACGTGAATGCGGGTGAAACACCATTAGAGAGATGAACCGGGAGGTAGTGTAGTGCGTAATTTAACGTTCTAATCGATAATCCACATCACGAAACTTGTTTTGATTGTTTTAATAGCTTTGAATGAGATTGATAACTTTGTTCATTGTTGCACACACGTAGCTTATAAATGTATGTTGCGCGACGTGTGGGAGCGGGGTTTCGGGACCGTAGAAGTTTTGGGCTTGAAAGTAGTAGTCGACACTACCCGTACTACTAGATTGATGCCCTAGTCATCGAGTCCAGTTCCAATACGGGGTTTGTCCTATGAGTTATCGTTAGACGGTGAAGTAAGGTAAGGCACACTCCCGGGGCAATCTTTCTGAGGGTAAAGTAATCCGCTGAAACGTAGTTCGGCCATACTTCTTTTAATTGTTTAGAATTTCGAGTAGTGTAATCTTTCTTTTACGCAATAGTATAACTTCACACCTATCTGTTTGACCTGAACTGAGTGCTAAGTCAACTGCGGTACTCAAAAAACCAATCTTTGTGGGTTCGACCTCAGACTCCTCAAGCACTATCCTACAATCGACCCGGTCCACTGCTGGTTAGAAAGTAGATTTTGCTAAGGTTTCGAGTTTTTACTCGATCGACCGGACCTAGAAAATCCGCTTATCAAAGAGTAACTACTCGTCTCGGTTTGATCTCTAGTCCTTTGATTTATGCATCGTACTATATATTATTCATTGTTTGAGATTAGATCTGCATGGTAATAGTTGTTGTGTTAGATCTAATTGATTAATCTAATTTCTTGTTTTTGTATTTATTTCTAATTTAATAATCCGTAATTTGTTCCGTAAATCACTCCACATGTGACGCCCCGTTCCCGGACACCGAGTCTTTATCCGGAAAAGAACGCCCGGCATGTATAATATCAAATAAAATCTAATATTATGCATAAGCCTTACGTCATATATCATAAACACAATGCGGAAGTAAAACGACTCGGGGAAGAATTCCAAAGATCAACTAGAACAGGATTCAATGCTGCACTAAAACCAAAATGGAAATTGAGACGTCTTACATCAATTCCAAACCAAAAGAAAACCAAACGATCTAGTCTTACATCAAAGGCCACTAAAACGAGCCAAACAAAAACAACATTCAATTTGAATTAACGACATCGTTTAAATCAAAACTTGAAATAAAAGAAAGTCTTCAAAGCAACTTCATATAAAAGCATCAAACGTCCTCATTGTTTTCATCATCTCCATGTACACATCATCTTCTTCTCAATATAAAACATGTAACGGGTAAGTACATACGCATTAATGTAACGAGTAGAAGATATTGAATAAAATACGTTTATAACGAAAGAAAGTAAACGCTCGTCTTATTATTAAACCGTTATTAAAAGATATTACATCAAACTATCACATTATATTCATAGTATAACATGAGGTCCCTAGGGTTACTAGCTTAGCTTATCTTTGTTACAGCATGTTTGCGAGGGCACTACACTTAGTGAGATATGCACTAAGACAAAAGACGCAACCCTATAGAGATAAATCTCTAGCGGTCCGGAGACAGTCATTCCACTTTGTCCGCCAACCCTAAAGAGCTGACCGGTGAATGTCTATCTCGTTCGTGAGTTTTTCCGGCGGAATGATCACTACTTTATCCGGCGGTCTAGAATCCGGCAAAGATCATCACCACTTTATCCGGCCAAACCTCACATTGCCGATATTGTACTCGCGCCTATCCAAGCTCTCATGATGTTTAACCTTTTATCTAGTCAAATATGTTTATTAAGTGATTAGCTAGCCACCTAGGTTCATTCAGACAAAAGCTCCTACTCCTCTTCTTAGACTCTTAGACTCAAGCTAACAATTACACGTACATTGATGAATACTAACTCATCAAAGCACAAGGCCACTCTTACTCTTCCGACGGTCCCGAACTTCAATTCCATTTAAGAATACATCCGGTGCAGTAACCAAACGCATCGTGTTTATTCATGGCTTTGTAATGTTCATGAATGTTTATTAATGTTGTTTAGATCATATCGTGAAGACCCCAAACCATACTCTAAAGATACCACCACACTACCAACAAAATAATTAAACACTTAGCTATTCTAAGTTTGTTTTTTCTGTAACGCCCCCAGACCCCCTCACATTGCCGATATTGTACTGTGCCTATCCAAGCTCTCATGATGTTTAACCTTTTATCTAGTCAAATATGTTTATTAAGTGATTAGCTAGCCACCTAGGTTCATTCAGACAAAAAGCTCCTACTCCTCTTCTTAGACTCTTGGACTCAAGCTAACAATTACACGTACATTGATGAATACTAACTCATCAAAGCACAAGGCCACTCTTACTCTTCCGACGGTCCCGAACTTCAATTCCATTTAAGAATACATCCGGTGCAGAACCAAACGCATCAGAAGCTTATTCATGGCTTTGTAATGTTCATGAATGTTTATTAATGTTGTTTAGATCATATTAGGAAGACCCCAAACCATACTCTAGTATACCACCGCACTACCAACAAAATAATTAAACACTTAGCTATTCTAAGTCTTACTCTTCCGACGGTCCCGAACTTCAATTCCATTTAAGAATACATCCAGGTGCGAGAACCAAACGCATCGTGAAGCTTATTCATGGCTTTGTAATGTTCATGAATGTTTATTAATGTTGTTTAGATCAAGGAAGACCCCAAACCATACTCTAGTATACCACCGCACTACCAACAAAATAATTAAACACTTAGCTATTCTAAGTTTGTTTTTTCTCAGAACGCCCCTGCACTCGGCCTGGTAGCGCTAATGAGTCATAAATGTCCGGTCAACTGCTTAGACCGCCGTCCTCGCTTGGTCTAAAAGGGCTAACCCGAGTTGACAAGACATTTATGTCTCACACTTATATGGGGGTGAGCATTCACTTAATTTACCGATGTGGGATATCACACCACACATGATACACTTTCACAACAAGCTTAAGACAAAATTGATATGAGTATGATTTACGGTATCACTTAGATTACCGGATCCGTTTGTATCGTTTTTGCGATGTGAATGAGACTTTATAGAGTGGATAACCGTTCAAATCTAGGATGGTGTATTTGATGGAGTCCTTTGTTTTTGGTTGACGTCTATTCTAATAGAATAACGGTTCTGGGTAGTAAATCTTTTGCGGAATAGTGTTTGATTAGTGTCGACTTCACATAGTTGCATGTTCACCTTTTAATAATATCTAGGGTAAGCTAACACCCCTATTTTGTAATGGTGAAATTGTTTAGTGGCTTTACTTGTAGAATGACATCCTTTCTTTTGTGCTATGTTTGGATAAATTTTAGTTGTCCACATTCTCTATGATACATGTTCTGTATTCTTATTTTTTGGCAAATCAACGTATTTTTTTTGTTTGCCCATTAGCATGTTTAGACCGATTGGATTTTCAAAGGAAAAATATGTGATTGGTATGAAGTTGATACATAAATGGTTTTTTTTTTTTTGGTCTGTCGCTGAAGGAAAAAAAAAAAAACAAAGACAAAAACATTTATTGGCAGGTCCTTGAAAATTGTAATTGATTTTATAATGATTGTGCCTTAATGTGGTTGTGCTTCGACGTCTCTAAATCTTAGGATTTGTGTATCAATCAATTAATAAAGAGAGTATTATTGCGAAACACAGTATACCGCCAGGGAGAGCCATGCATTGTGCTTTAATATGTTATTGAGAAATGATTGAGGCACATGCATCATACCCATGGAATGTTTCTTCGTTCTCTGTTGTCATCAATTCCCGGTTGATGGTTACACTAATAGATTTGGTACCAGAAAAAAAAATTCTGGATATATATATGATATTATACCATATAGAAGTTAGTGTCGCTTCCAATGATGTACTGATAAAGGTATATAGGGCTGATCACTTTCGAAATGAGTCGATGCACGTATCATATGTTTGAATAATTTAAATATTTGGTTCACGTAAATCATCCGGGTTGGATTCTGTGTTTACAAAGAGATAATCAAGTGAAGTGCTTAATGCTTTGATTATGCTAATATATAGTTGTATGTATAACATATTCTCCCAAGGCATATTGGATTTGTTTCGTTCACTTTGCCCCACAAAGTATGATATCCAAGCACCGAAAGTTGCCTTATGTCAATAGTGTGGCTGTAGAAATTATTATTTGTGCAATTTTTGAAAAATGACTAAATGTATATTTATCGGTGATATATAGCGGTTAATTTCTGTACAGCTATGGTATAACTTTATTTTCACTCGTGTGTTTTCTGTGCTAGCAAGGTTGAGTTTTGCTATCACTCATGTTGCTTGTTATACTAGTTGTCTTATTGGGAGTTGCGTTTGAACCAAACATTGAAACGTTTAATATCTTCCGTTGTTGGACGGATACACCAATGTGAATCCAAAAGTCATCATGTCTTTTGAGACACAAGTAGACGTGCATGTGGTAGCATTAGACGTAGCACTTGTGACTGCTTAATCTCATCCCTTGGATGGAAAAGCTCGGTGGTGCAACAAACGATGGTTTGAATGATCAAACCAGATTGATCAGTATGGTGACAGTGAAACTGTCTGTTGAGCACACAATGTGATGCTCTTAAGTGAGCCAGTGAGATTGACTCTAAGGTTTGGTTACAATATTGATTATGACACTATGACTAGGACTTGAAATTTGATCCTAGTCACAAGTGTCTAGTATGTGTTGAAGCCATGTTGGCTAACTCATCGTTTAACCGGTAGAAAGGAACACAAAACCTCTGATTCGTAGTGTAAACTAGAGGTGATAAAGTATGATGTTACTTTTGTTGAGTATAGCACCAAATATTGTGATGTTGATATGCTGAAAAGCAATTATAAGGCTCGTGATGCCTTGAGGTTATCAGAATGACGATAAGAATAAACATAGCAAACAGATGAGAGGTATCCATAGTGATTGTAGCGGTGGATATGATGTGTTGTTTCATGAGTCTTGCTAGGGCCCGGTATCATTCATCAAACAATTACACCATACACACCTCAGTCAAACGGTATTGCTAAACGCAAGAACTAAACTCTTAAAAAGTTGATGAATGCTATGTTGATAAGTTCATGTTTACCTCAGAACTTGTGGGGGGGAGCTTCCCTCTCAGCAAAATTCATTCTGACCAAGATCCCTTCAGTGAAGAAGGATGACACCCGTATGAGTTGTGGAGAGGCTATGGTTTAGCTACAGGTTCTTGGAAATGTGAGGGTGTTTGGCTAAGGTCGAGGTGCCTAAACCAAAGTGAGTGATAAGACTTAAAATCATTAGTGCCTATTGTTTTTGGTGCATATATCAGACATCAATGATGTACATGAACATGTCATCATCGAGTCTAAGAATGTGTGTTCTTTGAAGATCTCTTTCCGTAGAAGGAAACATATAAAACAAGCATGAGCAAGCGGACGTATGAGTCGGAAGAAGAGGGTGATCCTCAAGAACTTGAGGAACCTCGTCGCAGTAAGATGGCTAGGATATCCAAGTCCTATGGTCCTGATTTTCTGACCTATATGGTAGAAAACGAACCCTGGACGTATGCTGCGGCAATGTCTACTCCAGAGCTCCTTTCTGGAAAGAGGCTGTAAATAGAGAAATCCATCATGCAAAACCACACATGGGAGTTGGTTGATTTTCCACCGGGAAATAAACCACTCGAGTGCAAGTGGATCTTCAAGAAGAAGTTAAAGGTTGATGGATTTATTGTGAGGCATTGTTGGTAGCCGAGGGTATCGACAGAAAGAAGGCCTTGACTTCTTACTCACCAGTTACGAGAATTGTGTATATAAGGGTTCTCGTCGGTATAGCTGGAGACTATAACCTAAAATGGATGTTTGTGGTGAGTTTAAAGAAGAGATGTACTTGGAACAACCCGAGGGGTTCGTAGTTCCAGGACAAGAGAGTAAGGTGTGTAGACTTATCAAGTCTCCCCATGGGCTCGAATATTATTCAGAGCAATGGCATATCGAGTTTGACAATACGTTGTCAAGTGGGTAGGACATATATATGTCTATGTTAAGAACACACTTATGTGATAGTATGTCTATGACATGCTAATAATGAGAAGTACTCATGAGAGTATCATGAATACGGAAAGGATGTTGGCAAGGAACTTCGATGTGAAGGACCTGAGAGTTGCCGATGTGATACTAGGGATTAAGATCTCTAGTGTATCTGGTGGACTTGTGTTGTCACAAACTCATTATCATGAGTCTGTTTTAAAAAGATTTAATGTCTTTGATGAAAGTCCTGTGAGCACTCCACTTGACCTAAGTATGCACTTAGTCAAGAACAGAGATGAACATGTGCATCAATTGAGATATTCTCAAGTGATCGGAAGTCTGATGTACAAATCAAATGTACGCTACCGGACTTAGCATATGCGATGAATAAACAGAGTAGGTTCACGAGTAATCCATCATAATAGGTTGTTGATGAAGTACACTATGAGTTTGGGACTACGATATACTAGATATCCAAAGAATTAGAAGGATACCGTGATGCCAACCGGATATCGATATGAAAGATTCGAAGTCCACCGGTGGATACTTATCCACGATTGGTGTGTCTTTGCTTTGTCCTGAAGTCTACAAGACAAACATGCATAGCTCGCTCCATAATGGAAGTCGAGTTTATAGCCTTGATAAGGTTTTGGAGAAGAAAATTTGAATGGCTTTGGAATTTCCTAAAGGATGTTTCATGCCGGTGGTTTGCTATCGGCATACAACGCGATAGTCGATCGGCTAAAGGAAGGGCACAGAGTAGTGTGTATAATGGTAAGTCTCGACACATATGGCGTAGACAAAATACCATTAAATAATTGATCTCTAATGGCATGATTTCCATCGATTGTGTAAGGTCGAAGAAGAATCTTACGGATCCATGTACAAAAGGTTTAATAGAGCTCGGATGTCAATTTTGACAACCGGAATGGGATTGAAGCCTATTACGCATGTTTCCTTGTAGTAGTAACCCAACCATGTTGACTGGAGATCCCAAGATCATGGTTCAAAATGGACAACTAAGCTATAAGAAATACCCAAAGACTTACCCATTCTCGAGAGAATAAAAGTGCTATCTGCAGAGAGGTGTGAGGTTAAGCTTAGCTTTTAATGATTCCTATATCTTGATATTCAAGTGGGGTAGACGAGAATACCCTTGATAGGAGGTCACCTATGTAAGTGCAGTGTGGGCCGCTTCATGAGAATTTTGAGGCTTGAATTCTAAAGCACTTTCTCGAAACCAAGGGTTGTCCAAGGCCGAGACGGACACAACCATGAGAACCGAAAGGTGCTAGGGAAATATTGTGTGAGTGCTATTGTCTTGGTTTACACTAAAGGTGAATAGTTCAAGACCTAGTTCACTGATTAGCCGAGTAAATGATAAGATTTCACTAAGGCGGTTCAAGGCCGAAGCTACCTCTCTTGATGCAATATTTTTCCGTCGACTTCTCTTGATGTCCAGCATTTGCATTTGCATTAATTTTCATTCATGTGGGGATTGTTGGAGAAAAGCCCTTTTTAAAGGGTTGAACGGTCAAATTTAGCACGATTTACGGATAGGCTCCAATGTATGTCATCGAGAGTTAATGATATCATTAAATACTCCGCACGGAGTAGTTGATGATGGGATTTTGAATCACTCGATTAGGATGTCGGGTGAATGAGAAATTAATGGCTAAAGTTGGTAGAAAATATGTAGGAGATGGGAGTTGAAGGGAGGACCTCACCCCATTCTCCCACATTGGAAACTTGAGAGTTGGGAGCTCAAGTGATAAAAGCTAGTGTGTGTCTTATAAATGTGCCCCAAGGGGCAAGACACTTTTGTGCAGGAGGGAGTACTTAGATAATTCCACACGCGCGCGCGCCGCCGCCGTCCGGCACGGTTTGGTTGTTACTATTAATTTTTTGGACAAAATTTCTTTATGAAATTAACTATAAAATAAATTTTGGAATGTGATTGAGTCATCCGACCAATCAGAATTCAGAGATGCGTCATCCGACCAATCAGAGTGTGGAATTTAGTTTCAAAAATAGCTTAATTAATTTCGAAATTAGTAACTTTTCCAAGGGAAAAGTTTTGTGGCGTGTTCGGCCAATCAGATTTAAGCATTGGCTCCTCATCTCCACTATATAAACAACCCCATGGATGAAAGTTTATTCATTCAGTTTTCTCTTATCTTTTCCACCACAATGAGAGTGTCATATAGATCTAGTCATTCATGTAGATCTACATATTGAGTCGAAGAGAAGTCGGAGCAGTCTGTAAGTTCGCCGGAGCTCGTGTTTTTGAAGTGCCTCAAAATCCGAGACGAAAGCCGTTGTATCTTGGGAGACAGTTGCTACTACCATGGGCACCATACCAGAGCAATTTGTCTTAAGGAAAGAGTAACTACTCGCCTCGGTTTGATCTCTAGTCCTTTGATTTATGCATCGTACTATATATTATTCATTGTTTGAGATTAGATCTGCATGGTAATAGTTGTTGAGTTAGATCTAACTGATTAATCTAATTTCTTGTTCCTGTATTTATTTCTAATTTAATAATCCGTAATTTGTTCCGTAAATCACTCCACACATGATACACTTTCACAACACTAGAAACTGATCAATCCCGGGAGTTCGTATTGGTTATGAACTAATTGATCACTAGTGGGATAATGGTAAATAAGGATAAGATGTATTGAAGAAGGTTTACGGAAATAATCATACTTTATTACGGATAGTCTATAGAGGGTTAGTTTGTATGAAATGATTATATCAATGGACACTTATCGACTCGACTCGGCGTTTTGAGAATAAGTTATATCTATAATCGATAGAGTTCGCTTTTGGATTTATGGTTGTGTAATTCGAATTAATGAGTTGAGTAGAAATATTATGTTCGATGAATATTTTATTCAATTTATTGTAAATTTACTTGGTTATAGGTCCATGGTCCCTGGTTGGCTCTGGCTGCGCGAGTGTTTTCTCGTTTTATGGAACCTCGAGATTAAATTAAATAGTTGGTCTATTTAATGAATATGCAATATTATTTATTTTGTAAATAATATGTAAAATAGAAAAGATATTTTCTATTAAAAATTATGACATATGTGGCGCCCCATGTGATAATTATTAGGAAAAGAAATTTTTCTAGATTATGTCACATGTGTAATTAATTAATTATATATTTGTTGGATAATTAATGGAAAATTAAGAGATTGATTTTTTGGGAATTATCTCTTATTTTGTAGCAAAAATATCTTTTTCTTATGGGAATAGGTTTTTGTGGTGTGAAAAGGATAACTCTCTTGGCTTAATATTTTCCTATATAAAGAGAATTCCTCCTAGCACAATAACACATCATTATTGGCGCCACAATACAATTAGAAGGAAGAAAAATTAGTTTCTTGCCTTAATCATTAGAGAAGAAAAACCTAGGGTTTTTCTTGTGCATATTCGAGGAGGTTCTACGGCGAGGATCGACGCCCACTACCGTCGCTAGAGATACAACCCGAAGATTGTGGCTTCTCCTTTTGTCGATTCATCACCTCTCTCCGGTAAATCTACTAACCTTCTCGTATGATTAATTAGTTATGTCTCATATCGTAATTCGCATAAGCTTCCACTGTGCAAAGATCGAGTGTCTCGATCGGTGCTATTACTTCTAGCATAACCGTCAAACTACTTAACGTGTTTATTGCATTAAACTAAGAACGATCTAGAATAAGGAAATCAAATTTTAAATTCCACTGCGTTAAACTAGTGATTTCCTAATATTTACAGGGGGAACAGTTTCAGTTTGTGGCAAATCAAGATGCGGGCCTTGTTAAAGCAACAAGGATTGTGGACTCATTTATCTGATAAAAGGGATGTCAGTTCAGCAGATTATGCCAGTCTGGAGGAGAAAGCACATTCAACAATCATGTTGTGCTTGTTTGATGATGTTATCACAGAATTTGTTGAGAAAGACACCGCTGCCAAGTTATGATCTTAGCATGAAAGCCTGTATTTGACTAAGTCATTGACCAATAAGTTGCTACTGAAGCAAAGGCTATTCAGCCTGAGGATGCATGAAGGGACTCGGATGAGAGATCATCTTGATCAG
Source organism: Gentiana macrophylla (assembly GCA_026214975.1). NCBI lineage: Eukaryota > Viridiplantae > Streptophyta > Magnoliopsida > Gentianales > Gentianaceae > Gentiana > Gentiana macrophylla. The sequence goes on along the minus strand of CM047805.1, from coordinate 152,366,666 downwards.
TTGAACACAATATTACTTGATCTCAGGAATATTGATGTTAAGATTGAGGATGAAGATGCTGCTTTAATTTTGCTGGTTTCATTACCAGCTTCCAATGAGAACTTTGTACAGTCCTTCATAGTTGGGAAGTATACAGTTGCTTTGGAGGATGTAAGATCAACTTTACATGCCAGGGAGCTGAGACATAAGGCAGCTAGGGCAGACAATCAGGCTGTTGGACTAGTAGTCACTAGCAGCAGTTGTAATATCCCGAAATTTTGACTTCCTAACTAATTAAGTAAAAGATCTATTATTTGGGAAAATTATGGGATTTATTAGTTTATGGAGGAATTTACAAAAAAAAGAAGTCTTAATCATTTAATAGATTAAAAAGGATTTTTCTCCTTTTCCTCCTTATTCCCAAAACACAAATTTTTCACCCCCAAAACCCTCCTTGTCAGCATCGGCCAAGAGTAAGGAAGGAGGAGAGAAAAATCGCTCCTTGGTGTTTAGGAATTGCCGTCGCCATCATCGGTAAGCATCGTTATTTCTTTTCCTACATCTCGAGCATGACGATCGGCCGACCAAAGGCCACGGCCGATCCTCTTATGCGTTGAAAAGAAAAATTTGTCGATTTTAGGGTTCTATCTTTGGGGATCACTAGAATTGTTTGGTGATCACTATTTTGTTTATATATAGATTCGGGCTTCGTAGAGAACGATTTCTAGCTCGATAGCAGAGGGCTTTCAAGAAACGCACCTAACCGGTAAGAATATTTCTACGCTTCTTTGTCAAAGTTTTATTCAAGGGTGTCTACGCTTGGTTGTCCTGTTTCGAGGATGTTATACGTTCATAATAGTGTGTTGTTGCGTTGGTTAAAATCTATAGTTGGTAAGATATTGTTGTATGGAGATTTCTGGGCTTAAAATGTTGTATTTGCTGCTGTTTTGTTGTGAAACGACTCATAAATCGCGTGTATAATTGTTAGGAGTTCAAGAGGAAACCCAGGGACGGGCGCCCGTCGAGGCTGCTAGACGGGCGTCTGCTGGATTTCGATTGCATTTGCGTCTGCCTGGTTACCACCTGGACGGACGTCTGAGGGGTTATTTTACATTCAGGATCTAACTCCGTTAGAGTGGACGGGCGTCCGGGTTTTCTGGACGGGCGTCTGCCCTGGGTAATTTTTCTTGGACGAGCGTTTGGGTTACCTGGACGGACGCCTCTGCGGGTTGTTTTACATTCAGGATCTAACTCTGTTAGAGTAGACGGGCGTCTATACATCCTGGACGGGCGTCCGATATTTTGGACGGGCGTCCAACAGAGTACTGGGACGGGCGTCTGGTCTTCCAAACGGGCGTCTGGTCTATGTTGTGTTCCTTCTTTGGTAACTGTGGTTCAATCTTATGAATTTATTTTGGGAGTCATGTCTTGATGGGTCAGGGGTATTGACATCACGGTGGGGATTTGGATTTTAGGCATTGAGGTTTGTAGACCCCATGTGGTCGGGCCGGATAGTAGGTAGCACCCAAAGCCGGGAACCCGGGAAGGTTTCCTTACGACTTCAATGACCTTAGCGTATTTGGGGAGTTGCAGACATTGGTATGGTCGGGCCGGATAGGGTAGCACCCGAAGCCGGGAACCCGGGAAGGTTTCCTTGCACCCCAGTGCGCGATGGTCCATTTAACTAATGGCACCATTGGATGACCTTTAGGATCCTCCTCTATATGGGTTTACCTTTTTGAGGATGTGCACATTCGGGACCTTTAGGTGGATAGTTGTGATGTATGGTATCCGTTGTGGATTGGTCGTAACTTTTGTGGATTGTTTGGGTCCTTCATAAATTGGTGGTACTTTTTGTGGGTTGGTTTTACCTTGCGTATACTAGATTTATTCTTACTCAACTTTATAGTTGACGGTTTTGCTTTCGTTTGACCTGCTATGATCCATTTATGGGGCAGCATTTTCTTAGGTGTACTTCTACTGGATGTTTGCTTGTTGGCCGGGATGTCGCGGGGTTTGAGAGCCACGTAGTCGCAGATCCACATGTTTTCTACATTATTTGGAATTTTAAATTTTAAAGATTTTGACGTTCGCATAATTTCATTTTCTTCGGTGCTTGCACTCACTTGAATATTTTCTTTTAAAATAATGAATGGTGAATGTTTATTTTCTTTCTGTTGTGGAATGTTGCATGTTACCGCCACGATCGTGTGTGTCGTGATGAGTGGCACTACGGTGACCAATATCGGCGGCCGACGGATTGGAAGCCGGGTGTTACAAAGTGGTATCGAGACGTTCGACTCGTGACCACCACCTAAAATGAACCTTAAGATTAAATTCACTAAAATAAGCACAAAAGTGAGGATGTGTGGGGTAGGTATTGAGTTCTATGTAGGAAAGTACGGTAAGTTCGATGTATGTGGCAATGTGGTTTGTGTGTTGCAATTAATTTTGGACAATAAGTGTAAGTATATGTGAAATATTCTCGTGGCATGATATAGGTGATAATTGAATGTATGATTGTTTACTTTTGTAGTTTAGCTATGCCTCCAGGAATGGAAATGAGAGGACCACCGGTGATTGATCACCGGTTAAGATGAATCAAGACTGATCCAGCGGTCAACAAGTTCGACAGAGGATCGTTCTCGGGGGTCAACCACCGGCATGATTAGGGCCGTGAGTCGTGAGAGGCCTAGTCGAGACGATGGTAAGGAGATCCTGGCGGACTCGAGCGGTGGATTAGGAGTTTGAGAAAATTTTCGCCACTCTAGTCGCCCAGAGGAATCAAGGTCGACCAAGCCGCTTTACTTGGTTGACAGGTGATTATGGTGGGGTGCTAATAAAGATCGGTTGGCTCAGGTCAAATGAGCAAGGGAAACGGTATTGGTCCCACTGAATCGGGTGAGTTTAAGCAGAGCCGAGGCGTGAATTCTTTCCCGAATCCAAGAGGAAAGAGTCGCTGCGGGTGGAGTTCGATAATCTCCGACGAGGGGATATGATCGCCCAAGAATACTACGAAGTTTGTCGACTTGGCGCTTTATGCATCCGAGCTAGTGCCGATCAAGAGGCCAAGATGGTGAAGTTTGAGCAACACTTAGATTTGGCGATCCGGGATCGTATGGTGCAAGCAGGGGCTTCACGAGCTTAAAAGAGATGTGTGAAGTAGCGTGCAACATTGAGAGGGATTCGGAGAGAGGTCAAAGCGGCATATACTACTAACAAGAGGAAGAGCGCCTCTCGAGGACAATCGAGCGCGACAAAAGCGAGCAATTCGAAAACCCACCAAGACGACCGTCCTTTTCGGAAAATTCACACCTTACCAGGGTGGTGGTCGGCCGGTGAGAGGCAACTCCAGGGGTTTAGTCGGCCACGGTTATCATTGCAAGCGGTGCCGGAGAAATCATCCGGTACCGATTGTTTAGTCGCGCAGTTCGATGTCACAATTGTGGGAAGTTTGGACATAGACGATATGTGTGCTTTACGGCTCCTTTGCCGCCGGTCGGCATCGATTACGGAAGCAACATGGGTGGGACTCAAGGAGCAACACGGGGAACATGGGTAGGGGTAACCAGCAGCAGAGTGGTACTCGCACGAGCCGACAGGGGTGCACTGCGCCACCGGTGGAAACAGAACCGACCATCGTGGTCGCCAAAGACAATCCAGGGGCCGAAAAATCAGACCGGAGAGATTATTCGCCTTCGGCGGAGAGGAGGCCGAGCGCAGCAACCACGTAGTGACGGGTAATTTTCTCGTTAACTCATTCTTATCCTATGTACTTTTTGATTCGGGTGCATCATGTTCCTTTGTAGCAAGTTCGCATGTTTTGAGGTTAGGTCTAGCTACATTTGAGGTAATTGATGACAAAATTTATGCAACCATCGGGAGAGTTAGTACCATGTTCTAAGTTGTATAGAGATGTACCAATAGTGATTTTGGGAGTCAACTTGTCGGTTGACTTGATCGAGTTCCCCTCGAGAACTTCGGCGTTATCTTGGGTATGGATTGGTTGAACCGGCATAAAGCCAAGATTGACCATGAGCGAAGAAGGTGACTTTGAGAGGTCCTAAAGGGTGCGGTATCTTACAAAGGGATTTGTGGATAAACCTAATGTGAAGATTATTCCGGTGATGACTTTGAGATCTCTCATCGAGAGAGGCACCCGTTGTTTATGTGTCACGCATACATGATGTAAGCACGGGGATCTAAACTAGCGGACATTGATGTAGTCCGTGATTTTGGGGATGTATTCCCGATGAGATACCAGGCATGCCACCCCGGAGGAGGTAGAGTTTGCGATGGAGTTGGTGCCCGGGACCGGACCGATATCGAAAGCACCCTATCGTATGGCACCTAAGGAATTAGCGTAACTAAAGGTACAATTGGAAGAATCGCTCGATAAGGGGTATATCCGACCGAGTGTATCACCGTAGGGAGCACCGGTGTTGTTTGTAGAAGAAGAAGGATGGTAGTATCGCGGGTGTGTATTGATTACGGGAGCCGAACAACGCCACAAGAAAGAACAAGTATCCGTTACCTAGATCGATGATTTGTTCGATCAACTACGGGCGTATTTTCTCGAAGGTTGATTTGCGATCGAGGTATCACCACCCGGTAGCGGATCGCGGATATTCCAAAGACCGCATTTCGCACTGTGCACGGACATTACGAATTCACGGTCATGCCTTCGGATTGACCAACGCACCAAAGAGCTTTTCATGGATTTGATGAACCGGGTATTCGACCTTACTTGGACCGGTTTGTAGTAGTAGTCTTTATTGACGACATCCTGGTCTACTCTAAGACTAAGGAAGAACATGCTAAGCACCGAGGCTCGTATTGCATTTTACGGGAGAAACAATCAGATATGCGAAATTGTCGAAATGTGAATTTTGGTTGAAGCAGTGGCATTTTTGGGGCATGTTGTCTCGAAAGACGGTGTATCCGTTGACCCGAGCAAGATAGGCGGGTGACGAGATGGCCAACACCTAAGAATGTTACGGAAATTCAAGCTTCTTGGGTTTGGTGGATATTACCGAAGATTTGTAAAAGACTTTTCCAAGATTGCGAGGCCGATGACCGCATTAATGAAGAAAGAGAACCGTTTTAAGTGGGATGAAAATGTGAGAGGCGTTCTCTAACGCTTAAGGAACGGTTGACTCACAGCTCTATTTTAGCACTACCGAGGGTAATGAGGATATTGAGGTTTATACCGATCGCGTCGAAGAATGGTCTGGTTGCGTCTTCGATGCAACGGAGACGAGTGATCGCGTATGCATCGAGGCAAATGAAACCATATGAGAGTAACTACCCGACTCACGACTTAGAGTTGGCAAATGTGATTTTCGCATCAAGATATGGCGACACTATTTGTATGGAATAACTTTCAAGGTGTTTTCGATCACAAGAGTCCAAGTACATATTTACACGTATGAGCTCAACATGCGCCGAGGCGTTGGTTGGAACTAATTAAAGATTATGACATGGAAATCCAATACCACGAAGGAAGGCCAATGTAGTGGCGGACGCTTTGAGTCGAAAATCGATTCATTCCTTGTGCGAGGAAGTAGCTCGGATCGATTGCGAGAAGAGTTGGACCGCATGGATATTTGTGTCATCCGTAGCGGAGATAAAAGCGACTTCGTCTTTGCAACCCGAATTATACGGCGAGATCCGGCGAAACAAGTGGGTGACAGGGGTAATTGAGGCAAAGAAGGCCAAGATTGAAATGCAGATGGAGCGGCCGATTTTACGTTACGACGGATGGTAGTATCCGGTTTAAGGGTCGGTGGTGTGTACCACCGACGAAGAACTCAAGAGGCGGATCTTGAGTGAAGCTCATAAGACGCCTTATTCGGTTCATCCGGGAGGAGACAAATTGTATAAAGACCTCAAGAAAACCTTTTGGTGGCCCAATATGAAACGCGAGGTAGCGAGAATTTGTGTCAAGTGCTTGACTTGTCGGAAGGTCAAGATTGAACATCGACGGCCAGGGTATCTTTGCGGCCGTTGGATGTGCCGGTTTGGAAGTGGGATTCCATCTCTATGGATTTTGTATGCGGATTACCGAGGAGCCAAAGGGAATAATATGATTTGGGTCGCTGTGGATGTATCGACCAAAGCGGCGCATTTCATCCCGATGAAAGACACACAGAGTAAGACGGAGTTGGCTATGGCATACCGAGAAATATTGTGAGACTACATGGTATACCCAAAGCGATTGTGTCGACATGAGATGCGAGATTCATATCTCGGTTTTGGCGAGAGCTACAGGCGGCCTTGGGGACGGAGCTACGAATGAGTACTGACTTTTCACCTCGCTACCGATGGTCGACGGAGAGGACCATACAAACTTTGGAAGACATGTTGAGGCATGTGTGTTAGAATTCAAAGGCTCTTGGGAGGAAAAGCTCGATCTTATTGAGTTTTCATACAACAACGATTACCATGCCAGTATTAAGATGGCACCTTTTGAGGCACTTTATGGTAGGAAGTGCAAAAGTCCGTTTGTTGGGACGATTCGTCCGAGGCGGTGATTTTGGGACCGCAGATGATCGAAGATACGATTAAGCGAGTGCGATAATCCGAGAAAAGATGAAGGCGCCGCCAGATAAAGCGTAAGAGCTATGCAGACTTACACCGACGGATATTGAGTTCGCCGTGGGCGATAAGGTATTACTACGAGTATCACCAACCGCAGGAGTGATGCGTTTTGGCAAAAGGAAGTTGAGTCCCAAGTCGCGGGGCCATATGAGATCTTGGACCGCGTAGGTGAAGTGGCATACCGATTAGCTTTGCCGCGGCGTTGGATAAAGTGCATAACGTGTTCCATGTATCTCAATTGCGCAAGTACGTGAGTGATCCTTCTCACGTGATCGAACCGGAGGTGGTTGAGCTAGACCGACCCTTGACCTACGAGGAAGTACCGGTGCGTATATTAGATACCAAGGTACGGAAAACAAGGGGCGTGAGGTTAGCATCGTCAAGGTCTTATGGTCTAACCATGCCACCGGCGAGGCGCGACATGGGAAGTCGAGGATGCTATGCGACGTAAGTACCCGCATTTGTTCCCTTAAGGTATGCATTTTTTTCAAGCCTTGTACGTAAAATCCTTTTGCTTATCTTCGGGGGCGAAGGTGTTTTTAGCGGGTGGAACAACGCCTGGTGCAACCTGAACTTCGAGGACGAAGTTTTGTCTTAAGGGGGAGGATGTAATATCCCAAATTTTGACTTCCTAACTAATTAAGTAAAAGATCTATTATTTGGGAAAATTATGGGATTTATTAGTTTATGGAGGAATTTACAAAAAAAAGAAGTCTTAATCATTTAATAGATTAAAAGGATTTTTCTCCTTTTCCTCCTTATTCCCCAAAACACAAATTTTTCAAATTTCAAAACCTCCCTTGCATTGCCGGCCAAGAGTAAGGAAGAAGGAGAGAAAAAATCGCTCTTGGTGTTTAGAATTGGTCGTCGCCATCATCGGTAAGCATCGTTATTTCTTTTCCTACATCTCGAGCATGACGATCGGCCGACCAAAGGCCACGGCCGATCCTCTTATGCGTTGAAAAGAAATTGGGTCATGCGATTTAGGGTTCTATCTTTGGGGATCACTAGAATTGTTTGGTGATCACTATTTTGTTTATATATAGATTCGGGCTTCGTAGAGGAACGATTCTAGCTCGATAGCGAGAGGGCTTTCAAGAAACGCAGACCTAACCGGTAAGAATATTTCTACGCTTTGTCACAAGTTTTATTCAAGGGTGTCTACGCTTGGTTGTCCTGCTTTGAGGATGTTATACGCTCATAATAGTGTGTTGTTGCGTTGGTTAAAATCTATAGTTGGTAAGATATTGTTGTATGGAGATTTCGGGCTTAAAATGTTGTATTTGTCTTTGCTTTTGTTGTGAAACGACTCAGAAATCGCGTGTATAATTGTTAGGGTTCAAGAGGAAACCCAGGTGGACGGGCGTCCAGGCCTGCTAGACGGGCGTCTGCTGATTTCGATTCGACGCAGCGTCTGGGTTACCTCGGACGGACGCCTGGCGGGTTATTTTACATTCGTGATCTAACTCGTTAGAGTGGACGGGCGTCCGGGTTTTACGGGACGGGCGCCTGCGCCTCGGTAATTTTTCTTGACGAAGCGTTTGGGTTACCTCGGACGGACGCCTGGCGGGTTGTTTTACATTCAGGATCTAACTCTGTTAGAGTAGACGGGCATCTATACATCCTGGACGGGCGTCCGATATTTTGGACGGGCGTCTGGTCTTCCAAACGGGCGCCTGGTCTATGTTGTGTTCCTTCTTTGGTAATCGTGGTTCAATCTTATGAATTTATTTTGGGAGTCATGTCTTGATGGGTCGTGGTATTGACATCACGCGGGGATTTGGATTTTAGGCATTGAGGTTTGTAGACCCATGGTGGTCGGGCCGGATAGGGTAGCACCCAAAGCCGGGAACCCGGAAGGTTTCCTTACGACTTCAATGACCTTAGCGTATTTGGGGAGTTGCGCATTGGTATGGTCATCCGGATAGGGTAGCACCCGGCCGGAACCCGGAAGGTTTCCTTGCACCCAGGTCTTGCGATGGTCCATTTAACTAATGGCACCATTGGATGACCTTTAGATCCTCCTCTATAGGGGTTTACCTTTTGAGGATGTGCACATTCGGGACCTTTAGGTGGATAGTTGTGATGTATGGTATCCGTTGTGGATTGGTCGTAACTTTTGTGGATTGTTTGGGTCCTTCATAAATTGGTGGTACTTTTTGTGGGTTGGTTTTACCTTGCGTATACTAGATTTATTCTTACTCAACTTTATAGTTGACGGTTTTGCTTTCGCTTGACCTCGCTATGATCCATTTATGGGGAGCATTCTTAGCAGTACTTCTATGGATGTTTGCTTGTTTTGGGATGTCGCGGGGTTTGAGAGCCACGTAGTCGCAATACATGTTTTTCTACATTATTTGGAATTTTAAATTTTAAAGATTTTGACGTTCCGCATAATTTCATTTTCTTCGGTGCTTGCACTCACTTGAATATTTTCTTTTAAAATAATGAATGGTGAATGTTTATTTTCTTTCATTGTGTGGAATGTTGCATGTTACCGCCACGATCGTGTGTCGTGATGAGTGGCACTACGGTGACCAATACCGCGGCCGACGGGATTGGAAACCGGGTGTTACAAAGAAGGAAAAGAGCATGGGCAGGCTATGAAGAAAAACTCCAAGAAGACAACGTGCAAAGGCCCTAAATCCACAGATGTTTGTAATTATTGTAAGGAGCAGGGACATTGGAAGTCCAATTGTCCAAAGAGAAAGAAACAACATGAGAACAGTTCTGGCACAACTGCTTTGGCAGCTGAGCATGACTTAGATGAGGATATTGTTCTAGTGGCAGGAGAGTCAGCACATCAAACTGATGTGTGGATTCTAGACTCTGGGGTATCCTTTCATATTTGCCATCACAGAGAGTGGTGCTCAAGCTATCAGCAGATAGATGGTTGTCATATATCTATGGCAAACAGCAAGGTCTTCAAGGTAATTGGGATTGGCTCAGCTCAGTTGAGGACATATGATGGAAGATTCCATAAACTGAGTGAAGTTAGACATGTTCCACAGATGACCAAGAACTTGGTATCTCTCGCCTTAAGACAAAGAGGAATTCAGCTTTTAAGGGTGAAAGTGGAGTCTTTGAGTGTCTATAAAATTCGATTTAGTTCTCAAGGAGTCAAGAAATGGACCTTGTATATACTACAAGGGGTCGCTTGTTCTTTGCTTCTCTTGATGTGGCATCTCGCTAAGATTCATCATCACACAAACACACAAAATGGCATATGATATGAGACTCAGGTCACATGTGTAACACCCTCAAAATTTTGGGTTGTTAACTAAACATACCATATACTATTATGTTCGTTTTATACTGTTATATTGGTTTTATAAGAACTAGCGGTGACTAACATAAACTTGAAATGTGTATATAAATAAAATTAAAACACAACTTTTCATGATCTTTAAACACGACAGACAACAGAAATTGAATAAATTATTCTAAAAAAAGAACGATCCGTGTTCGAGATGCCTCACTTGTGTCGATAACATCATCCGCAACCACAAGGGATGAACTCATTAATTCACGAAACTCGACTTACCTCAACCTTGATTTCCAGTTTAAGTTTTACCCTTTCTGCATCTCTACCTCCTGATGCAGCTTCCCTCAAAACTTTTCTGCAAAGAAACCAAATTCAAACAAAATCTTCCGTTGTTTTAAAAAAACCATATATTACAAAGAAAGAAAGATAATTTAGAAGAAAAATGAATACCTAACAGTAACTGCTAATACAGAGTCCCCTTCAGCAATCAAGTTATACAAAACCCATAAATCATCTGTATCGTCGGGAACAATCTAATATTGAAAGAATTAACACAGATAACTAATACAACCATCTCTTGTCAATCAATTACTAAATACAGATGATGAGTAAATGAAATTGAGAAGCACAAAGCTATGTAAAGATACCTTGACGCTCCCCGGACCACGTGGTACGAGGTCTTTCCCTCTCTCACCGGAGCTACGGCGACGGTGGAAACGAAAATGACCATGGCTGCAGAGAAAGAACACGAACCCTGAATGTTAGTGGATCTAGGTCTGCCCAGCCAATATACGAATCTGAACATCTCAATTGAATTCGATTATCATCGTCGTCATAGCCTTGTAGAGAAGCTGCAGCGTAAACGAAGGTGGTGGAGCGTCCACCGACCTGCAGAACCGAAAGTGGGAATTGAAGCAGCGAGGAGAGATACATATTGATAGGTATCCAAATTGGGGCGGTGGTGGAAGCTCGACATTGGAGCTGGTGGGCGGTACTGGTAAAGAGAGGCGGTGGTGGAGAGCAAATCAATTAACACGTGATGAAACGACGTCGTTTCACGTATCAAAGTGGGAAAAAAAAAAACGGAAGACGACAAGTTTGGTCGTCCTAACATTCGCATATAATAAGTATCTCTAAGTTATGATTGAAACTTATTATATTTTATTTTTATTTGACAAGTGACTACACAAATATGATTCCTTAGGAATATTTTTTTTTACGCATAGATATATATATATATATATATATATATATATATATATATATATATATATATAGAAATATATAAGTATATATTTTATTTTATTTTGAAAACCATAGCATGGTCAACACTTCTAAATGGAGTAAAGATAAGAGCAATCATCAACAGTCATCAACAGTCGTATCTTGGTGGTTTAGATTTTTAGGAGATAATATCTAAACATATTATATCTCATAAAAGGTTGTTGCAAGAAATTTTCAAAAGTTTAAAATTTAAATTCCATGTTATCTTTTATCACTAGTAAGAAGTCTAAAGACTATAAATAGAGAAGGGTGTGAGTCAAATTATTAAGTAAAAAAAAAAAAGATTATCAGCAATAGTGCTAACATCGAGCCTAAAGATCATGAGTTCCATTTTCTTCTTCTTGCTTTTTATTTTTATTTTTAACCGCGTCTTTATGATTTGGTATAATTGCGAAAAGGGCGAGTTTCCACCACTAAAGGTTTATGGTTTTATCAGTAATTTTGTTTAGATTGAGTTGATTCCTTTCCGAACGTTTGATTGTAAATTAGACCGATTTTCTTTGGAATATGCTATGTTTGAAGAAAATTAGTTCAATAATTAATTCAATGTCACCGTCTTACCAATTGAAGGTCTAACGAGACCATAATTGAAAGGCCTCAAGTATTAGCTATGGATTTTTACCTTTTAGATTAATAGATTATCATGGCTACAATGCTTTGACTACATATGAATGTAGCCTTAGTCTTGTTTTTGTTTGGTCATTTTGGCAAAAGCAACAGTTCGTTTGGAACTTTTTAATATTTTATTAATATTATGATATGCAAGTAGATTACCGGATTATTAAAGGAACTGGTCTCTTTTACTAGCTATTTTGATGAATAATTTTCTTCACAGTATCAAAGTTTCAATTTTTAATAATAATAATAATAATAATAATAATAATAATAATATATCAGAAACTTATACTCTTTATGAATGTTATTTATTTTCAAACATTGTTTTTATGTCTTTTCGATGAAGGGATTGGTGAGTTTTATTTTGATATAAAAGCAACAGTGTGTATTCTATTCAATTTATTTTTACAAAGTTTTGTCGTATCATCTCATATATAATTAGAGATTTGGTTTTCATCTCCGTATTGGTAAACCAAGATGTCCTTTTTTTTAAAATCCATTTTTTGAATGCTTTGGGTATATATATATTTAGTTCATATTTTGTTATTCCCCTTGTATATATATGACATGTAAAACTAACTCTATTTGAATAAGAAAGGTCATTACAGTCTTATAAAGTTTGGTTTGACATACACCGGTCATCTTAAAATTAATGAAAAAAGTCATCATGATAACCTATTCTTGTTCTTTCTTGATGCAAAACTCTTAGCGACTAGGTGAGTTGGGGTTATTGCACCGCAGAACGTCCAGTCACCGGTCTCGGGGCCTCTTGACCTTGGCTCATCGACATCCTAGGGTGATGATGGTACCAAAAGTTTTCCCCAATGTTCCATGTGCATGGCCGGGAAAGCGAGGGGCCGACGGCTATGTCATGCATGGTTCGAGAGAGGCGTGGGGTTGGTCTTGAGCCTTTTGGGAGGTTCATGTTTAGGGTATATTTTACTATATTTTCTACTTAATCCCTAAACAATTTACCTTATTTTTAAGGGAAATAAATGAGAAAAGCGTGTTTTAACCGTTAAATTCCTATAATGGTTATTGAGGGGTTATAATTTAATTATGAGGAAATATTGAGTTTAAATGTTATTTTGTTACACATTTTATTATTATTATTATTCGATGACTTGGTGTAACAACAATTTTGCAGAAAATTAAAAGATATGCAGGGGGATATTATTAATGGAGAGGATTAATCTCATGCAATCAAGTGATTTCAAAATAAAGAAGAAAATCGGAGCATTGAAGAGAGGATAAATCAGATCAGATCGAAAGAGTGAAGTGGGGGACACGGTATACGAAGCAACGGTGTGAAAACGCGTAAAAGGGTAGGCTCATTCGGTCGAATGACGTCATTGCATTCACTCGGTCGAGCAATGTCAGCGAATGCAATGTCAGCTGACATTGCATTCAGTCGACCGAGTGACGTCATTCGGTCGGTCAGTGATTTTCACGTATTTATCTTCTAGATCCGTCCTAAGTCGGTTACAACCCCTATATAAGCGCAAGATCATTCGAGAGCGTAAAAATATACACAATGAAATCGCACTAAATACAAATAAAAATATGAGTTTCTTTCTTTCAATCTTGCTTGGGAGTTCAAGATGATTGAAGGCTAAGCATCTTCATGGTGGGACAACGGAGGAAACCAATCAACAACTACACCAACTAGAAGATTTTAAGCTATATCTTTAGTGAGTTAAATTTATCGCTTTTCATCAATTGAATTTCGTAATAATTGTTTATGTTTTATTGAATCGAGAGATCGATGAAACTACCGTTTTAATTGGATTTATATGAGAATATTGTTCAAATTGTGATTTCTTTCAATTGATGCAATTAATTGTAATTCAAGAGATTGTTTATGATTAATTGAGTAGAGTATTGGAGACAATCTCATGATCTTGTTATGCATGCTAGTTTAGTTTTGCTTGGGAAAGAAAACGAAACCCTAGAAATTGATTAAAGAGATTTAATCGAATTCGTGATTTGATCATTACTAAAAATCGTACCTTTAGCTCATAATCTAGTTGGGGTTGGTTGGTTGATTGGTGGATTCTCGTTGCCTTGCCGTTATTTTAAATCTTTGATAAACCAAATTCGTTCGTATCAATTGTGATTGCTACGTTTAGTATTTTAAAAACCCTAGTTGTTACCTCTTTGTTTTCGCATATTTCGCTTTTAGATCGTAATCGGACGCCCGTCCACGCTGAACGAACGCCCGCCCAAAGGTCGTTTTGTTCTATTTTCTCGCTATTTTATGTTTCTAGTCATAGTTTCTAGATTGTAATTAATATATACCTTAGTTTTTAGATAATAATTTGTGACATAATCGATACAATAACTGTACTTAATCCGATAGACGTTCGATTCCCATAGGACGACCCGGCAACACCTTTACTACGAGCCTTGCACTTGGGGTGTTCCGGTAATTATAAATTTAAAACGAGTTTTTACCGAACAGTTCACTAGGCGATAGTCTGAATCCTTTCCTTGACAATCAGCCAGAATTTTCAGGCAATAGCTTGCTTGCTTGTGAAGTGCGGTAGAGAAACATCTTTGAGTTGGTTGGTAATGACTCGTCGACTAAGCCAAGTCGGTGTCAAGCAATTAATAAACTTAAATTCAAGAAAATTACTTGACATTTATATTTTTGCAAATCATATTTTTGTCATGTACTAACTACTATTAAGTGCAGGTAAGGAAAAAGCCTTTTGTTGTAACATTTTAACGGTTTTGTAACTACTATTTTTGTATATAAAGATTCACGGGCACACACCGGAACTCACTGGCTATTTTTAGCTCACACGTTTGTGAAATCTATTTATTAGGTATGGAAGAAGGACACCAGAGTAGAGAGGTAAGCGGGGTAACCTTGGTGGCTGTTCCAGGAGAGGGAGTTGATGAAGAGTTCAATGTTGATATGACAGCTTAGTTGTCAAGTTTCGGTATTAGTTTGCTTTGAATTTTGAGTTGATTCAATGTAATAAAAATTAAATGATGTTGTTTTCTTTCGTTTTGATGACGTTTGAATAAAGTATTAGTTCCCTCAGTATTTTCTTTTGGAGTTTTAGTACTCGGGCGGTGGATCGCCGGCTTGTCTCTTGATTAGACCCCAGTGGACCCTAGGGGTCGGGGATAGGCCTATTACTGTTGGAAAGGTGTCCTAAACCCAATCGGGTTGGACCAAATCCGACAGGGTCGGGTCATTTACAGTCTATTTAGTTCATGTAATAACTTTATTATGATTAATAAAAGCACTTATGTTATTATATATTGTTTATCTTCATATTATTTGTTGTATATATATATATATATATATATATATATATATATATATATATATATATATATATAATAACGCCCCTAGTATCAATCATGAAAAAGAAAAACCATGTTGGTGATTATGGTTGATGAGATCTCTAATCACTATAACAAGATTAGTACTTAAATGTCTCTAGTCTTACATATTATCAAAAGGACATTGATAGTATAATCGACTAACACGTATTGGATGTCTTCTATCTTTTAGAAGATAGGGATAGATCTCGTCTATCGAAGTGTAGAGACACTTGGACCTATGCGTGGGCGTGTATTAGAGAATGCGTGCGTCGATCGACCCACTTACATTAAGTGTCACACTATGTGGCGGTTGTGTAATTATCCTTTTTGACCGGAGTCTTCATGGCATCACAAAGTGGATTGTCATGCTTTGACACTATTGAGATTTCTCCTAACCACGGGCGATCATGCGGTAGTGATTGGGTATGATATTGAAGCATCACGGAGTATACATGATTGGTCGTCCGGGAATCGCGTATCCTATGATTGGGATAGAATATCCGAAATGGCCTTCTTATAAGGAATGTCTAGCTCTCGAGAATCTTTGCAAAGTGGGAGTAAATGTGTTATTTTGACAGAGCATGATATCCATATTATAAGATACGATCGTTAATGTATTGACACTCGAGATACAATCGTATGGATATTATTACAGCGATAGGATTGTAAGTTACACGGTAACCGCTTCACATGAAAGGTAGTAGTCATTGCTTTTGACTCTTCCGATGATTGGGGTCACGGTGTGTTGCTGTGACGCTATCCCGTGATCGTTAGGTATGAAGGGCATTTTAGTAAATTGCACTCGTGTCTACGGCCAACATATTCGGAGCCTATCGGGTCACACACATATGAACATCGAGTCGGATTAAAATGCGGTTATAGTTGATAACCAAATAAGGCTAGTTTATCTCTGAGACTATAAAGGTTATAGTGGTAAATTAATATGATGGTATTTATTTATTATGAATAAATAAAATACAAGATATTAATTATGTACAAATTATATTAGTTAAAGAATATTCCTAAGTCAATTGGTTGACTAATGGGCGCCACTTTTAAGGTGTGTAAGATACACTTGGATTGTGCACTTTAATTAATAAGATTGCCATAATATTAATATAAGATATTAATTGATTTTGGAAAAATAGATTTATGGTAATAAGATAATTATAATCAATATAAGATATTGGCAAAATAAATTATAATTAAAGAGATAAATCAATCTAGTTGATTTTCCTTATTTTATTGGGAAAAAGTTTTCTTCTCCTCCACACCATATGGGGCGCCACTTTTGACTATAAATAAGAGGTGGGTGTCAAGCTCTTTTGCACAACACAATTGCAAGAGCTCATAGTTCTTGTGTAAAATAGAGAGCTATCCATAGTGAGTTTGTGAGGGAAGAAAAGGTCCGGTCTAGCAGCCGGAGTTTTTCTCGATAGCAATCCAAGGAGGATTCCGGCAAGGGGTTCGTGTGGATTAGCGATAGAGGCCGGACGCGTGGACGGCTTGCGCATTGAACTACTCTCCGTTGGCGGTCAAAGCGACGATCTTATAGATCATCTGAGGTATAACCGTCAAACTACTTAACATGTTTATTGCATTAAACGAAGAACGATCTAGAAAAGGAAATCAAATTTTAAATTCCGCTGCGTTAAACTAGTGATTTCCTAACAATTACAACATGGGTGAAAAGGGGATGCAGTTTCTTTCTCAAAAGGATCTTCTTGGGGATTTTAAGATCAAGTATCTGGAATTTTGTGAGCATTGTGTGTTTGGTAAGCTTCATAGGGGAAAGTTCTCAAAAAGGGTACACAACACAAAGTCATCATTTGATTACATTCATTCTGATTGCTGGGGGCCTTCAAAGGTGGAGTCATTGGGTGGTCATAGATATTTTGTGTCATTCACAGATGACTATTCAAGGATGACTTGGGTGATGATGATGAAACACAAGAGTGATGCATTTAATAACTTCAAGCTGTGGAAAGCTCTAGTTGAAAATCAGTTGGGGAAGAAGATCAAGTGACTTCGTACAGATAATGGTCTGGAATTCTGCTGAACTGAGTTTGATACATTTTACAAAACTGAGGGTATTTCCAGACATCATACAATCAGGAATATTCCTCAGCAAAATGGTGTAGCTAAAAGAATGAATCAAACTCTTTTGGAGAGAGCAAGATGTATGCTCTCTCGTCTTTGGGTTTGTCAAGGGGATTTTGGGCGAGAGGTCAAGCACAACTTGCTACTTAATCAACAGAGTCCATACACATGGATCGAGTCTCAAAACACCGCTTAAGATGTGGTTAGGCCTAATCTACCGACTATTCGATTCTAAGGGTTTTTGGAAGCACGGTTTACTATCATGTCGGTGAAGGGAAATCAAACCAAGAGCCAAGAATGAGTGTTTGTGGGATATTGTGATGGAGTTAAGGGTTATAGAATTTGGTCATTAGTACAAAACAGAGTTATTCTCAAAGAGAGATGCAGCTTTACGATGAAAATTCTATGCTCAGGTTTATCGAGTGAGAGGACTCAAAACCAGGCCCGAAATTGAGAAAACGATGGATAGGTGGAGCTTCAGTGGAGTCACCAAATGAAACAATCAACGATCCAAGTCGGTTTTCATCTAATTTGGTTCTTGAACCGTAATCGAGTCCAAGCCGGTCACCGAGCAAATGTCGGTTTAAGCGTCAAACCGAGAACATGGGTCGATGAGAATATAAATTGTCAGTGAGCAAGAAGATTCAATGTTGGGGTACCTCCCAAGAGGTATAGGTTTGATGATATGGTTGGATATGCACTTCAAGTTGTAGAAGAGGTGGATGGTTTTGAACCTTCTACTTATAAGAAAGCTGTGACATGTTCTGAAGCATCTCAATGGCTTGCTGCAATGAGAGATGAAATAGAGTCATTACTGAAAAATCAGACTTAGGATCTAGTTAAAGATTCAGCTGATAGGAGAGTTGTTACATGCAAATGGATTTTCAAGAAGAATGAAGGAATAACTGAGGTAGGAGGAGTTAGGTATAAGGCACGTTTGGTTGCAAGAGGGTTCAGTCAGAAAGAAAGGGTGGACTTTGATGAGATATTCTCACAAGTAGTCAGACATACTTCAATCAGAGTGTTACTAGGCAGCAATGGTGGCACATCGGACTTAGAACTTGAGCGATTAGATGTGAAGACAAACTTTTCTACATGGTGAGGTAGATAAAGAGATATACATGACTCAAATGAGAGGGTTTTCGAGTTCCTGGTAAGGAAGATTTTGTGTGTAAGTTGAGCAGTCCTTGTATGGATCAAGCAAGCTCTGAACAATGGTATAAAAGGTTTGATGATTACATGATCCAGTTAAGGTTACAAATGAAGTCCTTATTATTGTTATGTTTACAATGATCGATTTAAAAGATGGATAATACATCTATCTCGTGTTATATGTGGATGACATGCTGATAGCTGCAAGAAAGAAGTCTGATGTTCAGTATCTGAAAGTCCTTCTCAATGCTGAGTTTGAAATGAAAGATTTGGGTGCAGCCAAGAAAATCTTGGGGATGGAGATCCAAAGACATTGAAGTCAGAAGAAACTATTCTTATCTCAACAGGGCTATATACATAAGATTGTGTCAAAGTTTGGCATGTCAGCTGCAAAGCCAATAGATACTCCTATGACATCAAATATTCATTTGTCAGTTTTGGCTTCACAGCTAGCAGAAGAGAAGGAGTACATGTCAAGAGTTCCCTATGCTAGTGCAGTTGACAGTCTGATGTATGAAATGGTATGCAGCCTGATATGGATCAGGCAGTCAGTGTTGTCAGCAGGTTTATGTCTCAACCTGGAAAGGAACACTGGAAAGCTGTGAAAAGAATGTTCAGGTACATTAAAGGTACAACTGATGTTGGTCTCATTTATGGAGGTGATACTCAAGAACCGATCACAGAGAATGCTTGTGATGCTGATTATGCAGGTGATGTAGACACCAGAAAATCAATGACTAGATATGTTTTTGCATTGGATAATTCAGTTGTCAGCTGGAAAACAACTCTTCAGGACACAGTGGCTTTATCAACTACTGAGGTTGAATATATGGCTTTTACTAAAGTAGTTATGGAGGAGGGTATCTGGTTGAAGGGGCTAGTCAGTGTTTTGGGGCTATATCAAGATCAAGCTAAGATTTATTGTGACCATTTGAGTGCAATTTGTCAAGCTAAGGATCAAGTTCATCATGAGAGAACCAAGCATATTGATGTGAGGTATCATTTTCTGAGAAATGAGAAGAGGGTTGTAGTGAAGAAAATCAGCACCAAGGATAATCCTGCTGATATGTTTACTAAACCAGTTCAGCAGAGCAAGTTTCAGTTATGTCTGGACTTGCTGAATGTTCAAAGCTTAGAAATTGGAAAATGGATACTCAGCTGAGGGCAGATCAGTCTGAGTGGATTATGTGGAGAAGTCTGGTACAAGTACATCCTAGCATTAACGAATGCATCTGGTACAAGTACGTCTAATTATGCAATCTGGTTGACTGTGAATGAGAGTTCAAGTGATCAAGACAGAGATTTGTCAGTTTTAGTGACTTGATCTCTAAACTGATGAATAAACTGGTGGATCTAATCTGAGAAACTTAGACTGATAATGATGGTCAGTTCAGTAAGTATATTCAGTTCTGCGAAAGTCGGTTTTGGTGAAGTGCAAACCGAGTTATCTCTGAAGTCAGCAGTCAATTTGGTCTGCTGAGTTTTGCTGAGTATAACTGAGTTCTACATCTGGGCAGTTGATTTTAATTCGAAATTCGATTTCAAGTCGAGTTTAAATGCTGGTGAATAACAAATGGAGTTGGGGTCCACATCTGGGGTATTTATTGCAGTTCCGACAAAGATCTTATGGCGGTTAGGGTTTAGGGAATTGTGTTTATAAATACAAATGTCGTAATCAATGCAGAGTGCCTTTCACAAGTGTGTGAAAACCTTTGTAACTTTGTGCCAGATAAAATATCTCATTTTCTGTCCGTGGAGTAGTCGGCACAACGCCGGAAACCACGTGAAATCACAGTGTTCTCTTTGTTTCTGTGTTTTATCAATTTCGCCATAATTTATGTTTGCATTGCTTCTATTTTAGTCTTTCTTAAACTGCAAGTTTCTTGCCTGTGTTTTAACATACTCAAAAAGGCAACTGGCGATGGAATCAATTCGGAAGTTCATGTCAGTCCAAAATTTTGCGGAGGCATACAACTTGGGCTTACTGGACAATAAACATGTTTTGATCAATTTCTCTAGAGAAAAAAGACTACATTTGATTGTATTCGAAAATTATTTGGCAAGTAGCTTATGAGGGTTTTGAAATGGACACCGGATTTTATGGTTGAAGTTGTTAGCTTTCCCCCAGCTCCCAGCTCACTAGATGAATTCTGACAGTCTGTATTCCATTGTGTCTGGGTTTGAGGGTGGGATGGGTGGCTGCAGCCACTCTTGACTTGAGACGACCGTCAGTGACTAAAATTGGATTGAGTTTGATCTTCTGAAAGTTCTACCCCAGTGTAGGTGAGACTTATGGTTTTTGGCAAACTATTGAGGTGATGGATCCTCTATCATCATGCTGCAAGCATTGCCATCATATTGGGCACTTCGAGCATGAATGTATGATTAAGCATCTTGAACTCAAGCTTGAATGTTATCATCCAAAGGAAGATGCTCCTGCTCATTCTAAACCTTCAGCTCAATATCAAATCTTAAAGCAGCAGGTGACACAATACACATGCTCTAAATTTGGGACCGAATCAGCATACCGATCAAAAAGTGTGTTAGGCAAAAACATTTCTCTAATTGTTATCCACTCTCGCACATTAAGAGTGTGTACCAATGATCTGGGAATTTTCTTTTTAGTATTAAAAAAAGATATAGTTTTGTCGTTAAAAAATGTTATTTTATCGTTAAAAAATATTATTTTCAGCTCCGGTGACAATTGAAAATTTTACATAAAAACATAAGTTTAAATTCCAGTGAATAACACAACTAAACAATTTTCTAATCCACCCTTTGCAGTATAGCCTGCAAATAATAAATCTTCTTGATTGATTCATTTGATTGGTTTTAATTATTTACCAATATTTCACAACATTTTGAATCGGATCAATAATTGTATTCACACCTTAAGTACTTTTATTATATATTTCATTATACTTAGAAATCACGCGTCTTGTGGCGTGTTCAAATTTTTATTATTATTTTTAAATATATTTTTTAATATTATATTTATATTCTTGACTATGCTTTTAATTTATAACATAAAAAAATAAATTTGCAAAGTATATGTTAAATATTAATATTTGTTATGCACTGATTTTATTATCGGTAAAATTATTTTAGTTATATTTTTTTTTTTTTTTTTTTTTTTTGAAAACAGTTATCTTACTTGTACGCATTGAATTAAACTCGCCATGTTACGTTTTCATTCTTTTAAATATGCTAAGTTTTTTTAGTTATAAAATCATGCATTTAATTGTTATCAAATGAAAATTTGTCTCAAATATATGGTATATTTTTAGATACCCTCTAAGTTCATTCAAACCTAAAAAACATCATCAAATATTATGTGTCCAAAAAATTGTGTAATGTTTTAATTACATATATTTTTATTCTAACATTCTGTTACAACGGTAAATACTCTTTGTTAAATAATTTACTGTCAATCAAATTTAATAATCATATAGACAAAGAATCATTAATTGTGTCATTTGAATAGTAATGGGTTGTACTTATTCCTTAATAAAACTATCCGTACAAGCAAAATACCGTACGGATTAATTTGAAGATATTTATTTTGATCGTTTAAGTATTATTCAATCTTTATTTCATGTTTTTGTGATGCTATATGCCTCTTCTTCTCTAGTGGAATAAAGTGGCTGAATTTGGCCAGCATGTCCACTACTACCATGATGACTTCCTTCCATTCAGACTTGGGAAATCCATCTATAAAATCCATGTTGAGTTGGGACCATGCCTGTGAGGATTGGTAATGGATGGAGTAGTCCTTGAGGTTTATCATGTAGACTCTTGTACTGCTGACAAGTAATACACCTTTGTATCATTTCCTAAACATCCTTCTTAAGTTGCGGCCAATAAAACAGTCTCTTAATCATGTTATAACATTCCTTGACCCTTGAATGGCCCCTGTTGGATTTGAGTGCAATCAATTTGGATTTTAGACCTTCATGGGTTTCTACATATATTCTCTCTTTGTACTTAATAATCCTTGGTGCACAAAGTGTAGTAGGGATATGTGGTATACTAATCATCGCTGCCTATTTTTCCTCAACAAACAGGTCACTCTTGCGGCTTGAAGTAACGTCTTACATCCAAGAATGGAGATTGTGCGCCTGACAATGACAAATAGTCCTTTATCATGACTTTACATAAACAAGGCATCAACCGTTGTATTTTCACGTCTCTTTTGTATTCAATAGTGAAATCCAACCCAAGCAAATTTTAGTCACCCTTTTGTTGTTTTAGTAGTGGCCTCGGATCCAAATGAACTTGGACTCCGTTGATGACTTTCGATGAAAAAGTGCCTTCCTTGAACACATGACTTCCATCTAATTACTTCCTTGAGGACTGCTAGGAGTTCCTTCATTGATGAACAATCCAATCTACTTAGAGAACAAAAAACACATGATGAGTTACAACGACATTTTCTTTTGGACATCATCCTCGTTCACAAAAATCTGATGGAATCAAGACCTTAAGTCTATTTTACAAAATACCCTAGTACTCCTTAAATCATCCACAATTCATCAATTAGGAGCATTGTAACCTTATATAATCCATACAACGTCTCCAAGTTCTATCTATCTTTATCACAAGGAGCGGGGGTGATGAATATTGACTATTATTGTGTTGTATAATCCCCCGTTGTAGCATTTGATCCACCATCTACTCTATTTCATCCTTCTGACAGAAAGCACACCCATAAGGATTAGTTTCACAGGTTCAATAACTTCATTTAAAGTATGATATGCTCATAGCCCCTCATTGGTGACAATCCTTGGGAATTCGCAAACACCTCATGACACTCTTCTAGGACAAGATTCAGTTCATTGGCCACATGATTCAGGGCATGTTCATGTATTAAATTGAGCTGAGCTTTTGCAATTGATTGTCTTAATTTGAGCTTCTTTTGTGTAACTTTTCATCTTAATTTGTTCTCTCTCGTTAGTGAAAACCACCTCCATTTTGTTGAAGTCAAAGACTATACTTTTTCATCCAATCCACCCCTAATACAATGTCACAACCTCTCAATTTGATCAATCCCGCATCTTGTTAGGATACTTAAATTCACTCTCCATTCTGTTTCCATCTACTGTTGTGACTAACATAGAGTGATTTGGTTCAGTCACACATTGCACCTCGTTGACAATCTGATGGTCTAGGAAAGTGTGAGATGCACCACGTCTATCAGGATGGAAATTGGATTTTTTTTTTCTAAAGGCCTTTTTGATGGTGTTGGAGGTGACCTGTCCATATGTGCATGGATAACTCAGTAGGCTCAAATGGCCCGGCATCCACATCCTCTTTATCCCCATCGCCCACTTCAACCTCTCCCCAAACTCCATCATCCTGTAGAGTACCCAAAAGTGTTTGTGTTTCGCTTGCACACTTGGCCACAGTGTATTTTTTTCATCACACCGAAAACATAACCCATTGGCCCTCTTCTCCTGCAACTCCTTAGAGTAATTTCTTCATGTATCGTTGGTTTATTCTAAGTGTTGGGTATTTTATCACCACCGTTCTTGGTGAATGGAGAGAACCTATACTGGCTAAGGTTAGAGTAATTTTTCTGCCCATGCATGTCATTCAATGTCATTATAAAATATTCATAGCATGTGGCAATATCAATGATAACAAGCATGTCCTCAAGCTTCACCAATTTCACCATATACTTAATTTCAGCCTTAAGGTCTCTTATAAAACATTTGAGGAAGTAAGTCTCACAACATAGGATTTTGTAATTGCACCAAGCTTCTTAATTCCCCAAACTCCGATAGATATTCCTCTATTGTGGTTTTTTGTAGTTGATGCAATTAATCTACCGTCAGTTCTAATGGCCTCATAATTGTTTCATAACTTCTTCTATCAATATTTCCCAATTAATTGCTAGAAAACTTGATCTCGAATTGCCAAACGACGCATATGCTTTTCCTCAAAAAATGTATTTCTGCTAAGCCTACTCTCTGATCATCCAAAACATCATGCATCTGTAAGTATCTTCAACTACGTCGTACACATTCCTTAGGCGATTCTCCTTGCAACAAGGGAGAATAGACATTAGGAACATTAACTTCCGCCTCAAATTTCTCATTTCTAGCTAATTTGAAGTTAGCTTCATACCTATGTGTCGATTTACCCTATTTTGCCGCTTAAAAATATTATGTCTTTTTGCATTTGACTCAATTTGTTTACATTACTCATCACTTAATCTGAATAAATCAAGTACTATAGTAGTTAATAACCACTTCAGATATCATTAATTTATTAAGTGCATCTGAATTCATTTAACCAATTTTAAGCAATGGAAGTATGACTTAGAAAAACAAGCGGGGACTCATTATGTTGTTGTATGATTATATTTTTTTTTTTTTTGAGAAAAATGTTTACTAAATTATTATCTTGTATACATTTATTTATATCGATGAATTGTTATCCGTTATCGTAAGATTTTATTTTTTCAAACTTTAATCGATGTAATATTCACATATTTGATTACTTTTCATGTTGTTGTATGATTAAATTTACTGAATTATTATCTTGTATATATATTTTAACATCGATGAATTGTTAGACTTTAGATTAATTCTATAGTTGATTTTCAATTACACTTAGAATTCATCTATATGTGAGATGAGCACACCCGAGGTAATTTTTTTAATATATTAATATTAATTGTACCAAAGGTAGCTTCATGTGTATATTTTTTAAGGATTAGCATGGAGCAATTAATAATTTTAGGCGATATCTATTGACACCAGCATTTTATTATTGACACCATTTTTTTTCCATTTACTTCATCACACCACCAAATCACTTTTTGGCATCATACACGCGCGTCGTTCCTCCGACGCTTTTTTTCCCGCACAAAACGTCAGTGTGTCCGATGTTTACACCAATGACACATTTATAACTTTAAAATCGATTATTCATCGTTGGGATTGAAAACCAACGTCATTTCTAAGAACGCCGTATCAAGAACGCCGTCGGTGAACCGACATTATATTGTTTCAAAATAATAAAAATATTCAATGTGTGATTTATAAGGTGGTGAGAGTAATCGTAGTCGCTTAGATGTGTTCACTTAATTTTAATTATTATATAATAAAATATTATTATTAATCGATAGAATACACATTTATTTTTTATTAGAAGCATATTTATCATTTTTCAAAAAAAGAAAAAGCATATTTATCTTTATTAAATAAAAATTTATCAAGCCATATGTTATATATTCCACGTTTTTTTTAAAGATGCACGCTTGTTTTTATTTTTTTTATTTTTTTTTTATTGTAACAAATTCTTTATTATAGTTTTTTTTTATTATAGTTAATAGCATGTAGATTATCAAAAAGATAATGATGGCATTTCTACACACGCTAAGCATTGTATTATAAATTAATAATATAATATATAATAGATTAATAAATAAAAATATAGTAAACAATTTATGTAGTAAAAAACACTTTTTGGGGGAAACACCGAGGGTAGGAAACATTTTTGGGGGGAAACACCTCATCGCACTTTTATTATGAGTATAGATTGGTTAAACTCTAACCACAATGGTCTCATTCTCTGTTTCAGGGGATGAGTAAAGATATTAATTAGGTAACCTAATGGTTCAGAGTCATGAGTTTGTTATTATATTAAAAACCTGAAAGAAGTCTCTATTTACGATGTTCGACCTCCATACTCCAGCTTAATATTCACCTGCTATTTTAAAGCAATCAAACCTTTTTCCACTAGGCATGTGTAAAGTCTCATATCGATAAAATAATAGAATAGTCACTCTATATAGGTATGAGACATAAAACCTTATCAACTCGGAGTAGCACTTTTAGACCTAACTAAAACGACGGTCTAAGCATAATTTATGACGCATTTAACATCGCCAGACCCAAGTCGCGGGACGTTGGACGTGAATTTCATTATAAATAATGTATTACGAATACTACCAATTATCAATTCTTCCTTCTCTATTATCTTTTGACTTTCGTGTCAATTTTTTTAATAATATAGTACAAAATTTCATAGTTTTATGAGCTTCGAGTCCACAAATAACCCTAGTTTTCTCTTTTTGGGTTTCGCCGCCTGTCACATGGTGTTTCCCGGTCTAACCGCTTCGTCTTTCATTTATCACTTGCGGATCGATGTTGTTCAATCAACTATACGACGATCCGATATGTGAAATACTAAGCGTGCTTCCGCACAATCTCTTTTAAGATTAAGGTGCGTATCAAAATCATGGAGGGCTTTGATAAACTCCCAAACTTCATCAAATCACACTTATCTCAAAACGGCAACACTAAAATCTATCTTTTAGTTGTCATCGATATGAGTTTATTCCCTCGATCCTACCGAATAACCCTCGAATTTGAAGGATTCGACTTAATCACTAATTCCACCAATCTTTCAAGTCCCTTTATCTTTTCTTCCTTGTGGCCTTAGTATGCGAGTTGTTGGTTCATGTAATGGCTTGTTTTGTTTTGCGCCTCTTAAATCCGATGTAATCGCTTTGGTTAACCCTCGACTGAAGCGTGTTACCGTATATCCCTCCGAATTTATGTGGGTCGGGTTTTGTGAAGTCGGATTTGGCTATGATCCTAATACCGATGATTATAAGATTGTGCGTGTTATAAAACGGATGGAGATAACTTCGGATGCAAGAAACAGAAATGAAACAATCAAACATAAACAATCAAAAGGAGAAAACGAAACAAGAAGAACACAGTTTAACGTGGAAAACCCCTCAGTGGGAGAGGTAAAACCACGGGCGTAAAAGAGATATTTTATTATGCACCTAATTTTACTGATTTCAACACACTCGGATAATGAGACAACAATCAGATTTATAGGCACAAATCCCTAAACCCTAGCCGCCAGAATCTTTGTCCGATCCGCCACAAATACCCTTACACGTGTCCTCCTTTTAATGACATCAGTATAGGCATCACATAACAGAATTGCCATGTGTGGGACCTGCTTTGTATTCAAGTACTCACAGAGACTATCACCTGGCCGATAGTCACCTGCCGACAGTAAGCTCGATGGACTCCACCCTACCCAAGCACATGTAATTGAATACACTTCTCACCGTCCATCACACACCAGTCTTCGATTGGTTCCACCAGATGTAGAGTTTAAGTCACTTTACCGACAAATCTCCACCTTGACTTCAACTCTCACTGAGAGTCAAACAGATTGCATAACCGGATGTACTTGTACCGGATGCATTCACAATGCCGGATGTACTTGTACCAGACTATCTCCACAGTATCCACTCCACTGATCTGCCCTCAGTAGAGTTTCCAGAAACAGATTATAAGCTTTGAATATTCAGTAAGTCCAGGCAAAGCTGGAGCTTACTCTGCTGAACTGGTTTAGTGAACATATCAGCAGGATTCTCCTTTGTGCCAATCTTCTTCACCACAACCCTCTTCTCATTCCTTAAGAAATGATACCTGACATCAATATGCTTGGTTCTCTCATGATGAACCTGATCCTTGGCCAAACATATTGCACTTAAACTGTCACAATATATCTCAGCTTGATCCTGATGCAACCCCAAATCACTGACTAGCCCCTTCAACCAGATACCCTCCTTAGTCGCTTTCGGTAAGAGCCATGTATTCTCGCTTTCATGAGTTGATAAGGCTCATCAGAGCTCAAGAGTAGCTTTCCAAACCGACCACCGCATTTCCCAATGTAAACACATAACCATCCATTGATTTTCTATCACAACATCACTGCATAATCAAGATCACAAGAACTCCGTGACTGCACTCAATATCACCTCCATAAATGAGACCAACATCACCGTACCTCTCGTGTACCGAATATCCTTTTAACAAACTTTCCAGTTGTTCCTTTCCGTGTTGAGCCATAAACCTGCGACAACACCGATCGCTCGAGCCAAATCAGGCCTAGTGCACACCATGGCATACATCGATCGCCAACCGCACTAGCATAGGGAACTTTGACATATACTCCTTCTCTTGGTTGATCGTGAAGCATAAATGTACAAATGAACATTTGATGCCATAGAGTATCTATTGGTTTTGGCAAAGAGACATCCCAAACTTGGCCAATATCTTCTCGCACATAACCCTCGCTGAGACAAGAACAATTTCTTATGACTTCTATCTCTCCAGATTTCCATCCCTAAGATTTTCTTGGCAAAGACCCAAATCCTTCATTTCAAATTCAGAAATCGAGAAGGTTCTTCAGATTTTGAACATCGACTTCCTTCTCGCAATCTATCAAGATGTCATCCACATACAGACAAGATAGATATATGATCCATCTTTCAAATAGATCAGAGTAAACACAATGATCATATGGACTTCTGTTGTAACCTCGCCAAGCATGAAATCACAAACCTTTTATACCACTTGCTTGGAGCTTGCTTCAAACCATACAATGATTTCTTCAACTTGCAAACATAGTTTTCTTTGCCAGAACTTGAAAACCCTCAGCCGTGTCATGTATATCTCCTTATCCACCTCACCATGTGAAAAGCGCTTTTCATCTAATTGCTCAAGTTCCGGATCTCGCCGTGCCACCATTGCTAGTAACACCACGATTGAAGTGTGTCCGACCCACCGGTGAAAATATTTCATCAAAGTCAACCCTTCCTTTTGATCAATCCTCTTGCAACCAAACGTGCCTTATACCCGACCCTTCGCGCTTAGTTATTCCTTCCTTTTCTTGAAAATCCATTTACAAGTCACCACTCCTTGTCAAGAGGCGTTTGACCAATTCCCAAGTCCGATTCTTCAATAATGACTCCATTTCATCTCCCATGGCAAAGATGCCACCGAGACGCATCTATACATGTCATCGCTTCCCTGTAAGTAGTAGGTTCAAAGAACCTCTACTTCTTCAAAGAACTTGGAGTGCATATCCACCAAATCATCATATCCATATCTCTCGAGGTATCCCAACATTAGATCTTCTAGGCACTGGCGCGTGAGACTCTGTTGATCAATGTTTGTATGACGCCTCTTGAGGTCTCAAAGAGTCGGGCTGAATCGGATCTGGTTCATTATCCAGATCAAGATATAGTGTTGATTTGGATCCACCGATTGTTGCATATCAAGAGACTCCACCAAGCTCCACCTGCTTCTCAACACTATCGATTCAAAGAATGGTTTCGGACTCGGTGAGACCTCCCACCGATGAGTTTAAGATAGAATTTTCATCAAACACAACGTCCCCTGCTTGAGGATTACTCGGACTCTCTTGATGACCAAATCCTATATCCTTTTACTCCATCACCATACCCCACAAACACTCCCTTCTTGGCTCTTGGCTCCAACTTCCTTCACTAACATGATAGTAAGTTTGTGACTCCCAAAAATCCTTAGAATCGAGTAGTCAAGGGGCTTGCCTCGACCACATCTCAAATGGTGTCTTGAGATTGATCCTCAAAGTGAGGCTCCTGTTGATTAAGTAGCAAGTCGCCTTAACACCTCTCCGCCAAAATCTCCTTGATAAACCAAATTGAGAAAGCATACATCTTGCCTCTCTCAAAGAGAGTTTGATTCATCCTTTCACCACCACACCATTCTCATTTGAGGTGTATTCCTTACATGATGATGTCCGGCAATACCTCACCGCAAAATGAATCAAAATCCGGCCGTCCAGTAATTCCGCACCATTATCTCATCACGAAGCTTCTTGATTTTCTTGCCTAACTGATTCTCCACTAGACCTTCCACCGCTTGAAGTTACTGAATGCATCACTTTTGTTCTTCATCATCACCACCCAAGTCATCCTTGAATAGTCATCTATGAATGACACAAAATATCTGTGACCACCCAATGACTCAACTCTTGATGGACCCTCAATCTGAATGGATATAATCAAGTGTTGCCTTTGTATTGTGCAACCCTCGCGAGAACTTACTTCTATGCAATTTCCCAAACACACAATGTTCACAAAAGTCCAGATTCTTGACCTTATATCCCCAAGAAAACTCTTTGAAGAAAGAATCAGATACCCTTTCACCCATGTGACCTAGTCTCATGTGCCACAAATGAGTCTCATTGAGATCAGTGAATCTGGCGAGGATGCAACAAAGCAGATGCAGAATCTGATGAGATCCTTGTAATATGTACAAGGTTCCTCTTGATGCCTTTGAGGACTACAATCGAATCTTTGAAGACATTCACCGCCCACCTTCACCCTTGAAATTGAACCCCTTGTCATCCAAGTGGATCGAGAGATACCAAATTCTTGGTCATCTGTGGAACATGTCTTACATCCTTCAATTGTACAAAATTTACCATCCTCTCGCCCTTAACTTTATCGAGCCAATTCCCACAACTTTACAGACCTTTGTGTTGGCCATATAGATTTGACCACCATCTATCCGCTTCATAAGTAGAAAACCACTCTGCTTGGACAAATATGGTAGGATGCTCCAGAATCAAGTATCCACACATCATTGTGGTGTGTAGAATCCCCTGCAACTAGAACCAGATCCTCATCGATTGCTCAAGAGCCAAAGTGCTGCGTGCGAGTGCCTTCCCCTGTTGTTTCTTCTTCCTTGACAATTGGACTTCCAATGTCCCCGCTCCTTCTGATATTACAGACATCGAGACTTAGGACCTTTGGACCCCGACTTCTTTTTCTTCTTCCGCCCATATCCTTTTCCACTATTGTCGCTAACTACTAGCCCAAAGACTGACTCGTCTGCTCCAGCAGACCTTGTGTCTAAGCTCCCTGGCATGTAAGCGGACACTCACATCCTCTAAAGCTCATCAGATCCTTTCCAACTATGAAAGATCGCACAAAGTTTTCATATGATGCCGGTAATGACACCAACAGCGAGATTAGTGGCTGCATCTTCATCTTCAATTTTAACATCAATATTCCTTAAATCAAGCAATATTGTGTTCACCGGTCCGAGATGTTCCCTCGTGGACTTCCTTCATGCATCTTCAAACCGAACAACCTCTGCTTCAACAACAACTTGTTGGTCGCTGACTTGGTCATATACAAAGCTTTCAAGCTTCTTCCACAACTTGGTCATGCGGTGTCTTCCTCAAAGAAACCTCGGTGATAACATCATCGAGATAAGCACAACATGATGGTTGAATGTGCTTTCTCTTCCAGACCGCATAATCACTTTGCACTGTATTTGGTTTGTCGATAAAGGATTCCACAAACCCTGCTTGCTTCAACAATTGCACGATCTTGATTTGCCACAGACCAAAACTGCCTTCCTTCCTATAAATTTATCGATTTTTACGCTTTCTGCGACATCTTTCCTTGCTAAAGATCACAACTTTGTCACGCATCCTAGCACCTTGTCAAGGCCTTGGTGAAGACGGTTGATCGTGCGGATTGTTTTCCCTAACCTTGCTCGATACCACTTGTTATAAAACGGATGGAGATAACTTCGGATGCAAGAAACAGCGAAGCGAAACAATCAAACATAAACAATCAAAAGGAGAAAACAGAAACAAGAAGAACACAGATTTAACGTGGAAAACCCCTCAATTGGGAGGTAAAAAACCACGGGCAGAAAAGAGATATTTTATTATGCACTGAATTTTACAGATTTCAACACACTCGGATAATGAGACAACAACTGTATTTATAGGCACAAATCCCTAAACCCTAGCCGCCAGGAATCTTTGTCTGATCTTCTACAAATACCCTTACACGTGTCCTCCTTTTAATGACATCAGATAGTCACACATATAACGAATTGCGAGATGTGGGACCTCGCTTTGTATTCAAGTACTCACAGAGACTATCACCTGCTGATAGTCACCTGCTTGACGAGAAGCTCGATGAGACTCCACCCTATCAAGCACAGACTGAAATACACTTCTCAATTGTCCATCACACACCGTGAGTCTTCGATTGGTTCCACCAGATGTAGAGTTTAAGTCACTTTACTGACAGTGCGGATACAAAGGAGGGGTAAAAATCCAGACATGGAGGTAAATATCTATTATTTTAAATCAAAAAAATGGAAACGAATGGTATTTTCTTCGAATTACAACCATTATCTCGCCTCATTCTACGGATATTATACTCATGGTGCTCTACATTGGTCTATGTCCGATACTAGTGATGTATTAAGCTCATCAGGAGTACATGAAAACTTCCAAATTGCTACATTTGATCTTGTAAAGGAGAAGTATACATTGGCTAAGTATGATAAAGAGATGTTTGAAAACCCAACTTGTGTTGAGTTGGTGGTTTTGGGAGGATGCCTTTCTCTATATTGTCCCAGACGTGACCGTGTGGACATATGGATGATGAAAGAATACGGGGTTAAAGAATCTTGGTTTAAATTGGTATCGATTGGAACTAATGTGGTTCCATTAGCTCTTTCAAAGTGTGGTAGGCGATTACTCGTCAAAGAGCGTTGCGATCTTCATTGGTATGATTTTGATAATGAATCTTTAGATTATGCCCGTATCACTTTGTATGCTCGTTGTCATGTGTGTTTACAGAGTCTACTTCGACTCTCGTAGAATTTAATAAAAAAAAATGTCTGGCATCCAATAATCATATTGTAATAGACTAATAGTAGCAAATATCGTGGACTCTTAGACTGTTTGGTTTACCGATTTATCGGTTTGTTCAATTATTAGGCATTTTTAATTTAGTACATATTGTGGATTTTGAAAGTAGGATTTACTTTGGTGTCACTAAAGATGTCTATTATTATTGAATAATGCTACATCGACTGTTGAATTTGGCTTTAGAAACTTAACAAAACTCAGAAACTTGAAAAGCAAACAGAACTTCCATTGATCAAACTTGAGTTTAATTACAAGAATTTGAAATGAATTGAAAGCGGGAAAAGTATATATATACTAACTTCTGAAAAGTACTTTCAGCTCACAAATTGCACAATGAAAACTAACTCACTCACTATCGTTGATGGTGATTGAGTCTTATATAGAGCTGGTGTGATCAAATGTGGCCGAAACGGTTGTAACAAACTTGCAACTGCTTCCTAGCTTGAGTGTTCGATGAAATGTCCCAAAGAGCCAAAAAAAATCTTTCTTCACTTGTGTAGTTCAACACCCCCTACGTTGAAGCTTTCCAAAAACCTTTCTTCCTTTGTGTGCTTCAGGTTGTGTAGGATTGGTCTGTATGGCATACAGATCATTCAATGGGTATGCATGTACGTACGTAGTAATCTGATGAAATGTAGCATTATCAACAGGTTTTGTGAGGATGTCTGCTGGTTAAAACCTTGCTTGTCCTCAAGCAAGACAAAACTAAGACTCAAGACGAGGACAGACAAATCACACATAACTCCGCCACAATCAAGATGCAAAAACACTAACCATTAATAAATTTCATCCCACCAATCAATACACATGACACAATATGTGTAAACCTTTCTATCACGCCATAAGCAAAGGTGACAATGATTAACAATGGAAATCAACATATACTAAGCAAGTAGACCCTCACGGGCGGATTTAATCACTTACCGCTTAAATACGTGTGATGTGGGTATACACTCAAGTTCATTCAAATGAAAACTCCCTACTGTGTGTTGTTGTTTCATTTCGATCACCATGGCATCATGCAACACACAAATCATAAGGTCCTTAAAAAAAAGGATGTGGATGAGAAAATAGGCCATATGAAAGTAGGAAAATGTATCATCAGAATGGAAAAAATCGGGGAAGATATATATCAAGTGATGGGTCAACATATATATACTTAAAGCCGTGGGAACTAGTGATGTATTGTATATAATATATGTAACAATCAAACCTTCAACTAAGCACTGTTTCATTGCTAAAACAAATAGTATATACTACTAGACTAATTTCCACTTTAAGGAGAATATATATACATAACACTCACTTAATCTAAGAAAAAGAAGAAATTTTTTTTTAGCTTTTCCTCGATTATTGGTTTTTTCCTTGTTTTTTTGTTAATGCTTTTTTCTTCCTATTTATTTATTTATTTTAATATTTTTGTAAGGAAAAGGAAAACTAGAAAGAATACACAATCTTGTATCAAACTCCCCCAAGCTCAAGTTTTTCGTTCTTGAGTTTCAGAATTTAATTGGTAACACCTCGCTAACCTTATGGCCGGGTCAAGAAAGAGTTGGGGGGTATTCCTTTTGTTAAAAAAAAAAAAAAAAAAAAAAAAAAGGAAATGATGGGTGGTGTGTGCTAGGGTAAAGTTCGAGTAATGTGTGGTATTACAAATTGAGTGCATGATATATGGTAAAATTTGTGGTTATGAAACGG
Source organism: Gentiana macrophylla (assembly GCA_026214975.1). NCBI lineage: Eukaryota > Viridiplantae > Streptophyta > Magnoliopsida > Gentianales > Gentianaceae > Gentiana > Gentiana macrophylla. The sequence continues at coordinate 152,332,084 of CM047805.1, read as the reverse complement.
AAAATGAATGCACTTATCACTTTAGTCTGCATGCATATGCACCAACGCAATACCCAACGAGACGCAAACACATGTTTTAAATGAACAAAATCATGAAAGATAAATACACTAATTTTTTTGGATGAAATTGAGGTGGTCAGTCAGAGAGTCGAAACATCCGATCGATCGGATTAATTGTTGTCTGCTCATTGTTTCCGAATGAGAAGCAAAGCACTTTTGTTTATGACATGTTAGAAAGATTACCCCACTTTGTGTCGTGTATATTTCTTGTCAAAACGGTATTGATCGATCACTTCTTATGCATCTCTCACATCTTATAAATCAGGGCAACTAAGCGCGCAAAACAATGATTAATAAAGACTCAAAGACTCGACTAAAACAACTAAGACACTAAACTAATGTTAAAATGGTGAAATAAATTGTACAAGTGACCCTTCCCCTTGCGTAATTAACTTGCATCGTCCCTAATGTTAAAATAAATGAAATAACAAATTAGTCAACAAATGAAATAACAAATTAGTCAACAAGACGGTCGGGCGGACTCGGAAGAAGATCGATCTCTTGCCGGCATACCTTTGTTTGGACATGCAATAGGGAGAATAACGTGAGGATGTGGAGGTGGTGGTGCATGGCAGTGGCGGTGCTTGCTGTTGACTTCTTGGATTTCTGTGCCACTTTAGAAGAAATTATGGAAGTGTGGCCTATATATATGAAAACAAGTGCAACAATTTCAAGAGAAGACCTTATGGAAATATACCCAGAGTTGTACTAACAACTGACCACTATGGACCCAAACTGAGTTGGGTACCTAAAACATTTTAATTTGTTTTCCATGATATTTGGTACTTTGACAGTGGTTGCTCAAGACACATGACAATGAGCAAGGACTGTCTAAGTGATTTTATTGCCAATAATGGACCAAAGGTTAATTTTGGAAGTAAAGAAAAACCTGGTTTCACCAAAGGTTATGGTACCTTGATCAGAAATGGACTCACAATCAAGAATGTATCTTATGTAGAAGGATTGCATTACAATAAACTCAGCACCAGTCAATTCTATGATATGAGATATAAAGTTACTTTTGACAAAGACTTCTGCATTGTCATCAGCAAAACAGCATTTCAAGTTGTTTTACCTAGAAATTAATTACAAGTAAAAATAATAAAGTGAATCCTCAGTTTAAAAAAAATAAAAAAAAAATCCTTCTTACTATCACTTTTCTTTCTTGATCATGTCATTTTTCTCAAGAAATTTTATTCGTATAAATGAAATTAGAGTAATTTTTGGGAGTTTAATTGGCAATCACACCACTCAAAAAAATAAAACAAAAATAGGCAATCACAAAATATTCGGGTATCATATTGTTTGTTAATTATTTTCCACAATGTATAACAAAATTACTTCAAGATATATCATATATAGACACATCACTTTATGTTTCTACCAATACAACTGTCACTTACATTGATACTCGTTATGTAAAAGAAACAGTGAAATTTTAGGGTGGTCCAGGTGCAAGTTTTGGACCACCAAATCAACACTTTCAAAGGGATACATTGGTGGAAAGTTTTTACAGGTAGGGGTCCATTTTAAAATGTTGGATTCCTATTGTTTTGGTGCACCAACTATAATTTGCACCAGGACCAATATAAAATTTGTGAAAGAAACATCATTAACTGTGACGTTGCTACCTACGTCATTGCCACTTATGCTCTTCATGTACAAGAACTTTGTCGTCATTATCGTTGACGTTTGTTATGAAAATATAAAAACGTGAGTGTCTCTACGTTATCCTCCAACGTACTCTGCGGATGACTATATCACTTACTTTCCTTCCGGTTGAAAGATAATCACAGAGTATCTGATTTTTTTTATTTTTTTTATTTATTTAATTTTTTTCTTTTTTTTGAGGGTGTCTAAATAATTGTGGTGGTTAAAACAATTTTATATGCTGTTAGTAATAGATACAAGACCTTAAGCCCACACGGAACACTTGTAAGATCTTTTTAATTTGGGATAATGAGTAAAGAAGGGTGTTTTGGAAAAAAAGTTTGGAAAAAAGGGTGTTTTGGATTTTAGTGAAGTTTGACCATGATTTTCTCCCATTTCTTTCACAACGTCTGCAAGCGATCTTAAGGCGCCAAAATCACTAAGGCGCTTCTTCCCAAATAGGGTTTTAGTTTGGTTAAAAACACCTAAAACGGAAGAAAAAAATTCAAATTTTGGGACAAAACCGTTTTTCCCAAATTTTTGGTCAACACACCCGTTTTTCCCAAATCCCCCTTTTAATTTCTCACTTATGGGCCGAAAGGTTGCTGGTTGAATAGGGCCATTAAACCTATATCAAATTAGGGTTTTTCAAATCTCCATAAAATCAATTATCGGACGCTTTCGTTTGAAGTATCCTCTTGCTTAGGTAGTTGCCGAAGCACAAAATGGTAGTTCTTCCTCCCTCTTTTTTTCTTTGTCACTCAGATTTCTCTTCACCTTTACTGAAGTGTGTTTGTTTTTAATTTTTTTTTTTTTTTTTTTTTTTTTTTGGTGAATGATCAGGTGAAATACTCCAAGGAGCCCGACAATCCAACGAAATGTAATCACTTTATTCATTCTTTGGATAGTAATCGCCTATTTATGGTCCTTTTTGGAGAAGTTACTATCAATTTTCTAAATTTTTCTCATTGACAGCTTGCAAGTCTAGGGGATCTAGTCTCCGTGTTCATTTCAAGGTATATTTTTATCCCCGTTTTATTGCTTATACTAAGATTTACTTAGTTACAGTTGATTCGTTTTGTGCTAGTGGAGTAGGGTTATTCCGATACTTTTTTTCATTCTGTTATTTTGACATTTGCCATGTATGTGTTTAATGTATTAGGTTTTTGTTTATAAAGAAGGGGTTTGAAACTTTATATTTATACCCTCATAAAAAGCAGAGGCATGTTTTTTAATTTGTAAACAAGCTTCTCGTAGATTTCAGGGAAATTAACCGTGCATTGTTATTGGGTGAACATCTTGAGCTTTCATGATAGAAAAGTTCAGTAAACGGTGCTACATTTCATCAAATTTGTTTTTGTATTCACACACATGGTAGTATTCTGCTAATATGGTTTTTCACAGTGTCATTACTCTGTCAGGGCTTCATATAACGCGTAATGAAATGTATATCCATGTTTCCAAGTGACGTGGGAATCTGTTTACCCTTGTATCTTTTAAAATCTCTTTAAATCTTTAGTGTTGATTGCTTTTTCTCCTAGTTGAAGTGTAAATCTGTTTTTTCCTTGTATGAATAAAATCATTCTAACTAAATGCACAAAGTTAATTGCTTTTGTTTGCTGAAAGTGCACAGGGTGAATGTGTTCTGAAGATGTATTTATCCATCTGTTTTACTGCTTAAATAATTAGTTAACAACATACAGTTGCGATTTTTAAATATGTTAAAATGGCGCGGCAGTAGTGTATAGTGCTTGCTGTATTGCATGTTTCGCTCATCTAGGGTTTTAGTTTGCCGTCTAGATCGCTGTCTTGTACAGTCAATTGGTGTTTTAACCTTTTTTGAATCAATTGTTTCATCTTTAATTTAACGCCTTGGAGATGGTCGTGTTATAATTTCCTAAAGTTCTGAGTTAATAGTAAGCAGGGATTGTGTGTATCAGCATTATGCCATTCATGCATTCTGCTTGAAAGAGTTCCCTGCAAAATTAACCTTTAGGGAAGATGGGCAGTTGTGTTTCCCTATCCTGGTTGAAATCTTTCAACAATCATTTTCCCTACAATTGTTTTAAACATGTTCGGTTATTGTGTCTTGTGTCTATAATCCTAGCTCTGTGTGTTAACAGTCGAAGAACACCGACGTGTCACACAATATTTAACAAGCCTACTTGTATCCTTCAATGAAAAAGAAATTCTTCCACTTTCTGTTTAACTTTCTGTTTATAGTGAGGACGATAGCTTTGAAAGTTAATTATGTGGAATTTATCATCTTGTAGGTTCTTACATGTGACACAATTTTCAGTTTTATTCATACTGCATGAAATGTTCTTTTTTAATTCTTTGAAAGCTAATTATGTGGAATTTATCACATTGTTGGTCCTTGCGTCTTGGTGTTTAAGATTGAATAGATTGACTGTAAGTTTCTGCAAGTCATTGTCACATTTTGGGAAAAGATCCCTTGATAGTGTGATTAGTCAATATAGATGTACTGAATTGCAATTGTGACCCTCTGCAGAACACAAGGGAAACTGCACATGCCATCAGAAAGCTGCAATTAGCGAAGGCCAAGCGTTATCTGGAGGATGTTTTGGCTCATAAACAAGCCATTCCCTTCACTCGGTTTTGTCGGGGTGTTGGGCGTACTGCCCAGGCGAAGAACAGGCACCCCAATGGACAGGGGAGGTGGCCTGTCAAATCTGCTAAGATCATTCTGGATCTGCTTAAAAATGCAGAAAGCAACGCTGAGGTACTCATATTTTCACAGTTCTCCTATCTGTCCCTTTATTTATTAAATGATTATTCTAGAAGCCTTACTTCTTTCTGTTTATTATGTGCAGGTGAAAGGCTTGGACGTTGATACACTGTTCATTTCTCACATTCAGGTGAATCAAGCTCAAAAGCAAAGACGCCGCACATACCGTGCTCATGGAAGGATAAACCGTATGTTTGTGATGCTATATTCCTTTGGAGACGTTTCTTTTTTTTTTGGTAATTGTTACATGCACCACACCAACTTTACCTTTTCAAAAGTCAATTATATGCTTGATAATCTGGCTTTCAAAGGTTCACAGTTCGACCTTTTGAAAGTCAATTATATGGCTTGGAAACGACTTTTATTAGGTCGAACATGTGATGTGCATCTGTCTTTTTTACTGCGTCATGTACTTAAACTGGAATATGATTCCCTTTGGCAGCCTATATGTCGCCTCCGTGTCATATCGAGTTAGTTCTTTCTGAGAAGGAGGAGGCAGTAAAGAAGGAGGTAATCTTTTCGACTCTACTAGTGCATTTTGTTTCTCTTTTCCTTTTGTATATCAATTCGTGATTTTTGTTGTTTTTCTGTTATGCAGCCCGAGTCACAGTTAACTACCAGCAAATCGAGGAAGGCGTAAGCTCATTGTGCATTGCTCCTTGTCTTGGATTGGGGGCATTGTCAGTAAGTAGCGCTGGTGTAACAAGTTTTGGTGTTTGAGACCAAGTATTTATTGATAGTGTTTACAGTCTGGAATTGTATTTTTTGAAATTTTGAACAGATCGTAATTGTAGTCGCCAAACCAACTTGTTTTGTGAGATATTTCTTTGTTTTAGCAATAGACTTGTTGATTCATTGCTCTCGTGGACTTTCAAATTTTAATTTTTTAAAATTTTAATTTACGGTGGTATCCATTTTTGCACGTAAAAATGATATCTGCAAGTTTAATGTAAGTTTGTGTTGAAAAATGCAGTACATTGGTGCTCAACCCTAACAAATGTATCAAAGTGGGCTCTAATGATGTGAATCATGTTTCTAATCTTGACATGTTGTCCCGGTTAAATTTGCCGTCTTTGTTACAAAGCAACGAAGGCCCGTGTCAATGCATGTGTTGGAATATGACGAGGTGCCCCGTATGATATGACGACATTGCTTGGCGGTCTAGGGTGGGGGATACCAGTCCCATATGTTTCATCACTAACAGAGTAAAATGCCGAGATACAAGTTTAGTCCATGTTCGTCTGTATCTGTCCACATTGGATTACATATGCTTGAATCATGAGATCTTCACGTCACGTCACAAAACACTTCAACAGAGCCACGGCCACCAACAAGCAGTCTAGAAGACAAGAACTCCGGCCGCCAACTAATCCAGATGCAATGAGACCACTTATCAATGTCCGTGCCCTTCCCATTTTGGGGGTGACCGAAATGTACAAGTGAGGAGGAAATGTACAAGTGAGGAGGAAAACGTCCGTGCCCACCACTTTCTAATTTTCTTCAAAAGCCGCATCAATAATGGACTTAAGAACATTTGAAGGTGGGGGACTCTACTTAATTAATGGGATGACTCGAACTAAGATCTCCTTCATGGGTCCTTGCAACTGTTATTGAATATTCTTTGGCCTCAACCTTTGAGTCAACAGCATTACAGCATAACACATACCTTCTTATCATCAAAGAGTCATCCATTTTGTGCTTTCTAGATATTGCGAAGAAGACATACCGTGCTAAGAATCTCCCCTAATCGTTTAAATTTAGCAACATTATCTTTATGTTATGGAAAATTATTTGAAATTTGTGTCCGCGTTCCCTTGATTGTTTTTATTGATGAGTTAAGTCGAATATTAAATTTACTCGTCTAATGTCCAAAACAATATTGTTTTCTCCTCCCCTCCCCCCGGTTAAAATTGATATTCACCCCTATCAACTATAATAATCGGATAACTTGACATAAAACATTTATCATGTAAAATAAACGCATATAGTCATTTCAAAATTTAAACATTTAAACAAATATTAATAAGCCAATGATTAGCGAAAGTCCCAAGACCTTGAAGTCTTGGGTTCGAATCCCATCGTGGATTTATTGTCAAATATGTCCTCAATATATATCTTCACCTCCTTAAAATCCTATTCCAAAAAATCCAGTATGAAAAAAACTACACTCCTTAAAACTTTAATCCAGATAACCTAGTGTGGATTAACCGGATGTTAGGGGGGAAAATATGGGCCTTTGTACGTAAGCGGGAAAAAAAAACAGCTCCAAGAAAAGAAGTAATTTTGTAATACATTGAAAAAAAAAAAAAAAAAAATCAACTAATTTGTTGCAGGAGGAAGAAATCGGATGCATTTCGTTAATGAAATGTTGTTGTTTTTTCAGCCGATTTTTAAGAAGAAATTTAAGAATTTTGTGGTTGAAAGACAATTATATTTAGATGCATGAACTGTTTCAATATTTTTAAGGCTTTAAGTGCGTTTTCAATCTTTCGCTGAAGTGTAGACAAAAAGTTAGAAACTGAAGAGAGAAACTTGAGACTTTTATTCACTTACGGAAGCAAATTTATTTCACACACAATTGGATTATCACTCTTTTTTTTTTTTTCTGGTTACTAATGAAATCACATGCAACATCTAAATGATGATCGACAACAAACAACTAAGATAACAATAAGGTAGGCATGGTTCAACTTGACTCAGGACTCAGGAGCATTAATTAAGGACTCAAATTTCTCGGTGTTTCTTCTTGCCATGATCATCATCAGTTCAGTGTTTTGAGTTTTGAGCTAGACCCAGGTTCATCATTAGGTTTTGGAGTATGATTTTTAGCACCAAACACATGTTTCATCTGAGATAGTAAACTCTGATTCTCTCTGTTGAGCTCTTCAACTTTCTTCATCAGCCTACAATTCTCAATATTGATGTGGTAGTTTTCCATGAAAAGCTTTGCATTTTCTTTCTCCATATCCAACTGTCACAATTAAATAAGGTTAGACACATAAATTAAGATAAACAAAAATAAAATCTAAAGGTGACTTCCTATATCCCAAGATTTTTTTAATATTTTATTTTTTTACAAAATTGATATGTACCACTACTTTAGATCAAAGACTACATAAAGAAAAAAAAAACCCCTTGTAAATAGCAAGCATTTGAACATGAATCCTCCAAAGGCCTCTAAGTATATATATATATATGTTTTACCAGTTGGGCATTGCATCATTGACGAGACATATACTATATTACATATAATTTATTATCACTACGTTGTTTAAGACCACTGTTTCACTATATTATTATTGACCATTGATCAATAAGTATAATTCATGTTGATCTTTGATTCACATCATGATCAATTGTTTGGAATGTGTAATGATGCAAATTTTTTAAGATCATTTTTCCGAGGGGGGTGGGGGCGAAGGAAATGAGATGTTTATGATATCGGGAATGAGATTAGAACACTAATTCATATAAAAATGTATGTATGTAGATGAAAATTACAAACAAAAAAAAAAAAAAAAAAAAAAAAAAAAACAGCTTACAATAGTAGAGATGATCGAGTTTTGATCTGAATGATGGAGTAGCGGTGTATTTGGCAGTGATTGAGTTGAATGCTTGTCATCCAGTAGAGGGAGAGTATGATGTATTTATACCGGAGCATTGAATAGGAGGCGAGGATTATTCACCCAAAACGGCATTGTCATAGCTGTAAAGCCCTTATTTTTATTCATCTTTTGTAATCATGAATATACAATAATCGTGATATAACCGTACAAGTCTTGTTTTGATCATGCTCTTGAAATGATGTCAAACGTGAAACTTCCATGTTTATGCCGTATTAACTCTGTTTTTTAGCTGAGAAATATATAGGAAATTTTGATGCGCAGAAAAAGATGTTATGCATTTCTTTGAAATGATGGGCATGACAAACAACGCGGGCCGGGCAATGACAACTAAGATTTATTCATAAATCTTGTTTTACTTGATTTGTGATCATGAATTATTACACCTAAATCAATAAAGTTAAACAAAATTAGTAGTCATCTTGCCATGTACTACTGTCAGTCTGTCATATTATTCTTATTCAAAATTGATTCATATAACCATCTTTATGAAATTTGACAAATCGTTTCTCATGTATTCAAATTTATAATATCAAATATTGGATTATTTTAGATAAACAAGACATCGCCCTAATTGTTATCACTGAAGTATAACCTTGACGAAGATATCGAGCCTTGAGCCCAAATTTTTGGGGCAAATTAAGAATGCGTGTGTTAACTTTTTTCGCTTTCGAGAAGAAAAAAAAAAAGATAAAAATTTTTAGTCTTCTTGATGTTTGTGTTAAGGATATCATGCATATAAAGACCAATGAATCATTTACTAAAGTTGTAGAAAATTTTAACACATAAAAGGGTAACATTTATATTCTTTATTATTGAATATGAAATAAACATATTCTTATCTTGAATTATCATTTTTCCAAAAATCTTAAAGTGATGGGTGGTGAATAATTAATATTTTATATTCTTTAACACTTTAAACTAGAAACAAAAATAATGTATTTTTCCAAAATAATCCAAACAAACACAATGTCAATTATTGAGCATAATAAATACCGATTCACTAGACAATGAAGGAAAATAAGTTCAAATGACTAGTGTATCAACTCGACTTAATTTCGTAGTCATAATTCCCTCTCATTTCCTTGAGTCCCTACCTCTCCTTAAAATATGCATATTTGAACAATATATATATATATATATATATATATATATATATATATATATATATATATATATATATATATATATATATATATACACACACTAGTAGCTAAAGGCCGTGCATTGCACGGCCCGTTGAACATGCATATTATATATGTAAATCTACTTTAAAAATGACGATCGCTCAAATTTTGTACACCTTAAGTAGGAGGAATTTCATTCATATATGTGCGAATAAAGGATAATATTAGGGGTATTGTAGCAAGATTAAAAAAATGATACACAATACACATATTTGTCTATTGACATTGAAACATGCACATAGTCAGGAAAAGCATGAGTTTTGAAAGTAGTTGATGATAGTTTTGTTGGTATTCCAACATGCAAACAAAAGACAAATTAAGAACCATTGCAAAATGTAGCTTCCGATAGTTTGGTTAGTACTCCAACATCCAAGCAAAAGGCATATTAATAACCATTACAGAGTTGAACCATGTAGTGGCATATAACATGTAAGTAAAAGTTTTTTTATTAGAAAACATACGTAGTAGCAAACAAAGTGAAACTCATATGGCAGTACGTAGGCAGAAACTTAGTTTTGTTTAATTTTGTTCTTGGTTTTCTTTGCAGGGCTTTCCTCATTTTCACTTGATGGTTGACCTGTGTTTGCTTCTGGATCTGAAACCGACACGCCCTTCTCGTCAATCTTCACAGGTGATTGCAGAAACTGAAGTGTTCTTTTTGCACCCGTATCTGATTCAATGACTCCTTCAACTTGAATTTTTTTTCAGTTCAGCCAGCATCTTGGTTGTCTTTGAAGTGAAAAACTCTTTATGATGCACTGTGGAGGTTTGTGCAGAAGTCACAGCTACATTTGAACCTGTTGCTGCCTTGATCTCAGTTGCAATGTATGATTTCACAGCACTATACTGTGAACCTGGATTGCATGGGCTGCCTAGTTTGGTCTTGTCATAACGCTTTAAAAAGCACACAATCAGTATCTTATTGAAAACCTCTTTCAGATCATTTTCAATTGGAAACCCCTGCAAATTTTGCAAATATACAGACATCAGATGGCACAGCCACAACACACTTTTAAAGAGATCGATAAATTGGAAGGCTAATATATCCAGGTAATATCAAGCAACCAATTGAACAAGAAATAAAACTAAGCAAATAAGAAACAGAAGAAAGGCTAGGCTAGTATATACTTTGCTATGAAGGTAATTATACTCCATAATAACAAATATTTAGTTACCCTAAAAAGTGTGATGAAAATACGTAATTTTGTTACCGTCATTGTCATAACTTTGACTCATATCTCAAGTCAAACAATACAATAAGCTTCGATTCCAGTATGTAGTTAGTGGGCAAAATTAGGATTTTAGTCCTCTAAGTTGGCCTATTTTGGATTTTAGTCCTGCTCCTGCTCCGGTGAGGAAAATAGTCCTCTAAGTTGGCTTTTACTAAAAATAAAAAGTATATTTTGGATTTTAGTCCTGCTCCTGCTCCGGTGAGGAAAATAGTCCTCTAAGTTGGCTTTTACTAAAAATAAAAAGTACAAAGTTGAAGGTAGAAGGATTCGAACCAACGACCTTGTGGTAAAATACCAAGCACTTTGCCATCCAAGCTATAACTTCAATATGTATATTATGACACAATTAATTACTTATGCACAATAACATTTCTTCCAACATTGTATGTGCCTAATTTATATAAACTTATTTACAAAATTAATTTAACTGTAGATGATATATATATAAGAGCTCTTGCATAATTTTTTTTTAATAGTTTTTTTTATAACCTATTATTATTATTATTATTATTATTATTAATGTAAGTCGACCTTACATTACCAGAAGAGTAATAGTTATAATTTTTTTTCTTATCTTACTATTAATTTGTATATATTCGGTCAACTTTTTTAATATCATAATTATTACAATTAATGATAATCCAATTGTATATCAAACACTATAGTCTTTTGAGAACCAAACATTATAGTTTAATATATTTAATCATTTGTTTTCAAAAAAAAAAAAAAAATCATTGTGTTTCAAAAAAAATTTAATCACTTTATTAATGTATATGATAATTCTAAATCCACTAACATTTAGGGACGCAGATAGTTTTTTTTTTATAAAAAAGAACTACATCAAATTAACAAGGAAAATAAAACCAAAGGAAACCATATTATGCATAAGTAAAATATCTTGTCATAGTGTAAGCATTAAAGTTGTAGCTTAGATGTCAAAGTACTTAATAGTTTACCACTAGGTCGCCGGTTCAAATCCTTCATGCATCAATTTTTTATTTTTAGTAAATGGGGTAGAAATGGGACCCACCGCCACGTAGATCCAACATGGCATATGATGTGGCGTCCATATAAGTTATTTTTTATGATTCCGGTGCCCAGTCATCAATATCCAGCGGATAGGACTAAAATCCAAAAAAAAAAAAGCCAACTTAGAGGACTATTTTCCTCACCGGAGTAGGAGCAGGACTAAAATCCAAAATAGGCCAACTTAGAAGACTAAAATCCTAATTTTGCCGTAGTTAGTGATAAACAAACATATGAATTAAAAACTCATGCATGCATGATGTTCGTGCTCGACAAAACTTAGGAATAAACACTATTCAACATTGATTCATTTGTGCAATTTCATAGATGAATTCCATTTAAACCAGAGCCAAACGAGAACAGGTATGTACTCGGTACATTAAGTGATGAGACGTAACTAAAAAGTCAGGAAACTTACAAATTCATTGGCATCTTTCAACATTTGAGCAGTCATCGCGGTTAAGTTTTCAAAGTCGGGGGATTGAAGCGTCACATGTAAGACATTTTCTCCCTCAGTTAGTTCAATTGGTACACGGCTCCTGTATATATACCGGATAAAAAGAAAATACTTTAATTGTGTAGTATTTGTGATTTTTTCAATAACTAAAACATGGATAAGAAATGTTAGCATATGTATACCTCAGCTCAATTCCAGCGCTTTCCAAACAAGATCCACATTTAAGAACCCATTCGACACTTGCATATAGTTCTTTGTGGCAATTCATACACGTGTTATACCAATAATTTTTGTTTCTTGGAACAAAAATTGGTTGTCCAGAAACCCATGCTGTTTTTTTCTTCACATAGTATCATTTTATTTAACAAGTCAATAAGAGAGGTAGATGCAGATGTAAACAATGCAATCTCGATGCACTGAGGGGGTGGACAATGATGCACTTACCACTGGAAGTACAACAATAGCTTCAGAAACAGAAATGACATCATTGACGGTAGGTGGTGGATAGTGAAAGTTTGGGTCCCTGTAGACCTTGTCTTTCATTAGTTTGTCAATCTCAGCTTTGTGGTCATTGTACCTAACATGATGAAAGAACAACTATTATTTATATAATATGTTTGGTAGTAAGTAATTTTGTTTTAGTTCGATTGCATTGTAAGTGTCATGACATTGAAAAATACGAAACTCGATTAAACATGCTACCATGCTTTTATAGTATGAGTGTCGGCCAGTGGTGGGTTGATCAAGAAGTAAGAATACATGCGTGATGTCAAAGATAAGCCTGCACGCAGCACGTATACACAAAACAATAATAGTTAAGTAGAAATAAATAATAGCCATAGATGGACGATTATTATCGATTATTAAAACTAACCGTGGAACGTCGTGGCCTTGACATTTGTTGCGATAATAATAGACACCTCAGGCAGTTTTTTGGCTATTACAGATCCTTCATCGTCGCCAAATGAGTCCCATAATGTCAAAATCATTGGGTGTTTGCTGTGATTTTTGAAAATGCGGTTAGAACAAGACAGAATACAAACAAACTACAAGGAATTTAAGTTATTTTCATAGAGATACTCACGATTCATCAATGATGACAAGCTCCCTGTGACTTGAATCTTCATTAATTTGTTTTATTGGAAACGCATGAATGGCCAAAGCCTTTATGTCTAAAAAAATCATATCAGATAATTTCATAAAGGGAATAAATGGTGAGGCTAAGAAATTAATTTCTAAGTGCTTACTGAAGTACACATCTGCATCGGCATGCTTGAATAGATCAGCAAAGTCAGCCACATGGTATGTGAATGACAACGGAGGTGGAATAGGTTCTTCGTATGGTTCTACTGGTACCTTATTGTTAATCACCCATGTGTACCCATACTTACCCAGTTTGAAGAACGAAATTGCAGGAATCAAGTTAGCATTTGAAATAAGATAACGTTTGAAAGGCATGAGTGTTGCTGAAAAGTAACGGATATCATTCTCATACACCACACCAGACACTTTAGTTCCCTAAGCAAAGCAAAAAATTAATGAGTCGTGGTTTAAAAAAATTTAAAAAATACGAATGTGAGGAAATCCAACATAAATTAGGTACTAACATGTTCATCAGCAAGCACGTAGCGACGATAGTTTTTCTGAGTGCCATGTTTACCAGAGGACACCTGTGAACGATGTCGCTCAACGACTTGAACAAGGCAAGTCCATTTTCCGGCTCTTATCACTTCAGAAATGGGGTAGATCTTCCTTGCCAATGTCATTGCCATAGCTGTTACGAAGATAATGATTATAAGCTGATAGTTTTAAACAACTAAATAAAGAAATTAAGCTAAACAATAGTCATTGAAAACAAAAGATAAACGTCATGGGAAATCTACACAATATAGAATATCGGTTATGCAAAAACAAAAGAATTGTGCTAGCAATACGAACAACAAAAAGGTAATTGAACAAGTGAGTAATGATGCATTTTGACAGACAATGTAAACAAAGCATGGCAGAAGCCCTGATTGTTTGTTTAAATGTTAAGATACCAAGAAAATGAGGGAAAAATGACTGGATCATAGCCCAGTTTTTCTTTGGTTTAATTGCTTAAAACTTCTTTATATACAATATTTTTTTTGTTGTCCTGGTTCAGCATTATTAATCGAACCTTTCCGTATGAGGACTCTAACCGATAACAAGACACAAAGGAGGGTGGACACCAATTTTCCCTTATCCTAAACCGTTTAGACATCAAATAGAGAAGTGAAGCTTAAATCCTCATATCTATAACACCTGTTTTTTTCTCATTTTTGGCTGCAAATAAAATATTGTCAAGAAGAAATGGCTGAAGCTTTCATGACTTTCAATTCTCTACAACCCAATCTCCAAATTACTTTTCGATAAATATCTAAAGTGGATCTAAACTCTTTTGCAAAATCAGTAAGCATATTCAACTACAAACCATATTATTATCAACCATTACAAGCATGTAATGGATATTAAAAAGGAAATACACTACAAGAGAATGACAATAACATTGTTGGAGAAAATGAGGAATTGAATTAAAAGTAAATTAAAAATGATTGTATAATCATTTTATTTAGTGACTTTGTAAGCGTAATTCGGATATATTCTTGTATAGAATATGTATAATGTTTTGTTAATTCTAAAAACTACGTGAGTCGTAGATGAATTCAGGATTTGGAATCATTCAATTTGGATAACGAGTGAATGAGAAATTAACGCTTAAAGTCGGGTGGTTGAAAGAGCTAATGTTGGAAGTGGAAGTTGAAAAGTTTCAACTTGTAAACCACATTGGGAGTTGAGAGAAACAGTTCCTAGTATTTATGTGGGAAGAATGTTGTATGTGGTATAAGCTCCTAGAAGAAGGAGATATATCGGGTTGGTTTTAGTGGTCAGACGTTCTGTTAAAATGGCCACACGCGCGCGCGCCGCCCTTGCCCGGTCCCGGTCCCGTTGACCCTGGGCCTTGGCTTTGGGGAATGGGCCTTCTTGGGCCTGGGGGCCCTAGGCCCAGGACAATATTAAATTTTTATACAAAGTTTAATTGGCCCAATACACATACATCCTGATGGGCTCTGATCTGAGTATCAGCTCGATTCGTGCAACATTCAACTGATGGGCTACGAGCTCAGTTCGATTTATACATCATTAAGCATGATGAAGTTGAAACAAATGGCGTTCTGTGGCCTCTTCATGGTCAGCTCTCCAATTCTTTGAATCGATGAAGATGAAGGAACCTCATCTTCAATTAATGTCATTAATCAGCCATCAATTCTTCAATTAATGTCGTTAATCAGCCATCAATTCAGGCTTGATCAGCAGCCTATATAAACGTCCCTTTGCAAGAGTGAAATACACACTGAATTACAACACCAGCAAATAGCATACATATCATTCTTCTGCATAATTCTGTTCTTGCATTAAGTGAAGAGAAAGCTGAAGCACTGTTAGAGTTCGCCGGAGTTCAGAATTTGTAGTACCACTATTCTGAAAGGTAATATGAGAATTCTTGGGAGACAATTGCTGCAAACCGGGTTATATACCGGGGCAAATTTGTCTTAAGAAAAGAGTTCGTCTCGGCTCAGATCGTTGCATATCCTTCATCATTTCTTTCCGTACTTCTTTTTGTAATTTTTTCTTTGGATCAATAAAATTGTTGATTTTATTCGAATTGTTTATTTTAATTATACACGGGTTATAACATCTTAAGACAAATTTTTAGAACCATAGTTCTAAATCAAACCTGTGTGTAATCGAAATATCTTGACGAATTTTTCATCTTTTTTATTGGTTGTCTAGTCTGTTGTAGTCTGTAAACAATATGTTCGTCTTTTTGCTTTCGTTTAAGGTAATAAAAAAAAATTTAAAAAAAAACGTTCTGAATATTTTCTGCTTTTTAAACGAGTTCAGCTCGTTTAATTGAAAAAAAAATTAATAAATTAAAAAATAAAAAATAAAAAGAAGGAAAAACGAATTTATTTGGATTCGTGGTGCTGTTTTGGATAAACGAGAGTTAACACAAGCTCTAACTCGTTTTCACAAGATTGATCTTGTTATGGTTTGAAAAAGCTGTTGGGAAACGAGTTGAATTTTGTTTCTTCCGATTAAAGTTTATCTTACGCTTTGACGAAAATGGCATCCGACGGTCAAGTGACTCACCTCCGGATGGTGCGCCAAGCGGAGGACGACTTTTCGGACTACGGAATTGTGACCGACGGCGACCACGATTCTTTGGTGCAAACCATGAGAGACCGGAGAAGTTCAACGGTTCCAACTTTAAACGTTGGCAAAGATGTTGTTTTACATCACAACACTTGGGCTAGCAAGAATGCTAATCGATGACCCACCGGTGGCGCCACACTGAAACTCCCGAAAAGACGGCTTTTCTTGCTTTGTAGAAAATTTGGAAGCACGGTGATTTTCTCATGCAAGAATTATATTCTAAATGGTTTAGATAACATGTTGTATGGTGTGTCTTCAGTACTTATGAAACAAATAAATCATTGTGGCAAGCATTAGAGAAGAAATATACAACCGAAGATCTTTGGTGCCAAGAAGTTTCTTGTCGATAGGTTTTGAAGTATGAAATGAATGATACTAAATCTATTGTTAAGCAGTGGAGGAACGCAAATTCGATATCCGAGATGATAGCGGAAGATCCGAAAATTAATGAGAATTTTCAAGTGGCATGTGTGATTGAGAAGCTTCCCGACTCGTGGAAGGAATACAAGAGCTATCTCATGCACAAGTGGAAGCAAGTAACGATGGATGATTTGATTGTCCGGCTTCGTATTGAGGAGGACAATAGAGCATCTGAAAAGAAACGTTATG
Source organism: Gentiana macrophylla (assembly GCA_026214975.1). NCBI lineage: Eukaryota > Viridiplantae > Streptophyta > Magnoliopsida > Gentianales > Gentianaceae > Gentiana > Gentiana macrophylla. Next base: position 152,315,255 of record CM047805.1, on the reverse strand, counting down.
TGCATGTTGGACAAGCAAAGGCTAATGTGGCTGAGGTGAAAAACCAGAAGAGAAAAAAGCCGGAGAAATTTCCTAAGAAGACTGGGGAATCGTCCAAGAAGCCGACACCATATAAATTCAATGGTGATTGCCGCAACTGTGGCAAGTTTGGACATCGTGATGCGGACTGCCGGTCAAAGAAGCCTTACAAACCTACGGCTCATATGGCTGAAACTGAGGGAGATGATGACAATCTCTGCGCCATGGTGACTGAGTGCAACACCGTGGGGAATCCGAGGCAGTGGTTTGTGGACACAGGAGCCACTAAACATGTGTGTGCGGACCGTGATGTCTTCCCAACCTACAAGGCTGGCAATGGTGAGAAGCTGTGGATGGGAACTCTTCTCAATCAACCATTCAGGGAACTGGAAACGTGATTCTGAAGATGACTTCTGGGAAGAAGCTGATACTCACGAATGTTCCTGATATACGTAGAAACTTGATTTCTGGTGGTATGCTGAATAAGAATGGTTTTAAACTTTCTTTTGGTAATGACAAGGTCATTTTGACCAAAAATGAGATGTATGTTGGTAGAGGTTATTTTACCGAAGGTTTATTTAAAGCCAAATGTAATGGCTATAATGCCTAAGATCTATATGCCCACTGAGGCTAATAAAAGTGCTTCTACTTCTGCTTACTTGATTGAGTCTTGCACTTTATGGCATAATCGTTTAGGACACGTTAATAATAAATCAATTCAAAGAATGATGAATTTGGATTTATTACCTAAACTAAAATTTAACCAAACCGGTAAATGTCAAGTATGTGTTGAAGCAAAAATGACTAAAGCGCCATTTCCATCCGTGGAAAGAAATACTGAAACCATTAGAATTAATTCACACTTGATTTGTGTGATTAAAAGTTTGTGCAATCGAGAGGCGGTAAAAGTATTTTGTAACTTTTATCGATGATTGTACAAGATCTTATTATGTATATTTGCTAAGAAGCAAAGATGCTATCGAGGCATTCAAAAATTATAAAAATGAAGTTGAGAATCAACTTAATGAGATTTAATCAAGAAGGTTCGTAGTGATAGAGGTGGAGAGTATGAATCGCCATTTGAAGGATTATGTCTAGATTCGGGCATTATTCATCAAACTCTTCGCTCCATATGCTCTCAATCTAACGGAATTGCTGAACGCAAAAACCGTACTCTGAAAGAGATGATGAATGCTATGTTGATCAGTTCTGGTTTACCTCAGAACTTGTGGGGGGAGGCCCTTCTCTCCGCCAATGTAATTCTCAACAGAATTCCATCTAAAAAGATGGATAAGACCCCATATGAGTTGTGGAAAGGCCACAAACCAAGTTATAAATACTTGAAAGTGTGGGGGTGTTTAGCAAAGGTGGAAGTGCCTAAACCTAAACAAATCAAGATTGGGCCTAAAATGATAGATTGCATATTCATTGGGTATGCACATAACAGTAGTGCATATAGATTTCTTGTGCACAAATCTGACAACCCTAATGTGCATGTAAACACAATCATGGAGTCAAGAAATGCGGTGTTTTTTGAGGATGTCTTTCCAAACAAAGAAAGACATAATGAAGACTCAAATTTGACTAAGAGGGCACACGAAAATGTGGGGGATAATGCTCCAGAACACGAGGAAGTGGAACCTCGAAGAAGTAAACGGGCTAAGACTTCAACGTCTTTTAGGCCAGATTTTCTCATCTACATGGTAGAAAATACTCCAAGGACATATGCCGAGGCTATGTCTAATCCAAAAGCACCTTTCTGGAAAGAGGCAATTAATAGTGAGATAGATTCCATTATGCAAAATCACACTTGGGAATTGGTTGATATTCCACCGGGACATAAAGCTCTCGGGTGTAAGTGGATTTTCAAGAAGAAGCTTAAAGCTAATGGATCTATTGATAAGTATAAGGCCAGGTTGGTAGCTAAGGGTTATCGGCAAAAAGAGGGTCTTGATTTCTTTGATACTTACTCACCAGGAACTAGAATCACTTCTATAAGGGTTCTAATTTCTCTTCTTTGCGATGTATAACTTAGAAATCCATCGATGGATGTTAAAACGCATTTCCGAATGGTGAATTAGACGAAGAAATTTATATGGAACAACTTTGGGGTTTGTGGTTCCAGTCGAGAAAACAAAGTGTGTCGACTCGTTAAGTCGTTATGCGGATGAAACAAGCACCCAAGCAATGGCATCAAAAGTTTGATCAAACTATGCTAATGAATGGGTTTAAGATCAACGAGTGCGACAAATGTGTCTACATCAAACATACACCTAATGCTTATGTGTTAGTGTGTTTATATGTTGATGATATGTCGATTATGGGAGTACTCATGATATTATCATGAATACCAAAAGATCTTGACACGTAACTTTGATATGAAAGATATGGGATCGCGGATGTAATCTTGGGGATTAAAATCTCCGAATATATCTCGAGGACTAGTGTTGTCACAGTCTCACTACATTGAATCCGTCCCGAGGAGATTCGGTGTTTATGATGAAAGTCCTGTGAAAACGCCTATTGACTTAAGTCTTCACTTAGTCAAAAATAAAGGTGACCACGTGTCTCGGTTAAAATATTCTCAGATTATCGGTTGTTTAATGTACATAACTTAATTGTACTAGACCGGATATTGCATGTCTTGTGAATAAAGCGAAAGCGGTGTTTACAAGTAATCCTAGTGAGGATCATTGAAAGCTCTTATTAGAGTACTAAAGTACTTGAAATATACAATGAACATGGGATTATGCTACACAAGATATCCAGCAGTATTAGAAGGATACTGTGATGCAAATTGGATTTCTGATACAAAATAATCAAAATCCACAACTGGATATATATTCATGATCGGTGGTGCTGCGGTGTCATGGAAGTCCACAAAGCAGACATGCATGTCTCGTTCCACAATGGAAGCTGAGTTTATTGTATTGGATAAAGCAGGTGAAGAAGCAGAGTGGCTTCGAAACTTCCTAGAGGACATTCCATGTTGGACTAAGCCGATTGCTCTTATCAGCATCCATAGTGATAGTCAATCGGCTATACACCGAGCACAAAATAGTATGTATAATGGTAAGTCTGAACACATACGTCGATTTACATAACAACTTTGTTAAACAATTGATCTCTACCGGTGTGATTTCCATCGAGTATATAAAATCGAAGGAAAATCTTGCGGATCCGCTTACAAAAGGTTTACCTAGAGATCAAATGTCAATTTTGACACTTGGAATGGGACTTAAGCCTATTGAAAGATAAGCTTTGTAATGGTAACCCTACCATGTTGACTGGAGATCCCAAGATCTTGGTTCAAAGGGACAACTAAGTTATGAAGCTGTCGATGAACACTTACACATTCTGTGAATAAAAGTGTTGTCTGCCAGAAGTGTTGAGGTTAAGTGAAAAATTTTAAGGATTCATATACCTTGATTAAATTCGAGTGGGGTATGACAGAATACTCTTGATAGGAGGTCAACTATGTAAGTGCGAAGTGGGGCCGCTTCAAAATGAGAATTCATAGGCTAGAATTCTCTAACGCGCTTTCTGAAACCAGGTGTGATTCGGGCCAAAAGCGAATCCATCCATGAGAACCAAATGCAGTGCTAAGAAATATTGTGTGAGTACTATTGTGCGGTTTTACACTATAAATTTGGATGATTCAAGACTTAAGTTTACTGATTAGCCAAGTAAATCCGATAGTATTTCACTAAGGCAGGTTCAAAGCATAAGCTACCTCTCCTGATGCAATATTTTTCTGCCAGAATCTCTTCAGAGTCTGCATTTGCATTAATTTCCATTCATGTGGGGGATTGTTGGAGAAAATGAGGAATTGAATTAAAAGTGAATTAAAAATGATTTTATAATCATTTTATTCAGTGACTTTGTAAGCGTAATTCGGATATATTCTTTTATAGAATATATATAATGTTTTGTTAATTGTGAAAACTACGTGAGTCGTAGATGAATTCAGGATTTAGAATCATTCAATTTGGATAACGAGTGAATGAGAAATTAACGCTTAAAGTCGGGTGGTTGAAAGAGCTAATGTTGGAAGTGAAAGTTGAAAAGTTTCAACTTGTAAACCACATTGGGAGTTGAGAGAAACAGTTCCTAGTATTTATGTGGGAAGAATGTTGTATGTGGTATAAGCTCCTAGAAGAAAGAGAGATATCGGGTTGGTTTTAGCGGTCAGACGTTCTGCTAAAATAGCCACATGCGCGCGCGCGCCGCCGCCCGCCCGGTCCCGGTCCCGTGCTTGGGCTTGGGGGAATGGGCCTGAGCGCCCTAGGCCCAGGACAATATTAAATTTTTATACAAAGTTTAATTGGCCCAATACACATCCTGATGGGGGCTACGAGCTTAGTTCAATTTATACATCATTAAGCATGATGAAGTTGAAACAGCGTTCTAGAAGCCTCTTCAAGGCTGGCTCTCCAATTGCTGAACTGATGAAGATGAAGGAACCTCATCTTCAATTAATGTCGTTAATCAGCCATCAATTCAGGCTTGATCAGCAGCCTATATAAACGTCCCTTTGAAAGAGTGGAATACACACTGAATTACAACACCAGCAAATAGCATACATATCATTCTTCTGCATAATTCTGTTCTTGCATTAAGTGAAGAGAAAGTCAAGCCTTTGTTTGAGTTCGCGGAGTTCGAATTTGAGGTACCACTATTACGAAAGGTAATCTGAGAATTCTGGGAGACAATTCTTTGCAAACCGGGTACATACAGGGCAAATTTGTCTTAAGGAAAGAGTTAAATCTCGGCTCGATCGTTGCATATCCTTTATCATTTCTTTCCATACTTCTTTTGTAATCTTTTCTTTGGATCAATAAAATTGTTGATTTTATTCGAATTGTTTATTTTAATTATACACGGGTTATAACAAACATTATCTACCATTACAAGTGTGGGTATGCAAGGCGGCATGATACGATAGCCAAAACGAAATACATTACAAACCAAAGGCCAACAGTACAAAAACTAAAAGATTTGCTTGTTTTGAATTTGTCCATGTTCTTCTTGATATGTCTTTGTTCAATTTTAACATTATAAATACCGTTATGTTTGATGAGCTTAGTTGGCCGAAAAAAGTATCTTGTGAGCATTACCACAGAAAAGTAAAGTGCATTTCACAGAGTACTGAAAGCATGTATTTTAAAATAAAAGCACCAAGAGATGACTAATTCCTTATTCTTATCAAATTTGCACAAGTCACCACACCAAGTTAACTTCGAAATAGCCCATGCTTCTAAATCATTTAATCTGAATGTCAACTAAAATGACGTCAACTAAAAGGCATTGGTACATAACAAAGAAATGGATTCCTAATCCTCCATTCTAACCCCTCGGCTGGATTACAAAAAAACTATCATGTATGAACTTAACAAGCCTCAGTACATTAAACATATAATACCAGACAATTGTTCCTAGGATTCACAAACTCCACAGTACCAATTATATTTCTACCTTCCAGTAATTTATAATATATATAAATACATAAAAAAATCAAAAATGCAAAAAAAAAAAGATAGAAAATGAGGGTACATACCTTGCACTATGATAGCATGTTTCTGAATCTAAAAGCTTTATATAATAACTGAGAATAAGAAACAACATCACATCTTGACCTTTCAATTTCATGGATCATTAACTGATTGAAAGAATTAATCAGCAGAGTAATAATGGACGGTTTTGTTTTTACGTTATTGAAATTGAAAGATGTATAAGAAGCAATTGGAATGGAAGAAGATGGACGGCCATTCTGGTTAATATCCGATCTAGAGAGGCGAAGGATTATTGCAGAGAGTGGGGAACGATTCATTGAAGTTGAAGGGGTATTTTCTTTTTACGACATTGATGAAGAGTTAATTGGGTAGAAAACTATTAAAGCAATGTGGCTGGGGGAAAAAAAAAAAAACAACAACAACAACAACAACAACTCACGGCAGGCCTAGATAGAGCCACGTGGACACCTCCTCTTGCTTTCCCCACTCTTTTCTTATAAGGAATGACTAGGAAAATAGACATTCGTGCTGCTCCACACGACCGTGGCCAATGCTCATTAGGCAATCTTAAGCAACATTGAATGCACAAAACAAATATTTCTGTGTATAATAAGCAAGTTAGACCGGCAAATGATAATTTAAATAGATGATGGTGGGGCAATGGAGAAAATGTTTAGCAATCCATGAAAAGCTTTGTGATACGAAGATCCATTTCCCTACGAATAACTTACTTCATATTGAACCAAAGACACATGTGCAGATGAATGTTTCAATGAATGGGGCTAAATTGCCGAGATTATAAAAAAATGTAAACATCATTCGTAAGCGGCAATTATTGTTAATACTTCAACAACAGAAGGTGGCAATTACAGTATTGTTAATACTTCAACAACAGAAGGTAACAAATCTGAAATTTAAATAAAAAAAAAGTATAACCTTGTGAAGAAGCTATGGCATTTCCCTAGGGCCAAAGAGATCAGCAACTATCAGATGTGATAGCCACATCCATATCAGATTTGCACGTCAACCACTGCGCTATCTTTTTCATTAACAGAAAGTGGGACAAAACAAATATATTGATTTAAATTCATTAACAATAGGCTTACTTACCTGGTATAGTGACCGAATAATGAAGAAATACTTAGAAAACAATCACTCCACTACAGCTGCAATTTAAACAACTTACATAAATATATCAGTCCAGTACAACTGCAGTTTAAACGACAGCTTCTTAACAACATAAAGGTGTGCAGGAAAAAAAACATTCAATTTTTAACAGATCACCAAGCAAACAGAATAGGAATTTCCTATCTACATATTGCAATGACCATACACACAACGCATAAAAGATGAACAAAACCCCAAATAAACATACCTCCAACACTTTAATTGTCTTTAATTAGCACTGTAACCGGAGCTGACATATTTGGTGGATACAGAGCAGCACCAAAATATTCGTGGAGAACACTGTTTTGTAAAAGGCAGTAGAATACTTGATATGAACATATCGTTAGAAAACATTAACGTAAAGAAACACAACTGTTAAAAATGATATAAGGAAATATAGTAGCGCCTTTACTAACACCAATTGGTTTTAAGATAACTGTAGTGCTTGATCCTAATATGGTATCGAGCGGGGAGGTCATGGGATCGATCCTTGCTTCCAACATTGTTTCCCCAATTATATTGTGCAAGTGTTGGGCCTCTTTGTTGGCGCATGTGCCTTTATATGCCTTTGTGTGCCATGTTGGCGAGCTTATTATAGGCCCACACTTGAGGGGCAGCTGTTAAAAATGATATAAGGAAATATAGTAAGCGCTTTACTAACACCAATTGGTTTTAGTGCAACTGGTAGTCACGATCCTAATAACAACATTGACATACGTTTGAGGCTCAGATGTATATTATTTTAATAATTGAAAATACATCATCGGGTACACTGGTTGCACCCCGAATTTTTTTTCAATTTTTTAAGCTGCCATCCTAGTTGCCAATTCATGGCAGTCCAGAAATGGATCCTCAGATTTTTGTTTGTACATCATCATCATAGCCTCATAAAATGCAAAGAAGAGCATAAACATAAAGTACTGTCGTAAACATAAACATAAACATAAATACTGTCGTATCATATTTAGAAAAGAAGAACCGGCTACATCGGTTGCAGACTGGAAAAGATTTCCATTTGCCATCCAAGTTGCATGTGCACCAAATTCCAAAATTGGATTGTGGGTCAATTTTTTAGATCCATCATCATGATGGCCTCATCGCCACCGACTTTAGAAACCAAATAGGTGTGTCGTCGCTTTTACGTAGTGCCCCAGAAGGTTAACACACTACAAAGAAGGCTGCATGTCTCCTAGCATGTCTGTTTTGAGTTTCACAACAAAGGGGCATAAATGCAAAACTTATCTATTCTTGATCAGATTGCCTGCATCGGACAATTTACTGGGGCATATGACTGGTTCATTTTTCATACTCGCAAACATAGCTCCAGGCCCTATTTCAATATAGGAGGGGTCGGGTATTAACAAGGGATTTCAGATCCATCACGGGATGATGTTCAAGGATGGCTATATGTAGAAGAAAGTGCTTCATAACTGTTTTAATCTATTAGGTGTGGCGATAAGAACCTCAGAAATGTGAGGCTTAACAAATTTGAGCCTTGAAAGGTTGATAATTGTAATGAGGATGTATGACTTACAAAAAAACATAAAGCAACATCACTTACTCATAAACCAGGGTTAGCCCGTCAACATCAATTCATCCATCAAACTCCACAAGGTCAAATTGATGATACTCTTCTTCAATAGGTGTTGCACACCACAGGTACAAATAACCGTAAATGAACATCATTCCATAATGGACGTGAAATATCTTGTTAGTAAGCCAATCCCACTAATACTGAAGCAAGGCCAGGAGCTCTCATTGTAAGTAAAAGAAAATTGAAACATCATACACACCCAAAAATAATCTCATAAAGGCAACATGATAAAGAAGGAAAAAGTTCAATCTTTTCTCCCATTCACCGGAGATTAAAAGTCTTCAAAGCAAGAGAACAATTTTCGGAGCATTAGCTTCTGTTGCCTGAAAGAAAACAAGAATACGCAATTAAACAATTCTAACCAGCGCCCTCAAAAAAATGAAACCTTCAGTAAACATTTATTTAAAGGTTATTAACTATACAACACTTATTAAATTATGAATAAGAGAACAACTCATGTGAAACAGCTACACAACATAATATGAACATGCAGTCAGCACCATCAACATTTTTATCAGCAAACAAATAATAATATGGTATACAAACGACAGGTTAAACCAGAACCTAAGCACCAAAACACAACATCCCACTTAGAAACCTATATGTAAACAAACCGGTCGAAACACAAAACCCTTAAGACAAACACCTATACATAACATTAACAACAAATCATCAACAAACATCATAATATTAGTAAAGAACACATTGTGTATGCAACTGACTAAAGTATATAAAAGGGCAATTAAATATCCCTAACCACAACACGTGCAATACATAGAATACCATACACTGCAGTCCCATTTTGCATAGTAAACGAAGACCATGAATAAAATGAATTCGTTTTCTAATGTCATTTGAACTGCTGTCATAGCTGAACATAAGATGTTAAAAAATTTCACATACGATGTAAATTGCAAGGGGAAATTTGAAGAACTTAACGTGTAAAAGTAGAAAGTTCAAGTCAAAGTATTGTGTTTGATCCAATTAACAACAAATATTGAATAATTGGAACAACCTGTTAGCTTTAGAAGTTAAGTCTATAGGCTTTAAAGACAATTTGTAGATAATTATGTTTGCAGATGAAGTATTATATTTGAAATCTCCAACCGCTACATAAGTTATATCATCTTTTTTATGAATCACAATGTACTGCATAGTTATTGACCTAACAGGATTAGAATATATAGTTGCCTCTTAACAGATTTCTGTTTGTGCGTGGTTCTAGAAAATGCAAAATCCATAGGAGTGAAAACTTTAATATGAAATTAGAGAAGCATAATTCATCGATAAAGAGGAAAAGTTTGTGTACAAAGGAAGGTCAATGAACGTTTGTGTATGCAAAAGAAAGAATACATATATTAAGATGAGAAGAACAATAATCAACCCCAAACCTTAATTACAGACATGCAATAAACAGAATATGCAAAGGAATATGGACGGAAACATGAAATAGTCATAAGAACAATCAAACCAGAAGCCAAACAAACCTGTATAACATTGATGGTGACAACATGCAAGCACAAGCAGATCTCCTTTTAGTTATATACACAAACTAATCCATAATTTCAGAACACAAAAAAAACATTAATGAAACCGAAACAGTAAATACCCACCTACAATAACTAAACTCTGAAAAGGAATATGGCTGCAGACATGAAAATCTCATAGGAAGAGTCAGTGGCGGACCTACATATAGCTAGGGGGGACTGCCCCCCTTAATCCGAAAAAATCCTACTAATATAATATATGTAGTTTGTATCTTGTTTCTTACCCAAGATCCTGCGTCCGCCACAGTGAACATGGACGGATCTACGTGTATGATAGGGGTCCACGAACCCGCTAAAAATAAAAATACTCTACATTTTTCTATAGAAAAATATTTCGGACCTCGTGAAAAAAATTATTTAGTGTGTTAAATATTTACTTTACCACGCTTGAAAAAAATATTGCAGGTCCGCTGACTGACCGTGAAGAGTCAAACTTGAAGCAAAATAAAGCCGTATAACATTCATTTTTGACTGTATGCAACCACCAGCAGATCTCCATTGGGTTATGAACTAAGTAAACCACAATAAGAAATGAAAAATAATGTTTAAAAGCTGAAAAAAAACAAAGCAAGTGTTTGTGAAGAAACAATTTCAAGGGTGCTAACATACCGAATTTCCTTCACATCAAAAACCATGCGTCACATCAGTCACACGAAGCATTCATCCATGGCCGGTTCCAGACGGAAATTCACGAAACACTTCAAAGCACCTCGAGGTAAGCACTGTTGCAATGCTATTTCCGATTTTCCATCAACCCCCTCCTCCCCCTCCCCCTCTCGAAAGTAAGTCGGCATCCACCATAAATCGCCAGTTCCATCATCGGAACCCGAGAGGGGACGTGGAAGAGACAGCGGCGTACAGAGCAGATGGAAAAATTCGTTCTCATGCGTTGAGAAGCGTGAGAGGCACAATAATTTTTTTGCGTAAGAGAGACGATACCCCAAGCGGACTTAGCAACATTTTTGTTTTCTCTTAATGCAGGCAGAAGACTAAGCGATTTAAAAGAGAATATAAAGCTAAACGGGCCAGGCCAAGGCAAAAATATAAGGCACAATAAGCAAACAAACAATTATTTCGGCCCATCAAACACATCCGATGTGCACCAACCGAACACGTCACCCCTTTAGTTACTTTCTTATTAATAGTAGTAGGATAGGATAAGGGACTGTAAAATTTTATTTTATTGAGAAATAACCGATGATTCAAACTCTGACTGAAACCAATAAATGCAATGACCTTATATATGTTAGGTACTTAGGTCAAGTTCAATCCTCTTGAAGAAATATGATGTTGTATGCAAGAACCTCTTAATTATTTAGAACCTAACATAAATTGGGTAAGAGTTACATATAAATGAATATAAGCGATGACGTGAACAACATTTTTGACAAAAGAAAAGGATACAAAGATAAAAGAATTGAGAAAAATGCAATAGTCTTTAACTCGTACAAGCACGTGGTATGTAGTCAGTGAGTCTCCTTCAAAGATTACTCTGAAATCGCCCACGTAAGAGCGAACATTATAGCGTAGTAAACTGCTAAATCTTCGTTATTCAAAACATCATATCTTCCCTCTAACCTCCTAGAAAAATTGCGTATTATCGTGCCTTGCGAATTTCTAAGACACCGCCCACCACTGCCTAATTTTCTTCAAAAGCTGCATCAATATTGAACTTAAGAAAATTTGAAGGCGGGGGACTTTACTTAATAGGATGACTCGAACTAAGATCTCCGAAATGGGTGCTCGCAACCGCTATTGGATATTCTTCGGCCTCAAATTTTAAATCAACAACCGTATAGCTCACACGTACCTTCTTATCATCAAAGAGCCATCCATTTCGTGCTTTTTAGATATTGCAAAGATATTAAAGTGTATAAGAAAATATAGTAGCACTTTTACTAAAATCAATTGGTTTTAGTAGAATGATAAACACTTGATCGTTACAAAAGAAGACATAATGTCCTAAGAATCTCCCGTTAATCGTTTAAATTTAGCAACATTATCTTTATGTTATGAAGAATTATTTTAAATTTGTATTCACATTCCCTTGATTGTTCTCATCGATGAGTTAAGTCGAATATAAAATTTACTCGTCTAATGTCCAAAACATTATGGATTATTTCTCCTCCCTCCCCACCTTAAAATTGATATTCATCCCTACCGGACAACTTGACATAAAAGTTTAATCATTGAAAATAAAATTATATTGTCATTATAAAATTGATACATTTAAACAAATATTAACAAGTCAATGAGGCTTAACGCAAGTGATTAAGCGGAAATCACACGGCCTCCTGGGTTCGAATCTCACCATGTATACATGTGAGTTTATCGTCCCCTCAACGATGTAATTTCGTTTCTAACAGAAAAATAAAAAACAAATATTAATAAGATTTTACTTATAAATGTACTAATAAAATATAACTCCAAAGTGAAAAAGTTTGAGAAGTTAAAAATGAGCTCATCTATATTAATATTAGGAAAATAAACAATCGTGCTCCGCACGAGCGTTGCCCCGGTTTGTATTTAGTTAACTCTGATACATTACGATGGCATGTCGGGCACGTGTCGGCTGATGAAATGAATAACCGACACATCTTCGACACCTCCCGACATCGTATGGATACTTTTCGACACTACTAAATTTTTTTTTCAATTTCTACTTAAATCTATTTTAACCGAAAAAATGAAGCTATCTTCGACATTATTTGCAACAACACGTGTTCTACAAAAAACACGACACGACACGCTCCGATACACCCCGACGCCGTATCCAACAAGTGTCGGTTGATGAAATGAATATTAATTAAAAAATAATAAAAATCTAACACACTGTCAATACTCCACGACACAAAATCGACACCTTTCGACACTATTGAACCCTTTTTTTTGTATTCTCAGATCTAGACTAATTTTAACGGCCATGGTAAAATACACAATTCGAATTTCCATTGAAATTAAATCAACAATACACTATAGCCAATTTAACGATATTTGTGGCCGAAATAATTTTTTTTTCAGGATATTTAATATTTTATATAAACGACTACAAAAAAAAATCATTTCAAGAATTTTAATATTTCATGTAATCGTCAAACCCAATATTTTTAAGCATGATATAAAGATCGTGTAGGCAACATGTCGTGACCTTATATCTTGAAAATAGTCATATCGCTTGTACAAACGATATGTTTTTTTATGAAATGAATTTATTTTAAGAAATTCATAATATTTCATGTAAACGTCAAACACAATTTTTTGGGAATAATACAAAGATCGTGTCGGCAACAAGTCGTGACCTTATATTTTGAAAATAGTCATATCTTTGCTACATATATTCGCACATTAAAAGGTGATACAATTGAGTCCTCCAAAATGGAACAATTTAACTCAAACCCTTCTTCTAAAAAAAAAAATTAAAAAAAATTTTGTGGACTGAGCCGATGAACAGTATAAAAAAATTTTGGACTGGGCCGATGAACAGTAAAAAAAAAAAGAAGGACCAATGAAAAAAAAACAAGTGTCAACATGTGTTGAACACTTGTTTTCTTATTAATAAGACTAGTAAGATAAGGCACCGTGCCCAGCACGGTGCGGCCCATGCTATGTGATTTAACCTATTAAGTGTACATGAATTATGAAGTTAAATACTATTTGTTAAAGTAGAATAGAAAATAGTGTGTGTGAATATGTCACATCCCAGTAAATGTGGAATCCTATTAGAAAAGGATTGTGTAACATCATACAATTTACTACGCATAATATAGTAAATGATGAAATTAAGGCCCCAAAGTTATTATACATAGCGTTACGATATCAATCATTTCACATGATGATAATAATAAGGCAATTGTTTTAGCCATGCCTAAATCTAGGATAGGGTTGTATTATAGTGTGGTCTTACACATTAATTTTTAGATAGGAATGAGCAGATTATGTGTTAAATTTTCTTAAAACTTATATTACATGGAAAAACCAAATTAAGATTTGACAATGAGGCAAAATCAATGAATATTTATACAATTTGTAGTAGTATTTATCTTATTTTTGTGATAAATTGTTTGATTTTACACCACTTTGTAATTTTTAAATACATGTATGCATGATCTTGCACGTTTTTAGGCTAGTCTTTAAATGTTTTAACCTAACTATCAAAACAATGCTAAATTTTTAACCTTAATTAAATAGGCACCTAACACGGAAAGCAAAAGTTCCAAATTGATTACTAAATTTAGTAATCCGTGATATATATGAACGAAAAAAAATATTTTCTCAATTGATTACTAAATTGGAGTGAAGAATCAAATCGATGATTCCTTCAAATTTTCAACTGTACCCTAAATTAACAAAGTAAGAAATTCTATGAATCGCATATTCTGCGGTACTAACAGGAAGAAAATTAGCATATTTAAAATTTTAAAAAAAAATCAAGAAACAATGAAAAAGAATTTATTCTCTTCTTAACCTGGTTCAAGAAGATAGATAAAAAAAAATTCAACAATTTTCTACATGTATTCAAATTTTCAACCGTGTTATAAAAAAATTCACAGGCATCTCCATTTTTTGAAAAGCATCCCAAAAAAAAAAAAAAAAAAAAACTTACAGTGATTGTACAGGAAAATGGGCGGACAAATGAAATGTGAATAAAGCAAAAGGTGATAATTTAACTGCAAATATTAATTTCCTGGAAAAAAAAAAGGAAGCATCATAAAAAAAAAAATTAATAAAAAAGAAATGCACATGATACGTAAATGGGTCAGGCCTTATCCTTAAAAATAAGCCCACCTTCTAACTCTGATAGCAATTGAACGGAGGAAAAAAAATTAGTGAATGCCACGTGGCAAAATCTTTGCTTTCTTATTACATAGTAGAAATAGAGAAAACGGGGCTCCGTGCAACGCACGGAGCGCCCATGCTAGAGGTGCTATTAAACACAAAGCAAAATAATATGTAATTAAATTGGAATCGGATACATCTTAAGCACAACACACATAATAAGATTAAATTAAGGCTAATATGCAGATTTAAAAAAAATAAATTTAAAAAAAAAATGATGAACAGTTAAATGCCTGGGCGATGAACAGTAGACAAATTTGGGCGGATGAACAGTATTATAAAAATAAAAATAAAAAAGGTTGGGCCTTTGGGCCGCTGAACAGTAAAAACGGGGAACCAACCAAAAAAAACAAGTGTCACAAACCCCCACCAATTCCTTTCTTATTACATAGTAAAGAGAAAAGAAAAGATAAAGACTAGTAAAACGGGACTCCATGCAACGTACGGAGTGCTCATGCTAGATGTTTACCTTAATGTCAAAAACTATTAAATATAAAATACATTTTAACTAAAATATCACTCCACACATTTTAAGTACAACACAATATAAATGACGAAATTTAGCCGGCATTGATATTACACAACAAATTATGATGTCAATTATTTAGCATGACGACAATTAGACAAATATTTTCGACTTACTTACATGGACACCTGATACAAAAAACAAAAGTTTCAAACTACATTTAACACTCATGAATAAAATACATTTACCATGGTATTAGTAAAAATTGGCCTTTATCCACACTAAAACTAACTAACGGCGTGCCCATGCTATAAGTTTGAACTTATTTGACGATATTAAATACGAAGAAATGTAGCATTTAACGAACCGTTCATAACGCAATTTTTAAACGCAACAATGAAAAATAAAACATTTTACGTCGATCTCCCTCCGGCAATCGAGACGGTTAATAGATCGAAAGAAAGAGGAAAGGAAGAGGTAGAGGGTAGAGGGTAGGGGCTTAATCACTTTTTTAATTTATGTATTTTCTCAAACGCGACATAGTAATTGAAAAAGAAATCTGGGAAAAAAAAATTTTAAAATCCGATGAACAGTAAATGAGCCTACGATTATTACGGGTAGTTCCTACAAAGGATCGGACTAATGGCGTATACAATACTTGAATTCTCTGTTGAAAAATAATATTGAAAAGCGGAAATAGTATTAAAATATGTATTGAAAATGTAACTACGACATATTAAAAAAAATTGATTTCGGCAACTGCGACATATAAATAGGAACGGATTGAGTAATAAAATAGTAATGTTATGTCTGTTTCCTTCGTCGAGAAGTATAGCCAAATATATAAAATAAAACAAATATAAAGAAGGGGTGCGTGGGGTTGTTTCCAATCCATTTTTCTTCTCACTAATGATTTTGATGTCTATCTCGAGAGGGTTGTGTGGTTCAGACACAAAGCAAAATAATATGTAATTAAATTGGAATCAGATACATCTTAAGCACAACACACATAATAAGATTAAATTAAGGCTAATATGCAGATTTAAAAAAAAATTGGAAAAAAAACAAATGATGAACAGTAAAATGCCTGTGCGATGAACTGTAGAAAAGGTTGGGCCGATGAACAGTATTTTTTAAATTAAAAAAAAGGTTGGGCCTTTGGGCTGATGAACAGTAAAAACGGGGAACCAATAAAAAAAAACAAATGTCACATAGTAAAGAAAGATAAAGATAAAGAGATGATTTGAGAGAAAAAAAACTGTCAATTGACCCGCTCCATGTTGGAGAAAATGTGGAATTGAATTAAAAATGATTTTATAATCATTTTATTCGATGACTTTTGTAAGCGTATTTGGATATATTTTTGTATAGAATATATGTAATGTTTTATTAATTCTGAAAACTCATTGAGTCGTAGATGAATTCGAGATTTGGAATCATTCAATTCGGATAACAAGTGAATGAAAATTAACGCTTAAAGTCGGTTTGTTGGAAAATTGATGATATGTCATATTGGGCCTATTGGGCTTAAGTGTGTGTTATGAAAAGGAAAAATGGGAAGAAATTTTTCTCCCACATTGGTTGGAAGAAGGAAAAGAAGCAATATTTATATGATATTGTTTTAGTGTAGTTGGAATAAGAAACCAACATTATACACCGTTCTCTACGCGTAGCGAGGGTGCAAATCCAATCGGATTTACCGCTTGGGCTTGTGCATGCCAGCGTGTCCTGCGTACCACGAATGCATTTCGATTTGAAGGATCGTTAATTTATTTTTCATTTTTCATCTCTTGAATCGAAATCAATCAAGGTTCTTTGAGGCTCGATCTGTGAGAATCGAATCAAGGTTCTTGGTGAGGCTCGATCTGCTTTGAGAGTGAAATTCGTTCATGTTCCTATATCCAACTTTAAGTCGTGATTAAAGTGAGAGGCTTTTAGCTTTCCAAGTTCCAACATAATGCCGATATTTATGACATTCAATTCGAAATGAAATTTGTTCATTTCCATCGCTTTTTCCATATCTTACGCTATATAAACGAAAGCTACATGAATGGGAAGAAAAACACACGATACGTAAATACAACACCGAATTGCATACATACATTCTTCGCATCTTTGTTCTTGCATCAAGTGAAGAGTTTCGAAACCTTTGTAGAGTTCGTCGTTGTTCGAGTTTGCGATGACCGCTTATTCGAAAGGTAATCTGAGAATTCCTGGGAGACAATTGCTTTGCAAACGGTACATACCAGTAGGCAAATTTGTCTTAAGGACAGAGTTCGTCTCGGCTCGGATCGTCAATATCCTTTATTTTTTCTTTCTGTACTTCTTTGTTATTGTTTATCAAGATCAATAAAATTGTTGTTGATTTTATTCGTTTTATTTATTTTAATTATACACG
The DNA here is from genome assembly GCA_026214975.1 of Gentiana macrophylla. Lineage (NCBI taxonomy): Eukaryota > Viridiplantae > Streptophyta > Magnoliopsida > Gentianales > Gentianaceae > Gentiana > Gentiana macrophylla. The sequence goes on along the minus strand of CM047805.1, from coordinate 152,297,716 downwards.
GGGTATAACACTCCATACCCGGTTTTTTAACACCTACACCCGCAAATGACCTCAACCCCATGCTCCCGTTGTGCCCCACGATCTTCTACACATAACTTCCAGTTCCAATTGTGCTCGCTAAAACTCCCCCACATGATCCACGATCTTCAATCCTATATCCTTAACCTCCACACCGTTGCCATTTTTTTTTTCTGAATCTCATGGACAAGAACAAAATCCCATTCCATGCTGGCACTTCAAGTATCCACCACCGGATGCTACAACAACACACCATTCTACTCACCGCTCTAAATAACCTCTCTAATATTGGAATCACTTTCGAAGAGACACCCACCACTCCTTGATGTCTGTCGGGCAAACCTCCCAGCAAAAATTACCATCACAAATAATTGAATTTAGTGTTGAACGGCGTCACCTAATAAAGCCATTTTCAATGAATAAATCGAATTGATGAAGAAGACTCAGCCGATTTGGAGTCCAGCTATGGTGATGTTTATACTGCTATCTGCAATGTTAGTTCTTTTGTTCATAGTTGCAACTTGCAGGTTTATGCATGAATTTGATGACTCCCGTCTTGGAACTTCGTAAATCGAGCAATTAAACTAATCGATTGAAGGTTTTTTTTTCCTGCAAGTTTCTGGATTATGTTTTACTTGCTATAGTGATATTTAATGAGTTTTTTGGCACTTCTACAAAAAGAGATGCACTTCTACAAAAAGAGATCCCTTTTTCAAAGGAATCAATGTGGGCTGGCCTCCAGCAGAACGAATGTAGTGAAAAGTTATGCATTTCTGATTTATTGTCCTTAGCAGTGGTGATATACCACAGATGAATTATTGTCGGTTTCTAAATACTTGAAACCGACTATGTAACATATTTGATGTTGACGTTGCAGATAAGATCTTCGTGTCAATGCTAGATAAATTTCAGGGTGGATTTTATGAATCTTTATGTCAAGTGATGCATGTTGGAACATGGAATCACATTTTATATTTGTTCAACATTTATCAGACCTGACTACTTTTTATGCATTTCATCATAGCAATTTTTTGGCCAGGTTAATTGATTTTCATGCTATTTGACAGGTTCAATATCTTGAACAAACTACCAGCTACAAAGAATGTGTTATATCAAAGCAATCATTTATCTTTAATCACATATTCACCGGAGTGGTTCGATCATATTCTTTGATTTGCACCATTGTTGCTCATGTTGTATATATATTCTTTGTTTTCACGTTTTGGTGTGTTGTTTCAAGTCCTAATGGTTCAGAAAGAATTGACCAATAAAAATCCCACATTGTTGAGTGGATCATTCAATTACCATCAGTCCCAACTAATCATCACCAAGGTAACTCCATCTCGCCATGGATCCAACTGCACAGGACATCGGAGATACCCGTGGCGGAGGACAACGACGCCGGCGGTTCTGCACCAGTAACCGACACATCTCCACTACCATCCCAAGCCTCCGTAAAGATGGTGGTGAAGATCCGAAGTAAGCGTTCTTCTTCAAATTAGCCCCCCACCCGGCGCCAAACACAAACACACGGTGGAAATTTTATGTTTTCTCCTGGAGCGTGTGTTTTCGTATTGCCGGCCCCGTACTATGTTTACGATGATTTGTACCTTTTACATTAACGATATGTTTTTTCCCGCCAATATAATCGAGATCTGAATGCCTAATTGTTGGCTTTTGTGGCGTAAAATTCACCTGTAGCTTGCTTCTGTTATTTATAATGCAGGCCATGGTTTCTGGAGCGATTGGAGGATTTTTAGATGTTGCTTTCAATTTCAACGGATAAATTACAATTTTGGTCCTCTAACTAGACACGTTTTTCGATTTTAGTCCTGGTTTTTCTCTGGCGACAATTTAGTCCTGTAAGTGGTATTTTTTTTGCAAAAATAGTCCTGAACGCCGGAAAGACCACTTACAGGACTAAAATTGTCGCCGGAAAGACCACTTACAGGACTAAAATTGTCGCCGGAAAAGACCAATTTTAGTCCTGTAAGTGGTCTTTCCGGCGTTCAGGACTATTTTTTCATAACAAAGACCACTTACAGGACTAAAATTGTCGTCGGAGAAAAACCAGGACCAAAATCGAAAAACGTGTCTAGTTAGAGGACCAAAATTGTAATTTAGCCCAATTTCAACACCCAGACAATGCTAGATGATAATATTGTTCGTAAGTTTGTTCATTTTTAAGAGGCTTATTTGTTCACTTTGTCTTTTTTTTACGACTGCAACAGATAACATACTTTTAGTTGATTTACAGGGAAATTTTTTAGACTTTGTTGGAAGATGTTGATGTTTGGTGATGACACATGGCTTAAGTTGTTTCATGGTATATTCACAAGGCACGATGGATTTAGCAATTTTTTTGTAAGTCGCTTTAGCTTTCTTTTTTCGCTGGTATTATGTGTAAAAGGACTTTGAGTTGTCAGGTTTTCTGTTATTTGTAAGTAAAATTACTTGTCTGAATTCGTTTGTAGTAATCTATTTTTTATTTTTTATAGAAACTTTCCAAAAGAGTAGGAAAAATTGAATAACAGAAACGAAAACATGCATAAAACAAACATATATACACATAGAAACGAACGACTGAAAGCAATAGTAAATGCGAAAACTTATTGGTGATTGAGTAGCGTGAAACGCCATCCTTAAAACTTTATTGCCCGATAACATGCCCACGGATAATGGCAACAAGTCTCCCAAGATACAACAATCAATACCTTTCCGGATTCTGGCACTTGAATGAGGAAAGTCGGCGAACTGATATGGCCTCGTTATCTCTTAACTTGAATGATGAATGCTGAAAATATTTGTGCAGAGTTTTGGCTTTGAAAAGTGAATTTTTCTGTCTCTTTTCATTCAGGGATGTGTTTCCTTTTATAGGCAAAAATAATGTAGAGTAGTGTCTTTTGAGAAATGGAAGTTAGGGAGATTTTTGAACAGTCAGTCGCCTTGGCCGAACTGATGCCATTTTCGCGAAAGGTTTTACGTTCACAGATGGCTCTTGGCCGAACTGATGCCTATTTACATTTCCAAAATGATGCATTGTTCAACTGTTGCATTTTTCAAAATTAAATGTTGAGCTGGTCCAGAAAAAGGCGAGCGATGCCATTTTCGAAAGGTGTTTACGTTCATGAGATGGCTCTTGGCCGAACTGATGCCTATTTACATTTCCGAATTGATGCATTGTTCCACTGTTGCATTTTTTAAAATTAAATGTTGAGCTGGTCCAAAACATTTCCGAAATGATGCATTGTTCCACTGTTGCATTTTTCAAAATTAAATGTTGAGCTGGTCCAAAAAATTAATATTGAGCCAAGCCCAAAGCCCGAGCCGGCCGGACGACGGCGGCGGCGCGTGTGTGTGAATCAACAAGCATCTAAATCCTCTCTCCATCACAAAATTCTCTTGCCCCTTGAATCAACAAGCATATAGTGAACAACTTTAGTTTCATTACCTATGTGGGACAAATGGAACACACTTCCATTATAACACCCACATAAATTACTCTACATTTAGGGATTAATTTCTCATTCACCCAATATCGGAATTGAATGATTCAAAAGCCTAACATCAACTACTATCTTAGTAGTTTCCAAAACTGTTTTTAGCTTCCGGAAATTAATTCCGTAACAATATTAAAATCGAGTCTAAAGTGGACTGTTCGCCACTTGTTCCAAAACTCAATTCTAGCTAAAAAATGCAACATTATTTGCCTAACAGTAGCCTGCACTTTTGTTAACCTGGTGATTGACTGATACAAATTTCATTAGATCTTGATGATAAACGGAGAGCCAACTCTTATTGATCATGTAAGTATTCTCAAAACAGAAACATACCATGTAAAATGAGCATTTATTTTCAACTTTTTGGTAACCTCCCAGTGGTTTACATTTTTAACCCCATCATTTTGATCCTTCTGCATGTAAACTTTAATTTGGCATAGATGTTCACCTGATTCTCTGTGCCTTTTTTTCATGTTAGTTTGTTCTAATGGCTTCTACATATAAGCTAAAATGAAAATATGGGCTGGATTTTATTGATAATGTCTTCATATAATATCTCCTTTGATGTTTTATGTTCCCTCGTCTTCCGTGTGACCCTACTTCTTCGAGTATTTGTATACCCTAACAATGTTTAAATTAATGTGCGGAAGATTGGACATATAGTTGTCACATTGTTCCGTTTCAATCAAATTGTATTAGACAAATGTTAATTTTAGATCAGTACATGTATGATGTTTATAGCATATGTAAGAACCATAAGAGAATGGTAAGCGTTGCCTTATGTACTTTTGCACTCCATTAACTGAAGTGTAATTGGAGTGATATGTTGTTATACACAATGAGCAACATTTTGAGTCAAATACATCATTATCTAAAGTAATCACCAAAGATTCTGCTTACATTGTGATGTGCGGTATCTTGCTTCAATATGTTCAAATCATTTTTACTTGCACTCAGGTTCTACAAGGTTCTTATAAATTTGCCACTAATGTTTTATGGCTACTTTGGAACAAATATATTTCTGTTTGTTTGAGTTTTTAGTTTCATCAAAACCTTCATTTACCTAAGAAATTCGTTGTATACGGTCCACCGAGCACATTGGATGATACTCATAGTGTATGCTGCTTAAAATTTTCTTGATTCAAGAACTTCAAATGTTGGAGCATTCGATATTTATATATTGCGCCAGTAGAAGGATATGCTCTTGATTCTTCTTTTAAACGTATGTTTAACATCTGAAGACTCACATAGTTCTAATCAGTTCCACAACTATCATATAAGCTGTGTGGCAAGAGCTGGATTACAGAGTGCACTTGATGTTAGAAAGAGTCAAATGTCATTCACAAAACCGTGGATTTTTCTATACTGAATGTGTGGCGAAGCAGAATTGAGCATAAATGTATTCATCGTGTGTACATACAATGTACCCTTTCCCTTTTTAAATGTAAGACGACATGATTTCAACTTGAAACAATTCCTTTTTTGTTTAACATGTGTACTCATTTTTATTTACTACTCCTTTTCAAATTTTATATTATCCCGTGTATTGCACGGGTATTTCCACTAAGTTTTTAATTATAGTTGAACGACAACTGGTCTCTTCATTTTGCTCTTAAAAATAATAATATATACATTGAGCTTAGAATAATCTATTGTACAATGGATCATACGGGTATTACGGTTGGTAGAAAACAAATATCCATACCTACACAATCCTAAGCGGGGTTTGAAAAATCAAACTCATACCCTACCTTATCCTTAATATTACCCTACCCTAACGGGTGGAATAAGGTGCATATCCACTGGTTTGGATTGAAATTGACACCCATAATAAGAGTACCTCCAATGGGGAGGTTTATCATTTTTTCTAAAGCTTTAACAAAAGCTTCATACCATTGGAGGTATGATGATTTGGCAAAGCTTTACACAAAAGTTGGTAAATCTAGAGTGGTTCAAGCCTCCAAAAGCTGCAAAGTCCTTTTTTAATAATTATTTTAGTTTGTGTGTAATGGAGAAAACATTGTGTATAATGGGTCCGTCTTTATGAATCTTTATAAAGGTTTATCTGTTTTAAGGGAAAATGTTTATACCAAGAATGTTTATACAAATATGATGTGATGACGATCATAAACCTTTTAAAGGTTTATGCCATGACCCGAGATCTTCGATGTCAATAGAAGCAACTAAGAGCTTCTCCAATGGTATAAATTGAAAAGCTTAAAACCTTTTCAAAAGGGATGTAACCATCGGAGTGTATAGCGACTAGGAGAGAGGTTTTGCAAAAGGTTTGTTAGTGTGACCTGGTCCATAAGTATGAGATGGATTGTTTTTTTTGTAATTTTTTTGGGAAATGTTTGTGTGTAGTAGGAAAAAAATTATGTGTAGTGAGTTCATGCTATAAAACTTTTGAAAATATTTATGTATTGTGGAGAAAGGATTTATAGGAAAAATGTTTATAAGTTGATGAAATGTCAGAATCATAAACCTTTTAACATGTTTATGATTGGTGATGCTCTAACTAACAAAATGTGGGTTATATTGACAACATTTTTTACTCCCGCTCCACGGGTATTTAACACATCAAAATATTACTTAAGTAAACCACAAATATTTTTCACAAAAAGTACTTTAGTGATACTGTACTACTAATGTTACTTTTTGAAAATAATGTCATTCATAGTGACATTATTTTTATAGAATAGAGAAGCAATAACGAGTAACGTTATATTACATCGTTGTTACTTTTACAAAGTAACTTTGGTGGCGAATCGTTCCTCGTATGTGATGCCATAAACAATTTTTGTAATACGTTGAAAAAATTAATAATACTCGATTGAATTCTCTCTCTACAAATTTTCTCTGACTTCTCTCACGAAAAAATCCCTCGGCCTCCTCTTCTTTTGTCTTTTTCTCCGGCGCCGCTGCCGGGTGTCTTCCTTCTCCCTTTTGTGTGTTCTCATGTCCTTCGCTTAAAATCTATCTTCTTTTGGGCAGTTCTTCTCCGAAATTTTTCCAGATCTGGAGCTGCTTCTATCGATTTTCCGGTCGATTTGGCGGCGATTTTGGCAGGTTTTTGGCTCCCTCTAAATCTCGTTGATACTATAAGAGATCTGAGGCGGCATTTACATGGGGTACCTTTTTCCGGCGATGATCTGGTGGTTTTGGTTGTCGTTTTTACTGTCTCTGGTGTTGCTAACCTCCTGATGAAGTTTCAGATGCTGATTGGAGGTGGTAATCTGAGAGTAGCATGGCGGCAATGGATGATGCAGGTCAGGATTGGGCTTCGGCTTTGCTTGCATGTCATTGGAGGGGGGATGTTGGTTGACTCCCATGGTGTCAACTGGTGGTGGACGGCGGTGCATAGCCGCTATTGCTGGAAGCTCCTTCAGGCCAAAGGCAATAGCTTTTTGGTGTAAATATTTCTCTTGATGTTTCTGGATGTATGCGGAGCGTGTTGGCTGCTACAGTTACTACAGGTTTAGGGTGTTTAAGTTTCTTTCGTGATATGGAAATCCGATTGAATACAGATGTTTTCCATTTGACTTGCTCACCAAATCAAGTTCTCTTCCGTGAGACATAACTTGGTGATTGGGGGCCTCCCCCATGACTTTTTCTTTTCGTTTAAGCTATGTTGTTCTTTCCAATAGTAGGCTGGTAGTTGTCCGGCGTTGTTTCGGTTTGTTTCCGGCGTGTGTCCGGCTATAACTTTTATTTTCTTTTAATTAATCCTTTCGTTTTAGGGAAGGAAAAAAAAAAAAATGCTAAACTTAAAAATAAATAAATCCATGTATAAGAGCACTTGCATTAGAATCTGTAAAAAGTGGTAAATCTGTATATACAGCTCCAGATCCAACTAAAATGTGTTGCATCAGAATCTGGATAAAATTGGACATCATACTCTATATCTACCGCAATCTGATTTTTTTTACAGATTCAAGTTTTTGCTATTTCTATATATATATATATATATATATATATATATATATATATATATATATTTTAGTCTTGAGTCACAAAAAATGCTTTCTACAAATATTTAATTAATAAGATCTTCTATGCATATTTTGAATATCCATACAAGGTAATATTTATCACTATAATAATAGACAATAAATTATTTATATGTGTATTTGTTTTTGTAAATATGTCATAATTATTTTGGTTTACGATTCTTTTATTATTGTAGTGCGGTAGAGATTAAGTGCACAGTGACTATGTGTAGAGATTACAGTAAATGATGTTGGAGTCAGAAAGTAGAGATTTCTGATTCGAGAGACATTATCGATCTGAAGTCTTTCTACAGGTAGAGGTTTTATGTATAAAGGATACACACGAGTGAAAGCCCAAGCCCATACTGAACACTTGTAAAATCTTTTTACTTTCTTCCTTCTATGCCCAAACTTTCTTGTTGGGTAGGGCCGGTAAACCCATATGAAAAATTAGGGTTTTCAAACCTCCATAAAAGCAATTCATAAACCCTACTGTAAGAAGTACCCTCTTGCTTTGGTAGCTGCCGAAGCACAAAATGGTATCTCTTCTTCCCTCTATCTTCTCTCTTCCAATGGATATTTCTCGTCATCTTTACTGAATTCTGTTTGTATTTCTTTTATTTTGGTGAATGATCAGGTGAAATACTCGACGGAGCCCGATAATCCAACAAAATGTAATCAATTTATTAATATTGTAGAGAAAAAATCGCGTATTTCTTTTCCTTTTTCGCAGAACATGTTATAAATTCTCTTTATCTTTCCATTGACAGCTTGCAAGGCCAGAGGATCCAGTCTCCGTGTTCATTTCAAGGTATATTGGTATCCCCTGCTTGATTGCTTATATTAAGATTTTTGTTACAGTCGATTCGTTTTTGGTGCTCATGGTGTAGGGTTCTTCCGATATTTTTTTATTTCCTAGTCATTTGTTCTTTATTTGTGCTCAATAAATTAGGGTTTTTGTGAAAATGAATTTAGATTTTTAAATCCTGATAAAAGCAGTGGCCTGTTTTGATTTGTAAACAAGCCTCTCGTAGATTTCAGGTAGATTAATCGTGCACTGTTATTGGGTGAACATCTTGAGCTTTCATGATAGAGTTCAGTAAACGGTGCTACATTTCATCAAAACTGTTTTTGTACTCACACTTGCAGTAGTATTTTGCTAATATGGTTCTTTTCAATGTGATTTACTTTGCTAGTGCTTCATATGATGCGTGATAAATTGTATTTACAAGTTGCTAAGTGAGGTGGTAATCTATTTACTCTTGTTTTCTTGAACAAAACTACTAAATCTGTTTTTGCCTGTTTCATTAAATTTGTTCTAGGTATATCCATAAAAGCTAATTGACTTGTTTGCTGAAAGTACTAGGGTTTTAGATATGCATCTAGAATGCTGTCTTGTAACGTGTAATGATTTTTAACATTAATTAACATAATCATGTCAAAGGTTCCCTAGTCATTAAGAAGCAGAGATTGTGTGTATCAGTATTATGCCATTTATGCATTCTGCTTGAAAGAGTTCTCTGCAATATTGACATTAGGGAAAATGGGCAGTTGTGTTTCACTACCATGGTTGAAATCTTTCAACAATCATTTGCCCTACATTTTTGACCATGTTCAGTCCAAATACATTGACTTGTCATCTTATGTTTAAGATGCTTACTTCTATCTTGTATTGAAGAGTAAATTATTAAATCTTGTCATTATGATGTACTGAATTACAGTTGTGACCTTCTGCAGAACACTAGGGAAACTGCACATGCCATCAGAAAGCTGCAATTAGCAAAGGCCAAGCGTTATCTGGAGGATGTTCTGGCTCATAAACAAGCCATTCCATTCACTCGGTTTTGTCGCGGTGTTGGACGTACTGCCCAGGCGAAGAACAGACACCCCAATGGGCAAGGGAGATGGCCTGTAAAATCTGCTAAGATCATTCTGGACCTGCTTAAAAATGCAGAAAGCAACGCTGAGGTACACTCATATATGTCCCTGTTCCCCTATCTGTCCTATTTGTTTTACTTATAATTTAGAGGCCTGATTTCTTCATGTTTTCTCAATGCAGGTGAAAGGCTTGGATGTTGATTCACTGTTCATTTCTCACATCCAGGTGAATCAAGCTCAGAAGCAAAGACGCCGCACATATACCGTGCCCATGGAAGAATAAACCGTATGTTTATGATGCTATTTTCCTTCAGATACACTTCTGTTTTGGGATCGCCTTTTCATTTTTGGTATTGTGTGGGATGCACTACCATGAGACTACATAATTGCGGCACCACACACATTTGAATTTTCAAAAGCCAATCATGTTGTCTATAATTGACCGACTATCAAAGGTTTACAATTCAACCTTTTGAATGTGGATTGCGTGGTGACAGGGTATGTTTAGAGTAGTGCATCCAATAATTCCCATCTTTATCATTGCGTGGTGCCCTTATACTTGAATTCAATTTGTTTGGCAGCCTATATGTCATCCCCTTGTCATATCGAGTTGGTTCTTTCTGAGAAGGAAGAGGCAGTAAAGAAGGAGGTAATCATGTCAACTTTACTTGGAACAATTTGTTTTTGTTTTTCTTTTGTTATATGAATCGTGTTTTTTTTTACCCGTTGTTTTTGTTTTGCAGCCTGAGTCACAGCTAACTACCAGCAAATCGAGGAAGGCTTGAGCTTTCATTTCTGTGTAACTGAGTTTTTGTGTTTGTTCTCTTCAGTGGCACTTAATTGTTTTTTTTTTTTGGACACAAGTATTGATAGTGTTGTTACATTCAAGTTCTATATTTGAACAGACCATAATTGTAGTCTGCCAACTTCTTTTGCAATCTTTTCTTGTTGATTTTTGTTTTGTTTTATTATTATGATTTTTAATTTACGAAGAAACCATTTTTCAACGGGAAGAATGCCAGATGCTTGTAATAAACACAAAATCACGAAGGTGGGAGGAAAAAGAAATCAATCTAATTAATCTGAACTATGCAACACCAGCTTGTCCTCAAACATCTTGAACATAGGTGCTATTAATCAAGTTTTTGTATCTGTTTAGACTTCTGAGGGGCCGGGTCCGGATTCATTAATTGTGAAAAAAAGCTACACAAATATATGAATTCATACAACTTTCATTGTTAATTTCTTCATAGAAAAAATGTAATGGAAAAACTGACAACTAAGTGCAACCATCTAATAAACTCAATCATCAATCTTGAAATAATAAAGACGCTCACCCATGATAAACAAAACAAAACAGCTTGTAGCTAATCTTATAATATTTATAAGAACGACAAATGTAGTCCTAAGCTTCTTCACTTATGGCTAATAAGTCCTCCCATTTGAACAAATAATCACGTCTTCCAACTACATTTCCTTCATCACATGCTTCTTCTAGAATTGAACCACCACCCCTCTTGTTTCGGATCATATCAATTCAATTAAATGCCTCAACGTTGTACACCCATAATAGTAGTAACCAAACACAGGATTAGGAATCACCTTAAACAAGCTGCTGTTTGTATTCAACACGAAACAAATCTCGGGCTTGGCTATGAATCTTGCTAGCGACTCCGGAATATAGGCCCAATCACGCCGTTCAACAATCATACTATAATTCTCCGTTGTAAGTTGGATCATCCACTTGTCTTCGGTATGGATCCCTGTAGTCTAACATATGGTTACAGGTATGCATACTAGAGAGAAATGGATGATTCAACTTACAACACAGAATTATAGTATGATTGTTGAACGTCGTGATGGAGATATTGTACCTGATTCACTAGCAAGATTTTTAGCAAAACCTGAGGTTTGTTTCGTGATGAATACAAGCAGCAGCAGCAGCTTGTATAAGGTATTCCCTAATCCCTATGTTTGCTAAACCTTTGTATGGTAGTAGATTGGGGGATTTAATTGATAAGGTCAGAGAAAAGAGGGGTTGGGGTTCAATTCCAGCAGAAGCAAATGTAGTTGGAAAATGGGAAGAGGAATATTTGTTCAAATGGGAGGATTTAGCTAGCTACCGTCGTCACATTCACAGGTGAAGAAGCTAAGGACTGCATTTCTCTTAATTGGTATGTATATTATAAGACGAGCCACAAGTTGTTTTGTTTACTTTTACATGGTTAAAAACATTCGGCTAGAAGATTGATCCATCATTTTTAATAAGTTCAGATTAGCAGAAAAATGATATATAAATGTTTTCTTCCTTCCCCTTTTAATGCAAGATGAATGTTCCTTTAATTTACAGGATTGGTTCCTTTATCTCTTAGCAATTAGCCTTACTATTTTATGGAAGAATGATATTTTTTTTTTTATAACCCTGGCCTTCTAATAGGAAATTGAAACTCGATCATAACCCATCATAGCTTTGTCTATAAAGTTTATGACAGTACTGACCATGTGCATACAAGACTAGGATTTGGGTATATATTGCGAATGTTCAAGAGACTTTAAGGTTGTCCGGATTCACTATGTCATAGATAAGACTAAGACACCTCTTAAAGTTCACGAGCCACCTCAACCTCAAGTTGGGATTTATATATAGTCTGAATGCCGACTGTTGGAGACAAATTACTGCAGAAATCAAGTGGTTAGCGAACACCGAGCCGATTTCTTTAAATGGAGCTATTTACTGGTGGGCTCTTAATATTGATTGCACTAAAGAATTTTTTCATTACACTATTCTGACCTTCGATATATATTAGTACTGAGGAATTCTGTGTGATAGAATTGCCACTGCCGCCTACATTGAATCGTGCTGAAAGTTGTATATATTAAGTTCGGCTCATAGTGGCTCGGACTTTTACCCATTTGTTAGAGGTGGTTTGATTATTGCAAAAACTATGTTTATGTATGTGATCAAATTGATTAAGCATTATTAATCACTTGGATGAATGTTGTAATTAGCAACAATATTATTTGTTTCACGTATGCCTTTCATAACTTTATATCTTACAACGCAGAATTACAATATGATTGTTGAGCGGTATGATGGCGACGTTGCTCCTGAGTCATTAGCAAGATTTCTAGCCAACCCGGAGATTTGTTTCGTGATGAATACAATTGCGGTAGCTTGTTTAATTAAAAGTTGGTTGTTCTGAATGATTTGAATGCATGTTATATAAATTTTCTTTATTTTAAAGTGTTGTTACTTGCATCATCCGTTACTTTTACTTAACTCTATTTTATGCATGGCGAAGATTAATTGCTGCAACTATTCCTATATGTTTCTCTTTGTTAAAGGGGTTTTAAAAACTTAATTTGTTGCTGCTATTTATGTTTTAATGTACAGATAAAGAAGTAGTTAAAATTGTTTTTACAACTCTAGATCTTAATTTCAGCTAGCTAGCTAGGATTAGATATAACTTGTGCTTTTATCTCGCTCTTTGTTTGTTCAAAGAAAACTTATAATAGGTTTTTCATAACGCAAGATGTTGGATTTATGTAATCAGGTTTTTGTTACGCATGTTAGATTTATGAATGTATGTATGTGTATCAGTGTATGTATGCCGATGAAAAAAGAAAAGGTAATTAAGGACGCATAAAAAACAGCACTATGATATCACATTTTTATAAATATAGGAGACTATAACATTGATTTAAAGAAAGAAAAAAACACACACACACACACAAGCAGGGACATGACATACAAAGAGTAATTAATGATACGGTTGTGCTCGTATCGTTACTTACATATAAATTCAAAGCAAAGACTCTCACCGTGAAATGAGTGACATAGCAAATTGCCTAGGGAAGCATAAACATACAGCAAAAAATTACTACTCCTCAACTAACGCATCATTTTCGCCCGCACCAGATGCACTTTGCCCCCCACGGTTATCAACTCTACCACCATAAGGAAAAGTCATAGAAAGGGGTATACATATGTGGGGACCTTGAGCAAAAAATTCATATACGCTGCTACATTCGCAATTTTCGTCATCACAGTTTCCTTGGCCGTCGCACTGAGGAGTACTGCAAGTAACTCTTTCTCTCTAATCACTCTCATCCGTGGAAGTGGAAATATTTGGATCATCAGATTCACCATCATCATCGGTTGATGGGTAAGTATTTGGATCAAAAGCTTTAAGCGTTTCCCTAATCGTCGTTATTGTAGGAATTCGAATACTGTTGTCCTCTGTTTTCCATGTTGCCTCTACAATAAATAAGTTCAAAAAAAATGTTAGCTTCAATAACTAAAAAACACTTGTTAGAATGCATGCATACAAGATTGATTTAATTGTATGCTTCAAGACAATCTTCTCATCACACAAACATCTATATTTATTTAACACTAAAACACAATTAAAAAAATCGCAATATTGCCCTTTCGGTCCATCGTGCATAAATAGGAACACCGACGCTTGTAACAAATGGTCGATCTAGAAAAAAATAGTTATAGCAGAGAATTTAATATGTTTCAGACACATAACATGATGTCATACATAGCTAGCTAATAAAAATAGATGAGGCCGAGTAAGAATGATTCACCGTAAGTGAACCCTAATATCCGTATTCACACAAACATAATAATATCAAATATGTTATAAGGAAAAATTTCACTCTGGCCGGCCACCGAATATTTATGCTATAGAAAAACAATTCATTGGTACGGCCACGGAATATGTTACAAGGAAAAATAATAGCTGACGCGGCCACCAAATATTATATAAGGAATAAAAAATTATTGGGGCGTCCGCCTGCACCGATGCTGGCTCGCTCCTGCAGCTCTACTACGGTTAATGGCAAAAGTAAAATTTGTCTAGAGCTAGTAATAAAGATGGTCAGGCAGCATCCCAACGGTGTGGAGATCATATATATCAAAACCCATCCACCTGATTTGGGCCAGGTTGAAGTGATCAATGGCGGGGGCAGCTCTACATAGAGAAATGGGGTGCGGCCGGCCATAAAACAAAAATATTATATCTGAAATAATAGAAATTTATTTATAAGCGCATATATATGTGAAATTGATCCCTTATTTTTATGTATTGATTTCTTTTTTCTTTTTTTCTTCTCACATGCTAGACGTGCAAGTACGTACGCTCATTAAATACTTGATATAATTGTGTTGATATAACAGTTATATCTTAAATTTTACCTGTAAAATGAAAACGAAAACGATGCCCTGCTCCAAATACAGTGCTGTACGCGCAGCATGCAATGAGCAAAACCCATAGCAGAATGAAAGAACATGACTTAGCCATCTGTGTATATCTGAATGTGAGGTTTTGTGACTTCTAATGTACCAACTATTGTGTCTATTTATATTCGACAACTTTCCTGTAACAGCTATTTAGCAGTTAATTTTATTATTATTATTAATAATGTTTTATTATATATATATATATATATATATATATATATATATATATATATATATATATATATATATATATATATATATATATATATATATATATATATATATATATATATATATATATATATATTTATTTTATTTTTTTTTTTTGACGAATATTATTATTATTGATTTCCAGCAAATACTAGAATTGTCACAAAAGGCTGGCTTCGAGTGAGACGAAAAGTAGTATAAATTGTTGAGAAAGAAAAAAAAAATACTGCCGTAAACGTATATGACAAACTTTGTCGTGAGGTGACCACCGACAACTCTCTTATTAATAAAAACAATGTGTCAAGAATATTTTAGATTTTTATTTATTTTTTACACCACCAAATCAATAAGCGTATTATCCAGTTTAATAACTTTTAAAAATCTACATTTTAGCACCTCGGCTTTTAAAATAATAACTAACATCACCTCCTATCTTCTTTCTTTCTTTTTTCATTTGAACCAAACACAAAAATAAATAGTTGGCCCGGAGAAGAGAAGTTGGCGGAGAGCTTGAATCAAAGCAAAACATTTTATTAAGCCCAAAACAAGCAAATAGATCAAGATAAACATTTTATTAAACCCAAAACAATCACACTAATTATGGTTCACACGAATTAAAAAAATTGACCTTCTAAAATTTGATTTTCTAATTATATAGAACCATTAATGAACAAATCGACAATAATGACATTTATAGTATACAATATTTGATTGAAATAAGAATGAATCATATTTACTAGAAAATACGAAAAATGAAATATCAAAAAAATCAAACAAGCTCTAATTACAAAATTTGATTTTCTACTAAATAACCTCTCACGCCAATCACCCTACTTACACTTCACAATAATTACAAAAATTTGACTTTTATTGGAATAGTTTAAAAATATAGACCGAATATGTCAATTAATACAAAATATTCTCATATTAAATACATCCCTATAAAATAGTCTAAGTTTTTTTTGAATGTCACATTAGGTTATAATATTTACTAAATGATACATTTAATTTTACTAATCAATAAAAAATATTCTAACATTAAATAACATTTTGATAAATATATAAACTCAAATATGTCATTGAATACAAAATATTTTTCATTAAATACATCCCTTATAAATTATCCATCCCAGAATAATGTCAAATATTCTTAAATTTATGTCACTCAATGCAAATATTTTTTCATTAAATTATAATATTTAAAAAGTAATATACGAAATTTGATTTTCTACTAAATATCCTATCACCCCAATCACACTGCTTACACTTCACAATAATTACAAAATTTGAATTTTTTTAAAATTTGATTTTCTTTCCTAATCAATAACCTCTCTCTCAAATGACACTATTTACAGTTCACATTTATTACGAAATTTGACTTTATCTAAACTAATTTTTTAATAAATAACCTCTCTCTCCGATCATAAAATAACATCTATATCGATCAACATAAATCACATTTCGAATGATAAGTAAATTCAAATAGTTATTCGAAAAATATTCAAATATGATAATTAATACGAAATATTCTTAAATTAATTCATCTCCTATAAATTAATTAATACGCGTTTAATGACAAATATTATTGAATTGAATTACATTTAAAAAAATGAATGTATTCAACTTTTCCAATATACGGAATATTTAATGCCATATATTCTTACATTCAATTATATTTTCAACAATAACTAAATTCAATTGTATCATTTAATGGAAAATATTTCAACATTAAACAAAAATGTCGGTCAAAGTAAAATATTCTTACAATAAATTAATTTTTGAAAAAAAATGCCTAAGAATAATAATCTTCTAAAAACTACATTATATTGATTTTATTAAACATAAATAAATTAAAATATGTTATGCAAAAATTCCCTTACAAATTTTGGTTCCTCCATTAATACAAAATTTTATTAAATTAAATTACATTTTGAAATATAAGTAAATTCAAATGTCTTTAATTAATCTGAAAATATTCTTAAATTAATTATCTACATACAAATTAAATAAACTTCATTTAATGTAAAATATTCTTATATTAAGTTACATTTTAAAAATAATTGTAGTCAACTTTGTCAATTAATACGAAATGTTCTTACATTCAAATAATCCCTTGCAATATGGTCACCACATTAATGTCGGGTTTTCTTACATTAAATTACCTTTTCAAAATAACTTTATTCAAATTTATCAATTAATGGGAAATATTCTTACATTAAATACATCTCATATAAATTAGACACTCCAATTAATACCAAATATTATTACATTAAATTAAATTTTCAAAAATCCCTAAATTCAAAAATGGAATTTAATGCGACAAATTTTTACATTAAATTATAATTTGTGCAAAATGATAAATTCAATTATAAAAATTAATTCAATATAATTCTAACATTAAAGTACAATGTCAAATATTTTTACATTAAATTATATTTTAAAAAATAACTGTATTCAAGTTTGTCAATTAATTCAAATATTCTTACATTAAAGTTATTAAACAAAATAAATAAAACTTCATTTAATGCCAAATATTCATACAATCAATTATATTTTCAAGAATAACTTACTTCAAATGTTTCCGGTGTAATAAGAATGTTTTTAGATTAAATAAATATGGCATTCAACGTGAAATATTCTTACATTAAATTACATTTTGAAGAAAAAAATCAATTTCAAATATCTCAAAAGATAATAATCCTCTAAAACTATTTTAAATTAATTATATTGATCATAAATAAATTCAAATATGTTCAGAAAAAAATCATTCTGTACAAATTAGAGTCCTCCATTGATACAAAATATTCAGAAATTAAATTATATTTTGAAAATAACTAAATTCAAATATGCCAATTTTAATACGAGATATTCTTAAATTAGGTCATCCGCTACGCATAAGCCACCTCATTTAATGTTGTGGTGGGTATGGTAGCTAGGTAGGAAGTGTATTTGAATAAGGTGGGGTGGTGGGTAATGTTGGGTATGATGAGGTTGTGGGTAGGGTAGGGTATGGTAGGGTGGTGTGAGAGGTAGGGTAGGGTGGGGTGGTGGGTATGGTAGGGCAGGGTAAGGGTGGTAGTGGGTAAGGTATGGTAGGGTAGGTAAGGTAAAGTGGGGGGGGGGAAGGTAGTGTTGCTAGGGTAAGGTATGGTAAGGTAGAGTAGGGGTAGGTTGGGGTAGTGAGTAAGGTAAGGTAGGGTGGTATGGTGGGTAAGATAGGGTACAGTGGAGTGTTGGGTAGAGTAGAGAAGGGTAAGGTGAGGTGAAGTGGTTGGTAAGGTAGGGTAGAGTAGAGTATGGTAGGATAGATTGGGGTAGTAGGTAAGGCAAGGTAAGGTAGTGTTGCTAGGGTAGGGTATGGTAGGGTAGAGTAGGGTAGGTTTGGGTAGTGGGTAAGATAAGGTAGGGTGGTATGGTGGGTAAGATAGGGTAGAAATCCAGAAAATAGGAAGTTATAGGGTGAAAATCTTCTGCAGCGCAAAAAAAGACTATTTATTTACAAAAACGGGGGAAAGTTATAGGACTAAAAATCAATAACCCCAACTTAAAATAAAAAAAAAATGCCACGTAATTAATGAATTGGCAACCACATCATCACTCTCACGGATTAAAAACGAACTAAAATCGAAAAATGAAAAAGTTGGGACTAAAAATCCATTTTTCCGATTTTTTAGTTCATTTTAAGGTATGTTGTGATTGCATTTAGGGCCTGCATTTATTGAAAATGGTGTGATTTTTATTGCAGTAACAGCGCAGTGGCAATGGCAATGGCAGAAGCAAAAATTACTCATGTTGATGAGCCCAATATCAGTGATGATGAGGTTTTACCATTTGATATCATTATTGACATTCTCTCAAGATTGCCGGTAGAGGAGCCTAAGGGCCCTTGTTAGATTTACTTGGGTATCCAAATTATGCTACTCTTTGATTAAGAGCCCTAACCTCATTGTTGAGAATATTCTAGATGTATAAAATTATGAAAAATAAATCATTGTAATCAATCGCATTTATTTTCTATTATTGCGTTTATTTTGTGGTTGTGTATATAATCAGCTCTATTATACTCAAACAAATCAATAGAAATTCAATTTTATTACTCGAACATGGTATCAGAACGAATCGACTAACGTCTTTCAAATCCAAGTCAATCGTAAAGTAATTTGTTTGGGTGGGGGTTCGTCACCGTAATCTACAAGAACCCTCACCCCTCACCTGTCTTCATGTTTTGTTTATCCTTTGATTTTTTTCCGTCATCATGTTTTTTTCCGTTGATCTTTTTAGTCATCAAAATAAATTGCTTTCATGTAATGATCATCTTTCAAACACCATAAACGCTTCTTCAAGCCATGTCAAATTTTTTTTTTCAATTCAATGGTAAACTGCAACTAAACATCTGCTTTTCCAATCCAAATTTCTTTGTTTCTCTTTATTCTACCTCTTCTCTTCCATCATCTTTTCTATTTACGCATCTCTCGCCTTTACCAATTGCTTTTTCCTCTTTCGTTTATTAGGGTTCGTACACCTCTCCATTACAAATTTTATTAAGGGCTTTTACAATTCTCCCTTCCAAATTTTCTTAAGTAGGGTACAATCCTCCATGTGTTGATCACAAGGGTGATAACACATCAAATTTTTTGTTAGCTATAAATTCTCTTTTTCAGGGTATCAAATCCTCTTAAGGTTTATATTCTCTCCAAATATTTCTTCCTCTCTATCACCACTTTTATGACTATTTACAAAAATTGAGTCATCGATTGCACATTTAAGCAATAGTAGGTTGATGTGAAGCAGTTGTTGTCGATTGGTATGAACGAGGTTGTTGCAGGCACCATGTGAAGGAAGCAAGATTACTGCATTAAAAGCCAATATCCATGTTCATTTCATTCTAATGGGATTGCGAGGGCGTGTTGAGAATATTCTAGATACATAAAATTATGAAAAATAAATCATTGTAATCAATCGCATTTATTTTCTATTATTGCGTTTATTTTATGGTTGTGTATATAATCAGCTCTATTATACTCAAACAAATCAATGGAAATTCAATTTTATTACTCGAACACTCATCAATGCCCAATTGGAGAATCATACATCTCCTTCGAATTATTGTATGTTAGTGATGCCTAAAAGATTACGGCGACTGCGAGAACATTCATACACGCTAATCAGTAATGATTCATTCCTTAGTCTTGGAAATTTTGAAATCCCTAAGGTATATTCGGAGTTTAATCTTTCATTTGTCGGCAATTCTTGCTCCGGAATACTATGTTTTACGAACAATAATGTATTTCCCGGAAGAATTGAATGATATACTTATATAACCCCTCTATTAGGAAGTTGAAACTTATATCCCATGATAGCTTTATCTATAAAGTTTATGACAGTGCCCGTGTGGATACAAGACTGGGATTTGGGTATTGCGAAAGTTCAAGAGACTTTAAGGTTGTTCGGATTCACTATGTTTTAGACGAGACTAAGAAATTTGTTAGGACTCAGCCACCTCATGTTGAAGTCTATAGTCTGAAATCAAGGGTTTAAAGGTTTACGAGTTGATTTCTTGCAGTGGATTTATTTACTGGCGGGCTTGGAATAGTGGTTGTTACGATAATGATGAGTATACTATATTGTCATTCAATATGTATACTGAAGAATTCAATGTGATAGAATTGCCACCGAATATTGCCTACTGTGAACCATTATTATCGTACGACGGACTACTTGCTGTGGGTTAATTTGATTTTTAGTCCTCTAACTTAACCTGTTTTTGTAAATAGTCCTCTTTTTGCTCCGGTAGCATTTTCGATCCTATAACTTTCTATTTTACGGATTTTTAGTCCTTTTGCCAATTCATCACGGAGCTCCGTGAAGTGTATAAAAAGGACTAAAAATCCGAAAATAAAAGTTATAGAACTAAAAATCCGAAAATAGAAAGTTATAGGGTGAAAATTAGCACTTAGCAGCGGAGCTCGGTGATGAATTGGAAAAAGGACTAAAAATCCAGAAAAAAAGAAAGTTATAGGACTAAAAATCTTTACTGAGCAAAAGAGACTATTTACAAAAAAGCAGGTAAAGTTAGAGGACTAAAAATCAAATTAACCCACTTGCTGTCTGTAATCCACGTGTTTTTAATCCAAGGTTAGAAAAATATGTCCCTGAAGTTTGGGTGATGGAAAAGTGTGGCAACACTTGTTCTTGGTCTAAAATATACAGCTGTGAAGCAATGGCTGGCCTAAACACCAATGCAGCAACATGGAATTACATCAGATGGAAAATCGTTAATGAATATTTGGGAATTAGCTTATTGGGATCCAAAAAAAGACCTGCTGATGTATGCCGCCGGTTCTAATACGCTTTTTAATCATTTTTCATTTTTTGGTCATTATCATGTGGATGCTGCTTTTGTGGAAAGCCTGATTTTATATGAGGAAAACGGTCAGAACTACACGGTGTAAGTTACATCTTATATAAAATCTCCCTTTTACCAAGTTTTTGGCAACAATTCAAGTTGTTATTTTCTCTGTGACATGATGAGATCCTCAAAGATCGTTTATGATTACCAAAAGAAATTTATCTCTCTATTAATATTGATGCAGGAGGCCTAAAGGCGCAAAAGGAGCAAAATCAGAGGCGATGAAGAAACACTTGAAGTTGCAATCAAATATTGGCACAGTAGACATTCATAAGTTGAAAATACGCGGTGATGATGTGATATTGAGGATAGCTACAGATGATCCTGGTGTTGATTATGGTTTGGAAGAAGTAAAGAAGGCGTGTGGTGGTTTAAAGAAACCGGCTTTAATAGTGATTACATTTACAGCAGGTATATAGCCTTGCCAAAGAGAAGTGGATGATTCAACACAGCAACGCAGAATTATAGTTTGGTTGTTGATCGTCGTGGTGAGGAGGCGGCAATGTTGTTCGTGATTCGCTAGCAAGATTTCTCGAGATTTGTTTAGTGAAGAATATTACAAGGAGGGACAGAAGCAGCTTTTTAAGGTATTCCCTATGCTTGATAAGTGTAGCTATGGTACTAGATTGAAAATTTTAATTGATGCGGTCAGAAAGAAGAGGGGCTCAGGTTCAGTTCCAGTTCAAGCAGAGGCATTGGGAGTTGATAAATGCAAAAAGGATTGTTTGTTCAAATGCGACCACTGCATTACTACTTGGTATATATGTTATAAGATCAGCTACAAGCTATTACATTCCCTTTTGCTTGATGATGACCCATTATTACAAGATTGATCAAAGTTGTGGACTTTATATATGTTATAAGATCAGCTACAAGCTATTACATTCCCTTTCGTTATATATATATATATATATATATAGTTAAACCTCGATACCATCTTGGCGAAAGAACTTAAAATAATGTTCGATTAATAAATAACATCGCTAAACGAATATCAACGGACGTGCCTACTACTATCTAGTAAGCTATCTAAGTTAGTGAACAAAGACAGATTTCTCCAATACACAGAGTATGAGATTTTGCTTCCTCTTTTTTTTTTTTTTTTTTTTTTTTTTAGTGGTGATTTTGCTTCCTTAAAAATATATTTCCACTCATCTACATTCTACACCATCACCACCAAGAAAGCAGTATGGACTCACATTATTGCACATTGCAGTGGACACTAGCTATGCTATTTCAGCTTGGATATCATTTTATTCATGAATCTCTCTATGTACGAATGTATCAAAATCTATCGGGAAAAAACCTTTTTTTACCCCTGGTTTCTTAATTGAAGTGTTCCCTCCTCCCCCCTTTGTGGTTTAGGTTTACCTCCCTGAGGTTTTCCACAAACAATCAAATAGAATTTCAGGCTAATACTATGAAACATTCCGCCGGAATATTCTTAATTTTATTGTTATCTGACATTCTAAATCTCAAAGAGCCATTCGTCAAATCCAAATATCGTGGATTAGATTTGTTAGTTGAGGAAATAGATTATGCATAGTAGTGTATATGAAACGAAAAACAGGATGATCTAATTATACACCACTTTTAGATGGAAAAAAAAAAGATATCACTAGCACAAACTCCCTCCGGTTCTTTTTTCACTTTTCAAAATTTAATTTGCTTTGTTTTTATTTATCTGTCATTTAACATTCAGCGTTTATTATTTTTTCCACCTTTACCCTTCAATTTAATTATAACATATAAACAAAGTATTTGCATTTCCAATAAAAAAAATACGTTCTCAATTCTAAATTCTCAAAAAGTCAATTTGTTTCACTATTACCATTTACCCATTCATATACACATTCTCAATATACTACTCCAATTAAAAAGAAATAATCAATATTTATTGGGTGTGTATATATTAAAAAAATCAAATGGCAACTTAGTCATTTTACCCTCTTTTTCAGACACATTAATCACTTTCTTAATCTGTATAATCTTCTCTATGCGACAGATAAAAAAAAAAACGGAGGGAGTATATAAGCCACTTAAACAAGGGTTTTCTTCACCCATGAATCCCACAGTTGATTACCCTTTTTCTGCAGTCTTAGATTTGAGCAATGAAAAAGACAACAGCAAAGTCCCAAAAGTGAAAGAAAACATCGAAAAGTCTGATTAATGTAGAATGAACACACAAAAAAAAACCCTCTAAACTTAGCAATGTTCATTCAAAAGAATATTATGGAAACCCCCATTGTGAAGCATCCCACGGCAACCCAAGGACTCAATCGTTCACCTGCAAAGAAGAAATCCCCAAGACGGCGAGTAAATAGCAAAATAAAACCTTCCAGTCACATACTAAGAGCGCTTGCACAGTAGATCTACTGTAGATGTTTAAAAATATGCATTGTAGAGATTCAAATATAAATAAAAACACAAGTGCATCAGATAGTTTATTTCTATTTGTGAAATACAGATTACCCCCCACAGCGTACACTTAAAACAACTCAAGCTTGCCCACTATTTAAAGGGAATGTCCTGAAAAGCCCTTTATTTTCCTCTGTGCCTTCTACCTTTTACAACCAAATTCTACAGAATACGAGGTATGGTCTCCCGTGTTAGCAAGGTAACACTGTTTTCTTTATACTAGTCGACCCTTCCTTTACATACAATAGACTGTATATAATAGGTTTCTGACAGTCTGTATGCGTTGTATTGATAATAATATATCTCAAGGCCAATTCGTCATCCAGTCAGATGTCACGTTTGATCATTTATCAACTCAGTAATTTCAAGCTCAATCAAAAAAGATAAGTCGGTGCATTAAAGCATCCCGATAAATTTAGAGACATGTCAGGTCCAGTAGGTCTATTGTATGAGGTCTTACTTTATATATTTCCTAACTGGAACCCGTAATCTCTGGTCACACGATGATGACTTTTACTAGGTCTGTTTACATAACAGTATTTAAAGACTCAAAGATTGATGAAAGGTGAAACAGGAAGTAAAAACATATTTACAATACTCCACTGGAGACTGGAGTAGAAACAAATCTGTTTCAACAATTTCTATGACAATAAATCCACTGTACAGCTAGAAAACAAAACTCACCTATTCTAGCAGCTTTCCAAAAGAACCCGCGAAACCTGGCATGGTCATTGGAACAAAGAAGGAAAGAGTAAGCACTTGTAATAAAAATATACGGAAAGACAAATGAAAAAAAAAAAAGAGGGGCCGAAAACCATATGTTGGTAATGCTCAAATCTGAATGACATGCCAGATAAATAAACTTAACCCAGCGACACAAGTCTAACTGCCCATATATTTGTCTGGCATGTTCAACTTAGTACTGTATCATAGAAGAGAAATGTGTACATCTTTACCAATTGTAGAAGCAACAAACACAAGTAGGTGTCGTTAGGCATGCAATATTTTTGGGTGAATAAGTTTGACTTTCCGCTCAAATTCTGATAACAGATGTGTCCCTTGGTGTACAAATCATAAATAAAATCCCACAAATAGAAGTTTATACCCAAATAAAATCAATCAGAAAAGGGAATGAGCTCACACAAGCCAGAAGGCATACCCAGTTCTCTGTTCTAGAAGTGCTGGAAATTGCATCTTGACAAATGTGCATGTACAAATCCCTAGCAGCACAACCGTAAGGAACGAGTGGAAATTGAACAGCGCCGACTGGATAATTCAATAAAATCAAAAGCGGCTTCAATATTTATTAAATTGCAAAATAAACAGAATTCAAACCAAAAATGCAAATTCACTGACCATTTTGGAATCCCTCTGAAACCTACAAAGTAAAAGAATCACTGAAATATTAGTACTTCAAAAGAGAGAATGCATTTAGCTTTATCAGCAAAAACAACACAAGTTTTCTTCTGAAATCATGCACCATAAATGTACCACAAAGAACATAATATAACAGTCTTCAAATACAAAGCAAGCAAGCATGTTTAGGTAGCATAATAAGACCAAGGAATTAGACAGCACAGCAATAAGAGGTTCAACATTGAACAGAAACTTCATACTTGGGGTATGGAGAAATTTCTTATTTTCTACTTAACTTTTTTTTTTTTTGCTATCCCAATCACGTTATAGAACTATTCAAGCATTTGATAACTGTTGAAATAATCTTAAATCAACGATACAAATCATTTCAAGCATTTGATTCAGATAAAGCTATCACATGCCAATGTTACAGGCCATTTTATCCGTGTATACCGGGTCGGAGGAGCATTCATATCGTTACAATTGGACAAAATTATCTAAATACAGAATGCCAGTAAAAAAAAAAAAAAGTCTGGCAGATGCCCAAAAGTTCTGTGTAAATACTAACTAGTAGGATTTCAACGGCTAAACTTGGGGCATTACCTTTACAACAAAATCCTCAAATGATGTTCAAAGTTCCACAGCTAATCTTCAATTCTTAAATCCAAATCTAAAACTTCCACATTCTTTAACCAGAACACAACAATGAAGTACCAAGGTGAATATTAAGTCACGGTAGAAGAACATACAAATTCATGCTTCGAAGAACATACGAAATATCTCCGATCAGTGATAAGGATTCGGTTACCTGAAGTGACGGAACAAGGAAAGTGTCAAATCAAAGATGAAATTTGATTGCTATCTCCTGATTGACCACGATAGTCCCCTCTTTAGAAGCTACAAAGATGAAATATTATCCCTCCCGCCGGATTGATCACAGTATTCTCTTTCTCCCACTTTCTATGGCTTCCCCGTCGCCGGAATTACGA
Organism: Gentiana macrophylla; assembly: GCA_026214975.1. Taxonomy (NCBI): domain Eukaryota; kingdom Viridiplantae; phylum Streptophyta; class Magnoliopsida; order Gentianales; family Gentianaceae; genus Gentiana; species Gentiana macrophylla. The sequence continues at coordinate 152,271,701 of CM047805.1, read as the reverse complement.
TGCCGTCTTCACCTCTCTAATGTCCTTCGGTATTTTCAGAAGAGAAATGGGCCATGTAAAGCAATTTAACAAGAACGGGCCGGAGAGCTTCTGGGCTTGGACTAAAAGGAATATAGGTGATGCTATCATTATAATTAGGGGCGTAAACGATCCGAGCCGCTTCATGTAATGCTCAACGCTCGGCTCGTTAAATGCGTTCGAATATGGTTTTAATCGAACTCGAGTAGCTCATTATAATTAATGAGCAAAACTTGAGCAAATTTAATGTTTGACTCGACATACTCATAAGCCTTATCCAGTATTAAAATATATGTATTTATCATTATTATGCCACTGGGCTTAATATTTTATGTACAAATCTTAGTATTTTGTACCATTTTTCCGAGCTCGAGTTTGAAAGTGCTCTAATTGTTTTCCGAGCAAAACTCGAGCATGATTAATATGTTTTCAAACCGATCTCAAGCAAGTTTTTTAATGCTCAAGTGATCTCGAGCTGAGTTCGAGCATCACTGTTTTAAGGAGACTCACTAAGTAAATGTTTGATTCGGATCGGATCAGATCGTTTACACCCTAATTACAATCATAATCGAGCTGTGACAGAACGAATGACATATTACGCAATGAAAATGACTTGAGACAAATAAAAAGATACACAATAACTTAGATTGTGAGACCGGGGGAGTTACAAAAATAAAGTAAACAGGTAATAAATTATTATATTTGAGGATGCATCATTATAACAGTTGTGACACAACGAATGGATATTACATTTTTACACTCTTAATTATGACAAACATATATAAATATCAATGTGTCCCAAGTACCTTAAAGCATTATAAATCATATGATAATCTATATATCTATATACTATAAAAAGAGAGAAATGTGATAGCTTCCACGTCTCCCTTTGCTTTATACTTTTGATGCATTAACTGGCTGACACATGGCAAGCTGTAGGTAGAGGTGGCCAAACCGAAACCGGAACCGGCGGTTTTTGAACCGGCGGTTCGAAAACCGCCGGTTTTTTTAACCGCCGGTTTGCCGGTTTACCGCCGGTTTGTGTTATTGGTAACCGAAACCGGAACCGAACTCGGAACCGCCCGGTTCAAACGGATGGCGGAACAAGGTAAAACCGGCCGAACCGGATCGAACCGGAACCGCCGGTTTAACCGGCCCAATGATTATTTTATTTTTATTTTTTTTTTTTTTTGGATGCATGTAACGGCAATAAAAACAATTTAAACAAATAAACCATAAAACTATATAAAAAAACCTAAAAATTATATACAAACCTAAAAATTATAAACCTAAAAAATACTATAAAATTATACTAACCTAAAAAAAACCATACACAAACCTAAAAATTATATGAAACTATATAATACAAACACATAAGAAAGTCTTATAAAATTTCTACAATAACAAACTATAAAAAAACTATAACAAACTATAAAAAAAAAACTATAAGAAACTATAAAACAACATTTATAATCAAAGTATACTTAAAAACCTACTTAAATAACGATAAAAATCATTACAACAAACTATAAAAAACTAAAACATATAAACAATTAAAACTACATTCGCTTTTGATTTTTTATATGTGTTGTCATCCGAAACACGATTACACATAAAAAAATACGTGGCGGTACAAGTGTTGAAAAGATAACACAATTTACATATAAGAAAAACAACATAATTTTTAAAATAACATTATTTACATATAAATAAAATAACACAATATTAATATTATTTTTAAAACCAGAATAGAAATCTATTTAAAATAATATATATATTACATTCGCTTTAATAATTATAATTAAAATAATAATAATTTGTTATTGTAGTGAAAATAATAAGTGTTACATAAAAATGAAAAGAAAAAAAAATATGAAATTTTAAAACTGCTATTTCGAGCAGTGATCTGAACCGTGATTCGAAGGGAGCAAATCGGAACCAAGCCCAAACCGACAACCGACGGTTTTGAGCGATGCTCGCCCAGGTTTTGAAACCGTGATTCTGTTCATTTGGCCACTCTGGCTGTAGGCTCGACAAGTTTAGCTCTTCCCATTTAAAAAAATTCCTATTTTTAATATATCCGAAAACCGACGGTTCGTAAACCTAGCATTTGTACCATTAACCACCCTCTGGCTGTAGGCTCGACAAGTGTTAGCTCTTCCATTTAAAAAAAATTCCTGTTTTTAATATGTCTTACGAAGGAAGCTTCATATATAACAGATGTCAAAATTTCTTTCAATTTGGTTAAACATTTTACTTCTTCTCACCTTTCTTTCTCCTCCACAAAATAACACACCCGTATCTCTCTCTTCCCCACGCCTTCCTTGCCGCCTATCAACAAAATTAGTGTTTGAATAATCACCTTATCACACCAATAGAGTGAATAGCGTCTTACAGACGGGACGACTGTAGGACTGAGATTTGTGTATGCAGGAGAGAAGAAGAACAAAGAAATGGGGGGAATCGGTCTTCTGGGTATGGCAATTAACTTACTTCGTAATGGTCTCAAACTCACTGTTTGGAATCGCACTCTCTCTCGGGTATATTTCTCCTATTTTTTTCCTTTACTTTTCTTCTTTTCTGCATTTATTCTATGATTTTTTTTTTTAATAATGGGAGTTACAAATACGGTGGTAGAAAATGGATTATTATCAAAAGCTTGCACGATTTGTGATATATATATATATCCGTATTGCAAAAGTGGTTGATGAATATCCCATTTGGACTTTATTTGGATTAATTTTTATTTGTGAATGAATTTAGGTTCAAAATGTTGTTTGGATTACATGTAGAATAAAATGGAAGTGATTAATAGTAGAAAAATGGGTGTCCAAGTCCAAACTCACCCGTGAAGGTCTTTCTTTTTCAGATGTACGTCGTAGAGCAAGATGGAAGTGTTTAATAGTCAACCCCAACGACGAGAACTGGAATTCCAATTTCAGTCCATCATCAGATAATAATAATAATAATAATAATAATAATAATAATAATAATAATAATCTATACCCCAATTCTAAATTCAGTCCATCAACAGTAGCCATTATAGTAGTAATCTTCGTGGCGGCGGTTTTCTTTATGGGTTTCTCTTCCATTTACATCCGTCTCTGTTCAGACGCCAACAATACAGGCGGGTTAACAGTGTTCGAAACGGTCTTGCTATGGCACAGCTCGATGGGCTTGAAGCTTCGGTGATCGCGATCAAGACGTTTCCGACTTTCTCGTATTCGGAGGTTAGAGATCATAAGATCGGTAAAGGGGCTTTAGAATCCGTTGTATGTTTAAACGAGTTTGAAGATGATGAAAAAGCTGCATTTGATAGCGAAATGTGATCATGTGTTTCAACCGGAATGTATTGATGCTTGGACCGAGAATCATATGACGTGTCCGGTTTGCCGGAGTAATCTGACCCCACAAGACGGAGATGTGCCGTACTGGCTGTTGGAGTTAGATCAAGAAAATAACGATGTTGCTATTCAAGTAGATGTGGATGAAGAACAAGTTGAGGTTAAATCCGAAGTGAACCTTTTTTTGCCTGTTAACTTTTAAGGTAATCATTTTTCTTTTTTATTCTTCGAATTTAAACTCTGTAGATATCGACAACTTTGACGTGTTATTGTTTGTGAGGTAAGGTTATTGTTTGTGATCTCTAACCTTACCTCACAAACAATAACACATCAAAGTTGTCGATATCTGCAGAGTTGAAATCCGAAGAATAAAAAAGAAAAAGGATTACCTTAAAAGTTAACAGGCAAAAAAAAAGGCAAAAAAAGGTTCACTTCGGGTTTAACCTCAACTTGTTCTTCATCCACATCTACTTGAATAGCAACATCGTTATTTTCTTGATCTAACTCCAACAGCACATCTCCGGCTTGTAGGGTCAGATTACTCCGGCAAACCGGACACGTCATATGATTCTCGGGCCAAGCATCAATACATTCCGGTTGCAACACATGATCACATTTCGCTATCAAATGCAGCTTTTCATCATCTTCAAACTCGTTTAAACATACAACGGATTCTAAAGCCCCTTTACCGATCTTATGATCTCTAACCTCCGATCTTATGACCACTGCATTGAAGTTTTTATCATTGGAAATCAACCCCTTTTACGGGAATCGAACCTCTGACCTCCAGCTTATGGTCCGGGCGTCACTTCAACACCCCAGCTCCGCCATATCCAGGGGATACTCTTCTGCTTTTCTAAGTTTTACTTTTGAAGGTTGTTTCCAATAAAATATTTCCTTTAGTAGGGCTTTTCTAAGTGCCTTTTTTTTACTGAGCTTTTCTAAGCTTTTAGAATGATGAGAATTAGCCTTTTTTGATTCAACGATACTACTTATTCGTTTTGTTTAATAGACTGGCCCTTAGTTTAGTGGACTTTAGCATTTGCTATAACGACTGCCTTTTTCTATTTTGCCGGGGTATAATTATGATTTTTCAAGCTTGCAATGCTCATCCTCAAAAGATCAACAATTGCGTAAGGGTATATTTTTCTTAGTTTAGCTTTAATGTAATACTTTATTAAGCACTGATTTAGTTATTACTCCTCCATTGCTGTTAATTGTAAGATTGGGCACTGCTACTTACATACATAAAGACGACATTTTTCTTGAAGTAGCTTTGTTTACCATGGTAATGTCTGGAAGTTTTTATTGTAAGCTTTTGAGGTAAAGTTTTGACTTTTGATTTATTCTTAGAAGTGTATCTGTACATGCAAGTTTGTCTTTTTTAAGTGGCTCTGTGTTGGTTTGTATAGTGGAAGATAATCGTACGATGGCGGCCAAAAAAAAAAAAAAAATTTAAAAACCCTCATTTTCATTTGCAATAGTAGATTAAATAAATTCTTTTATTACAGCTGTGAATTACCTTGACTAGAAAAAATATATAGCTATGTATATAGCTATGAAATCCATCTCAAATACACACATCTCATTCTCAATCAGTCATCTTCGCATTTACGCTTCCGGTTATCTAAGCCATAAGTCGACAATTGTAGTCAGAAAACCGGTGCTTTTTATGTCAACTAAAAAGTCCTATAAAGAGGATTATGCTTATTTTCTCCTTGTGAGATAAGTTAATAAGTTGTAAATTCCTTTCACAAGTGTTTTCCATCACTTTTGTATGGTTGTCAATTTATTATACCCCAATGGCAATGGCTCTCAGTTCGCTTATTCTGTGGGGAACCATTGATATTGTTGTGCTAAGATAGTTTTACGTTGATTTTGGTGTGCTAAGAAAGTGTAGCATTGATAACATCATTTCATACACCTTTATCAATAGTACAACTTATTAACTTATCTCACTAGGAGAAAAGAAGCATAATCCTCTTTATAGGACTTATTACTTGACATAATCCTCATCGAAGAGTTTAAAGAGCACCGGTTTTCTGACTACAATTGTCGACTTATGGCTTAGATAACCGGAAGCGTAAATGCGAAGATGACTGATTGAGAATGAGATGTGTGTATTTGAGATGGGTTTCATAGCTATATACATAGCTATATATTTTTTCTAGTCAAGGTAATTCACAGCTGTATTAAAAGAATTTATTTAATCTACTATTGCAAAGTTGTTTACATTTTTTTGTTTCTTTTTATTTATTCATTTTGTCTTTCATGAATTTCCATTGTAATTTGCTGAGCAAAGAATGAAGGATGAATCTGAAAACATATGTTACCTTAGCATAACTTATGGCTACATACCTTATACCGGAAGGAAGATTATGCTATTGGGAAAGTGACAGCAACCCCGTGTTTAAAGCATCGTCTGAGTTTATAGCTTCAATTTCGTGGGTATGATTCATATCCCCTTCAATTAATACATTTTCCTTTTGTCGTAATATTTATTTAATTGGAGTGTTGTTTCGAAGATAATGAAATATTAGTTTTGGTTTTCAGTTGAATGATTAATGACCCATACAACTGATGAAATGAACGAATTTCTCAAGAAGAAAGCAACAAAAATTGATACAGTTGGTGCACCTGCTCTAGATAGAAATAAAGGAGGAAATTGACCAACCAAAATCGTTGGTTAGATTGGTTAGTCATGCAGTGCTAAAAGAAGCATCCATTTCGGACACCCTCAACACTGAATACTTGGAAAATGTAAGGTTGCTGCCTCTTGAGATTAAGGTTGTTGATATAATTGGAACTTTGACAATGTAAATCAAAGGAAAATGCAAGGGGGTCTAAGCTCATTTTTGTTTCATGATAGACAACTAATTCTTTTAAATCGTAATATATCTCATCATGAGATCTTTATTTTGCTCTTTTGCAGCCATCACAATCTTCACCCGGTGATACTTATGTTGGTATGATAACATTTGTATGCATATTTATTAGGTCATTCAAATTTATTAAATATGTTATTAAAAAAAAGGTAAAACCTCACTCAGAAGTCAAAACCTTGTCATGGGATGAGTGGAGATGTAAATCAGAATCAAGATCCCCAAAGTTAATGAGAACTTTCGCTTACTTTAACAAGAGAATAATTACCGCCTCGTGAAATCGAACCTCTAACCTCCCGCTAAAGCTGCATTCTGCATCCACGCCTCGCTAACCCAAGTTATGTCCTGGGGACTATTAAATATGTTATTAATGCCTCTGTAATATGAAATTCTCACACCTTGTTAAGAATTGTATTTCACTATCTTTTTGTAGAATATACAGAATGAACATTAACTTAATCATGGATGTGTGTCTCAATCAGCCTATGTATCTTTGAACTGAATGGCTTCATATTAATAAAATCCATGATTGTATCATTTCTATTAATGTAAGAATATCCTCCACTTCTCTATTTATACCTTTTAACGGACACGCCGTGCCTTGCACGGCGTAAGCATTGCAACTAGTAATTTAATAATTCATTTTCATTACACGAACATCTGAATGACAAATGCAACAAAGTAGTAGAATTTTTTAAACCACGGATCATGTTCTCACCCATAGCTCTGCCCAGCAATTAACAATAGCATATGGTTATACAAATCAAAGTGTCTGGTCTAGTCATAGTCTGGAAAAACCAAGCATGAAACCAAAACACGCCTTTAGGAATAATACATGTAAGAACGAATGTTCCTCGTCTTGCTGGTGGTATTTGGCTCAATTCAAGAAGCTGATACCTCAGCCATTTCGTGTTCCACAACTGTTGGCTCAACTGGATAGTATGAATAATGTAGTTCTCCTACGTCATCACCCGACATCTTCTTCCACCCATCTGGTCCCACATGGTACACTGGAAAGTACACCCTCTTTGTTATGGTTTCCAGAAACAGTAGTACATTATACACGGGAAATTACAACAAGAAGACTCTTTGTTGTACCCGACTGTTAGATGTGCACCCATGTGTGTATGCAAAAAAGTTGAACATCTTCTTTTTGGACACATGACAGTCATCTTACGGAAGGTCTCTAATAAAGAGTATACATTGGGGAGGGAGAGAAGACTTACCACTGACGACACCCCCACTGGCCCCATCCCTAAATGTAGCATGGTAAATAGCACGTCTTGCTAGCTCAGAAGCTTCTTCAACAGACATATCGAAACGGTACCTACAGAAACAACAGCATAATAGGCAAATGTAAAAGAATTTCAGGACTTATAAACACTTAACTTAGTGGTGAAGAACCGTATAATACTTTTTTAAAAACAAGATCTGTGTCGACCACAGCCTAGTGCGCCTAAAATAATAAAGGAGCTGCATTTATGCAAGACCCTGGGTTGCCTTGTTAATGTTCACAACTTCATATGCATTCGAAGAAAGGGGAATTTCTAATGTGAGGAGTGCTCAATGAGACGATCCATTTACATCCAATCAAAACACAACATGTGGCCTGATTTTGATGTGTTTGTGGTGGGTTACTTTCTTTATGAGCTTGTTTGCGGTGTATTTGATATCATGACTCGTCTTCTGATTGGATGCAAATGTGTCTCCTTATTGAAGATATCAAGGATAAGAGGTCAAAGCACCACAAATTCTGGATCAAACACGACAATCAAGACAGTGGTGGATAATTGAAAATTAAGATGCAAATGAATTCAAATAAGACAAAGGTAAGACTTAAGAGCAACAAACCCGCTGTCCAAGACGCCATATGCATAAGGCGAGCCAGATCCAACTGAGAATCTAGTTCCTTTAAGCCGTCCACCTTCACTGTCTACATAGTATAAACCGGGACCCTACACAAAGGCAAAAAAGAAAGGCTTTGAAAAGACCCAAACTTCTCGACAACAAAAAAGTCCATGCACAGAATGTTCATGTTACCTTTTCATCCCACCCAGCAATCATCGTTCCAACAGATAATCCCATTCCACGGTAAGAGTATAGAATGTTTGCCAACAATTTTGAAGCTCCAGTGACAGAAATTCTCCTCTTATTTGCAAGTTCATGAAGGCGGCACTGAAATACACAAGACTAATGGTCAATGTCGCATTCAACTGAAACCAATAAGAAATGTAACAATCTCCTAGCATGTATCCTGACAATCCTAAAACAAGCAACACCACTCCCCCAAGTTTGGGGTCCCTTAGCTCTTATTACCCCATTTTGTTGTTGTAGAGCTCATACAAATAAAATCATGCCACCACCCTCAGCTTGCAACTTCCTGCCAACCCAATCCCCCTTGTTTCTGAAATAATAGCATGGCTACTGACAATATTGCCATGTAACGTAAATTTGGCACAATGAAAGGCATCAATAAGGAAACCGGCTTCAAACCAGAAACTATCCTCTATCCAGAAAAAGTTCTCTTACAAGGTCAAGATACAATATCCATAAAACAATTCATAAGCAACAGACATTTTGATAGATTTTTTTTTATGGTTGCCCATCTCCCGGTCTGAACATATATTTGATAGACACATAAGACAATATATAAGAGTATGCTTGCAAAACAAAAATTAGAATTGAGGTAGTGACATAGGTGGAAAAAGAAACGAATAAGAAGTACCTTGATCCCCAAATTCCTGTGCCAAAATTGACAGTCAGCTGCACCTCCAGCCATGGTGCCAAGCATGTACGGATTGATCTCAATAATTTTCTTAACAGATTGTGATGCTGTAATGTTATCAGCAAAATGAATCATTCCAAGAGTACACAAAACAAGGGCTTGAAAAAACATAAGCTCCAGGCTAGTTGAAAAAAGTAAAGAAAAAAGCACTATGATATATCGCACATGTAACGCTCTCAGACAATTTAAACATGCCCATTCATAATATATATGTATTTAGATTATGGAAAGATAGGCCTATCCGCCTATAGCATAGTCTGACTACAGACATTATCGGGCACATGATCTAATACTCGCATAGCACTAACATACATATCTTGGGAATAACATAAAGGAATCCAATACTTCAATTCATTATTCTGCGATTTCCATGGTAACAGGGCAGGAAATAGAATAATTCTTGCTAAACCAATCTCAGGGCAAGAAATAAAATTGATTTTCTACAGATTTACTAGAACAAAGTACAATCTTTTTGTTTTATAAATTTATATAACCAACCATAACCAAGGAGAAAACAAAAAGGATTAACAAGAAACATCCAATCCATATCTGCCGTTACATAAAAGGATAACGTGACACTAAAAGGAATCGCTTCAAACATTAAAGCCACTACCAGTATGTGATGCTTCAAATTTCATAATGTCATCATGCTTCTAGCAACCCAGAACCATTGATAAATGCTTTAAAGAAAATGGCATAACTTTTGAAATCCATTGGACCACTACAACTGGTCTTAATTCTTAAAGAAGAAATAACTACGTGAAAATTTTAAAAGAAACATCTGCAAAGATATTAATAGAAATATTTACACAATCAAGGAGCTTACATATGTATCCTCCCATGCTAGCCCTAGAATCTGCAGCTACGATAACACCGTCCTTGAATATGAATGCCAAAGTAGTCGTTCCCTTAGCTGGCTTAACCATTTGGATCGCTTCCTTTTGAAACCCATCAAACTAAAACACCAAGACAATATTTAATTAACAACAAAAATTGAAACAAGAACTTTCTAACCAGTACCAGCACATACAACATCAACCAAAATTTGAAAAGGGACCAATCAAAACTTACATTATTAGTGTGAGGAATCATAAATTCGGGGGCACTAGACAACATCTCGCTCCTGTTTTCCGGCATCAAAGCCTTAGCTTCAAGTCCACTAAAGTCAATCTTCATCATCTTTCCTTTGAACAAATCAAAATCGAAAATTCAGCTAAAACCTAAGATCAACACGAAACACAACAAAAACAGCACGGAATTAGGAACTATTGATTAAACACAACTTAATGAAGTAAGAACCCTAACTGCAGTTCGAAAATGAAACGCATTGGATGTATAAAAAAGATAGTAAACCGAACAAAACGAAAAGCGAAAAAGTAGTCAAATTACCGGTCGCAAGATTAATTAACAAAAAAAAATAAAAATATTGCTTTTGTTATAAGATACCAAACCTTTAATCTGGAGGGAGCGGTTGATTACGTCGAAGTGGTCTGATGCGAGAAAATTGTTCTGTGAATAATAATGAAGGTTTCTTGCCAAGTAGGGTATGCATCCTTTATGGATCCGGATACAACACCGACCCGATTACCCTAAGACTGGGTTAACGAGTGGGCCTGAAGCAGCAATCATTCTAATGGGCTTTACAAGACCTTTTCTACGTGTATCTCTTTGCTGGAAACGAAATGTGTAAACGATCTGAGTCGAGTAGAGTTTTTTTTTTTTTTTTTTTTTTTTTGAGAAACGAATAGAGTGTATTTTAAATTTGACGAACTTGGAGTTCGAGCATAAACTTGACATTTATCGAATTCAAGCTCGATCACGAGCACTTTCAAACTCGAGCCGAATTCGATTTTTTTTGGGGAGGGGATGAGATCCGGATCATATATTATATAACGAAAATCACAAATTACATATCTTTACAAAAATACAAAAAAAAAATGCTATCGTGTAAAATATAGTTAGACCAAACTCTCTTGATTTACTAACGGCTTGTGAAAGAAACACTTGTTTAGGAGTTCGTGAACCTCCCAAAGATGTTGATGTTGGTTACGTCACACCCATAATTCAAGTTTATGTTGAGTTAAATGAAATGTGGTTTTGTTTCAAAAGAATGTCTACTCATAGAAAGGAAAAAAAATCTCATTATATTTTAGTTTAAGCTAATATGCTAAACGAAATATTAGATATTAAATGAAATATCTATAATATTGATTTATCAAAGAAATCAAAGCATTAAAACATAAAATTTAATAAATATCAGTTTTTTTAGGGGTAATATATATCAGTTCATGCATAATTTTTCATGAGTATTTTAAATTCGAACGTGCTCACGAGCTAACGAGTCGAGTATGAGTATGGTTGAGATTAACACGTTTAATACTCGAGTAATATTTGAGTCGAGGTCATTCAATCTCGATTCATATCAAACCGAACTATTCGTGCAAAACATTGAACCGCTCACGAACGGTTTGACTCATTTACACGTCTGGCTGAAAGCGAATAATTTCCATGAATTATTTTCGGTATACTACGAAATTAAGATTCATGAAATTGCATCGAGTACTGAGATTGCTTAGCATATTAAAAAATCATTTCAGACATCACGGTTATTTTTTTCGCATAAAGGAACTTCAAGATATTCATGTTAATGTCCTGAAAGATGCGTTCCCTTTAGAGAAGATGGTGGCGAATGTCAATGACTATGAAATTAGTAGAAATGTCAGTGGCGATGGTGTTGGTAGAAATGACGCTGACAATGATGTATCAAATATGAAGTGCGGACGTAATTTGTAGTGTCATGTAAAAAAAGAAATTTCATCGTACAATGTGATGTTCGAAGCAATTATGTAATGTCAACAACAACACCCAATCTTTTTTGTTTTGGACGGTCATTTTATACGGTGAAAAAAAGTCCAACATAGTCTGCTGGGCGTATATGCTACGAATCGTTTGATTCATTACGGATTTATAAAACCCAAATACATCAAACACTATCCCAATAAGGATAGCAATAATATGCTTTATCTTTTTGTGCATATGTTATACATCAAACACTATCCCAATAAGGATTTCTCGTAGAAAAGGGATGTTGTCCATTTTTATGTCTATTTCTTGTCACCCAATATATAGAATTTAAAACCAATACAATTTAAATAGCAATAATAACCGCAAAGTATCATGTGCTAAAACAATATCGCACGCGACGAGTGTATCAAGTAGAACTTGGGAAATATGACATTGAAATTATTTATTAGACCGGATCATCATATAAACGATTTACATACGTACATATACACATGTGATATTTCACATTGAGAACGTGGGAGAAACATTATATCTTTATACGTGTGAAACATAAAGATTTTGTTAACTCGAGTATGCCCTTTTAGGCCAAGCGAGAAAGATGGTCTAACCAGTTAACTGGATCATTTATGACTCACTCGGCGTTACTTGACCAGTCTTTATGGGCATTACTACTGGTATCATAGCCGATGACCAGACGGAATCACATCGTGAGAATCGGTGATGCCACCTCTAGCATCCTCTGGTATAAATGAGTCTGAGATAAATCTTGACGATAACGTCAATAAACTTATAGGGGGGGTGGGTGGGGGAATGTGATATTCCATATATATTGGGAAATTGAGAAAAACATATGATCTCCTTATAAGTGTGAGACATGAAAGTTTTTGTGAATTCGGGTTAGCCATTTCAGACCAAATGAGTACGACGGTCTAAATAATTAGCCGGATCTTTTAAAGCTAATTTTGTGCCACCAAATCCGGGATTTGGAAGCGTTACAATACAAACTTTTTTGTGTGTCTACATATATTATACTCAACTCACATAACAAGCATTTTTTTTTTACCATGACATGTTTTTTTTGGTCAATTTCTTTCTTTTAAAGAAAATTGTCCATCGCCCCTCTAGTCGATCAGGGGCGCTGCTACCTTTGCTGGCTGGGTGGTGATATTTGTTTCCTTCGTATCTAGGTATATCCAGTGTTAAGTTTAAATGATGGAAAATAAATCGAAACCTGAACTCGTCTAGGATAAACTTTTTTTTACTTGACAGATTTGGTATTAAATTTAAATATACAAAAATGAAAGGACAACCTAATAAGTTTAATAGCTTTTTGTTGAAAATGACATTTTAAACTTAATGGAGTGGAAGAACAATGAATTACAAAATGTGTTTATAAGGTCAAAAGTAATAATCGTAAAGTAATAACCGTGAGGTAACAAGTGTCGAATGAAGTAGTAATGTCTTAACATTTACGAAAACACGAAGAACGTTAACAAATAAAGTATTAATCTTGAAGTAACAATTGTGATTTTTATGCGTTTATAATCACGAAAGTGTTACCTTATCCTTCGCACCAATTAAGTTTAAAATCGTCCTTCCTGACACTTCTCCCGGAGGATTTATCAATACACCACTTTTGATAAGGGGAAAATGTGGGCATACCACTTTGTTATCAAAATACCACTCCCTAAGTTTAATAGGGATGATGACATCTTTTTCGGGGCATTTGTCGATCTACCACTCGCTGGGGCCTATATTTGTCGCGGCTACCACGTGTTGTCGATCTACCACTCTCATTTTCGCGTTTTAGGTGTTTTGGAACCAAAACTAAACCCTAATCGGGAAGGGAACCCATAGGGAAAGGGTGTCTGTAAGATCGTGCACAAAGGTGAAAAAAGCGGGAGAAAATCGCGAATCAAAATCGATTTTTGCACTGCCAGGTGATTATTACCATGATTACCCAAAAGATGAGTAGAACTGCTAAAAATCCCCATCTTTTTCAAAATTTATGATGTAAAGGACATCCAAAAAAATAAATAATAAAAAATAAATAAAAACTGCTTCAGAATAACTTTCTGCTGCTGAATAAATGTGTGTTGCTGTAATTTTTAAATGAAAGGACAACCTAATAAGTTTAATAGGGTTGACGACATCTTTTTCAAAATTTATAATGTAAAGGACATAATAAAAAATAAAAAAAAAACAAAAAAAAAAAAACACAACACACATTAATTCTGCTAAAAAAAAAAAAGAATAGGGAAAGCGCAACTAAAGACTTCAAATTGTATCCACGATCAGCCAATCAAACATCTTAAACCAAAATATAAGCCAATCAGAATAAACTACGAGAATCGTTGTTTGTTAGATCGATCACTATTTAATTAGCCGACTTAATTTTTTTTTAAAAGAATAAACAAATTTGCCGACTTAAGATCCTATATATACTTACCTTCAAAAAAAATATCCTATATATACCTATCTTTCCTCGTTAGTTTTCATTACCATTGCAAACATCGATCTTCTCCTCTTTCTGAATTTTCCGGCTCCTATCTTTTCTCTCTAAAGTCTGGTTAGTTAATTTTTCTTTGATTGTTTCTATTTTTTTTCCCAACTTTTCTTTTGTTGTTTTTTTTTGGGCATTGAATATACTGTGATTGTTTCACTGTTTTTATTTATTTATTTTTTCAACTTTTGTTTAGTTGTTTTTTGTACACTGGTTTTGATTATTTTTAAGGTAAAACTCCCTGCAGATCGAACAGAACAAATGGCTCGTACTAAGCAGACCGCTCGTAAATCAACCGGAGGAAAGGCTCCGAAAAAGGATCTCGCCACCAAGGTATTTTTTTCTTCTTCTTTTTGTTCATTATGCTTTCCTAATTTTACTAATTAACAAGTTCATTAGGGTTTGGATCCACCTTTTGCCCTAATTTTTTTTTTATTTTTTTTGCACTGTTCTCTTTGCTATGTTTTACATTGATTTTTATTTATTATTTTGAACAATGTTGTAACTTGCAGGTGGCAAGAAAGTTACGCCCTCAAACTGGTGGTGTCAAGAAGCCTCACCGTTATCGTGCTGGAACCGTTGCCCTCCGGTAATTATTATTTAACTCTTAAATATACTTATCTTATTACGTACGTATGTAATTCTTATTAACTAAGATAAGAATGTATATACAAACCCGTAATATTTGTCCGTTGTTCAACAGTGAAATCCGCAAATACCAGAAAAGCACTGAGCTTTTGATCCGCAAGTTGCCGTTTCAACGTCTAGTCCGTGAAATTGCTCAAGATTTCAAAGTACATAATTCTTCTGTGTTTCTTCTTTTTTCTTATATATAAACGCGTCAATTTTTGTTTCTTCCTTCTAGGTTTAATTAATCTTGCAGTATTAACATAATTATATTTTGGTTGTCGGGATGAATTGCAGACTGATCTGAGATTTCAGAGCCATGCGGTCCTAGCTCTGCAAGAGGCGGCGGAGGCATATCTAGTGGGTTTATTTGAAGACACGAACTTATGTGCTATCCATGCCAAGAGAGTCACTATTATGCCTAAAGACGTCCAGCTTGCTAGGCGTATTCGTGGAGAACGTGCATAAGAATTGAAGCAACCCTTTAATTACACATTTTTCAAGTCTCCTAGTATTCTTATTTCTTATTAGTATTTTGGTACTATTTGATCTTACAATATATGTGTTTGAATAATTTATGTGGTGTTTTTGTTTAATTTATCAAGATTTGGGTATTTTTTATGAGTAATTAATAGTATGTTTATGGTTTCTTTTTTGAAAATGCCTATATATGGCATTCATGGCAATAACACTTTTAAAGATCTTTCCCCTTTGATATTTCTACCATGCATATATAATCAGATTATCAATTTCTTAAATTAATTTAAGAAAGTGTAGAGAGAAACACAATTAATTATGATTTTGTAGAAGTAACTAAACCATTTTTTAGCAGCAGAGAAAAATCACTAACACACAAGAAATCTGTGATTTTCTTCTCTGCATAATAATTATTAGTAGTGAATTGAATTCTCTATGTTGCTTTTTTTTTTTTTTTTGGATGGATCGAGAATGGATTTACAAAAATCAGATAATTTTAATTAACATATAATATCGCTATTGAGTGTTGAAAATTTCAAATCCACTCTCCCTATCTGATTCGGTAAAATGCAATCGCAGATACTATCATTTTCGAAATATTATATCTTGATAACAATAATAATGAAATTATGAAAAAAAAAACAATAATAATAATGAAAATAATATTTAACAACAACAACAATGTATTCTTCAAAAAAAAAAAAAAAAAAAAAAAAAAAAAAAACAACAACAACAACAAATGTACGGTAGTGATTGGGGTTTTGGGGAAGGGGCTTTGAGCGTCCGGGGTGGAAAGGTTTGGGAGGGTATTACTATTAATTAGTGTATAGTTAGAAATACGTTTGCTATTGAGGAAAGAGGGCCGAGATTAAATTTTTATCCAAAACTACATCTTTTATCAACAAAAAAATAATAATAATAAAATAAAATAAAATAAAAATTCAGTTGGGTCACCGGAGCCTAATTAGACGGTCAATACTTAATTGGTCTAATTAAATTGACCATTATGTTGTCTTGTTGGGTGCTTTTGTTGTTTTTTCCTAAGTTTGTTTTGGTTTTGCTGAGGTGTTCATCTTTTGTTAATTAGCTTGGATTTGTACTTTTATTTATTTATTTATTTATTATTATTATAGCCCTTTGCTAGATATTTCAATAAAACAATGATAATAAATATTAGTGGATTGACGAATATAACACGTTTCAAAAGATTTTTAGATAATAGTACTTCATAAGACGTACGGTTTATAGGCGTTAAACAACATTTCTCAAAAAAAAAATCAGCTTCTACCTTATCCCTTCACTTTCTTACACCATTAATACATATATTTACTTTATCGATTTTAAACATTTATATATTTTCATTTACATTTACTTCGGTAAAAATAAAGTCTTTCAATGTATTGGCGGATCCAGAAATTTATTTCAGTGGTGTTATCGGAGTCTAAAACTACACCTTTTATCCAAAAAAAATTCAATGGGGTCATCGGAGTCTAAAACATCAATTTTTATCGACAAAACGACATTTTTTAACAACAAAACTACATCGTTTTAATACTAAAAATATTTTTTATTTTTATTTTTAAAATTCAGTGGGGTCACGTGACCCCTCCTTGGGGCACGTGGATCCGCCCCTGTTTCAATGTGATCATTGCAGACACATAAGTGGTTCAAAGTCGTTTTAAAGACATTGTTAAACTCGTCTCAATCGATCTATAAGTTTTCTTGAATAATGTAATTGCCACCACGGCAGTTTTACTTGGACACCACGAATTATGTGGCACCACACCAACCAACCTAATTACATTTACTTTGTAAATTTATTATATTACTGTATTTATTGTGTATGCCTATACTTGTAATTAGGGTTTCCAATATGTGTATTTACACCACTATACATTAATATTAGTCTCAATTCATTAAATGGAAAATACATTCCACCATTATTCTAGCACTTTGGCACCACAACATTTTCAATAATGTTTCAAAGCTTTAGTGGTACTATATACAGAATTAATTATAATTTTACCACATTTACCCCGGTTATATGTATATATATAAAAGCTGAGCTTAGATTGTCAAAGATCGAATTATATAACTCCAATTGACAATATGACAGCCACGGGTTTAACGTTAATAGACATCTCCAGCAAACATTTTTCATTTGAATAACATATCATAATAACTTAATGTTGCAATTGTTTGGAATACATACACACATATATATATATATATATATATATATATATATATATATATATATATATATATATATATATATATAGTGAAATCCACGTTATGGTGTTTCCTTATATATCTACAGAATCTGACGTTAAACAGCATATATGTATGCTAACAAAAACTAATTAAAGATTCCGTGTTCTTTGCGATTCCACAGTTATAATATATATATCTGTGAGAAATCATTTACACCAGAATATTATTATACAATATATATATATATATATATATATATATATATATATATATATATATATATATATATATATATTCAAGCAAATTATTGAAATGTACTGTACTATATGCATACCAAGGACAAGTCCTGGACAACATTTGAGATATGAACAAATTTACTTACTAATTAATGTGTAAAAGCAGTAGTACTACGTTTTATTAGGCTAAACATCAAATCCCGAATTAGTCTTTTAGTTGAAATTGTTTTTTTTAAAACATACTTATTGTTAGATATTTTTCATAAATAAATATTTTGGTTATCGTTTGCGTATGAGTTCAAATGCACGAATTAATGTTATCGCAACGAAACCTAAACCAATGCATGCATCAGTTCATGAAGGGATATGCATTTTCAGATACACGCATTTTCGAAATGATATGTACTTACCCTTTCGTGTAAGGGTGTTGCATGCTTTCATCCGAATTGAAACGATGACCCTACCTTTTCGTGCAAAAGTACATCTATTCGTTTATAAGATTGCTGCAACCTATAAAAGGTATAAGTATGAAGACGAAAATCCATAAATTTGACAACATCATTAGAAAAACTTTGATATTTCTGGGTATGATTCAAACAAGTCATTGTTTTAATCAAATACCCGTTGTATCCTCGAAAGAGATTTTCATTTGATCCCTTAGTGACAAATCGTGTGGGACAAAACATCTCTTAAAAACAACGTTATTAACGTGCTTGTGAGTTTCTAATTCTCTGTCAAATCCTAAATACTACATTTTTTCCAACACTTATCGCGTTTTTAACATCCGTAAATCTGAAAAAATAATAAAACTTGTTTGTATATATCTATATTTTTGGTCAAGTAAAATTTTTATTGTGGGGCTTTATCAATCGAGTAAAAAAAAAATTTGGGCCTTTATCAAAAGAGAAAATTAACATATTATTTTAGGTTGGATCGGATTAAATCTACACGATTTTTTTATTTTTAACGAAACATGTGCATCGTTGGGCCTCCGACACCGTTGGACCTAAGACCCGGGTCTCGAAGGCCTTAGGGGAGGGCCGGCCATGGTTAAAAGGTTTATAGTAAGTACATTACAGAACGTAAGAGTATATTCAGTCATGAAGCTGTTAAAAACTTGATGATGGTGTCGCGTCAAATAACCCATAAACCTTTTATCTATATAAATTTTTACTACAACACATAAACATTTTTAAAAACTTTATATCGTGGATCCACTACACATAACATTTTTTCTATCACACACAAAATTAATATATATATATATATATATATATATATATATATATATATATATATATATATATATATATATATATATATGTAAATAAAAATAAAGGAGACTTTTGCAGCTTCATTCAAGGATGAAGCAATTTATATTTGTGAAGTTTTGGGTTAAAGCTAGCTTTAGTGACTCATCAATGGTCCAATGAGGATAAAGCTTTTGATAAAGCTTTACAAATTTTTTGAAACCCCCATTAGAGATGCTCTAAATTATTGACAAACTGTACTCCAAAACGGTCCGCACGTGATCAAATTGGACTGCAATACGAGATCAACTTTGATCGTAAGTTGTCAAGGATATTGAAGTCCGTTACATATGTATATCGTTTGTTGCATTGAACTTAAAGAGTTAAGTATAGTTGTAATAAACCAAAAACGTGTTTGCAAATTAAAGGAGCCAATGCAATCATTTTAAAGTAATTAAAATGATTAGTGCTAATTCGTCACAAAAACACCGATTCTGATCCAGGTGCAAGTATTGTACCACCAATTCAATAATTTCAAGTAAATTTATAGGTGGAAAATTTTTACAAGTATGGCCCATTTTAAAAAGTTGAATTTTTATTGATTTTGGACCACCAATTAGGATTTGCACCTGGACCAACACAAAATTTGTGAAGACCATAAGTTCACAAAAAGGCCTCCGGGATCTCTTACTCTTCATTTGAAAAGAAGTTCTCAAAAATAAATATGCAAATATTTTTATCGACTATACATCAATCAATGCGGTACTCATTCTGTCACAAAATATTGAATATTTTTACACAGATTAAACAATTGGTTGAATGTCATAAATTATAAGGAAAAATGTCTAAAATATCATTCGATTATCATTAATGAAATGGTTATAAAGTATTTAAAAGTAGTTGAATTGCTAATAAATTAAGGGTGAGATAGAGAAATGAGTAATAAATACTTCATTCATAATGAAGAATGACTTATATGCTGAGACAAAGAAAAAAAGCTAAGGAACTTATATTTTGCGAACAAAGGGAACAACGGCGGATCCACGTGCCCCCACTGGATTTTAAAAAAAAATTTGCAAAACGACATCGTTTTGTGTTTTGATAAATAAAAAAAATCCAATTTTAACCTAATTTTAATAAAACATTTCCTTTCCCTCTCATTATTCGCCCCACATTCTGAATACCTAAAAAAAAGAACGGGGCAGCGTTGCGTCCAGCCTCCTCCGAGACCTCCATCACCTTCTCCGTTCAGCCGTTCAGGCCGCTTCAGTCATTCTTCCAGGCTTCCAGCAATCTCCGGTGCTCACTGCTCTCAATCCATTCCTTAATCCATATTCCATTCCTCATTTACAGAAGGTAATAATTCCATTTATCCCAAATTCGTTTTCAATTCCAAATTTCCAATTCAAGTAAAGTTTTTTGTGTGCATAATTTTAGTTTTAAATTTAGATTAGACTTTAGATTTGAGCATTGAGTTTATTTTTTGTGTTGATACTTGTATTGTTACCCTATTTTTTACACCCTGTGGGTGTCTTGGCCGTGTGGCCAAAGTCGATGCCTGTGTGTGTGTGTCTGTGAAAGTGTGAATAATTTGTTTGGATTTTTTTGTTGTAATAATTTGATAAACTAGTAATTAGTAATTACTAATTAACAAGTATATAAATAAAAGAAATTTGTAGCTGATTGTTTATTTTATTTTTATTTTCTTAACAAATTAGTTGATATATGGTCATATGGACCGTTTTGTTAATAAACGAAGTCGGGTTGGTGAATTTGAGGAAATTGTTACTGAGTTTGAGAATCCGGGGGGTGCATCTAGTGGGGTTAGGTCTCATAGTAGACAAATTGTTGATTTGAGTAGCCTCTCTGCAGAGCCTTCAGAAAGGGAAAAAATATCTGAGTATCATCCTTTAAATTGATGAAATTAGAATAGCTTATTTCTTAAAGGGACCTTGTCAACCCTATGATCATGAATTTCCTAAGACAAAGTATGGAACGAAAACTCGTCGATTTAATATAAAGTGGTTTAAAGAATATGCTAATTTGTTAGAATATAGCATAAAGAAAGACAAAGCATATTGCTTGTGTTGTTATTTGTTTAGAGGTGAATTTGGGAATCAAGGTAGTGGTGGGCATTTGTAAGTGAAGGTTTTAATGCTTGGAATAAAAAAGAGAGGTTAGACATCCATGTTGGTAATGAATCTAGTTCTCATAATTTTTCATTGAGGAAATGTGAGGATCTAAGGAGACAAGAGCGTTCCATTGATGTTTCTTTTCATAAACATACAAATATTCAAAAACAAGAATATTTGGTTTGATTAAGTGCTACCATTGATTTATGTAGAATTCTATTACATCAAGGGTCGGCTTTTCATGGTCATGATGAGTCCGAAGGTTCTTCAAATAAGGGAAATTTTCTTGAATTTCTTAAATACTCTGCTGATATAAGTGAGCATATCCGTAAAGTTGTCCTTGAAAATGCTCTAAAAAATCATCAAATGACATCTCCAAGTATTCAGAAAGACGTTATAATTGTTTTGCTAAGGCGATACAACTTCGTATACTTGATGAGATTAAAGGTGATTTTTTTTCATTGTTGGTGGATGAGTCTAGTGATGTCTCAGGGAAAGAACAAATGGATGTGATTTTTTGATTTGTTGACTGTCATAGGAATGTAAAAGAGAGATTTATTAGCGTTACCCATGTGAAGGAGACATCGTCTTTGAATTTGAAATCTGCCATTGATAATTTAATTGCTGAGTTGGGCTTGAGTTTGATGACAATTCGTGGTCAAGGGTATGATGGGGCCGCATATGAAGGGGTAGGTTCAATGGGTTGAAAACTTTGATTATGAGAGAAAACAAGTCTGCATATTATATTCACTGTTTTGCCCATCAACTTCAGTTGGCTCTTGTTGCCGTGGTTAAAAAACATCAAGATGTCGAATCATTTTTTTCTATGACATCCATGTTGACGAGTGTTGTCGGTGCATCTTGTAAGCGTAAAGATATGGTTCGAGAATTCCAAGCGAAAAAGATATTGGAAGATATCAATAGTGGTTTGATTGAAATAGGATCAGGATTAAACCAAGAGGTAAGTCTTAAGAGGGCCGGAGATACACGTTGGGGATCTCATCACGATTCTTTGATAAACTTGGTTCTTTTGTTCTCTAGTACTGTTGTTGAGGTTCTTTGAGTTGTTGAGTGTGATGCTCACTATACTCCGAAACAGAACCAAGCAAAAGGTTTGTTGATATATTTTGAATCCTTTGATTTTGTCATCAATTTACAGTTGATGTTGAAAATTTTGATGATCACAAATGGGTTGTCAATAGCTTTGCACAAAAAAGATCAAGACATTGTGAATGCTATGAGATTTGTTGAAATGACAAAGAAGCAATTGCAAGAGAGATCATGGATGGGAGGATCTCTTAGGTATTATCATTGCATTTTGTGATAAGCATGATATTGATTGTTTGGATATGAATGTTGAGTATGTTTTTTCATTCAATCGTCGGCGTAAAAGTAACATCACTAATGATTTTCATTATTGTGTGCAATGTTTTTATGCAATTGTGGATATGCAACTTTCAGAGATAAATGATCGATTCATCGAGATCAATTCTGAGTTCCATCATTGTATTGCTAGTTTGAGTCCATTCGATAATTTTGCGGGGTTTGATGTAAAAAGGTTGATGAAGATGGCTGAGTTTTATCCTAATGACTTCTCTCCGTATGAATGTATTGATATGACGGATCGATCCAGAAGTGATGGTGATTGTGAGTAAAGATAAAAGATAAACAAGCAAATAAACACAGAAACAATAAGAACACAGATTTAACGTGGTTTCCGGCAATATGCCGACTACTCCACGGACAAACGAGAATATTTTATTATCAACAGAAAGTTTCATCAAGTTACAATTAATACAGACGGTATTTATAGCCTTGGGAATCCAACCCTAACCGACTAAACAGCCAACCCAGTAAATGACTGAAATACTCCAGAAGTAACTCGAACAAACATGCAGCAGACGTGTTCTACAAGTCTGCTTTGTCTTCAGTAGACTTGCCATCAGCAGGTTGATCAACCCTACTGATCCTGCTCCCAACTGAACACCAGATTTCAGCAGATGCAACATACATTGCTAACCCGAACATGTTTCCATACCAAAACTCAGTAGCATAAGTTTGAGTCACCATTACAAATCTCCACATTGACTTCAGCTTCATGCAAACTGACCAGATGCACAACCAAGTGCCAGAAATCCTCTTTGTCTTCAGATTTGAATACCTTAGCAGACCTCCACCTTTAGCTGAGTATTCCCAGATTCATATTAACAGTTTGGATATTCAGCAAGTCCAGACACAACTGAAACTTGCTCCTTGGAACTGGTTTAGTGAACATATCAACAGGGTTCACATCAGTGCTGATCTTCTCCACTTTAACCCTCCTTTCATTTCTCAGAAAATGATACCTAACATCAATGTGCTTGGTTCTCTCATGATGAACGCGATCCTTAGCCAAACATATTGCACTAAGACTGTCACAATACACCTTGGCTTGATCTTGATGCAGACTCAGATCATTGACTAGCCCCTTTAACCAGATTTCTTCTTTTGTTGCTTCTGTCAGTGCTATGTATTCTGCTTCAGTAGTAGATAATGTCATTGTACTCTGTAAAGTTGCCTTCCAACTTACCACAGAACCACCCAAAGTAAATACATACCCAGTCATAGATCTCATGTTGTCCACATCAGCAGCATAATCAGAATCACGGTACCCTGTGACAAAACATTGAGTATCACCTCTATAAATGAGTCCAATATCTGATGTGACCCTAAGGTACCTAAATATCCTCTTTACTGCTTTCCAATGTTCCTTTCCAAGTTGAGCCATAAACCTGCTGACAACACTAACTGCTTGAGCCAAATCAGGTCTAGTATAGACCATAGCATACATTAAACTGCCCACTGCACTAGCATATGGAACTCTTGACATGTATTCTTCCTCTTCAGCTGACTGTGGAGCAAACACAGTAGACAGATGTACATTTGGTGCCATAGGAGTATCTATAGGTTTGGTTGCTGACATGCCAAAGTTGGATAATATCTTTTCAATATACCCTTGCTGAGACAAGAACAACTTCCTCTGCTTCCTATCTCTATAGATCTCCATCCCCAAAATTTTCTTTACATTCCCCAAATCCTTTATCTCAAATTCAGCCTTGAGCAGATTCTTCAGGTCATGAATGTCAGACTTGTTTATAGCAGCTATCAGCATATCATCCACATACAGCACTAGATAGATGATTGATCCATCCTTCAACTTGTTGTGATACACACAACAATCATATGGACTCCTGCTATAACCCTACTGAATCATATAGCTGTCAAACTTCTTATACCACTGCCTTGGGGCCTGCTTAAGTCCATATAAGGACTTCTTCAACTTGAAAACATATCCTTCTTTGCCAGGAACTTGGAAACCCTCTGGTTGAGTCATATATATTTCCTTGTTTACATCTCCATATAGAAAGGTTGTCTTCACATCCAGTTGCTTGGAGTATTTTTGCAATAATCAAAACAAACTAAATTTATAAAACCGATACTTACAATGCAAACTAACTCCTAACCGACCGAATATCGGGTAGTTGCTAGTACAGGAGGGTAAGTAAGGGTGTCGATCCACAGGGAGATGGTTTGATGAACACGTCTTATGTTTTAGATTTAAAAGCTAGCATTTGCATAGACAGAGAATCGAAGTTGATTCAAAGCTATGAAAGGATCGTTCGGACTGAAAGTTTAAAGTGCAGAGAGATTAAATTAACAAAGCAGGAAAGTAAACTAAGGCTTAAATCTATGAAATTGATCAACAAGCAATTTGGGAAAGAGGCGGCAAACATTGGATCAACAATTTACTCAAAAATTAAAGGTGATCTTATAACGATTTACTGCGTTTCTTAAAGGAGGCGGGTCCACCTATTCTAAAGCAAAACGATCTAATCTCTCAAAACGTTCTATTCAATTAACAAGCAAGGTGTAAATCTTTCGATTTAATGACCTAAACAACAACTGAGCAACTCTCGTTTTAGCTAACAGTCGATTGTTCAATCAAAAAGCAGGGTGTTCTTAATTCACATAATTTTCATTCAAGAAAACAATTAAGCATTCATCATCTCTCGATGTAAATGAAATTAAACCATAAAACGAGCTAAAAGATCTGACCTCTATTGAAGAACACAATGAAATCGTAATGAGAAAACCAGAGAATTAATAAGAAAATTGCATCCCCAATGCTGCCAAATTTGATTTAGCTATCCATAGAGTGAATGATTACAATGCTTGAAGAGAAATCCATAATCTAAGTTTAAAAGTAATTAAATCTAAGAAACCCACCACCAAGAAGGCTTTTGGGACTGTTTTGCTCTCGAAATTTCGATCCAAAAGTTGATTTCTCTCTCTCTCCCCTGTGATTACAACTGGGGACTATTTATAGGAAAAACAACAAATCTGCAGACTGAACGCTGATTTCACATATGGAACGCCCGTTTTATCAGCTGAACGCCCGTTTTGATTCGATTTTCCTCAGCTTCCAAACTCTCTAGTGCACCGAACGCCCTTTCGCCATCTTGAGCGCCCGTTTTATCAATTTGAATCGATTTCGCTTGCATGAAACGGTTTTGCAAACCGCTTTTGTCCCACTTGTCGACCTCTCTCTCTAACCGCCTTAACCGCTTGGATATATCCCATTACACCTTGACAGACCTAAACCTAACCTTGGAAACAGCGCCAGAAAGCTGACGGACATTACCTAGGCTATACAGATCCTAACCGACAGTGTATCGGGTCAAACTGTAGTACTAGTATGGTGAGTCAGGTGTCGAATCCTCGTGGAAACGTATGGTAATTCAAAGTGTGGCTAAACACCAAAAAGCTATTATTAACTCAATCTAAGTCGCAATTTTTCTTTTTTTTTTATTTAGTAATCCTTAAAACAAGAAATAAATGCATAAAACTAAAATGATATATATATAGATACATAAATATATATATAAATATATAGAAATACATATATATATATAGATATAAATATATATAGTACCAATACAATATATAAGATATAAATACTAGTAATATTATAAAAGACTAGCCAAGAATATGTCATCAATCAAGATCTCTTTTTAGTAGAAATAGATGTGCTCGATCTTTCCTTTTTTAAGGTGAATCAATTATATATGAATCGGTGTATTCTAAGCTAGACAACTCCTCCTCACACGAGCGTATGAAAATTGTCATATGTCAAATTGTCATCGCTTTAATCTCCACAACCGCCCCATGCTAATCTTAGTTAGTCTCGAATAGTACAGAGTACAAATCTACCCCGGATAAAAGAGGTTATTCCGTTTGTCGAGACGGCCGATGTTATTCAAGAGGCTCCGGTTGTCAGGCGGATCGATTTAACACAAACGGTGTAGTTTTAATCAAACTGTGATTTTAACATTATTATGATCTTGAACACAAATTTAATAAGATTCATCTTTCCCAAGATAAATCGCCTTGGTAGGAAATAGGATTCCGTTGTCACGTTTTCACTCGGCCATTTTACCTCCGGTTTTTCTATCCTTTATCTCATATCCTAACTTCTCTGGTCAGTTCATCGTTAGGTTATATGTTGCGATTCATCTTGGTTAATTACGTCAATCCGAATATTATCAATACGTTGCAAGATAGAAAAAGATTCATTATAATCGATTTTAATTCCATTTTAACATAGTCATCATCTATTTCTCTAAAAAGATAAACTAATTCAATTTCATATCTTGGCTAGATATAGAGTTAGCCTAATATCATTATAACTAATATATAGATACTAATAACAACAAACAAACATAAATACATTAAAAAGTTACCAGATTACAATTGTAGTGTCGAGTCGTATTCTCCGAAATAGCAACTCCTTTAGCAACAACGAGCCTTGATAAACCTTCTAAGTATTAAAACGATACTTAGACTACATATTATTTCGACAGAGTGTCGTTTACGGTATTCTGAACTACACACTAGATTAAGATAATATATATATATATATAAGAAGTGATATATATATATTGGTACAACTTCCTCAAGCCGCAAATGAGGAGTATTTATAGAGTGGATGTCAAGGCCGGCGCGGGCGGTGTAGTCGCGCGGGCGGTGCTACGATGGAGATTCTCTCCCGACAAATCCCCATGTCTTTGGTGGCGAGAGAGATTCGGCTCGGGCCGGGTTTTTCGGTTCGGGCGGATCTTGAAAAATATCTTTCTTCCGTTTACATCTTTGTTTGGGTTTTAATTCTTGATTTTCTATCACACGTACTCAAAAAAACAAAAACACGAGCCACATAATTTTGATCATAAAACTATAAGTTTTACTAAAATAATAACGATAATATCTATTTATAATGATTTGATTTTTATGTGTTTTTAGATATATTTTTATAGAATTTATACGATATTATCGTAAATACGATATAAAAGGTCATATAATATGATTATATTTTTATTATACATCAACTACTCCCACTTAGCTTTTGATCGTCCTCGAGCAAAATAAGCGATAATATATAAACTGTTATAATGCAAACAATATAGCTCTTCAGATTAAATTTCTAAACTCAAGAACGTATCTTTGTCAACATTATAATCATATTAATTTTATCTATCTAAGATTATTAAAAAAAAAAAAAAAGTGTGTATAACTTAATAAATTAGTTATAAATATTATCTAAATGAAATTCTACATGAATTACTTAATAACGTAAAATAAAATACTTAAAATAACTTTGTAATCGCCACTATATGAAATTTCGAATCAAGGACTAAGTCAAGTAGTTGGCAAAATGGCTTATAACGTTCGTGCTCGGGTGTGTTTGCTAATCGAAAGGATAACAAAGGAAATCAAAAGAAAATAGAGGCAAGTCGAGTAAATGCGTCTTACACCTTCAACTTTTGATCAAAAATACCTTGATTAGTAACATCCTGATAATCGCTTTTTTTTTTTTTTTTTTTTAACAACAAACATATCCGAACTTATTACCAGAGTCGACTATCTTTCAAGTGTCATGAGGTGAGTACGGATACATCAGCACTTAATTATTCCAACTTTTTCTTTTCTAGAGAATAACACTTTTTGTTAATAGATTGCCTTTCGAATAATATTTATTCCAATCTCAGCATATACCATTATTGAATTTCGATGTCGTCACCGCTATCCATAAGCACATACTAAACTTGCGGGATTTCAAAGAAATGTAGACCAATTTAAGTTAAGGGTTGGTTATATCTAGTTAATCATAATGGCTAATTTCGAGTGAGGTCTTGATCACTCTGCATGGCTGAGGTGGGGATAAAAATTGGGAATTACATTCGGGTAGGCTTATTTGGCCATAGTTAGTCAAAGTAATGCCAAAAATCTCATCATTCCTAATCTGATTCCAAATTCATACTTGTCTTGAAAACAAAATCATTCTAAAATTTTATTATAATTATAAGTAACTTTTTTCTAATTTCAAAAAAATAATATTTCATACTATTTATCTAGGTATACATACTTAAAATCTTGATAAAAATCTAACATAGATATAAATAATATAGAAATAATATATCGAGATTACTTTACTTAATTAAAAATTTATTCTATCCAAATATATCATTTTATTATAATGATTATATATTATTTTGTTTATTTCCTTAAGATTGATTAAACTAAGTGCATCAAGAATTGATATATTAAATTTATTTTATTTACTAACCAATCTCTACTCCCCATTTACGAATTGGCATCGTCTCGATGTGTAATGAGTAGTAAAAAGTTGGTTTAGGAAATAAAATAAATTTTATAACGGGTGAATATTGTTATGTGTCATATAGATTAGCGTTTATATAATATAGCATAAAAAAAAACATTAACACAAACAAATATATTGCAATATTAAAAAGTACAAGTTAACTACTAAATACTACTATAAACTAAAAAACTAAAACTAAGTTAATCTAAGTTATTATTAAACTAATTTATTCTAAGTTAATTTATTCTACCATTATTACCTTTTATATTCCTTCCTTACAACCAACATAACTATCTAATTTTCTCCACTTGAAGATCCTCCCGAAATATCGATTGTAGTAGCCTCTACCTGAGGAAGTCGAGTGGAAAGTACTCATCTGTCGCTTCTTCCGGTACCCCAGCCAAACGAACACTTATTTCGAAATCGACCATGCAAACGGCATAGGGTGACGGAACGGTCTGCTTCCAAATGCAAAACTAACAAATGCTTTACAATCAATATTCCCAATCTATAACAACCCGCTTCGTTATAGCATACAACAAGAACAATTCATCATCACCGAGTTCCGAGAAATCATCGCTTGATAAACCCGTGAATTGATGAAACGTTTCGAGTTCTCAAATGGGGAAGTAAAGCGGCGATGGAGACATCTCTATCCCTATCATAATGTTGGAATAAAACTTGATAAGATTCCGAACATTTGTTAATAAATCCTTCAATGTGTCAAGTCTCCACCGATACTTATAATGACTAGAGGTGATGTTTGACTGGTGGTATATGAAAAATTTGATTGATTACGGTAGAAGTAAAAGGAACAACAAGATTACCTCTAATGGTAACAGATCAGAACGACTCTACAAGATTAGCCTCTGCAAATACCGAGTAAAACTCTCTTACCATTGTAACATTAATTCTTCCTCTGGGCATACGACAAAAATAATCCCACCCATCTCATCCCATTCTTATGAATGCCCAATTATCCACTTTTCGGAAATTTAGACCTCTTTCAACCAAAGACCGGTGATTGGTTGAAATTACTCAAGAAAGGGTGTGGATTTGCTTCATTCATATAATTGTAAGGAATGGGGTGGAAAACGGATAATGCGAATTAGGGAGTCACGGAGTTTGGGGTATGCGGAGGAGAATAATCATTAATCAAGAATGATCGGACATTTTATACGGAATATATAAGAAAACGAGAGGCTTAAGAAGTGAATTGGCAAGGTCGAGGAGTGAGCCCTCGGTTTCCTTATATAGAAGTGCGTAAATAGGTAAGAAACAACCTAAATGAGGTCGGTAGAACACCGGACCGGCGCGGGCGGTGTAGTCCCGGCGCGGGCCGGTGCTACAGTGCTCGGTCACAGATTTTTGCATTTCAGGATATTCTATCAGGTTTATTCAATGGTGAATGTATGTAATTTTATCTAAAACAGGGGTGGAAAATTCTAATAATACGAAAAACAACGAAAAAGCGTAAAAGCTACAAGCAGATGTACTAACCACGAGTACATCAAATTGTTTAAAATAAAAATCAAACCAAAGTATATCGTCGTACATCGTAAAATAGGAAAAGTTTACTTAACTACTCATCTCCATCATAATCCTCATCTTCGTCATAAGATGAGTCAAAATGAGCGAAAAAGATCCAAACATACTAAAGTAAAATCAGCCCCGAGAGACTGAGTCGTACTAAAATCATAGTTAAACTGTTGTGGATCCACTGACGTAGAAGCTTGAAATGTAGCCTGAGTTTGCCTCGTCGTCATTGTCACCGAACCTTCTAATCCAAACGAGCCGAGACCTGCTGTCACATCTGCTACTGAAGTTACTCCTCCCATGCCCATGGATGCATCAAATGAACCTGTAAACATACTACCCTGTCCTACAGATGACGGCATATAGTCCTGGAATAAAACTGGTGGTGGGGCAGGTGGAATCCAATCTGCATAGTATACGGGTCGGTGACTCACGAGGATAACGTGTAGAAATCTCTGCATATCTGGGTTCTATTGCACTGATGAAAGCTCTGTGACCTCTTTGGCCAATCCTAAGATCTTCAGCCCACTTTCTATTTTGTTCACAAGCTAAGGCTATATTAGCATCGCCTAGCCTGAGCTTGAATCATATCTTTGAAACATAGCCTCTACTTGGCTATTCTGGCCTGAAGTGGTCATGGTGAGGTGATTGCCTAGGAACTTGAGATGTATGAATAGAGATGGTGTGGTGGTTGTTGACGTTGTTGGCGGTTGGGATTATTGTAGTTGATTCTACCAAAGAGGCAAGGCGCTTAGTCTCGACCAATAAGTGGAGCAAAAGGTGACATAATCCTATCTCGAGGTAAGTCTTGGTACTTCATGAAGATCACACAAGGCGAAATAAGATTGTGGCACGCAGCACGTCCTCCTCGAGTTTTATTCTTTACAAAATCACATGCCTTGGTAAAAATTAACTTCCTATATTTATTGGAATGTCATGCACCATAGCCCAGGCCAAAACAACATCCTCACGACCATAAGCACATAGATGAGCCAAGGATTAACATTATATCCTATAAATTGCTTGATAGCCCGATGTCCCTTATACACTCATCCATAAGAAACCTATTATCCTTCCAAATCATTTGTGGAATCAAAGGCGACTGAGCTTCAAATGATTTAGCTAGTAGTCTACCAGGCAGGTCTAAATTCCAAACAGTCTGATAATCATCATCCTCAAGTATCTCAGGTAACCCATAAAAAGAATTTATCATGACATGATTGAAGGAAACATTAACCGTCCTAAGAGGATATTTTCTAGTTCATCAAGAGTAGCCATATCATAAGTAGATAAAAGCAGAATAAAATTCGGCTACCATTGTGACATTTATGTTACTAGTGCGTTCCATCGCAATTTCCATCCATTCCCTATCTTGGAAGATTTTCTTCACTTCTTCTCCCAAACAGTCAAAATCAATACCACGTTTAGAGTGACCCGCACTTCTTGAAAAAAATCCATCATAGGCATTTTTAGCGTCAATACTAGCGGTTTTTTTCAAAAGAAACGGCTTCTTCAAGTTCGATTAAGGTCGCGGTTCATGAACCGGTACTACTACTGAGGTTATCTGGTTTTCTTTTCTTAGAGCTTCTCTAGATGATGAGGCCATCTACGATATTTGGTATGACAAAATAACAACAAAAACAACAACAAACAACAAACACAAACAAGTACTTAGACCAAATTATAGGAAAAATTAAAATTAAAATTGAAAGCTTGATAAAAATTGAAATGATTGATATATATATATATATATAGTTACCGTAGAGAGCTAGAAAGAGTAGATAGTTGCCGGAATAAATGGTGGTGCCGCCGAAATTGTGTTGAAAAAGAGAGGAGCTTTGCTTGAAAAATCTATCCTTTTATGGAATGTTGATGAATTTGTGGAGTGGAATGGAAGAGAAGATGATTAATTAAGTAATTTGGGATAGAAAATTTGGTGGCCAGATGAAATTTTTGAAGAGGGGAAAAGGGGTGAAATTGGCCTCCTTGGTGAAAAAAATAAGGAAGATGAAGATGAAAGTGTGATAATTTTTAGGTTATAAAGCTAATGAATCGAATCGAACTCCTATCGACTTTCGATTTGTTAGTAATTACTCGATTCTCCTTTTTTTCTTTTTTTTGTGTAATAATTTAGATTGTATCATAAAAATATTTTTATAAAATCATAAAATTATTTAATGATAAAATAAATTATTACGATTTTTATAAAAGCTTTTTAAAGAAAATATTTTTGGTATGATAAATTTTAATTTTATCATATAAACCATATATGATATAATCATAAATTTATCATAAAATTGTTATGAAATTTTTGAAAATAAACATAAGAGAAAGAAAAAAAAATTTAATCTAATTCTACTCCTATCATCTTTAAATCTTCAAGATTTCTATAATAACAGGTCCATCAACCTTTGATTCCTAGAAATGATGCGTTTGAATTCTCTCTTTGTTGTCCATCGAGATTTTCGGATAACCACCTAGTCGTTCCCATCTTAATTATATTCAAACATTCATCCTGGATTTGGTTGTCTTTGTCCCACATTTTCCATTATGTTCACTTTTGCCACAAATTCTACATCTCTTTAGAAATCTTGCCTTTCTCTTTATAGCACTTCTTGAATTTCCATTACAAAGATCTCTTTCTCTGATTTCAGTATCGCTCCCTTGTTCAAAGTTAGAAACTAAGGCTTCTATTCTAAAGGCAACATCCTTATCTAAACCTAATTTTAAAAGTAAAATAAAAACTTCTATTCTATCTATAAAAGGCATTCCAGGTTCTTTTACGTCTATCCGGTAAAAGACTAAATTACTTAAATTGTATATTAAAAGTGAATTTAGAAAGATAGTACCCGTAATCGGTGAGTTTAGAATTCTCGCTTCCTTAATCCATTGGAGGGTCGTTAAGCACTAATATTTCTTCGGTTTGAGGTATCCTTGATTTACGAATAATTTTACCACCTGTGACCATTGGCTATAAAAGTTGTTTTTCCATCGATTAGTTCAATGACTCGGACTTATAGACTTTAGTTACGTCGTAGGACTGTCCATCTAGATTTAAGTTTTCTGAAACAACTTTAAACGTGAATTGTACAAAAGTACTCGATCACCTACATGGAACTCACGATTATAGATTTTCTTATCATGGAAAGCTTTATGTGCGTTCTTTGTAGATTCGAGCATTTTCATAAGAATCAGTCGAAACTCCTCCAGGTTACATTAGCAAGTAATCTATGATCACCAACAACTTTAGGATCAAAATTTAGGAATTTAATAGCCCATAAAGCTCGGTGTTCTAATTCAACAGGAGATGACAAGATTTACCAAAAACTAATTTATAAGGAGAACAACCAATTGGTGTTTTAAAAATCATTCTATATGCCCATAATGCATCATCTAGTCTTTCTGCTTGGTTTCTACGATTTGAGTCCACTGCTTTTCTCCACGATTCTTTTAATTTCTCTATTAGACACCTCTACTTGTCCACTAGTTTGCGGATGATAGGGTGTTCCTAGCTTATGAGTTACACCATATTTCTCGATTATCTTAGTAAATGGTCGGGTTGCAAAAATGTGAACCTCTATCACTAATGATAGCCCTCGGAGTGCCATATCTTGTAAATATATTCTTTTAAGGAACCTTAGCACAACCTTGGTATCGCTAGTGGGAAGAGCCTCGAAACTTCTACCCATTTCGAGACATAATCGACCATTACAAGAATAAATCTTTTTCCAAACGATATAGGAAAGGTCCCATGAAATCTATACCCCATACATCAAATAATTCACATTCTAAAATCGGTTGCATAGGCATTTCATGTTTTTTTTTTCGATACATTTCCCATTTTTGACATGATTTACAAGATTTTACATATTTATATGCATCTTTATATAGTGTAGGCCAATAAAAACCACATTGTAAAACTTTGAAAGCGAGTTTCCATCCTCCATGATGACCTCCTGCCTCACGATCATGACAAAGCGATAAAACACTTAAAATCTCACTATCGAATACATTTTCTAATTATTCCATCCGAGCATCTTCGGAAAGATCCGGTTTCTCCCAATAGTAAAACTTCAAGTCGTAAAAGAATTTCTTTTTCTTCTGCCAAGTCCAATGAGACGGGATGTACTTAAAGGTTAGATAGTTAACAATATTCCCAAACCATGGTGAATTTTCTTTTAACGGTATCTTATCTTTTAATAATTGCATGGTTAAGGGAGTATCTATTCTAAAAAGTTGTTCATCAGGAAATGAATCTCGTATTTCATTTCCTCTTCCTTCATCATTTTCCATTCTACTTAGATGATCTGCTACTACATTTTCACTTCCTTTTTTATCCTTGATTTCTATATCAAATTCTTGAAGTAACAGAATCCATCTAAGAAGACGTGGTTTAGCATCTTTCTTACTTAACAGATACTTCAAGGCTGAATGGTCTGTATAAATAATAACCTTAGACCCAAGAATATATGATCTAAACTTTTCTAAGGCAAAAATTACATTAACAGATTCTTTCTCTGTAGTTGCATAATTAAGTTGAGCTGCATTTAGAGTGTGAGATGCATAGTAGATAGCTTTGAGTATTTTGTTATATCTTTGACCTAAGACAGCTCCTACAGCTAAATCACTTGCATCACACATTATCTCAAAAGGCAAATCCCAGTCTGGTGCTACCAAGATCTTGGTGCGATGAATCAACTTTGCTTTTAGGTCCAAATGCTTCCATACATTTATTATCAAAGTTAAATGGTACCATTTTTTCAAGCAAATGACTTAGAGGCTTTGCTATCTTCGAAAAATCTACAATAAATCTCCTATAAAATCCTGCATGTCCGAGAAATCCTCTCAAAGTTCTTAGATTGACTGGTGGAGGTAACTTTTCAATTACTTCGACTTTAGCTTTATCTACTTCGATACCTATTTCAGAGATTCTATGACCCAGAACAATTCCTTCTGATACCATTAAGTGACATTTATTCCAGTTTAATACTAAATTGGTATCTTCACAGCGTTGTAACACTCGTTCTAAGTGTGATAAACATTCATCGAAAGAATCTCCATAAACACTAAAGTCATCCATAAAGATTTCTAAGAATTCCTCGACCATGTCAGAAAATATTGCCATCATACATCGCTAAAATGTAGCTGGTGCATTACATAAACCAAATGGCATTCGTTTATAAGCAAAAGTTCCATACGGACAAGTGAAAGTAGTTTTTTCTCTATCTCCTGCTGCAATGAATATCTGTAAATATCCTGAATAACCATCTAAGAAACAGTAATATTTATGTCCACTTAATCGTTCCAACATTTGTACGATAAATGGAAGTGGATGATGATCCTTCTTAGTATGTTCATTCAGTTTTCTAAAATCAATACACATTCGATATCCTGTAATTTCCCTTGTCGGAATCCATTCATTTTTATTATTTTCTTTTATCGTGAAACCTCCTTTCTTTGGTACTACTTGAGTTGGACTCACCCATTCACTATCTGATATGGGAAATATTATCCCCATTTCTAATAGCTTAATGACCTCTTTCTTAACAATTGATTGTAAATTTGGGTTAAGGCGGCGTTGCGGCTGAATGCAAGGTTTAGCTCCTCATTTAGGATGATCTTATGAACGCGTATCTCGTGGCTAATTCCTTGAATATACGCTTATTTGTCCATCCAAATGCTTTCTTATGATTTCTTAACATTCTAAGTAATTGATCTTCACGTTCATTAGTCAAGGTTGATGAAATAATAATTGGTAGTAGATTATTATTTTCAAGAAAAGCATACTTAAGATTTGTAGGAAGTGGTTTCAATTCCAGTTCCTTGGTGGATCTTCTATCAAGGTTTTAGAAGCTGGTCCTTCTAGTTCTAATTCCAAATACTTATGCCACGGATGTTTAGAAAATAGACCACTTATCAAGATAAAGGATCACTTCTTTCATTTCAAATTATCATTTTCATCTTCTTTATAGATAGATAATGTTAAACATTCCTCTAGCTTATCTTCATAATCTTGCAATTGATCATCACGAATGTAGATATCTTATCTATAAACGAACATGATTACGGTGATTTGTATGGATGATTCATAGCTTTGAAGATATTGAAGGAAACTTTATCTTCATTAACTCGTAGTATCGCTTCTCCTTTTTGAACATCGATTAATGTTCTTCCCGTAGCTAGAAATGGACGACCTAGAATAATTGGCGCCAAATATCCTTCTTCCACATTTCCATTACTACAAAATCTCTTGGAAAGTAAAATTTGTCTACTTTAACCAACACGTCCTCGATGATTCCCTTAGGATGTTTAATCGATCTATCTCGCCATCTGAAGGGTCAT
The DNA here is from genome assembly GCA_026214975.1 of Gentiana macrophylla. Classification (NCBI taxonomy): domain Eukaryota; kingdom Viridiplantae; phylum Streptophyta; class Magnoliopsida; order Gentianales; family Gentianaceae; genus Gentiana; species Gentiana macrophylla. The sequence continues at coordinate 152,234,854 of CM047805.1, read as the reverse complement.
TTCAGTGTTTGTAATCTCTCCTATGCCTAGTTTCTTATAATCATCATAAGACATGAGATTAATACTTGCTCTAGATCACATAGTACCTTCTTAAATGAAAACCTCCAATCTCACATGGAATGGTAAAACTACTGGATCTTTCAGTTTAGGAGGCAACTTATGTTGAAGTATTGCAGAGCATTCTTCATTAAGGTATATATTCTCATATTCTTCTAACCGTTTTTGTTTGATAGGATATCTTTAAGAAACTTTCCATAGGTAGGCATGTTGATTAGGGCTTGATAATGTGGGGATATTGACATGAATATGACGAAAAGTATCAAGGAAACGAGCATACTTCTTATCAGTTTTTATCTTTCTAATTTGATCCTTAGGTGGGTAAGGTAAAGATTCTAAATCTATAACCTTAGGTTCTGAAGTTATACCCTCTGTTCCTTTTTCCTTAAATCCTTGAGCATTACTTGTCCGCCATGTTTCATTCTCATCCAATTTTTTCTTTGAAACATCTTCTGTATCGATTTTCCCTTTTTCGGTTATTGGCATATCTTCCTTCTTTTCTTCAGTATTGTATTCTCTAACATGTTCCTTAAATAAAGTTCTTAGGTCTTTATCTGTTGGATCTATTAGAATCCTAGGGATTTTGACCCATTCCTTATTTTTACTTTCAGGTTCAACTTTGCTATTTTGTTTCAAGAAATCTTCAATAATTTCTTCTTCTTCATCAGTAAATTCAAGTTCAACTGAGGTTTCCATATTCGTCTCAATTTTTCCATTTAAATCATTCTCTACTTCATTATCTCCTGATTTTTCTGTTCCAGTATCTCCACAAAGTTTTCTACTTCTCGTAATAACAGCATTTACTTCTCTCGGGTTTCTTTCGGTATTACTTGGTAATCCTCCTGGAGGTCTAGTGTTTTTACGTTCTCCTTCTCTACTCAAATGGTCTTCCATATTCCTTATTGATGCTTCTATAGTTCTCATTCTGGTATCATGTCCACTCATGGATGTTTTTAACGTACTCATATCCTTAGTGACTGTCCCTATAGAAGTTATCATAGTTTCTACATTTTTAGCTTGAGTAGAAACTACACCCATCATATTTTCCATTAATTTCTCCCATTTATCAACTCCTTCAGGTTGAGTTGAACTTTGAGTGACTGGTATACTTTGAGTAGTATGTTGTGGATACGATCTAGGTAATGTTTGTAGGTTCGATTCATGGTATCTCCTTGATAAACTTGATTACTATATGAATTCTTATATTGAATCGGATACGGTGGTTGTCCTTGCTTACTAGGGTTTTCAGACCAACGATAAGTAGGGTGATCTCTTCTAATAGCACTAAACGAGTTTGAATACGCGTTGTTCAAATTCTTATGCTGTTGTAAAAAACTTACCTCCTCCCTTGAATATCCTGTTGGTTCTTCAACTCCTAATGACACATTATCCTGATTTGAGTATTCAGTGGGTATACTATTTTCTGAACTTAGATTTTTGTTTGATTGTAGGCCATCAAACTTCCTACTTAAATTCTCCAAGTGTGCTAGAACTTCCGTATTCGATGTGCATTCTCCTGCAAATGCTACTTTTCGTGTGCTAGAACCGTTTTCCCACATTCTGTTATTTTTGGAAATCTTTTCTATGGCATCGTAAACTAATTGGGCTTCACTCATCATTAAAGAACCACCACATGCATGATCAACGTCTGCACGTGAGTCTTTCCTTAGTTTACGACAGAAAAGTTGGATTTGCATATCTAAGGAATAACCATGATCGGGACAAGCTCTTAATAGTTTCTTAAATCTCTCCCAAGCATTCCCAAGCGTTTCTTCAGATCCTTGTCTAAAATTAGCAATTTCGACCTTTAACTCCAAATTTCTACCAGGGGTAAAATATTGCTTTAAGAACTCGGTTTGAATCTCCTCCCAACTTGTCAACGAATGATGTGGGAGTGACATAAACCAATCTCGTGCTCTTCCTTTTAAAGAAAAAGGAAACATAGACATCCTTGTTAATTCACGATAAGCACCTTGACTTTTGGCTGTATTACACAATTCTTGAAAAGATAGAGATGATGATGTGGATCCTCATCATCTTCTCCTAGAAATTGGGCTCTTGTGTCAATTAAACCAAAAGATGAGATTTTATTTGAAATTATTAAGCTCCTTCATTTGGTAAAAGAATTGGATTATTAGTCCGATTTCTTCTCACGGTTTGATCACGAGATAGGTCTCGGGTTTGGTAGGTTAGGATTATTATGATGATTACGGTTCGGTTTTGATTATTAGGATTTTGATTATTTGGTATTGGTGGATTACGATTAAGGTTTTGTCCATGTCCTTGGGCACGTATAATACCTTGTTCGGTGTTTCATCATGATTTCGGCCATTCTCGTTTCTCGATTTGATGATGATACGTCGAGATTTCCCGACTAGTATGACCACGTTTACTCTCTACTCTTAACGCGCCTTTCGTAAGTATTTATGTCAGGCTTATAAGGAGTGAGTGGGGCCTTACCGCTTACGGTCATCAACTATCGAAAACAGAAAATAACTTGATAAAGGCAGTAAAAAAGATTGGCAACTTACCTACAAGGTAAGTACCAGCGAAAAATAAAAAAGAAATGTGATAAAAGAGTGTTGACTTATCCTCGAGAATTTTGAGCTAATATAAGTAGAAACCATTTGAACACAATGAATTAGCGTCGTGTTCCCGGCAACGGTGCCAAAATCTTGTGAGACCTAAACCTAACCTTGGAAACAGCGCGCGAGAAAGGCGACGGACATTACAGGGCTATCTGAGATCCTAACCGGCGATTGTATCGGGTCAAATGTAGTGCTAGTATGGTGAGTCGTGTGTCGAATCCTCGAGGAAACGTATGGTAATTCAAAGTGTGGCTAAACACCAAAAAGCTATTATTAACTCAATCTAAGTCATAATTTTTCTTTTTTATTTAGTAATCCTTAAAACAATAAATAAATGCATAAAACTAAAACAGAGATATATATAGATACATAAATATATATATAAATATATAGAAATACATATATATATATATATATATATATATATATATATATAGATATAAATATATATAAATACCAATACAATATATAAGATATAAATACTAGTAATATTATAAAAGACTAGCCAAGAATATGTCATTTGAATCAAGATCTCTTTTTAGTAGAAATAGATGTGCTCGATCTTTCCTTTTTTAAGGTGAATCAATTATATATGAATCGGTGTATTCTAAGCTAGACAACTCCTCACTCACACGAAAGCGTATGAAATTGTCATATGTCAAATTGTCATCGATTTAATCTCCACAACCGCCCCATGCTAATCTTAGTTAGTTTGAGCAGTGCAGTACAAATCTACCCCGGATAAAAGAGGTTATTCCGTTTGTCGAGGCGGCGATGTTATTCAAGAGGCTCCGGTTGTCAGGCGGATCGATTTAACACAAACGGTGTAGTTTTAATCAAACTGTGATTTTAACATTATTATGATCTTGAACACAAATTTAATAAGATTCATCTTTCCCAAGATAAATCTGCCCCCGGGTAGGAAATAGGATTCCGTTGTCACGTTTTCACTCGGCCATTTTTACCCTCCGGTTTTTCTATCCTTTATCTCATATCCTAACTTCTCTGGTCAGTTCATCGTTAGGTTATATGTTGCGATTCATCTTGGTTAATTACGTCAATCCGAATATTATCAATACGTTGCAAGATAGAAAAAGATTCATTATAATCGATTTTAATTCCATTTTAACATAGTCATCATCTATTTCTCTAAAAAGATAAACTAATTCAATTTCATATCTTGGCTAGATATAGAGTTAGCCTAATATCATTATAACTAATATATAGATACTAATAACAACAAACAAACATAAATACATTAAAAGTTACAGATTACAATTGTAGTGTCGAGTCGTATTCTCCGGAAATAGCAACTCCTTTAGCAACAACGAGCCTTGATAAACCTTCTAAGTATTAAAACGATACTTATACTACAGTATTATTTCGAACAGTGTCGTTTACGGTATTTACGAGAACTACACACTAGATTAAGATAATATATATATATATAGAAGTGATATATATATATATTAATACAACTTCCTCAAGCTGCAAATGAGGAGTATTTATAGAGTGGATGTCAAGGCGGCGCGGGCGGTGTAGTCGGCGCGGGCGGTGCTCTGATGGAGATTCTCTCTGGCGGTCCCCATGTCTTTGGTGGCGAGAGAGATTCCGGCTCGGGCGGGTTTTTTCGATTCGGGCGGATCTTGAAAAATATCTTTCTTCCGTTTAAATCTTGTTTTGGGTTTTAATTCTTGATTTTCTATCACACGTACCACAAAGCAGATCAAAAACACGAGCCACAGTAATTTTGATCATAAAAACTATAAGTTTTACTAAAATAATAACGATAATATCTATTTATAATGATTTCGATTTTTATGTGTTTTTAGATATATTTTTATAGAATTTATACGATATTATCGTAAATACGATATAAAAAGTCATATAATATGATTATATTTTTATCATACATCACACCTCATCATCCTTATCTCTATTATCAAAGAAACATGGCAAACAAATAACAAAACCAATATGATAAAAATTTATAATAATAAAAAAAACAAATTCAAGCCCAAATCCCCTTTATTTATTTTAGACCCACTTTACTCAATAATTCTATTTTAAGGCCCTATCCCAATGCAGATATTACTAATGTGGGGAAATTTTATAGGAAAAATATCATAAAATTTCGTATAAAATAGCCATTAACAACTCCCCCACACTTAGCTTTTTGTTCGTTCCGAACAAAACAATACATAAGCATTGTTCGAGATAAATATGCATCTTTAGCAAATATATAACATATTCAGTAGTTTAGAAATTCACCCAAGTGTATGTGTGCACTGCCGTAATAAATTTCCACTAAATCCACACTTGAAAACCAATCAAGCAAAACTAGCCAATCATCCCATTCCAATTAGAAATAAAAACGATTGCCACAAGCGCTTCTCAAAACATACACATTCGTAAATAATAATAGGGGTATTTAGAGATATTTCCGACATACTTAGAGGATGATCCCTTCAACATATCTTCAGTTTCTACTGGGGATAAAGTACATGGTAACTAAGCCCTTAACATTTTTCGATTTTTATATCACTTTTTCCAATTTTTTTTTTTTTTTTTTTTTTAAATTTAAGAAACACACATTAAAATAAGCTTTTGCCCGTCATAGTAGAGTAGGACATTTCGAGATAATCCCCTATCTACTCAAATCATAAAGCGACTTTTACATTTGTCGTAAGCTATTGGTCGTCATGGTGGAATAGGACATACGTGGTATACCCTACCGCACTCAAATCAAAAACCAGCTCCGACACACACAATTAAGTTCATTGTTCGAGATTTCTGGCTGGTAGTGGTTAACATGCTAAAAGCACTTCAAACCTACTGAGCATAACACCTCAATCAATGATTTATTTATTGATTAATATGCAAGGGCATTAGTCACCATTCACTTATCACTTTCAAACTTACGGATATTCACAGTGTGACATACTCTAATTTTAAATACCAACTATTAAAATTTCCAAAACTTGTTTGCAAGCAAAGGAGCATGTAATAATCATCAAACATTTCTAATTAAATTGGGCATAGCTTATGAGTGTAGCTCTCATTTATTATGGCATGTGATAAAAAAAATTGGGATGAAACATCTAAATACACTAAATATGTAACATAACGCTTCAATGATATACTCTCAAAACAAAATATGCAATTGCTTATTCGAGACAAAAACAAAAGTTTAAGTTTAGCTCATTTTGCATGGAATCATAAAAATAAGAGTAAAAATGATATAGAAACGTAAGACTAGTCCCCTCCCCACACTTAAATCACAACGTGTCCTCAAGTTGTGTGAAAAGAAAAACGAGGAAGTGTACTTAGCTCCCTTTAATCAATGTCGGATATCGGTGGTCAGGCAAAAGCATGAAAGAACCAAGGATGTCCGGTAAGCATAAATGACAAAGGAAAGAGCGTAGAATGCACCTGTAATACTTGGAGGAACACAACAAAAACTCTAGGGGAGAGCGGGGAGAAAGATACAATATACGATGAGATATGAGAAAAGCAAAGCAAACCAGGCATTATAGGCTCATATACACGCATTCATGTTGATGAATACAGGAGAAGATGTGAAAGGATAGAAATTGCCGCTCTGACAAGGTGGAACGCCCGTTCTGTATACAGAACGTCCGTTCTAAAGCAAAAATTTCGAGCGAGAGAGCAAAATCATTAAAAAATTCAAGCGAGCGCCCGTTTGAAAAGCGAGCGTCGCTTCAACGAGGGAACAAAAGCAAAACAGAGCCAAAGGATATCCAAAACAAGACTAAAATCAGTGCAACATATGAAATAAAAGTCAAGTACTTGCAAAGTTTTAGAGAGTTAACTGGAACAAGAACAAAATAGTCCAAAACATCGTCACGGGAATGATAAATAAATAAAAAAAATAAATAAAAACAACAGCACATCATTCTTCAGAGTCACTCCCATCATCACTTGTAGCCGTCTCGGAATTTTCCTCATCCTCGTCATCTTCAACAGCCCTAGATGCCCCGGGCACGACACGAGCGATGGTTCTCTCCACATCCGCTTCGAAAACAAACTTCTCGGTTCGAGGTGCAAACTTGGATTCATCGGTGATAGGGTTGCCCCGGTTGAGCTCCAACTGATTTGCCAAAATATCATTTTGAGTGCAACAAAGCATGCGCAACCACTTCCATAAGCGTGTGCAATGCTCACCGCGGCTTATCGAAGGGACGAGTGGAAGCGGTGCGAAGGCGATCCGGTGGAGAAAAACGATGAGTGGTACACGGAGTCTGCTTTGGGCTTTGTTAGGCTCCCTTTGAAGTCCCCGAGGGTTCTTTGTTCTGTGATCGGCCTTATATTCCGGTACCCCGGCATCTTTGCAAATACTGTGAATCAGATGGGGGCAAATGATGCACCGGTTCTTCTTAGTTAAATGCTTAAAAACCTCCTCGTAGATAATGGCCCCAACATTCACATTCATTTCCCATTCCATCGCATATAGGATACCAAGATCTTCAATTCCGAAATGAGTGATGTTGTCCGTTGGACGCACCTTATTCTGAATAAACTTACACTTGACTCTCCAATCTTCTGACCAAGCCGTAGTAGTGATGTCTTTACGTTCATTCCTCTTCCCGGGCTTAAGGGTCCAAGGGATACTTGGATCAATCAAAACCCTCAGATCCTCCAAGGGGTCGCATCCACTATCCACTAACTCCTTTATGTCGGTTCGATGGTCTACATCCTCTAAATCTTCAAACTCGTACTTAGCATTAATGATTTGAGGAGAAAACGGGACCTTGACCTTCCTAACCATCACAAAACCGGCCTCTAAGTGTTTGGTATCCAGGTTGGCAAAGAATTCTCTCACTAGAGTGTCATTGACTAAAGTCTCCGGAACAACCATTAAAACATCCCAGCCCCGATCCCTGAGCATCTTCAAAAAGGCGGGGTCTACCTTATCCTCAACTATCTCTCTCTCAATCAGCATTTTTCGGGATACATACTCCTGGGTGAACAAGGTCATAGCCCTCGGACTTATGAAGCGCTGAGAAAACGGGAGAGGGATTGGGTCTCGAGTGGGGCCCCTAGGGCTTCCTATTCTAACCCCGCCCGTGGTAGCCGGGGACCACCATAGTCATCACCTTTATGTTTCTTACGCTATGGGGTTCAACCATGGGCTCTTTACCCGCTCTACGAGACATGTTCGCTACAACCCGGAAGAACGGTGATTCAACCGAATCACCCGCCACCAAACAAACACCACAACATCCCATCCAACACCAAGCGCGAAAACCGAAACCACCATCCATCAAACAACACACGAGAAAGGAAAAACAAAAACAAATTAGACAAATAAACATGACTAGAGCGTGAGTTGTGAAATGTTGAAATCCAATTTCGTGAGTGAATGAAAGTAAAAACGATGATTGCTTACCTAATTAAGTGTGGGATGAGTGGAAACGGTGATGAGAAGGCTTCAAATCCCCGAATGCGTGCAAAAGCGTGGAATTTTGAACCAAAAAGTCGCCTTTGTGCGACCTCAATGCGTGTTAAGCGGTGTAAGGAGCAGAGGAAAAGCTTGGAGATTGGAAAGAGGGGATTAAGGCGTTCTTTTGAGCTAAAGAGCTCAATTTGGTGAAGATTTGAGGAATTTAGGGTAGAATGGGGAGAAAACCGTTTTTGAGAGGAAGGCGGATGAAAATGACGAAGGGTTACGCAATTTTGCTTTTATAAACAGGTGGAACGCCCGTTTGGGATTCAGAACGGGCGTTTAAAGCATGAAAATTGATACAGAGAGTGCCAGTGGATTCCGAACGGGCGTTCTACCATTTGAAACGGGCGTTCAAATGACAAAAATGCAAAGCAACAGAAAAAGTTTAAATTTCGAACCAACGTTAATATCAACTTCAACATAAAACGTTACAATACATACAAGAGAAAGAAATAAAAAGAAACGGTGGGTTGCCTCCCACCAAGCGCTTTTGTTTAACGTCGATGGCTCGACGATTAAAACTAGAAACAAACACTATCTAAAAACTAGTCATAGAGCGAGGACCAATCGATCAGACGTATGAGATGGCGAAACAGGTCAATGGCAGGCCAGAGATCAAAATCATACTGAAGGTTCCAATCTTCTCCAGCTCGCTCAATCCCACGGGCATGCTCCTCCCCAAACACTAAGACGAGATCAGCGAGGAAAGGATCGTTGAGGATTGTGAATGGCCTATCAAGGTCATCCTCGAGCTCCTCGATGGTCCACTCCCCATCCCCGCCAGACATAAATGGAGGCAAAACGACAACAAAGGTGAAAGTCTGGATGCGGGTGAGGATGTCGATATCTGTATCCAGAACCCTCAAGCCGCCAGGGGCCTCTCCTCTAGGAAATGGCATGAAACCTCTTGACAAACTCGAACTCAGGGCTCGGACATCCCAAAGAACTCATGCGTAGGTATGCCGTAAGGGTATCGCTCATCCTCCTCGACCATCTCGACCGGTGATCAAGCAGGCAACACTCGTCAAAAGCTAGACAGACAAAAACGGACCAGAAAGCAAACAACGCAAATAGAAAGAAAAAGATATCTAGGGTGCTGTTAAGGGTCAAATTGTAGTGTTTTTAAGGATATATTTCACCTCAATTTCCCCCATATACGTATGATTTTCATAGAATTCGGGGTTTATAGTGAAATATTGAGTGAATGGTGATTTAAAGAGTTAAATATGAAAACGTATCAATTTATACGATTATTTGATTGTTTTATATGGTTTTGGATATTGTTACGTTTTTGTGGTGTTTGGATGCAATGTAGATACATGTTTTTGACTTGGAAGAGGATAAAGATAGAGATAAAGCTTGGAATGAAGCTTTCAAGCAGCCGAACTTCCGACGCAGTTCTTGATATGATATACACTGATTTGACTCTCGACCTCAAGAGAAGAGTTGTAGGTCTTGAAGAGAGGATTCTACAGGATCTTGAATCACTTCATTCCGACTTACGAGGCCCGAGATATGAGCATTACAAGTTTGAATAATGATGCTGTGGTATTGGAAAATCCCGAAAAATACTCGGGATACGACGGGCTAGTCAAAAAGGCGTTTTCTGAAGAAGTGTCCTTAATGAAAGTTGTAGAGTTTTCCGAGAGCTTAATTATGACATTCGGATCATAATTTTTGGAGGTCTACAACTCAAGATATGAATTTTAGAAGTTTAGGCAAGCGCCCAGGGGCTAATTCACATACTGAGAGAGTTCACCGTGCCTCAAGCGAGCGTCCGGCGTCCGTTCACCACCGCCATTGAGCAGCCGCCTCTCTTTTCCTATATATATGCACGCATGCAACCTAATTGACATCCCATTCCCATAATCAAATATTTCACCGCAAATTAGCAAGCAAAGACATAATCTTGGCTACAAGGCGGTCACCCGAGCCTTGTCTTTGTAGTTTAGATTTATTTTATGTTGATCGCAATTATCCTTCCTGGCTTTGGATTAACAATCCTCTGTCCAGTTTACTTTTCCGTTTTAGTTTAGGTTTAGGTTAATAAAGAGGAATTAATTAGATTAGATTCAACATCCATTTTCCCTGAGGATCGATACCCGTACTTATCCAACTTTACTAGCAACTACCCGGTATTCGGCCGGTTAGGAGGTAGTTTTGCATGGTAGTATAGGTTTTATAAATTTTCTTTTGTTTTAATGATGCAAAATCTCCCCAACAAAAGTGGCGCCGTTGCCGGGAATCGGTGTTTTGTTGAATCTAATTGAATTAATTTTTCTATTTAGTTCGTGTTTTTGTTTTGTTTTTCAATAAAAGTAGCGTTGAATAAATTGAGGTTTTTTATTTTTCCGTGTTTCGATAACCGTTGGGTTAAGAATGTGCAAAAGTTTTTTTATACTCGATTTATGACACGTGAATTATATGTTTGTGTTATCTAATCGACCTCTGTGCTTTAATGTGATAAGGCTCTTTGTGATGATTTTGTTTAGGATAATTAGGGTTTCGTGTTTTTCCTGCTTGTTTTACAGTGCAAATTCGATGGTGAGCGAGCGTTCACGTAAGTGAACGCCCGTCGATACACTAACACATGCGGTAACCGAAGCGTCTGGTTGGATGGACGTTAGTTCGTCGAAAAGTTTCAACTCTGCTTACGGTTTGAAGGACCAGACGGCGTCTATACTTTACGAGCGCCCGTTCGTCGGTTTTCAAGTCAAGCGAGCGTTTGTTTGGATGAACGCTTCGTCGATCTTTGCATTTTGAGGTGAACGCCCGTCGATCGGTATGGATGCAAGTCCAGGTTACGAATTTTTCTTGATTTAAATTTTAATGCTTTTATTTGATGTGGATTTTTCATACGAGCTTCTGTGGTTATCTCTTATTACGTAGATGTCCTGAACTTATATGTTTTTACCTTTCCATCTACGAATCCATGTTAAATAAGCGATTAATTTTTATATGCATGATTCATCTATGCAAGTTATAATTCTTGTCGGTTCTCGTATGCTATAATCGAGTCTGATTGTTAATTAGTAGCTAATGTCGGTTTCCGTATGCTACATATCGTTATGATGAATCTTGTTAGCTTTTAAGACTTACGTGCTTCCTTTGTTTTTATAACTCATATGGGTAGTAATATCGGGTTTTAAATAATGCTACCATTGCATCTTATGAGTTATATCTGTTTAGAATAGCTAACTGTTGGTTTTCCATAATGCTATCACTTTTTACGAGTCTTAAAGCGCGTCTATATTGCATGTAATGAACAGCACTGTCGTTTATCGTAACATGTCATTATTTGGTAGACGTTTATTATACATGTCGTGTTGCAAATGAGTGGGCTAGTTTTCTTTCTTTTATTTTCCTTTATTATTGCATATCACTTAGATGCATATCATTTAGCTGCATATCATCTAGTTGCATTGTTTTTCTATTTTTTCTTTTATTTTTCTTGAGCGTAGTTAACTGTCGGTTTCCGTAATACTACCTCGTTTTTTTTCCATGATGGTTACTGTTGGTTTTCCATATTCCATCATTATTTTAGTATTGCATATCACGTAGAATGCATTGTAATATATTTTCATGTAGTTGCACCTAGCCTACTATTTTGTAATACTCCATGTATAGTTTCCATCTTTACATGAGCTTAATCAAAATTCTCTATATCTTCTTTTCCATGTGCTTTATATGTTCTATTCCCCTATCCCGAGGTATTTCATGTTTGTTCAAGTGTGCGGTGGTATTTGCATTAGCCTTTGTGAGTTTTAGATGATAGCGCGCTTCCGGTGGATGGTCCACAATCTCTGATATCTTGAGCATTTTTGGATCGAACGCGCGTCCGTTCGAATTGTTCCACTTTCGGCATACAATCGGCTAAGTTTTCTTTTTCTTTTATTACGCACAACATGAGGACATGTTGTAATTTAAGTGTGGGGAGGGAATGAGTCGATTTATATCTATCATTTGCTTAATACATGATGTTTCTATGCAAAATGAGTAAAATTTTAAAATTTTCAAATTTTTGTTTTGTCCCAGTAGTAGGCAATACATGTTAATGTTCGTTGTTTTCGATAGTCATCTATGCTTTATATCATATGTTTGGTAAGTTAGTTGATTCACCCGAAATATATTTCACAAGCCATAGTGAATGATGAGCTATATTTATGAGTTATACCCCTTTTGGATTAGTAATTTATGGTTTTCTTATAAGTCATGTGCTTAGTGCTACGTATATATCTTGAGATTTATGGTAGTTTGTATTTAGTTCAAGTATGACATCTTGTGAATATCTGTAAGTTTGAATGTGATAAGTGAAACGTGATTAAGTCTTTGCAATAGTAATAAATTGTTTACTTGAGGTGTTATGCTCGATTGGTGCTGTACTACTAGAAAATAATCTTTTCCACCGCCACCATAAATCTCTAAGTAAACAAAATTGTAGAAAGGTGTGTCGAAAGCTAGTCAAGGATTTGGAGTGCGGTAGGGTTTACCACATAAGTCCTATACCACTATGATGACTAAGAGCTCACGGCGCTTAGGAAAGTCTGCCTTATGATTGGAGTAAGGTAGGGTATTATCTCAAAATGTCCTATTCGCTATGAGGGCAATAGCTTCTTCTTCTATGTGTGTTTAAAGTGAATAAGTCGAATCAACTAAGATATTGTTATGAATTGAATATAAGACTAAGTTATCGTCTATCTTATCCCCAGTATAAAGCGATAGATATCTTTGTAGGGATTATCCTCTGAGTATTTCAGAAAGGCCCTAGATTCATTCGATCATATTTTTCGGGATATGTCATGTTTGTAGGGTACATCTTATGAGTGTCATTTATTGCTAGTCCACGAGGGGTATTAGCTAGTTTTGCTTTGAGTTTTTCAAGTTTGGATTTAGTGGAAGTTTTCTATGACTTTGCACACCACACACCGTGAACCTCTAAGTTATTGAATGTATGCTATATTTGTTAAGATGTCTATACCTTTCTCGAGCTTGATTTTGTTTTGTTTTGCTCGGGACGAGCAAGATTTAAGTGTGGGGGAGTTGTTAAGGGTCAAATTGTAGTGTTTTTAAGGATATATTTCACCTCAATTTCCCCCATATACGTATGATTTTCATAGAATTCGGGGTTTATAGTGAAATATTGAGTGAATGGTGATTTAAAGAGTTAAATATGAAAACGTATCAATTTATACGATTATTTGATTGTTTTATATGGTTTTGGATATTGTTACATTTTTGTGGTGTTTGGATGCAATGTAGATACATGTTTTTGACTTGGAAGAGGATAAAGATAGAGATAAAGCTTGGAATGAAGCTTTCAAGCAGCCGAACTTCCGACGCAGTTCTTGATATGATATACACTGATTTGACTCTCGACCTCAAGAGAAGAGTTGTAGGGCTTGAAGAGAGGATTCTACAGGATCTTGAATCACTTCATTCCGACTTACGAGGCCTGAGATATGAGCGTTACAAGTTTGAATAATGATGCTGTGGTATTGGAAAATCCCGAAAAATACTCGGGATACGACGGGCTAGTCAAAAAGGCGTTTTCTGAAGAAGTGTCCTTAATGAAAGTTGTAGAGTTTTCCGAGAGCTTAATTATGACATTCGGATCATAATTTTTGGAGGTCTACAACTCAAGATATGAATTTTAGAAGTTTAGACTGGCGTCCAGGGAGCTAATTCACATACAGAGAGTTCAGCCGTGCCTCAAACGAACGTCCAGCGTCCGTTCACCACCGCCATTGAGCAGCCGCCTCTCTTTTCCTATATATATGCACGCATGCAACCCTAATTGACATCCCATTCCCATAATCAAATATTTCAGCCGCAAATTAGCAAACAGCAGCGGCAACTTGGCTACAAGGCCGGTCACCCGAGCCTTGTTCTCGGGTGATCCGGGGTTAGATTAGGTGTTTATTTTATGTCGTTTCTTCTCTTCTTTGGTTCGATCATGGTGTTGGCTTGAAGATGATCAAACTGGAGCAGCCATGTGAGATTTTTCAGCTTTCTCTTATTTCCTTTCTTTGGATATTTTATGGATGAGTTTAATTTAAAGATTGTATTTTTCCTATGTTTATTTGTGTATTGCATTTATATCGAAAGATGTGCATGTTTGATGTTTACCGTAGGACGAAAGTCGGTGTAAACGCGAGATCACCATAGGGAAGAATAGACGTTTTGATCTATATCAAACGAAAGTTGATAGGTTGAATGTCTAGGTTGTTAGATCTAGTAAATCTTGCACCTTGGTTTATTTTATGATGCGTTAATCTCCGTAAATCGAAAGATAGAGATTGATAGGCGAATTCATCTACGAAAGTAGGAATTCATACGTTTGATAGGTGAAACCACAACTTGAATTAAATCACTATAAGATAATCTAGGGAAGAAATTAAGGGTTGCGGGATGGTGGATTATGGTTCGTTCCATGTTTGATCGCTTCAGTCATTATCATGTTCGTTAGATAGATTTATTGTTGTAGTTTAGATTTATTTTATGTTGATCGCAATTATCCTTCACGGCTTTGGATTAACAATCCTCATCGATTTACTTTTCCGTTTTAGTTTAGGTTTAGGTTAATAAAGAGGAATTAATTAGATTAGATTCAACATCCCTTTTCCCTGAGGATCGATACCCGTACTTATCCAACTTTACTAGCAACTACCCGGTATTCGACCGGTTAGGAGGTAGTTTTGCATGGTAGTATAGGTTTATAAATTTTCTTTTGTTTTAATGATGCAAAATCTCCCCAACAGGTGCCTCCTAGTAGCGCTTCAGTTATTGTCGTTAGCTCGACAAATCGTTGAAACTCAACCCGGATCGGGCCATTTCACTTTTCCATTCGCCACATTATGCAAAGCGTGATTGTCAGGGTGACGGTAGACATAATGCATACCAGAGTGAGTTTACGGAAAAACCGCCAAAGACGCTTGAAGTGTCCTCGTGGTAGACTCCTTCTTCTTTTGTCTCTTCTTTGATATCATTTCTCGACGCAACTCCTCCATATCCCAACTTCCGGCAAGGACCTCCTCCATGGTCTCAGGGCTACCTCCCTCGGAGAATAATGCGGGCGAGAATTCCTCAAAGTCTTTAACTTCTGACTACAACATCCGAAAATATCGAGGAATTTAACAATCAAAGGTGCTTCTTTCGGGTGACCGATGTAGTGCTTACATCTTTGACCATTAACTTTGAAAGGTTGATCGCCGTAGCCGTTAAGCTCTAGAACACCTCCGGGAAAAATGTTGAGAATTTCAAAAGGTCCGGACCATCGTGTCCGTAATTTGCCAGGGAAAAGATGTAGACGAGAATTATATAATAAAACCAACTCTCCCACATGAAATTCTCTCTTTTTTATCTTTGCATCGTGAAGGAGCTTCATTCTATCCTTGCTTATCCTGGAGCTCTCATAAGCTCGGAGTCTGAACTCATCTAGCTCATGCATCTGCTTTGAAGTCATGCTCACCACAAGCTTTGGAATCAAAATTCAGGGAACCTCGTCGCCCAAAGAAGCTTTATGCTCAAGTTCAACGGCGAGATGACATGGCTTTCCATAAACCATTTGATATGGAGATGTACCCATAGGTGTCTTGTAAGTCATCCCTATAAGCCCATAGTACATCGTCCAGTTTCAGACTCCAATCCGTCCGATGACTATTAACCGTCTTTTCTAAGATCTTCTTGATGCTCTGGTTACTACGCTCCACCTGACCACTGGTCATAGGATGGTATGGTGTACCGGATTTATGCCTAACACCATATTTCTCTAATACTTTATCCAGTGGTCGATTACAAAAGTGCGTCCTAAATCGTCGCTGATTAAGGCTCTTGGGCAGCCAAACCTCGCAAAGATGTTTTTCTTTAAGAATTTCATAACCGTTTTATGGTCATTGTGAGGAGTGGCGATAGCCTCAACCCATTTAGACACATAGTCTACACAGACTAGGATGTATCTATTCCCGCATGAGGATGGGAATGGACCCATAAAGTCGATCCCCGAGACATCGAACACCTCACACTCCAGAATAGGTTGTAACGGCATATCATATCTTCTTGTCAAAGCACCCGTTCTCGGCACCTATCACGCTTTTACAAAAGGCTTGATATCCTTAAAAATTGATGGCGGTAAAAACAGTTGGAAAATATTCGCAACGGTCTTCCAGGGACCGAAGTGGCCTCAGAGTGGGACCATTATGACATTGCTCAATTATGTCCCGTTGCTCGGATTCGAGGACACACCGGCGAAGCAACCCATCTTTCTGAGATCTTAAAAGATCACGGTTCTTCCCGGACATAATACTTGAGATCGAGAGAAGAATTTCTTCTTCTCCCGATCTGGCTTCGTGATTTCGAATCATCGGAATGGAGATAATTTACGATTGAAGAATACCACGGAATTTCAGAATCTTGGCTATCAACAAGCATAACACTTTCAAGAGGAAAGTACAGATCAATATCGTCAGGGGCATCCTCTTTCTCACTCAACAATCGCGAAACATGATCCGCTACTGCGTTTTCACTACCCCTTATATCTTTTATTTCTACATCAAACTCCTGTAGGGTGAGAATCCAACGCAGTAAGCGCGGTTTAGCGTCTTGCTTCTTCAACAAATAGCGCAGAGCAGCATGATCTGTCCAGACTATAACTCTAGCTCCCAATAAGTAACTGCGGAATTTGTCCATAGAAAACACAACCGCCAGCAGTTCTTTTTCCGTTGTGGTGTAGTTAACTTGTGCGGGGTTTAGAGTATGACTCGCATAATAGATCGGTTGGAATTTTCCTTGCACTCGTTGACCTAAAATCGCACCAACCGCATAGTTAGATGCATCGCATATGAGTTCAAAAGGAAGATTCCAATCTGGCGAGATCAAGATAGAGCGATATTAACCGACACTTAAGCATTTCAAATGCTTGCTTGCACTCGTCATCAAAATGAAATTCAACGTCACTACTGAAGCGAGTTAGATAAAGGTTTAGCAATTTTGGAAAAGTCTTTGATAAATCGTCTGTAGAAACCCACATGGCCAAGAAAACCGCGAATCTCACGCACATTAGTAGGAAAGCTCATTTTTTCAATAGTTTCCACTTTCGCCTTATCCACCCCGATACCTTTGGACGAAATCTAATGGCCAAGAACGATACCCTCCTCAACCATGAAATGACATTTCTCCCAATTGAGGATGAGGTTCTTTTCCACACATCTTTTCAGCACCTGATCAAGGTTCAGAAGACAATCATCGAAAGTTTGACCGAAAACCGAGCAATCGTCCATAAAAATTTCCATACATTTCTCCACGAGTCCGTCAAATATCGCCAACATATATATTTGAAATGTAGCTGGGGCATTACAGAGACCAAATGGCATTCGCCTGTAGGCGAAAGTACCATAGGGACACGTGAAGGTGGTCTTCTCTTGGTCTTTCGGGTCAATGGGAATTTGAAAATAACCAGAGTAGCCATCTAAAAGCAGAGAGAAAGCATGGCGGCCAATCGCTCAAGCATTTGGTCAATGAAAGGAAGAGGAAAATGATCTTTCATTGTGACTTCGTTAAGCTTTCTATAATCAATGCAAACTCGATAACCAGTCACAAGTCTTATAGCAACCTCTTCTCCCTTTTCATTTTTCTCAATTGTAATTCCCCCTTTTTTGGGAACTACTTGAGTTGGCGACACCCAATCACTATCTGCGATGGCATATATGATTCCCATATCTAACAACTTGATGATTTCTTTCTTGACAACCTCCTGCATATGAGAGATTCACCTCGCTTTGCGGTTGTCTCACTCTTTAGCTCCATCTTCTGCCTTGATTTTATGCATACTGATGTCCGGAGATATCCCTTGATATCCCGACTTGCCATCCAAAAGCATGCGCATTTTCTTTCAAGACGTTGATTAACTTTAATTCCTCGATCCGGGATAGTTTGGATGAAATGATGAGAGGAAGCTTGTTACCATCTTGTAGGAAGATATACTTTAAATGCTTCGTAGCGGTTTCAACTCAAGGTCAATCGGGGTTCTTCCAAACTAGATTTTAAAATTGTACTTTGCAGATTATCGGAGGAAAGCAACATAGCTTCTAATAAATCCACTTCCTCTCAAGGCGAAAGATTTTTATGCCTCGCAACTTCATCTTGATCCTCGACTCCAAGCTCATTCAAATCTATCCTACCATATTGATTTAGATTATCGATCAAGCGTTAAGTATTCGTAATCTCCGCAGGACTTGCTCATCTAGAAAATTACTAAAATCATCAAATGATTCCTCGATAGAGTAGCCGGTTGGACATTCGAAGGTCTTTTGATAGCTTTAGATACACTATAGCTCACTTCTTCATTTCCAACACGCAAAGTCACTTTAGCCCCATCATCACAATCGATAAGGGCTCTGCTTGCATGAAGCGTAAAGGTCGTCCAAGAATCGGGTGTATTAGGTTGTTGGATGTCTAAGACATACCAATCCACGGGAAGGTAAATTGATCGACTGAACCAACAAATCCTTTAAAATCCCGTTGCTTTCTTGGATGATCTGTCTGCAGAATCGAATACTCATAGTGGTAGGTTCCAAAAGATGGTCTAATTGGAGTTGTTGACACACATATAGAGGCATAAGACTAATTGAAGCTCTAAATCACATAAAGAATTAGGGAAAATAAGACCTCCAATCTGCAAAGTAAGGACAAATCGTCCAGGATCACCTTTCTTAACAGGTACATCTTCATAACTCATCATGGAACATTCTTCACCAACCAACCTTTCCATACCCTCTAACTTCTTCTTAGACGAGACCACATCCTTTATAAATTTAGTATACTTGGGCATCTCAACCAACACGTCAGATAACGGCAAGTTAACTTGGGTGTTTTTCAGGAGGTTGAGTACCTTCTCATATTTCTTGTCTTCACATAAAGGAATACTAGTCTTTCTCGGAGGAACGGAAGCTTCTTCAACTCGTCTTACGAAAAGACTTTCTTAAGAGAGGAGCTCACGGCTTGGTCCTCAAGATCTTTCCATCTTACAGATTTTTCAACTCCTGTCCTCACGGGCTTATCCGCTTTCTCAATAGATTTACATTGCTCACAGCGCATCTACTTTAGATCCTTCCGCCTCATCCTCGGAGGATTAGTCTCACGAGTGCTCTTTATCGGATTGGGAAATAGGCCTTCTCAACTCCCCTCCTGCTCTTCCACCGCGGCGAGAGGGCTGGTGGTTTCCACGGTTACGTGGATCGAGAGAGTTTAGTACCGGATCTCAAGTGATGGCATTAGTATCTTCTTATTTGTAGGAAGGAGATGGAACAAGAGCGATACATTGACTCAGTTATTAGCTTGATTGACTTGACCACTTCCACTGGGTTTTTCTCAAGAAAACTTGGCAAATGTCCAGGTGGTGCGGAAGCAAGCCTGTTCACCAAACTGTCCCAGTTGTCTCTCGAGGTTCTTGATCGTCTTTGTTTGCTCTTCCAACCTCGTAACAATTTCGTTTGGGATAGGAAATCCAGGAGGATTTTGAGAACTCTGACTAAAAGATTGACTGGGCCTATTACCAGAAGCAGGAGTAGAATTGTTAGGCCAGTTTTGATTGAATTTTTGAGTAGACGTAGGAAAACCCGAAGATTGATTCTGATAGTTATTTGGGTTCCTATTGACGTTCTGAGAACCTGGGTTATACCCCTGGTTTTGGAAATTGTCTGGACCAGAATATTGATTCGGGAATCTTTGATTGGATTGGCCATAAAATGCATTGACTTCAGGATTTTGCCCATTCCTAGGACAAGCAGGAGACGTATGTCCCTCTACAGCATAAGTCTGGCAAACTATCGGCGTATACTGCCTCGCATGTTGGATAGCATTGACTTGATAGTTAGGTGGAAATTGACATTGACCAAACACATGGCCAACTTGATTGCAATTATCGCAAAACAGAACTTGGGCGTTTTGTTGAAGCTGATTCATAGACTGAGAATTCGAATTCGTGGAAAGATTAGCAACCTGTTGTTGAAGTAAGGAAATCAATTGATTCTGCATATTTACTTCTTCGATTTTTGGTGCAGGTGCTTGGATAGCTTGGTAAGAAGGAGCATAGTTATACTTTGCTATATCCTCAAACAACGCCCATCCTTCTTGTGGGGTCTTCTTGAAATGTCCCACCACTGAAAGTCATTGACCATTCCTTTGGTCATCTCGGTCAAACCATCGTAAAAGCGTATTAGCTTGCCGTTGCAAGTCTAATCCGTGATGAGGCATTTTCTGAGTAAAGATTTAAATCTCTTGAAAGCTTGAAGAAAGATTCGTTGAATTTCTTGAGTGAAAGTATAAATATCACTAAGACACTGAAGCGATCTTAGATGGAGGAAAGTATTGACTTAAAAATTCCTCTCTAATTCCTCCCATGTTGTGATAGACTCAACAGGTAAAGAGTTGTACCATTCCTTGGCTTCACCTTTCAAGGAGAATGGAAACGACTTGAGTTTAATGACATCCTCACCAACACCTTGTAACTTTGTAGTACCATGATTTCAAGAAATGTATGGATATGGGTGTGAGGATTTTGATTGGTACCCATGAAAAATAGATGCATGTTGCATCATTTGAATCGAGCGGAGTTTAAGCTCAAGCGTTGGAGCTGCAATGGTGGTATGATAACTCCAGGATGAACTCGACCATGCAGTCCGGCATAATCGACTAGGGTCCTTGTATCGCGACCATCTCGAAGACAAACTCTTCAATTTCTTTCCGAATTTTTCTTCCAAATTTTCTTCAACAATTTGGAGTACGAACGGATTCTTCGGCGATTGGGGCGAACTATAGATCGTTCGAGCTCAGGATCAAAGATAAGAGTGCCTTGTTTGCTCCGAGTTAACATAAACCGAAGTCAAACAAAAAGAAATGAAAAAGGAACGAAAGAAAAAACAGAAACAGAAAGATATCAGGGAAACTGAATGTTCGTTCTGCAATCCGGACGGGCGTTCAACACAGAACGCTGGTTTTAGAAAACCAAACGAGCGTGCAGAACTAGAACGGGCGTTTACAAATGTTAAACGTTCGTTCAACCTGAACAGAGAGCAAAACAGCAGAAACAGAGCAGAAGAAACCCAGAAAAACCAATTTCGAAAACACCTAAATGCTTTCTTTATCACCTAAAACAGTAAGAACACAATCAAAAACAGCACCTCCCCGGCTACGGCGCCATTTTGTTTGGATTATTTTTGCAATAATCAAAACAAACTAAATTTATAAAACCGATACTTACAATGCAAACTAACTCTAACCGACCGAATATCGGGTAGTTGCTAGTCTGAGGAGGGTAAGTAAAGTGTCGATCCACAGAGGAGATGGTTTGATGAACACGTCTTATGTTTTAGATTTAAAAGCTAGCATTTGCATAGACAGAGAATCGAAGTTGATTCAAAGCTATGAAAGGATCGTTCGGACTGAAAGTTTAAAGTGCAGAGAGATTAAATTAACAAAGCAGGAAAGTAAACTAAGGCTTAAATCTATGAAATTGATCAACAAGCAATTTGGGAAAGAGGCGGCAAACATTGGATCAACAATTTACTCAAAAATTAAAGGTGATCTTATAACGATTTACTGCGTTTCTTAAAGGAGGCGGGTCCATCTATTCTAAAGCAAAACGATCTAATCTCTCAAAACGTTCTATTCAATTAACAAGCAAGGTGTAAATCTTTCGATTTAATGACCTAAACCACAACCGAGCAACTCGTTTTAGCTAACAATCGATTGTTCAATCAAAAAGCGAGGTGTTCTTAATTCACGAATTTTCATTCAGAAAACAATTAAGCATTCATCATCTCTCGATGTAAATGAAATTAAACCATAAAACGAGCTAAAAGATCGACCTCTATTGAAGAACACAGTAAATCAGAATGAGAAAACCAGAATTAATAAGAAAATTGCATCCCCAATGCTGCCAAATTTGATTTAGCTATCCATAGAGTGAATGATTACAATGCTTGAAGAGAAATCCATAATCTAAGTTTAAAAGTAATTAAATCTAAGAAACCCAGCCACCAAGAAGGCTTTTGGGACTGTTTTTGCTCTCAGAATTTCGATCTGAAAAAGTTGATTCTCCTCTCCTCTCCCCTGTGTGATTACAACTGGGGACTATTTATAGGAAAAACAGCAAATCTGCAGACTGAACGCTGATTTCACATATGGAACGCCCGTTTTATCAGCTGAACGCCCGTTTTGATTCGATTTTCCTCAGCTTCCAAACTCTCTGTTAGCACTGAACGCCCTTTCGCCATCTTGAACGCCCGTTTTATCAATTTGAATCGATTTGATTTGCATGAAACGGTTTTGCAACTGCCTTTTGTCCCACTTGTCGACCTCTCTCCTCTAACTCGCCTTAACCGCTTGGATATATCCCATTACACCTCATCATCCTTATCTCTATTATCAAAGAAACATGGCCAACAAATAACAAAACCAATATGATATAAATTTATAATAATAAAAAAAACAAATTCAAGCCCAAATCCCCTTTATTTATTTTAGACCCACTTTACTCAATAATTCTATTTTAAGGCCCTATCCCAATGCAGATATTACTAATGTGGGGAAATTTTATAGGAAAAATATCATAAAATTTCGTATAAAATAGCCATTAACAGTTGTCTTCACATCTAGTTGCTCAAGTTCTGGATTTTGATGTGCCACTATTGCTAACAGCACCCTGATGGAAGTATGTCTGACCACTGGAGAAAATATCTCTTCATAATCTACCCACTCTTTTTGACTGAACCATTTAGCAACAAACGTGCCTTATATCTGATTTCCTCAGCAGATGTCATCCTTCTTTTTTCTTGAATATTTATTTGCAGCTGACCACCCTCATATCCTGTGGTTGTTTGACTGAATCCCAAGTCTCATTCTTCTGAAGTGACTTTATTTCTTCTCTCATGGCAGCATGCCATTCGGATGCCTCAGAACATGTCACAACTTCCATGTAAGTGTTAGGTTCAAAACAATCCACTTCTTCACCTGCCTGTAGTGCTTATCCAACCATATCCTCCTCAAACCCATATCTTCTTGGAGGCCTAATATTGGTCCTCTTAGCTCTGCTGAGAGTTATACCCTGCTGACCAACATCATCTGTTTGAATCTCTGTGACGACCTTGTTCATGAGACCGCTTGATCTGCTCGATTTCTTGATTGTTGACTGCTTCCTCTTTGAGTCTTTTCATTTAGTAGACTCTACTTGAAGCTCCACCTGTTTGTCAACCTTCTCAGTCTCAGATCCAATTTCAGATTCAGATGTGGCCCTCACTGATGAGTTAAGCATAGAGTTTTCATCAAAGACTACACTCCTGCTGTGTATAACCCTATTTTCAGCTGATGACCAGATTTTATACCCCTTAACTCCATCACCAGTCCTACAAACACACCATTCTTGGCCCTAGGCTCCAATTTGCCCTCACTGACATGATAGTAGATAGTGCTTCTAACCCTAAGTCCAGAGTAGTCTGCTGACTTTCCTGACCAAACTTCAAGTGGTGTTTTAAGTTTGATCCCAGTGTGAGGCCCCCTATTGATTAAGTAGCAGGATGTATTAACAGCCTCTCCCCAAAATCTCCTTGCTAGACTAGAATTAGAGACCATGCACCTTGCCCTCTCCAGAAGAGTTTGATTCATTCTTTCTGCAACACCATTCTGCTGTGGAGTATCTCTAACTGTATGGTGCCTAGAAATGCCTTCACTCTTGCAAAATTCATCAAACTCAGACCAACAAAATTCTAGTCCATTATCAGTTCTAAGTCTCTTGATCTTCTTCCTTGTCTGATTCTCAACCAAAGACTTCCACTGCTTGAAGTTCTTGAATGCTTCACTCTTGTGCTTCATCATAATTATCCATCCTTGAATAATCATCTATAAATGACACAAAATACCCGTGACCACCCATTGACTCCACCCTTGAAGGTCCTCAACAATCAGAATGGACATAATCAAGTGTCCCTTTTGTGATGTGGATTACTTTTGGGAACTTGCTCCTATATAGCTTCTCAAACACACAGTGTTCACAAAAATCCAACTCCTTGACCTTATGTCCCCCAAGTAGATCAGATTTAGATAGAATTTGCATCCTTTTTTCACCCATATGACCTAATCTCATATGCCACAACTTAGTCAATTGTGACTGGTGAACCTCTGATGATGCAATAGCAGCAGAACCTGATACAGTAGACCCTTGTAGAATATACAATGTCCCCTCCCTGATACCCTTCGGAATCACACTTGAACCCTTATAGACATTCGCCACTCGACATTCACCCCTGAACTTGAACCCTTTGCTGTTCAGTAGACTAAGTGATATCGAATTCTTGGTCATTTGTGGAACATGCCTAACCTCTTTCAGTGTCCAGAATTTACCATCATGTCCTAAGTTGGATTGATCCAATCCCACCTATTTTGCAAACCTTGTTGTTAGCCATAGCAATATGACCTCCATCAACCTGTTGATAAGTTGAAAACCACTCCCTGTTTGGACACACGTGATAGGATGCCCCAGTGTCCAGAATCAACACATCTCTGTGCCCTACTGACTCTGAAACTGCTAAGGCTAGATCTTCTTCAGAGTTGGTGTCTTGTTCTGCCAAGCAGATGTACCCTGCTGCTTCTTCCTCTTTGGACATTCATTTTTCCAATGTCCTTTCTCCTTGCAGTAATTACAGATATCCTTAGCTTTAGGACCCTTTGAATTCTTCTTGAATTTCTTCTTTCCAGAATTTCCTGGCCCCCTGCTGACTCCACTGGCCACCAACCCAGCAGACTGACTATCTGTCCCAGATCCAGATGCCTTATGGCGTAACTCTCGAGCATGGAGTGATGACCTTACATCCTCCAATGATACTGAGTCCTTCCCAACAATAAAGGACTGCACAAAGTTCTCATATGATGCATGCAATGATACAAGTAGAATCAATGCAGCATCCTCATCTTCAATCTTCACATCAATATTCCTTAAATCAAGCAATATTGTGTTCACCTGGTCTAGATGTGTTGGAAAGGTGTCCTAAACCAATCGGGTTGGACCGGATCCGACCGGGTCGGGTCATTTACAGTCTATTTAGTTCATTAATAACTTTATTATGATTAATAAAAGCACTTATGTTATTATATATTGTTTATCTTCATATTATTTGTTGTACATATATAGTAACGTCCCTAGTATCAATCTGTGATAGAGAAACCATGATAGTGATTATGGTTGATGAGATCTCTAATCACTATAACAAGATTGGTACTCAAATGTCTCTAGTCTTACATATTATCAAATGGGACATTGATAGTATAATCAGACTAACACGTATTGGATGTCTTCTATCTTTTAGAAGATAGGGATAGATCTCGTCTATCGAAGTGTAGAGACACTTGGGTATGTGCGTGGGCGTGTATTAGAGAATGCGTCGTTAGGTGACCGACCCACTTACATTAAGTGTCACACTATGTGGCGGTTGTGTAATTATCCTTTTGACCGGAGTCTTCATGGCATCACGGTGTGGATTGTCATGCTTTGACACTATTGAGATTTCTCCTAACCACGGGACGATCATACGGTAGTGATTGTGTGTGATATTGAAGCATGCAGAGTATACATGATTGGTCATCCGGGAATCGCGTATCCTATGATTGGGATCGAATATCCGAAATGGCCTTCTTATAAGGAATGTCTAGCTCTCGAGAATCTTTGCAAAGTGGGAGTAAATTTCCGAGAGAGCATGATATCCAGATTATAAGATACGATCGTTAATGTATTGACACTCGAGATACAATTGTATGGATATTATTATTGTAAGTTACACGGTAACTGCTTCATATGAAAGGTAGTAGTCATTGCTTTTGACTCTTCCGATGATTGGGGGTCACGGTGTGTTGCTAGACGCTATCCCGTGATCGTTAGTCATGAAGGGCATTTTAGTAAATTGCACTTTGTGTCTACGGCCAACATATTCGGAAGCCTATCGGGTCACACACATATGAACATCGAGTCGGATTAAAATGCGTTTATAGTTGATAACCAAATAAGGAAAGTTTAACTCTTGACTATAAAGGTTATAGTGGTAAATTAATATTGTGGTATTTATTTATTATGAATAAATAAAATACAAGATATTAATTATATACAAATTATATTAATTAAAGAATATTCCGGAAGTCAATTAATTGACTAATGGGGCGCCAATTTAAGTGTATGAGATACACTTGGATTGTGCACTTTAATTAATAAGATTACTATAATATTAATATAAGATATTAATTGATTTTGAAAAAATAGATTTATGGTAATAAGATAATTATATTCAATATAAGATATTGGCAAAATTAATTATCATTAAAGAGATAAATCAATCTAGAAGATTTTCCTTATTTTATTGTGAAAATGTTTTCTTATCTTCCACACTATAGGGCCGCCACTTATCACTATAAATAAGAGGTGGGTGTCAAGCTCTTTTGTACATCACAATTGCAAGAGCTCATAGTTCTTGTGTAAAATAGAGAGCAACCTATAGTGAGTTTGTGAGAGAGGAAAAGGGCCGGTCTAGCAACCGGAGTTTTCCAATAGCAATCCAAGGGGATTCCGGAAAGCGGTTCGTGTGGATTAGCGATAGAGGCCCAGACGCGTGGATGGCTTGCGCATTGAACTGCTATCCGTTGACGGTCAAAGCGACGATCTTATAGATCATCTAAGGTATAACCGTCAAACTACTTAAGGTGTTTATTGCATTAAACGAAGAACGATCTAGTAAAAGAAAATCAAATTTTAAATTTCTTAACAAAATGATCCATCAGCTGAGTACCCTCATGCATTTTTAAACTAAACAGATGTTGTTTCAACAACGACTTGTTGCTTAGGTACTTAGTCATATACAGACTCTCAAGTTTGGCCCACAACTTCTCAGCAGTGTCCTCCTCAGCAACCTCTGTGATAATATCATCTGACAAGCACAACATAATTGTTGAATGTGCTTTCTCCTCCAGACTGACTCTCTCAGCAGCACTTCCTTCTGTTGATTTAGACAAGTGACCCTATAATCCCTGCTTCTTCAACAAAGCACGCATCTTGATCTGCCACAGACTAAAATTGTTCCTTCCTGTAAACTTGTCAATCTTAACATTTAAAACAAACATCTTTCTCACCAGAAAATCTTGTGTAGATCCCAAATCCTTGCGTCTATTATGACATTGGTGCCAATCTACCTTGCTTAAAACAAATAAATGGATTTCTTGATGAACCTAGACGTTCCGATACCAGTTTGTTATGACGGATCGATCAAGAAGTGATGGTCATTGTGAGTAAAGATAAAAAAATAAACAAGCAAATAAACAATAAAACAAGAAGAACACAGATTTAACGTGGTTTCCGGCAATGTACCGACTACTCCACGGACAAACAATGATATTTTACTATCAACAGAAAGTTACATCAAGTTACAATTAATACAGACGGTATTTACAGCCTTGGGAATCCAACCCTAACCGGCTAAAGCAGTCAACCCAAAGAAATGACCGAAATACCCCTGAGTAACTCGAACAAACATGCAAAGAGACGTGTTACACAAGTCTGCGAGCATCAACAGACTTGTCTTCATTAGACTTGCCATCAAAGAAAGTTAATCAACCTGTGATCTTGCTCCCAATGAACACCGATTTCAGGCAGATGCATCATACATTCTTGACTGAACATGTTTCCATACCAAACCTCGGTAGTATAAGTTTAAGTCACCATTACATGTATGGTGTTAAAAACTCTACTAGATGCATATATTATGGATGTGAGTGATAGATTTAGGTGAATAACAAATTAATTGTCATTAGGAAACAATGAGTTTTACAATAGACTTATATAGAGAGCCACGAAGGCTATAAACGGAAAATATAAATAAATATAAATAATCTATCATCTAATACGCCTCAAGCGGACGGAGTGGAAGCGAAGTCAAGCTTGGAAACAAAAGTAAAAAACGATAACGCGGCAAGGGCTTGGTAAGAACATCACCAACCGGTGCTGCGCAGCAACACGAGCAACACGAACAAGACCTCGCTCAACATGCTCACGAATAAAATGATAGTCAATAGCCACGTGTTTCATTCGTGAGTGAAAGACTAGATTGGCACTTAGACGAAGAGCACCTAAATTGTCACAGAAAATCACTGGTGTGGAACAAACCGAAAAACTGAGATCTGCAAGCAAATAGGTCGACCAGCGATTTACGCGCCAGATCACATATCGCAACGCACTGCACTCGATTTGATGGATGAGCGAAAACCGAGTGTTGCTTCTTGGAACTCCAAGAAATAGCATTTCTTGTTGGAAAGGTGTCCTAAACCCAATCGGTCGGACCGGATCCGACCGGTCGGGTCATTCTGATCTATTTAGTTCATGTAATAACTTTATTATGATTAATAAAAGCACTTATGTTATTATATGTATTGTTTGTCTTCATATTATTTGTTGTATATATATAGTAACGTCCCTAGTATCAATCATGATAGAGAAACCATGATAGTGATTATGGTTGATGAGATCTCTAATCACTATAACAAGGTTGGTACTTAAATGTCTCTAGTCTTACATATTATCAAATGGGACATTGATAGTATAATCGAGACTAGCACGTATTGGATGTCTTCTACCTTTTAGAAGGTAGGGATAGATCTCGTCTATCGAAGTGTAGAGACACTTGGGTATGCGTGGGCGTGTATTAGAGAATGCGTCGTTAGATCGACCCACTTACATTAAGTGTCACACTATGTGGCGGTTGTGTAATTATCCTTTTGACCGAGTCTTCATGGCATCACGGTGTGGATTGTCATGCTTTGACACTATTGAGATTTCTCCTAACCACGGGCGTTCATGCGGTAGTGATTGGGTATGATATTGAAGCATCGGAGTATACATGATTGGTCGTCCGGGAATCGCATATCCTATGATAGGGATTGAATATCCGAAATGGCCTTCTTATAAGGAATGTCTAGCTCTCGAGAATCTTTGCAAAGTGGGAGTAAATGTGTTATTCCGAGAGAGCATGATATCCAGATTATAAGATACGATCGTCAATGTATTGACACTTTCGAGATCTGATCGTATGGATATTATTATAGCGATAGGATTGTAAGTTACACGGTAATCGCTTCTTCACATGAAAGGTAGTAGTCATTACTTTTGACTCTTCCGATAATTGGGGTCACGGTGTGTTGCTAGACGCTATCCCGTGATCGTTAGGTATGAAGGGCATTTTGGTAAATTGCACTTTGTGTCTACGGCCAACATATTCGGAAGCCTATCGGGTCACACACATATGAACATCGAGTCGGATTAAAATGCGGTTATAGTGATAACCAAATAAGGAAAGTTTATCTCTGACTATAAAGGTTATAGTGGTAAATTAATATGGTGGTATTTATTTATTATGAATAAATAAAATACAAGATATTAATTATATATAAATTATATTAATTAAAGAATATTCCGAAGTCAATTTATTGACTAAAGGGCGCCACTTTTGGGTGTATGAGATACACTTGGATTGTGCACTTTAATTAATAAATATTGCCATAATATTAATATAGGATATTAATTGATTTTGGAAAAATAGATTTATGGTAATAAGATAATTATAATCAATATATGATATTGACAAAATATTATAATTAAAGAGATAAATCAATCTAATTGATTTTCCTTATTTTATTGGAAAAGGTTTTCTTCTCCTCCACACTTGAGATGGGCGCCACTTCCTCTATAAAAGGAAGTGGGTGTCAAACTCTTTTGTACAACACAATTGCAAGAGTTCATAATTCTTGTGTAAAATAGAGAGCTCTCCATAAGTGAGTTTGTGAGGAAGAAAAGGTCCGGTCTAGCGACGGAGTTTTTCTCGATAGCAATCCAAGGAGGATTCCGAGGGTTCGTGTGGATTAGCGATAGAGGCCGGACGCGTGGGCGGCTTGCGCGTTGAACTACTCTCCGTTGGCGGTCAAAGCGACGATCTTGTAGATCATCTAAGGTATAACCGTCAAACTACTTAACGTGTTTATTGCATTAAACGAAGAACGATCTAGAAAAGGAAATCAAATTTTAAATTCATTTGCGTTAAACTAGTGATTTCCTAACAAAGGTATCGAGAGACAGGACTTGAGCTTAAGCAATAAGCATAATTTAAATGCGTAGTATTTAATCGATAGATGCAAGATTTAAATCACGAAACGTTAAAAC
Organism: Gentiana macrophylla; assembly: GCA_026214975.1. Classification (NCBI taxonomy): domain Eukaryota; kingdom Viridiplantae; phylum Streptophyta; class Magnoliopsida; order Gentianales; family Gentianaceae; genus Gentiana; species Gentiana macrophylla. The sequence goes on along the minus strand of CM047805.1, from coordinate 152,204,505 downwards.
AAAAAAAAAAAAAAAAAAATAGGGTTCTTGGGGGTCGGCCGATCAAGGCGCCCCTCTCTCTCTGGCGGCGGCGGCGGCGGGGCGGTAACCCTAGGGTTGCCGTCCGTCGGCTCTCCTCTTCCAATGGGGAGATCAACCTTTTCGTTTTGTGATATTTTATTGTGCATAGATATCTCGTTTGTTTAGTTGTGTCATATGGCCAACCAATGGTTCAAATAGTTTGGACCATTGGGAAACCATATGGGACATTGGCCTTTCAAATTTTGATTTGGAATAGGCTGAAACCTTCCAAATATTTGATTTGGAATAGGCTGGCTTTTTCAAGCCACTTCCAAAATTTTGATTTTGGAAAGTGGCCGAACCTAAACCAAAATTATTTGGCCTTTCCAAATATTTGATTTGGAATAGGCTCAAGCCCTTTCCAAATATTTGATTTGGAATAGGCTGGCTTTGAAACCACTTCAAAATTTTGATTTTGGAAAGTGGCTGAGCTGAACTAAAATAATTTGGCCTTTCCAAATATTTGATTTGGAGTAGCTTGAGCCCTTTCCAAATATTTGATTTGGAATAGGCTGAGCTTTGAAACCACTTCAAAATTTTGATTTTGGAAAGTGGGCGAACTAAGCTAAATTTAGTTTTGGAAATGAAACAAATAGGAGACTTTATAATTTTAATTTTATTTTGAATAGTTCAAATTTAATTAAAATTGAAATCGATTTAAAATTAAATGTTAATTTTAATTTTCGGTTAAATCATATAATTAATTAAAAGTTATTTAATTATTTGATGTGATAAAATAAAGACGCATGAGTAGTTAAAAATTAGAATTTAATCTTTTCATAAGATAAAATTGTATGGATTAGATGTGTAGATATAATGTGATTATATGGACCCCGATTGATCGCGGACTCACCAATAGGATAGATGGGAATGTTTTCTTTATGTTGGTTTTGAAAAATTGTCCTAGGCCGTTATGAAGAACGTGACCTAGTTTACTTTTTGCATTTATCCCATTCCTCGAGCTCCCGTGTGTGCGCGGCGGGTGTAATTAATTATTATGTAACAAGAATGGAGCAAGAAGTTGAAGACCAAGGAGAGATAAAGAACCCATTGGCGTCAAAGAATAAAGATCCTATTGGCGGTTGCGAGATACCCTTAGTTTGTGACCAGCGGTTTAAATCGGTTTGTATTCAAACCGCACTCTAGAAAAAGTCCATGATCATACCGGTTATTTTATGCGCGGAATGTTGTGTATGTTTTACTTTATATGATATCGTAGTAATATGCACATAGTAGATGAGACCATAATTAAACCAAATTAATTAAGTGAATTAATTTAAAATTATTCCCACGCCAAAAATCGAGCCAAAATTGTCTCCCAATATTATAATGACGGTGAAGAGCCTTTGTTCGGATCCAAGCGATCGACCACCGTCGGGAGTTGACCTACCACGGGTATATCGTTATTATTGAGATATGATCGTCACGAGATCTCATGAATATTGGGTTATGACTCGACTAAAGTCTTTCGTGATTGGCCACCGTCGAACGCCGACTTTAGAGACAAGGGGTTGACTATCACATAGAGATGTGAAACGTCAAAGAGTTGACTAGTCGACCACTGGAGTCGCGATGCGATGAGGCCGGGTAGAGTACCTACCTTCGAAATTGCCGAGATTGATCGACCACCGTCGGGATTAAGGCAACTAGATAGGGTCCCACCAGCTAAAGAATTAATTAAAATTCTTGAAAGCCAATAGGGAATAGTTGGCTAGTGGGAGTAAAACCTTAAAAATTTCTTAGTGCAAATTTAGGTTTTATACATGAGCTTTTACTTATTCTATCTTTATTTATTGTTGTAGAAAATGTCAAACAAATTGAACCTTCGTTTTATCATCGATAACAAGCTTGACGAAACTAATTTTCTCGATTGGGAAAGAAACCTCAAAATCGTTTTGAGGCACGAAGAAGATTGGCTATGTCTTGACGAGGCCCTACCGGAAAGCCCCAGCGAGGGTTCGGCCGCAGATGTTGTCGAGAAGTACAACAAGCAATTGCTCGACAATCTCGATGCTACATGTATCATGCTTGCTTCTATGACACCGGAACTGCAGAAACAGCATGAGTCTATGGACGCCTACTCTATCATGGTCCACCTGAAGGAACTTTACGCTTCTCAGTCTCGCACTTTGAGAGGTACGAGGTCTTGAAGGCCATGTTTAGTTGTAAGATGGCATCTGGGATCTTTGTGGGGTCACACGTGCTTAAAATGATCGGGTACATAGAGAGGCTTGGGAAGTCGGGCCACAAGTTGGAACGAGTTGAGTATTGACTTGATTCTCAAATCTCTACGACTCATTCTCACGGTTTGTGATGAACTATCACATGAACAAGATAGATTGCTCCTGGCGGAGTTATTGAACATGTTGAAAATCTGCCGAGGCACCGTAGTAGGAAGGAAAGCAAGTGTTGCTTGGTCACTTCGAGCAAGGGCAAGGCAAAAGCCCGAAAAAAAAGTCCAAGAAAGCGAAAGGCTGCACCTAAGCCAACGCCTAAGATAGCAAAAGACAAATCCAAGGATGCTTGCTTCCATTGCGGTGAGACCGGACATTGGAGGAGAAACGCAAGGGCTTCTTGAGTACCAAGAAGAAGCATTCGATGCTTCGACTTCGTGTATATTTATGATTGAGATCAACATTACTTCTTCTAAGTCTAACCACTGGGTATTAGATACTGGTTGTGGTTCTCATATTTGCACGAATATGCAGGCACTAAGAAGAACTAGAGATCTGAGGAAAGGAGAGGTGGACCTACGCGTTGGAAATGGAGCAAGTGTTCTTTGCTTGCACCGGCGTAGGAGTTTATTTTCTTTCATTGCCCAATTGGGCTAGTACTAGAACTCAATAATCTGTTATTTTGTTCCCGCTCTTCTACGAAGAGCATTATTTCTATTTCTGCATTAGATGTTGATGGATTTTCTTTTACGTTTGAGAATAAATGTTGTTCTTTTCACGTGATGGAATCTTTTATGATCTTGGCATACTTAGCAATGGTCTCTACATATTAGATATGAATGTTGATGTACTTAATATAAATAACAAGAAAGCCAAAATAAATGACTTGAATGAATCCTACTTATGGCATTGTAGACTTGGCCATATAAATAAGAATCGCATTTCCAAACTCCATAAAGATGGAATGTTGGATCAATTCGATTACTGAATCGCTTGATACATGCTGAAGCTTGTTTACTTGGCAAGATGACAAAGTCACCTTTTAGTGGCAAAGGGATAAGATCCAATGAATTGCTTGAGCTTATACATACTGATGTGTGTGGCCCAATGTCAATTCAAGCCAAAGGAGGATACTCTTATTTTATCACTTTCACTGATGACCATTCTCGCTATGGTTATATATACTTAATGAAGTATAAGTCCGAAGCCTTCGAAAAGTTCAAAGAATTCAGAAGTGAAGTGGAGAAACAACTAGGTAAAGAAATCAAAACACTTCGATCCGATCGAGGTGGAGAATACCTAGATGGAGAGTTTCAAAGTTATTTAAAGGAGAATGGGATTCTACCTGAATGGACCCCTCCAGGGACGCCACAAATGAATGGCATATCTGAGAGGAGGAATCGTACTTTGTTAGACATGGTACGTTCCATGATGAGCTATGCAGTTCTTCCAAAATCGTTTTGGGGGTATGCTCTAGAAACCGCATCCTATACACTGAACCGAGTTCCATCAAAGACGGTTGAGTCCACTCCCTATGAAGTGTTCAAAGGGAGGAAACCAACACTAGGTTACATGAAACCTTGGGGATGTCCAGTTTATGTGAAACGAACCATGCACGACAAATGGAACCTAGATCTCGACAAATGTCTCTTTGTGGGTTATCCGAGGAAACCAAAGGGTACCAATTTTACCACCCTGAGGAACAAAAGGTGTTTGTTGCCAGGACTGGCCACTTTCTGGAGAAAGAGTTTATTCTCGATAGGGTCGATGGGAGTAAGATTGATCTTGAAGAAATTCGAGAACCACTTACGGATAACAAATCGTTGATGGAAGTAGAGGAGACACCACATACAAATGTGGCGCCACCTCTACCGTAGACACAATAACACCTCGAAGATCCACCAGGGAGCGCCGTGGACCCGATAGGTACATCAAGCGTGTATCTCATGGAAGATGAGGACCACTAGAACTTATGAGGAGGTGCTATTAAGGCACGACAAAGAGAAATGGCTTGAAGCCATGAATTACGAGATGGAATCCATGAAGGACAACCAAGTTTGGAACTTAGTTGATCCGCTTTGAGGAATAGTTCCTATAGGGTGTAAATGGGTCTTTAAGAGAAAGACCGACATGGGCGGATAACGTGACCACCTACAAGGCTAGGTTGGTGGCAAAAGGTTATAAGCAAAGACAAGGAGTTGACTATGATGAAACCTTCTGCTTTGTTGCCATGTTAAAATCCATTAGAATTTTGCTTGCTATTGCGAAATACCATGATTACGAAATCGGCGGATGGATGTGAAAACAACTTTCCTTAACGGGAACCTCATGCGAGGAAGTGTATATGACACGACTGAGGTTTTCACAACCAATGACGCCAGGATGGTGTGTAAACCGCAAAGATCCATTTATGGATTAAAGCAAGCTTCGAGTTGGAATCTTCGCTTTGATGAGATAATCAAACAGTTTGATTTCATCAAGAACGAAGATGAGCCCTGTGTTTACAAGAAGGTTAGTGGGAGTGCCATTGCGTTCTAGTGCTTTATGTGGATGACATCTTTGCTCATGTAGAATGATGTGCCTATGTTACAATCAGTCAAAGCTTGGTTATCCAAGAACTTCTCTATGAAGGACTTGGGTGAGGCAACCTATATTCAGGGAATAAAGATCTATAGAGATAGATCTAAAAGGTTGCTTGGTCATCGCAATCCACCTACATAGACAAGATCTTGAAGAGATTCGGCATGGAGCAGCGATCCAAGAAAGGATTGCTTTGCCCATGTCACATAAGGTCTACCTGTCCAAGGAATGAGTCCTAAGACAGAGGAGGAAAGGGGCACAAATGAGTAAAGTCCCTTATGCTTCGGCAATCGGGTCTATCATGTATGCCATGTTATGCACAAGACCAGGCGCTCGTACCTCTCTTAGTATGACTAGTAGGTACCCGGTCAATCCAGTGATGGTCACTGGATTCTTTGTCAAGAATATCCTTAAGTACTTGAGACGTACCAGGATATGTTCCTGGTTTTCGGAATGATGATTTAGTATTACGAGGTTACACGGATGCGGCCCAAACCGACAAGGATGACTTTAAGTCACAATCTGGATTTGTTTTCACGCTTAACGGCGGAGCGGTGAGTGGAAGAGTTCCAAGCGGAGACTACTGCAGATTCTACAACGGAAGCCGAATACATAGCGCGGCCTCGGAGGCGGCAAAGGAGGCGATTTGGATGAAGAAGTTCATTCTCGAACTTGGTGTGGTTCCCTCCATTGAAGGTCCAAAGGCCTGCATCTTGTGATAATAATGGAGCGATATCTCGATCAAAGGAACCAAGGTCTCATCGAAGTCCAAACATGTGCTACTGGCGCTATCACTTGATTAGAGAGATAGTAGATAGAGGAGATGTAAAGATAGAGAAAGTCCACACGGATGATAACATAGGCGATCCGTTAACCAAGGCATTGTCTCAAGCTAAGCATGAGAAACATGTTCACTTGCACGGGCTTAGGCATATGGGTGATTGGCTTTAGGCCAAGTGGGAGATTGTTGGAAGGTGTCCTAAACCCAATCGGGTCGGACCGGATCCGACCGGGTCGGGTCATTCTGATCTATTTAGTTCATGTAATAACTTTATTATGATTAATAAAAGCACTTATGTTATTATATGTATTGTTTGTCTTCATATTATTTGTTGTATATATATAGTAACGTCCCTAGTATCAATCATGATAGAGAAACCATGATAGTGATTATGGTTGATGAGATCTCTAATCACTATAACAAGGTTGGTACTTAAATGTCTCTAGTCTTACATATTATCAAATGGGACATTGATAGTATAATCGACTAGCACGTATTGGATGTCTTCTACCTTTTAGAAGGTAGGGATAGATCTCGTCTATCGAAGTGTAGAGACACTTGGGTACCGCACGTGGCGCGTGTATTAGAGAATGCGTCGTTAGACCGACCCACTTACATTAAGTGTCACACTATGTGGCGGTTGTGTAATTATCCTTTTGACCGAGTCTTCATGGCATCACGGTGTGGATTGTCATGCTTTGACACTATTGAGATTTCTCCTAACCACGGGCGTTCATGCGGTAGTGATTGGGTATGATATTGAAGCATCACGGAGTATACATGATTGGTCGTCCGGGAATCGCATATCCTATGATAGGGATTGAATATCCGAAATGGCCTTCTTATAAGGAATGTCTAGCTCTCGAGAATCTTTGCAAAGTGGGAGTAAATGTGTTATTCCGAGAGAGCATGATATCCAGATTATAAGATACGATCGTCAATGTATTGACACTCGAGATACGATCGTATGGATATTATTATAGCGATAGGATTGTAAGTTACACGGTAACTGCTTCACATGAAAGGTAGTAGTCATTACTTTTGACTCTTCCGATAATTGGGGGTCACGGTGTGTTGCTAGACGCTATCCCGTGATCGTTAGGTATGAAGGGCATTTTGGTAAATTGCACTTTGTGTCTACGGCCAACATATTCGGAAGCCTATCGGGTCACACACATATGAACATCGAGTCGGATTAAAATGCGGTTATAGCTGATAACCCAAGAAGACAATGTAAGCAGAAGTGGAAGTGTAGCCAGGCACATACTCAGAAGACACTGGATCACGGTAGCCATCTTCCTTGTTACCCGCCCAATCAGAGTCTAAAAAAGCATGTAAGACCAGAGTCAAATCCCGATATAACTGCAAGCCCATAGTAGAGGTGCCAGAAAAATAACGCAAAAGACGTTTGACAAGCATCCAATGATACTCTGTCGGTGCATGCATAAACTGCGAGAGCTTATTAACAGCAAACTGAATATCAACTCTTGTATAGCATAAGTACTGCAGGGCACCCAAAATCGGCGATCACCGAGTCGGATCGAAATAAGCGAGGAGAAACAAGGGATCACCAAAAAGCGTCGGCCGGGCGTAGGCGTGGGAACGCCTTAGATTCCTCCATGTGAACTCGAGACAAACAACTCACGTGTGTACCTGGTCTGCGTAAGCAACATACCTATGGTGGAATGAGTAACCTCAACTCCCAAAAAATACGACAGAGGGCCAAGATCCTTAATAGAGAACCGGGAGCCCAACTGATCAATAATACTCGAACACTGCTCACGGAGCTACTCTGTGACAATTATGTCATCGACATATACCAAGATAATAGTGATCTTTGGTAGGCATGCGACAAACAAAAAGCGACGGATCAGCCACAGAGTTAACAAAACCCATAGTAAGAACAAAGGACTTAAGTTCATGGTACCAGGCCCGAGGTGCCTGCTTAAGACCATAAATTGCCTTGCGAAGTTTACACACAAAAGTAGGTTTTGTTGCATCCTCAAACCCGGGTTGTTGAGACATATACACGTCTTCAGCTAGTGTTCCCTGCAGAAAGGCATTATTGACATCTAGTTGGCGAAGAGACCAACCTAAGGAAATCGTAATACTGAGAACAAGACGGATCGTAGCAGGTTTAACAACCGGACTAAAGGTTTCGAAGTAATCCAAACCAGGACGTTGCGTAAACCCTTTTGCAACCAATCGAGCTTTGTATTTATCAATTGAGCCGTCCGGTTTCCTCTTAATTCTGAACACCCACTTGCAACCAACTATATTCAAACCATCAGCAGGAGGAACTAAGGACCATGTGTCATTGCGAAGAAGCGCACTATACTCATCAGACATGGCAACACACCACTGCGGGCACTGCAGGCCTGCTTAAGGGTGGAGGGTTCTGTTTCAAGGTAGCGATTGTGAAGTTGAGCTTGCAGGTTAAAGAGCTAACGGGGTTTGTAGATGTGGTTTTGGGAGCGAGTGGTCATAGGGTGTTGTGACGGCGGTGGAGGAGGAGGAGGTGGCGGTGGAGGACGTGGGGACGAGCTAGAAGGAGATGAGAAGTAGGGATGGCAATCTCGCCCAACCCGACCCTGCCCTACCCGTTACCCTACCCGTTCGGGTATGATTTTCAACTACCCATTCGGGTAATGGGTCGGGTATGGGTAAAATTTCTATACCCGTTCGGGTATCGGGTCGGGTATCAGGTATAGCATAAAACCCTACCCTACCCGTCCCCGACCCATTCCCCGACCCGTACCCTACCCTACCCGTTGCTTTTTCTTTGAGGTTAGTAGAAATTAGAAAAGAACTAAACCTAACGTTACTGTTAGTAGAAAAGAACTGATAAAAAAACTAAAAAACATTAGTTCCTAATAGGACATTCATTTGCAAAATGTCTTAACTTGTACTTAAAATCAAATTCATTTTGTACTTAAAAAAATTATTTATACATGTTCATGTACCCGTACCCTACCCGTTACCCGTTGGGGGTGGGTATGGGGGGATTTTATTTATACCCGTTCGGGTATGGGTCGGGTATGGGTAAAAAAATTTAGGAGTGGGTATGGGTCGGGTGGAGCTAAACCCGTCCCCTACCCGACCCATTGCCATCCCTAATGAGAAGTGAGTGGGAGAAGAATTAGAATCACTGCTAGAGGTAGAGTTGGGAGAAACAGACGAAGGAGAGGAGGAGAGGCTCTCGGGTGGTGCATAAATGCCCTCGAGTGGGGTGTGGGCCGAGGGGGGTGGGTGAGAAATAGGAACAGCCGTGGGTTCATAAGAAGCAGGGGGTAGAAGAGCACTTAACGGAGGTAAGGAAGACTCAGATGCGATGCTGGCAAAGGGAAATATATCTTCCACAAACCGAACATCACGCGAAATATGCATGCGAGACTCGGAGATGTCATAACAGAGGTAAGCACTTTGTGAGAGAGCATAACCAAGAAAGACACACGGTTTTGATGTAGGTGCAAGCTTGTGCGGTGTATATGGTTTAAGCCACGGATAGCAAAGGCAACCAAAGACTCGGAGGCTTAGAAATGAGTTTTAGATGAGGTGAAAGCATATCAAGGTTTTTCGTTGGCATGCGATTAATGAGGTAGACCGCGGTACTAACGGCATAAGACCAATAGGTAATCGGCATGTGGGCATGGGCAAGAAGAGTTAGGGCTGTTTCAGCTATATGCAAGTGGCGACGTTCAGAAATGCCGTTGTGCTGCGGCGTGTAGGTGGGAGAAGTAAAGTGAGAAATGCCATGATCTGAGAGAAAAGGACGTAACTTGATGTACTCGGTGCCATTATCGGAATAGAGAGTTTTGATAGAGGCATCTAACAGCTTTTCTACATATTGCTTGAATTTTATGAAAATATTATAGACATCAGATTTACATGCTAACGGGTATATCCACATGTATCGAGTAAAATGATCAACAAAAAGAACGTAATATTTAAAATCGTCAACTGAATAAATAGGCGCCGACCAGACGTCGGAATAAATAACCTCCAAGGGTTGAGAAGTACATAATGTAGAATCCGAAAAGGGGAGCCTATGGCTCTTGTTACAAAGACAGGAATCACAATAAGAATGCGAAACAGTAGATAATTCTAAAAAATTATTCTTTGCAAGATTTTGGATAACTGGAAAGGCTGGATGACCGCAGCGGAGATGCCAAGTAGCTGCAGAAGCTTTGGACGCATAAAAGGTAAAGAGAGATTTGGAAGACCACAGATAGGCTCCATCACTGACTTGTCCTTGGTGCAGGCATTTGCTCGTCTTCAAATCCTTCACCAAAAAGGAATCGGGTAAGAATTCAATAGATCTGAGTTGTCTGTGAAACTTTTGGATGACAATAAATTACGAGAAAGAGAAGGAACACAAAGCACTTGATTTAATTTGAAAGAGGAAAGAGAGGTAGAGCCAATGTGAGTGATAGCCAAAGAGCTACCATCACCAATGACTATACGGTCCGTACCTTGATAAGGGGAATGAAGAGAGAGCAAGTTGAGCTCCTGTGTCATGTGATGTGAGGCACCACTATCAAGCATCCATGGAGCAGAAGGATCAGAGTGCTGCACAGGATAACTGGAAGTAGCATTCTGAGCAACATGAGCATAAGGAGGCAGGGAAGGCCGAGAGCTGCCTGGGTTGCGGGTTGGGCGGGGAAGGTTGTTGTAAAGGGGGTAAGTGGTGTGGTGCAGTAGCAAGCAACATGACCTTGGACACCACAAAGTTGGCAGAAGTCCTGATAGCCTTTGGAATTACGAGCAGTAGTGTTCTTGGAAGAGGAGTTGGTGGGAGGAGGGGGCCGTTGGGGTCTCGGGTGAGAGGGGGAGCTTGCGGCATGATGGGGGGTGGAGGCCGGGATGCTTGGGGATAGGGGTAATACGCTGTATTGGGTGGGACATGCATAGGACGGGGTTGGTGATAGGCAGGGAAAGCAGTGTACGCAGGGGGTGCAATAGACTGACTTTGTACAAGTAACGCTTCATGCATTAGCAATTTCTCATGCAACAATGGCATAGAGATAGTATCATCACGAGCCTGAATGGCACTCACAAGATCTTTATATTCACTACCAAGGTTTTTTAAAACTATCTCAACTAATTCATCATCTGGCACTTTAGCATCTAGAGACGCTAGATCATCCGCAACAGTTTTAATGGCAGTGAAATATTGAGATATTGACATCGTACCTTTAGCAATAGAGTGCAAACGCAGCCTGAGGTGTCTAACACGGCCCTTACTCTGTTTCCCATACGTGTCAAGAAGGGTGTCCCAAGCCTGTTTCGAATTTTCCGTGTGTTGAATCGTAGCGATGTAGTCCTTGTCAACCGAACCCGAAGCGAGATTATGAATTAAAGCGTCTTGTTGTATCCATCAGTAAATAAGCCGGATTTTGTGTAACATCCTCACCGCAGATGTGACCGTGGGTGGCGGCTTTGGGTAAGTACTGCTTACATAACCGATGAGGCCATGGCCTATAAGCAAGGTCGTTAATTGAAGCTTCCAAGCCGTAAAGTTCTTGCCATCAAGCTTGGTTGGAGCATTGACACCGGGGGTTAAGCGAGAGAACAACGGGATGGACGGGAGAGGAGAAAGCAAAGCAGCGGCGCGGAGGTGGTGGAGGAAGAATCAGAGCCGGAGGTTGCAGCGGTAGCCATAGCGGCGGTGGGGTGGCTGGCAACGGCAAAGCCCTAGCGGCTGCTAAAGAAGACGAGGAAAAAAAAAATTTACGGATCGAATATCTCTGATACCATGATAGATTTAGGTGAATAACAAAATAATTGTTATTAGGAAACAATGAGTTTTACAATAGACTTATATAGAGAGCCACGAAGGCTATAAACGGAAAATATAAATAAATATAAATAATCTATCATCTAATAGTGACAATGAATGACAGATTTAGTGACTTGAATGGGATTGGCAGTCTATCTACATTGTTGGTGCAAACAAGAAAGCACGTGGGGTATAATTTGGTGTATCGGCTTTTGAGGCTAGCTTTGGTTTTGCCGGTAGCATCAGCAAGTGTGGAAAGAGGCTTCTCTGCAATGACCATTGTTAAGACACCGTTGCGGAATCGAATGTATGATGAATTTCTAAGCGATTGTCTTATTTGTGACATTGAAAAGGATTTGCTAAATAGTATTAGCATTGATGTCGTTATTGAACGATTTCAAAACATGAAAACTCGTAGGGGACAATTGTAATTTATGGGCGATGTACGGTTATTTTTTGCTTGATTTGAAACAGTTTTGTAATTTATGACTATGTATTGTACTTTGGGGGAATGAGGGAGAAGGACATAAATATTTCATCAATTGAGTAGAAGGACAGTTTTTTGAAACTTTTGCATAAAGGACAAAACTATTTATTCATCGTCGAAATTCACTTGTGTTCAAATTCAACGTTTAAATTCAATCGACGAAATTCATTGTCGAAATTCACTAATTTTCAAAATTCATCGTCGAAATTCACTAATTTTCGGATTCACTGTCGAAATTCACCGTCGAAATTCACCGATTTCGGGATTCATTTGAGAGATTCACTGATTTTCGGATTCACTGTTTGTCCTTCTCGCTATAAAAATTATGCAGTTGTCCTTCCCTATAAAAATATGTATTTGTCTCATTCTTAAAAATATTTCAGATTGTGTCCTTATCCCTAATTTTCCATTGTACTTTTGATCCACGAACAATTATAATCCATCAACTATTTTTGTAATATTTTGCTGGAAAAAAGTTTCAATTTGTCGGATTTGTATTTTTTTTTTTTTTTTTGAGGTTGCGATATTTTTGTGACCCCATTGAACTATTATTCTAGATCCGCCACCGAGAAGGAGTATATGATTTACCAAAAAAAAAAAATAGAAAAAAGAAATCCTGGTACAGGGAATGCCGACCAAAGGCACATTCGGTCGGTCGAATGAATGGCACATGCATGATGGCTTGACCTTTCACCTAATGCAAATTAAAATTAAATAGGCTCCCTCTTTTTATTATATTATTCCAAAACATGCATGTGCAGATATTATCACCATAAACAGTTGTTGTCTGACCCTATTAATCAACTACTTTTGTTTACGTTTGATGGAATTTAAAAACCTGGATATAAAAAGCTTTTCTTTGTATTACCATGATGAAATAATGTGACCCAAGTCTCACCTATTTGTTGGATTCCTTTCATATCAAACCTTTAATGCGTTTTGAATTGCAATTAAACTAAAGACGAGGATTAATGGTGTTGGAGAAAAAGCCTTTTTTGAAGGGTTGAATGGTCAACTTTAGCGCTAATTACGGATAGGCTCCGATGTATGTCATCGAGAGTTAATGATATCATTAAATACTCCATACGGAGTAGTTGATGATAGGCTTTTGATTCACTCGATTCGGATATCGAGTGAATGAGAAATTAATGGCTAAAGTTGGTAGAAAATATGTAGGAGATGGGAGTTGAAGGGAGGATCTCACCCCATTTTCCCACATTGGAAATTTGAGTGTTGGGAGCTCAAGTGATAAGAACTAGTGTGTCTCTTATTGATGGGCCCCAAGGGGCAAGACACTTTTGTGCAGGAGGGAGGATTTAGATAATTCCACACGCGCGCCGCCGCCGTCCGTCCGGCTCGAGCTCGAGCTCTGTTCGGTTCGGGTGTTACTATTAATTTTTTGGACAAAATTTCTTTATGAAATTAACTATAAAATTAATTTTGGAATATGATTGTGTAATTCAACCAATCAGAATTCATTGAGTCATTCGACCAATCAGAATTCAGAGATGCGTCATCCGACCAATCAGAATTCAGAGATGCGTCATCCGACCAATCACAGTGTGGAATTGATTTTCGAAAATAGCTTAATTAATTTCTAAAATTTTAAATAAAATTAAGCTTAATTTCGAAATTAGTAACTTTTCCGAGGGGAAAAGTTTTGTGACGTGTTCCGGCCAATCAGATTTAAGCATTGACTCATCCTCTCCACTATATAAACAACCCCATGGATGAAAGTTTATTCATTCAGTTTTCTCTTGTCTTTTCCACCACAAAGGTAGTGTCATATAGATCTAGTCATTCATGTAGATCTAGCTATTGAGTCGAAGAGAAGTCGGAGCACTCTGAAGTTCGCCGGAGCTCGGATTTTTGAAGTGCTTCTAAATCCGAGACGTAAAGCCGTTGTATCTTGGGAGACGTACATTTGCTACTACCGTGGGCACCATACCGGAGCAATTTGTCTTAAGGAAAGAGTAACTACTCGCATCGGTTTGTCTTAGTCCTTTATTTTGTGCATCCTACATTTATTGTCTATTGTTTGAATCAGATATGCATGATGATATTTATTTTGTTAGATCTAGTAAATAATATGAATTGTTCTATTCACATGATTTATTTTCTATATTAATATTCCGTAATTTAATCCGTAAATTACGGATATGTTCCGTAAATCACTCCACACACGATATGCTATCCCAACAAGCTTAAGACAAATTGATTGCTTAAAAGTATCACTGTTACCTTCCTTTTGTTCGACCTGTTTCTTTAGATCAGAATACGGATCTGTTTAGTTGGATCAAATTATGGAATTTATTTTGGCTTGAGCCATGTATAAGAATGTTGGTAATGCACTGGGAAAGGGAGAAAAATATATACGTATACATGCGGATATGTTGTGTGTTGGGTTTTGACTTAAATCAATATTTGGATCTGTATATAGTTATGGTAAATATACTTGACTCTGATTGATATTTGCATTAGTTTGATTTACGGTGATTGGTTGCGATTGATCTGAGTCGAATTTGTTGTAGTTTGAGGGTGTGAAGATGATCACCAATGCCTTGAATATCCTGCAAAATAGAAGATTCGGATCCTCTCGGTTTCGCGATAAATCGCTGTCCTTCTTAAATTATTCGACCCTTATACTTGTCCAAGGTTACACGAATATTTAAGTGAGATATCAAACTGAGAGTTTTACCTTTAAGTCTGGACAAAGATCTTAAAGAGCACTTAGGATGTGTTTTGTATATATGACAAGATCAAAGATGCTTACTAATTGTTGTATATTGCTTCAACAATGTAAACTTGCTTTTATAACACTTAGATTTTGAAAAAGAGCAAAGAGAATCGTCCCTTAAGTAAGAGACACCAAATGAAAATGTTCCATTTGGTTGTACCCACTTAAAATGACCAAACGACACCAAAAATCAGTTTTGGGCAAAGGGCGCGCTGTGGGCTACTGTGATCATAAAAAACCCGTCAAACTCTCTGTTCAACATTTAGGCATGATGAAACCTCACAGGCGAGCGCCTGTCAGTCTATTTCACCAAAACCTGATTTTTGGTCTTTTAACTGGTTTTCCAGTCCTTTAAGTGACTTTCTCGACCTATACTTGCTTATTTTTCATCCGTATACTCATATACACTTATATAAGCGTGCACTCCGCACC
The DNA here is from genome assembly GCA_026214975.1 of Gentiana macrophylla. Taxonomy (NCBI): domain Eukaryota; kingdom Viridiplantae; phylum Streptophyta; class Magnoliopsida; order Gentianales; family Gentianaceae; genus Gentiana; species Gentiana macrophylla. Next base: position 152,189,475 of record CM047805.1, on the reverse strand, counting down.
TCCAAACTTATAATTAAGTGTTACGAGTATATCCATCCTTGTACTAAACCTCGATTACCTCAACGGCTTGTGATTATACTTAAATCACCAACATTCCTCCCCCATTTAAGTGTAATCCTTGGTTTAGTTAAACAAACAGTCATAATATAAACCAACTCATTTTTCAATGAAAATATCACGAAGATTGAATTTCTACCTAGTATTATTACACGCAAATATTCGAGTATTGGGGTGTGACTAAGCATTGAACCCCTTTACACATTTTGAATACATGTACATAACAATACATATGAATTGAGACTACTCCAAAGTATTATACTTGACACCATTCTTTGTAATCCGGCCTTGTGTCCATATCCATTCTTGAGCATATAGAAAGCCAACCCAACTTTCCTTGAAGCGGCCATACTCCATACTCATATAGGTGAATCTTTAATTACCGTGCACCTGCATTAGCACTTTTATAAGACTCATTAAGAAGATAACACTTCAACCTAATCTCACAGGTAAACAGCACATACCTTCGGGATTAATACATGTGCTCAAGTTTCCAAAAAAGCAGCTTACCATATTGAATTTAGCCTAAGGCATTGTACCAAAAGGAAATTGGGCGCCCCATATTCGTAAACTTATACAGTTGTAAACCCATCCCGACTACCGACTTTTGTAACAAGTCCTTAACCAATCCTTTTCACAAATGATCACCAAATTTCTTTGAGATCTCACATACACAACCGATATCACCCCGTGAGAGATCAACTAATGTACCGCGCTATGTCTAACGCCTAAGTGTCGTGACTTACCATTATACACATGACTATATGCTTTAGACAGTGTAGATGAGCTATCACAATGGATAGATATTGGTGATATTGGTTTAGGCCATAAAGGAATTTCATGAATCAAATTCCTAAGCCATTCGCTCTTTACCGGTCTTTGCCAAGGCAATAAACTCCGACTCCATAGTCGAGCTAGATATACATGTCTGCTTTCTTAGAAGCCCAAGAAATGGAACCTCCGCTTAAAAACAAACACCCATCCACTAGTAGAAGAATGATCTTCTACATTAGATATCCAACTAGCATCCGAATATCCTTCAATCACCGAAGGATATGCAACATAAGTCAAACCAAAGTCTTTGGTAGACTTAAGATATCTCAATACACGAACAACCGCTCTCCAATGACAATTTACAGGTTACTAGTATATCTACTTAGTTTCCCAACTGCATAGGCAATATCCGGTCGTGTACTAGTCATTGCATACATCAAACAGCCAATGACTCGTGAATATTCAAGTTGATTCACGGTTTCACCTTTATTAGGTCCAAGCTTCTCATGAGGCTCCATGGGAGAATTTGCCGGAGTACAATTTTCACAATTAAACCTTTTCAACACTTTCTCAATATAATGAGACTGTTAGTGAAAATCCTCCCGATTTCTCTTGATTTTAATACAAAGAATTACATCCGCCTCCCCATGTCTTTCATAGAGAATCTAGAAGATAAGAGTTCTTTACACTTATCAACCTGATTTTGGTTCGTACCAAAAATCAACATGTCATCTACATATAGACAGATTATCACACCGTTACCGGTTTCATCAAATCTACTATAAATACACTTGTCTGACTGATTGAGTTTAAATCCACTAGTCAAGACAACCTCATCAAACTTTTGATGCCATTGTTTAGGAGCTTGTTTAAGTCCATACAATGATTTAACAAGTTTACAAACCTTATGCTCGTTACCGGGCATAATAAATCCTTCCGGTTGCTTCATGTATATTTCCTCATCCAAATCTCCATTTAGAAACGCTGTTTTAACATCCATTTGATGGATCACCAAGTTATGAATTACAGACTAAGGCAATCAATAACCTGATTGGGAGATTCTAGCAGCGCGGAGCATAAGTATCAAGTAATCGATACCTTCCTTTGCCTAAAGCCTTGTATAACTAACCGGGCTTTATATCGATCAACAATGCACGTCGACTCTCATTTTCCTTTTGAAAATCCACTTGCAACCTAATGGTTTGCGACCTCGTGGTAAATCATAAGAATCCACGTATTGTTACCCATTATGGAATCCATCTCGTCATTGATGGCTTCTTTCCAAAATGATACATCCTGAGATCCCATTGCCTCAGAAAATGTCCTTGGATCATCCTCAATATTGTAGCAATATGAGTATTGATATCCAACTTCATTTCTTGAACCTTCCACCAAATAAGTAACAAAATCTGGTGGAAATGTTTTCGCTATTCTAGCCCTCTTACTTCTTCGAAGTTCAGAAGGCTCAACTTGAGAATCATTATTCTACACATTTTCCACTCCAACTATCGTAGGAGCAATATCCTTTGGTCTAGGAATATAAGTAAATCTATTCTCATCAAAGATAGCATCACGTGATTCTATAACCGAATGTGCAGCCACAGAATCACTAGGTTCTATAACATAAAACCTATAGGCCTTTGAATGACTTGCATATCCAATGAAAATGCAATCGATGCCTCTTTCTCCTAAAGTTTTAATTTTAGGATCGGAAGTCTAACAACCGCCTCCTGCAACCCCAAACTTTTAAGTAATTCAAGTTTGGTTTCTTTTGAACCAAAGTTCATACGGGTAGCGTAATTCTTTTTATTTGGAATTACTGTTTAGTAATAACAGGCCGTTAACATGGCCTCACCCAAAATCCATTACTCAATCCCGAGAAAGATAACATGGAATTCACCATCTCTTTTAGAGTACGGTTTTTCCTTTCTGCAATGCCATTTTGTTGTGGCGTATATGGTGCAATAACCGTTTATACCACCACACGACCAAGTAGGTTGGATCATAGAATTCTCCACCTCTATCGGTACACGAAACGTTTGATACTTGAATTTAATTGCAATTCAACTTCACTTTTATAAACTTTAAACTTATCAAGTGCTTCGTCTTTTGTATTAAGTAAATATACATAACAAAAAAAAGCGAGTACTATCATCTATAAAAGTAATCATATATTTCTTGTTTCCCAAAGATGGTGTGGCATTAAAATCACACAAATCACTATGGATAAGTTCTAAAATTGTAGACGATCTTTCAACACCACGAAATGGTTGTCTTACAATTTTATTAAGAATACAAGTAGTACACTTATCCATATTGATATCAAAAGGGGGAATCAAAGCATTTTTACACATAACATGCATACGTTTGTAATGTACGTGTCCTAATCGTGCATGCCACAACTTTGAAATATTAACATCAGAAATATGCATAACTAGATTAACTTTATTGTTAACAACATTAAGCATAAACATATTATTACACAAATAACCAAAACCTACAAATACACCATGTTTGGATAATATATACCTATCGGACTCATATACTTGTTTGTAGCCCGATTTACACAACAAAGCACCCGAAACAAGGTTTTTCCGAATGCATGGCACAAATAAAACATTAAATAGTTTTACAGATTTTCTAGAACTGAAATTTAAAGTAATAGTTCCTACACCACTTATTACAGCCTTTGACTCGTTTCCCATCTTTAAGATAGATCCATCGTTCACTGGTTCAAAGTCTTCAAACCAAATGTACGATCTTTGCATACATGTCTTGTTGCTCCCGAGTCGATCCACCACGTAACATCATCATCCTCATATATAAAAGCTTGAAATAAATGGCACATAATTCATAACCGAATTAACACCATAATTAACATTCTCGACCTTGATGATGTGGTGGTCCTTGGTCTTTCGACCCTTGACTCGGACCCTTGCCTTTACCATTCTTTCGAACTCGGCAATCACCTTGTAGTGTCTCTGTCTTACCACAAATCCAACAGCCCCTTTTGGCCTTTTTCCGGATTCTTTGTCATTTGACTTTTTCTTTTTCTTGCCATGGTATTTCCCTTTGTTAGTTTTAGAACTCTCCCCAGCCTTCATCACATGAATGGAAGTGGATTCATCAATCTCCTTGCCCTTGGTTTTAACCCCCTCCTGCGCCCTGAGGGATTCCTCAATGCGCAGATGGCTACCAAGTTCAACCAATGAGAGTTCTTCCTTTTTGTGTTTTAACATATGCTTAAAGTCTTTCCATGATGGTGGTAGTTTGTCAATGATACTAGAAACAGAAATGGCTTCATCCATTTCCATTTTGTGTTGTGCAAATTGGCCTAAAATGCGTTGTAGTTCATTGAATTGTTCCATTACAGATCGTGAATCTACCATCATGTATTTCATAAAATTACCAACTAGAAACTTTTTAGCAGATGCATCTTCATTTAAATACTTAGTTTCTAGTGCATCCCACAACTCTTTTGCAGAAGCAAAGTTTTGATAAATGTCAAATAACGAATCAGACATACCATTGACAATGTGACCACGACAGATGTAGTCATCATTTTCCCATTTGTTCCGCCTTCGCAATTCCTCCAATGGTGCATCATCATCGACTTCTGGTATCTCTGTGCTAAGAACATATACCACTTTCAGTGTTGTGAGAAGGAAATACATCTTCCTTTGCCACCTCCGGAAATCAACTCCTTCAAACTTGTCTAGTTTCCCGAAATTCATCATCAAATCCTTTGCATTCACCATTGTGATCAAAAAAATAATTTAAGAAGAATGTTGTAGTTTGAGGGTGTGAAGATGATCACCAATGCTTGAATATCCTGCAAAATAGAAGATTCGGATCCTCTCGGTTTCGCGATAAATCGTTGTCCTTCTTAAATTATTCGACCCTTATACTTGTCCAAGGTTACACGAATATTTAAGTGAGATATCAAACTGAGAGTTTCACCTTTAAGTCTGGACAAAGATCTTAAAGAGCACTTAGGATGTGTTTTGTATATATGACAAGATCAAAGATGCTTACTAATTGTTGTATATTGCTTCAACAATGTAAACTTGCTTTTATAACACTTAGATTTTGAAAAAGAGCAAAGAGAATCGTCCCTTAAGTAAGAGACACCAAATGAAAAGGTTCCATTTAGTTGTACCCACTTAAAATGACCAAAGGACACCAAAAATCAGCTTTGCCACACAGCGGCGGGCGCTGTGGCTACCTGTGATCATAAAAACCCGTCAAACTCTCTCGCTCAACATTTAGGCATGATGAAACCTCACAAAGGGAGCGCTGTCGCTGATGACAAAGGCGCTGCACACTCTATTTCACCAAAACCTGATTTTTGGTCCTTTAACTGGTTTTCCAGTCCTTTAAGTGACTTTCTCGACCTATACTTGCTTATTTTCCATCCGTATACTCATATACACTTATATAAGCGTGCACTCCACACCTCCAAACTTATAATTAAGTGTTACGAGTATATCCATCCTTGTACTAAACCCTGATTACCTCAACGGCTTGTGATTATACTTAAATCACCAACAGAATTTATCAACCTAATTTCTCGTTCTACTTTCACCTCACATATGGGTTACAATTTCATAAGAACAGGAGTTCTAATATTTGTACTGGTGTAAAACAATGGATATTTTACTTGTTCCAATATGCAGTAGTGTTTGCGTTGTTAGCATATGTATTTATATATTATATAAGATATTTAGTATTTTGCCTTAAGGGCATTTTAGTCTTTTTTGTATTTGGCTATATAAGCCATTCTTGTAACCCTAAACCTAGGTTTTTCCTACTCTTTTTGCTAGCTAATGAAAGACTCCATCTTCTTCTTGATTTCTTGTTTCTTGGCTTCTTGTTTATACCAATCCTAACATGGTATCAGAGCTTCGATCTTATGCAAAGCTAAACCCAAACACAACGATCGGTGAGTTTCCGCTGCTCAATTTCCGTGTTTTCGTATGGTTTGTGGTTGGCCCTTTTCGATTCATTCAGTCTTGTTGTGACATTGTTGGGTTTGATTTCGTTTTAGTTTGTGTTGTGCATCTTGTTCAATTGGCTGGCGGTGATGATTCATTGCAGACAGTTAGTGTTCGTTTAGATGGTAAAAACTATTCATATTGGAGTTATGTAATGAAAAATTTTCTCAGGCGTAAAACAATTTGTGGGGTTATATCTATGGTACTGTTGTGGCTCCTAAATCGGCAGATGACAAGTATGTTGAATTGATGGAGAAATGGGATACTTGTATGCAATTGGCTAAGTATGATACTGCTAAAGAGGTTTGGGACTATTTGGAGAGGTTGTATGTGCGTTCAAATTTTGCTGTCCAAAATCAGTTGGAAGTTGATATTCGTGCCATGTCACAGAATGATAAAAGTATTCGTGAATTTTATTCAAATTACGCTCTTTGGGATCAATTGGCTATGATCGAATCTGCTTGAGTTGAGGCATTTGCCCTTTATATTTCTCGTAGGGAGGAGCAACGCCTTGTTCGGGCTTATTGATGGCTCTTCGACTGAATATGAAAATTGTCGTGCGTCCATCTTGCATCACACTCCTTTACCCTCCGTTGATTACGCTTTCTTCATGAGTTGTTGGCTGAAGAAACTCGTCTCAAGACTCAAACTGAAAAGGGAGTTCACACTCCGTCTGCATCTGTTTTAGCAACCCCCTCACAACAGAACAAGTCAAATGCTAAAACAGGTCGTGAATGTCATTACTGTAAGCAACCAAGGCATTGGAAAAATCAGTGTCCAGAATTATTAGCACGGCAGAAAGCAAATGGTTTGAAGCAAGGTGATAGGTCAAACACCAACAACGTGGTGGACAACAACGGTCATACTCTATGGGGCAAGGGCAGCCCCGTAATAGCTCTCATCAGATGACTGCTGCGTTGGTCCATCCTTCGGGTGACTCGGTTGTGGATTCTTCAGTGAATCCTACTATGGACTCTCTTGCGGAGCGTTTCAGAGGTTTCTTGCTAGCCGGTCTCAAAGTCAGATTGCTCCTCGCCTCAAAGACTATGCCATGTCTACTGCTCGCCACGAGTTTGGCCCAATCGAATGGTTCAGGTAAAAATTCACCTTTATGGGTTTTGGACTCTGAGCCTCATATCACATGTCCCCGATTCCTCTTTTTACATCTATGTCTTATGATTCTCTTTCTCCTAATATTATGATCTACGATGGCACACCCTTGTCATTGACTGGCATTGGTACTATCCACACTTCACATTTCTCCATCCCAAATGTTTATTGTATTCCCCAACTTACTATGAGTCTTGTCTCGGTTGGTCAATTATGTGATTTTGGTTACTCTGTGTTAAGGGTGATTTTATACGATTTATAACGCTATATTTTATGTTGATTTCCCCCATATTTGTATTAATTTGCATAAGAAACGTGTGTTTAATGGAAATATTGAGTAAATGATATTTTAGATGAGTTAATCGCAAAATAGGTTAATTTATGTGTTTTAAATTGTGATTTTATGTTTATTTGGATGATATTACACTTTGCGATGTTTTTATGTGTTGTAGATACATGATTGAGGCTCAAAAGATGATCAAAAGTTGATTATGTTCGAGCTAATTGATGATAAAAGATATAATGAAGAAGTGGGATAGAGATAGAAGAGATAGAGATCAAGAAATCGAAATTCAGTCATATTGGACTGGCGTCCAGGTCCCGTCCATTGGACGGGCGTCTGATGAGATTGAACGAGCGTCCGGGTGAGGAAAATTGATTCAGGATGTTTGGACGCTTGTATGGACGCTGGATGGACGAGCGTTTGGTCATGACTCGGCCCGATTTGAAGTTCATATGAAGAGTGGACGGGCGTTCACCTATCCAGACGGGCGTCTGGTAGCCGACTTGCTGAAACCGACTTTAAAATCTATATATAGTCGGCTGTTTCTCCACACAAAGGATACCATACACTCATTATTCAAAACCCTAAACCTAGGGGCGGCTTTAGGCTGCGTTTTTCTCCTTTTTATTCCAGTTTTTATGCACTTTAGATCTAGATTAAACTAGTTACCTTTTATGTACTATTTCTGCAAATTCGAGTTGCTGAGGATGTTTAGAGGCTAAAAGCTTCATCAAACGAGTATTGTGAAGCCGTCCAACGATTGTTGATGTCGTTTTCTTTGGTTGTACTGTGAGTTTTTATTTAAAGGTTGTTTCTTATTCATGCTTATTACATTTAATTGCTTTTACGTCGGAAGATATGCATGTGTGATTGTTTATTGTTGATGGAAATCTTAATAAACCCTAGCTCATCATGAATAAGAATAGTAATTCGAATCTATCATAACGGAAGTTAATAGGTTTAATTACTAGATTACAAACGTAAAGTTTACACCTTTGGTTAGAAAACGCGTTAATCTTACATCGGAAGATAATAGATTAATAGATGAACTTTCTAAGGAATTAGGGTTCATAAGTAGATAAGGTGAATCACAACCTAGATAAGAACCACAATATAATCGAGATAGGGAATCAATGCTTGTTGGATAGGTGGATCAATCCTCGTTTGTTCGTTATAAACTTGATTTAAATCCTTAAAACTTGAATTTGTTTAGTAGTTTACCTTTATTTGCATCTTAGTTTAGTTAGTTTAAATTGGTTCGCAGCCCGTATTCTTCCTAACTTTGGATTACATCCTCTGTCTAGTTTTATTTTCTGTTCTGTCTCGTTTTATTCGCTGTTTAGATTAGTTTCGTGACATTAGTTAGTTAAACAAAAACTAGGGTTAGCAATCGCTTAGTTCCCGTAAGATCGACCCGGCATTAACCACTATTACTACGATCCTTATACTTGAGGTTAACCGGATTATTACTTGTTTGTTTTGTGTTAATAAAATCTGCGTGACAAGTTTTTGGCGCCATGTTGCCGGGAACCGGACGGTTGTCTAGTTTTTGTTTTTCGTTTTTTGTTTGTTTTCTGCTTTTCCTGCTTTTATCTCGCTTTTAAATTCCTGTTTTTAGTTGATAATTGTTTTAAGTAATTTTTAAGTAGATAATTAGGGTTTAGTTAGGGTTTAAGACCTTCCCTTAGTAGTTTCTTTGAGATTAGATTATCTTTCTTCTACTTTTTCGTCCTTCTTCCGTGCACCTTCTTTTCTTTCTCGCAAATTATCGCTTCGTTCTAGTTTTCCTGCTACCAAACGGGCGTCTGGGAACTTGGACGCCCGTCCGCTGGAAAATTATCAATTCTATTCTGTTTTTATTCACTTAGACGAGCGTCCATAAGATTTGGACGCCCGTTCAAGTATTCTCGCTTTCCAGACGAGCGTTTGGACCACTAAACGCCCCGTCCAAATCCAAATTCCACCCGACGCCCGTCCAAACCCTTGACGTCCGTCCGGTCCCTTTTTCTTCAATAATCTTGTTTCTTCTTCTTCTTTCCCTTTCTTTTCTTTAGGCTTTTAATTTAGGCTTTTAATTTCTTAGTTTTTAGGCTTCTTTTCACTTGTTTTTGGTCCGGTTTATGCAAACTCGGAGTCAAAAGGGACCGTTATTATACACCCCTGACCCCGAGCGAACCGTAGTCCGGCCAAACAGGCGGATTTTCCGTTCTGCGATTCTGGCAGACAGAGCCGAGCAAAATCTTGAAGATCAATTAGCGAAGGAAATCACTGATTTCGTGATAATGGCCGCTAATAATAGGCGACGTTGGCGGACTACGCCATGCCTGGCGGTCAAAGTCAACCCGGCTATTGTTATCCCAAATTCACATCGCACAAAATTTCGAACTCAAGCCGGGACTTATCCAAATGATGCAGCATGCATCAATTTTTCATGGCTATCAATCAGAGAATCCGCATACCCACTTACATACATTCTTGGAGATATGCGGCACTACACGCATCCAAGGAGTAAATGAGGATGCGATCAAACTTAAACTATTTCCATTTTCTTTGAAAGGAGAGGCTAAAGAGTGGTACACCTCTCTCCCATCTGAATCTATCACCACCTGGGCAGAACTCGAAAAGGAGTTCTTGAGTCAATATTTTCCACCTTCAAAGACGGCCTAGTGTTTAAATGAAATATTCACTTTCTATCAGAAAGAGAATGAATCTTTCTTCGAATGTTGGAAGAGATTCAAGTCTCTTCTTAGAAAGTGTCCCCACCATGGCTTGCCACTGGAAAGGCAAGTCAATACATTCTTCAGTGGATTGACCGAGCTCACCAAGGGCATGGTCAATAGTTCTTCTGGTGGGGCATTTCTGAAGAAAACACCTGAAGAGGGATGGGCATTGTTTGAGGACATTGCAAAGTACAACTATGCCCCCTCTTATCAAGCAATTCAAGCACCTCCTCCTCCAAAGGTTGAGGAAGTTAACGTGCAAAGTTTGATCGCCATGCTGCAGAAGCAGATGGCAACATCTCAAGTTCCAAATCCGATAAATCAAACTTCTTCTTTTCCACAGAACCCTCAGGTTCTGTATTGTGAAAATTGCTGTCAGACTGGCCATATGAATGGCCAGTGTCAATTTATTCCCCTACACCTTATCAAGTGAATGATGTTCATGATTATGGATAGTACAATCAAGTCACATGTCAGAATTGTGACGAGGTGGGGCACACTTCTAAATTCTGTCCTATGAACGGACAGAATGCGGAAGTGAATGCATTCTATGGCCAGAACAATCCAAGGTTCAATCAGTTTCCTGGCCAGAAAAAATTTTCAAAACCAAGGGTTTAATCCATCTTCAAGTTTTAATCCTAATTCGAATTTTAGTTCGAATCAGAATTTCAATAGAAACCCTGGGTTTAATCATAACCAAAGTTCAAAATTTTCAAATCCTACTCAAAGGTTCAATCAGAATTGGCCTGCCAATTCTAATTCTCAGATCCAAAATCGGCCCACCCAAATTTCTATGCTCCAAATTTCCGTATCTCAAGGCCCCTCCCAATCTACCAATCTTGAAGCTAAATTGGAGGAGCAAAGTAGATCAATGAAGAATCTAGAGAGACAAATTGGGCAATCGGGTCAACAGCTTAGCTTTAGACCCCAGGCAAACGCCAGCCACCGAGAAGAATCCGGCGGTGGTCAAGTTGCCCAGCCGACTTGAACAAAGGCCCATGTACCGACCTTGTGCCATCAATTCAATACGGTAAAGAGGAGGCCAAGCAGTAATGAATCTGAGGAGCGGTACTCAAGTTAGTGGTCCTTCCCATCCGGGAAACCACTAGCCCTCCTCGCCATTGATAAGGCGGGAGGGGAAGCCGAGCACCTACACTTCAATCGCAAAGAGAAAACTCGGTGGCCGATCCCCGAGAGGTGAAAAAGCTGGAGATCCTCAAGTGGCTGATCCCTCGAGGACTGAAAAAGCAAGCAAAAGTCAGGAGGCTGATCCCCTGACTACTAAGAAATCTGAAAAAGCTGTTCGTTGGAAGGATCTGGAAGACAGAGCTGTTAGTGCATCCTCAAAGAAGGTTTTCTCTGAGGATGACCTTAAGAAACTTCCATTTCCACCAAGAAAGAGCAACATTCCCTTGATTGAGGATAAGAATTATGAAAAGGTGCTAAACCTTTTGAAAAATACTCAGGTGAATTGTCCATTATCAGATGTCTTGGTCGAGATGCCTAAGTATACAAAATTTATCAAGGATGTTGTGTCTTGAAAAAGAAATTAGCGAGCATGGAAAGGCAAATTGGTGAGGATTGTTCCATGATTAATTATGAAAACTTACCAATTAAAAGAGGTGACCCTGGTAAGTTCGTACTTACAATGAGTAATGGGAGGTCTAGTTTTCCTAATTCTTTGTGCGATCTAGGTGCCTCTATAAGCCTTATGCCAATGTCTCAGTATGCAAACAATTTCGGTTTACAAAGCCTTCTAGAACCCACTACTATGAGTTTACAATTCATGGATAGATCTTCTAAGAAAGCCTCGGGATCCCGAAAGACGTTTTGGTTCGATTGATAGATTTACCTTTCCAGCTTGATTGGTATGTTTTAGATATGGAGAAAGATGAAAACGTCCCCTTGATTCTTGGAAGACCTTTCTTATCTACAGCTAGAGCCCTCATCGATTGCAATGGTGGGCAGGTGACTATCCGAGTTGGTGATCAAGAGGTGAGTTACAATGTCTTAAAGTCCATTCAAGTGCCCTCCGGCCCTCCGACCGGCTTTTCCATTGATTATATGTCGGATGATTTCACCGACTATATGGATAAGCAAGTCATGGCTGTAGAAGCAGAATACGAGCGATTGGTTGAAAATCTAAATACTCATGGTGTGGTCAATCTAGATCAATTAGCAGCTGATTTTGAGGAAGAATTGTTGGAAGGAGAAGCTATGGTAGTGGGACCACAGAGTAAACTCAGTGATATTGAGTTGAAAAGTGGAGATCTCAAGTCGAGTTTAGAAGACCCCCCTGCAGATTTGGTGTTGAAGCCGTTGCCTAAACATCTGAAGTATGTGTTTTTAAGAGAAGGTGACAAGCTTCCATTGATTATATCTGCCAAGCTTTCTCGTATAGAGGAAATGAAATTGATCAACGTCTTGAAGAAGAATGAAAAAGCTTTTGGTTGGCAAGTAGGAGATATCCGAGGAATATCTCCTGACATCTGTATGCACAAGATCAAGACGAATGAGGGTGCAAAATGTGTACGACAGCCCCAGAGGAGGCTCAACCCTCATATGCAAGAAGTTGTTAAAAAGGAAATCATTAAGCTTCTGGACATGGGAATCATTTACGCCATCGCGGATAGTGAATGGGTCTCCCCGACTCAAGTAGTTCCCAAGAAAGGTGGAATTACGATTGAGAAGAATGAGAAGGGAGAGGAAATAGCATTAAGACTTGTCACTGGTTACAGAGTCTGCATCGATTATCGAAAGCTCAATGAGGTAACCATGAAAGATCACTTTCCCCTTCCATTCATTGACCAGATCCTCGAGCGTCTGGCGGGACACGCATTCTACTGTTTCCTAGATGGATATTCAGGATACTTCCAGATACCCATTGATCCAGCTGACCAAGAAAAGACCACTTTTACCTGCCCTTATGGTACATTCACTTACAGGCGAATGCCATTCGGTCTCTGCAATGCCCCAGCTACATTTCAGCGATGTATGCTAGCTATCTTTGACGGGCTTGTAGAAAAGTGTATGGAGATTTTTATGGACGATTTTTCGGTTTTTGGTCAATCTTTTGATGATTGCCTTGAAAATCTTGATCAAGTGTTATCCAGATGTGTGGAAAAGAATTTAGTACTTAATTGGAAAAAATGCCATTTCATGGTAGATGAAGGAATAGTTCTTGGCCACAAGATCTCAAATTGAGGTATAGAAGTTGACAGGGCAAAAGTGGAAGCTATCGAGAAGATGAGCTACCCTAAGAATGTGCGTGAAGTTAGAGGCTTTCTCGGACATGTCGGCTTCTACTGTAAGGTTCATTCAAGACTTCTCCAAGATAGCCAAGCCCCGTCCACTTTACTAAAGGAAGACGTTGAGTTTAATTTTGATGAGAGCCGCAAGCAAGCGCTCGAGGAGCTTAAGGATCGCTTAATATCTGCTCCAATTCTTTTATCGCCGACCGAACCTACCTTTTGAGCTTATGTGCGACGCATCAAACTATGTTGTTGGTGCTTTTTCTAGGACAAAAGATCAAGGGAAGTTCCACCCTATCTATTACGCCATCCACATTGAACCCTCTCTCAAGTTAACTATACCACTCACCGGAAAAGGAACTTTTGGTCGTGTAGTTTTGCTATGGACAAGTTCCGTAGTTACTTGTTAGGAGCTCAAGTGATCGTGTGGACTGATCACGCTGCTTTGCGTTATCTGATGACTAAGAAAGAGGCTAAACCGCGCCTACTGCGTTGGATACTGACCCTACAAGAGTTTGACGTTCAGATAAAGGACAAAAAGGGCAGTGAAAACGTAGTGGCGGATCACGTTTCTACAATGTTGAGTGGGGAAAAGGATGATCCAGATGATATAGATCTTTACTTTCCTCTAGAGAACATTATGTTGATAGACGGTTGTCCTCCTGATGTTCCGTGGTATTCTTCCATTGTAAACTATCTTCATGGCCGTTATCTCGATCCAGAGATGTCTTATCAGGAGAAGAAAAAGTTCTTCTCTGATTTGAAATATTTCGTTTGGGATGAACCTTATCTTTTTAAGGTCTGTAAGGATGGTTTGCTAAGAAGATGTGTTCCTGAATCTGAGCAACGGGATATTATTGAGCAGTGCCACAGTGGACCCACTGGGGGTCACTTTGGTCCGTGGAAAACCGTTGCTAAGATCTTTCAATCCGGTTTCTATTGGCCTACGATCTTTAAAGATACAGAAGCTTTCTGTAAAGCTTGTGATAGATGCCAAAGAACCGGTGCTCTGACAAGGCGTTTTGACATGCCCTTGAAACCCATCCTAGAATGTGAGGTCTTTGATGTATGGGGTATCGATTTTATGGGACCATTCCCATCTTCTTGCGGTAACAAATACATCTTAGTCTATGTAGACTACGTGTCTAAATAGGTGGAGGCTCAAGCCACTCCTCACAATGATCATAAAACGGTCATGAAATTTCTAAAGAAAAATATCTTCGTGAGGTTTGGATGTCCACGTGCCTTGATTAGTGATGAAGGGAACGCATTTCGCAACCGACCCTGTGAGAAAGTCCTTGAAAAGTATGGTGTCCGTCATAAGACAGGCACACCATATCATCCGATGACTAGTGGTCGTTGAAAGGAGCAACCAAAGTATCAAGAAAATCTGGAGAAGACGGTAAATGATCATATAGAAGGATCTGGAGTTTGAAGTTGGATGATGTACTTTGGGCTTACAGAAATCGCCTATAAAACTCCTATGGGTACATCTCCATATCAAATGGTCTATGGTAAACCATGTCATCTCGCTCGTCGAGTTAGAGCACGAGAGCTTATTGGGCTACAAAGTTTCAACTTTGATTCCCAATCTTGTGGGAAACATCGATCGCAGCGAGCTATACGAGCTAGACGAATCTCGCACTCCAGGCCTATGAAAGTGCCAGGATTAGTAAAGATAAGATGAAGCTACTCCACGATGCTAAGATTAAGAAGAGAAATTCCATGTCGGCGAACAAGTTCTTCTATACAACTCTAGGTTGCATTTGTTTCTGGAAAGTTGAGGACACGTTGGTCCGGCCCTTCGAGATTCTCCAAATCATTCCCGAGGCGTTCTAGAACTTCGTGGTTATAGTGGTGACCCGTTTCGAGTGAATGGCCAAAGGTGCAAGCACTATATTGGTGAACCTAAAGAGAGACCTTTGAATGTCCGTTGCCTCGACATCCTCAGGTGTGGTGATACGGAAGTCGAAGAATTCGATGAGTCTTCACTCAACCTGTTTTCAGAGGATGGCTGTAGTGGTCCTTATGAAGAAGTTCTAGCTGGTAGTTGGGATATGGAAGAATTGGAGAAGGAGCGTCAGTTGAAGCGTCATCAGAGGGCTCAGAGAATGAAGAGATCACCCATGGGGAAGTTCAAGCGTATTTGGAAAGCTATTAAAGATTTAACCCCATGTGTGAGATGTCATTTATGCAAACACACACTCTTGATCGAGCTTACATGAGGTAGTGGCGGGCAGAAAAGTCAAATGGCCTGATCCAGGCTGAGTTTTAAATAGTGTCGAGCTAACGACATTAACCAAAAGCGCTACTAGGAGGCATCCTAGATATCCCTTATTATATTAGTTAAATTCTGTTCATGCTATTAGTGTTATATTTATTTAAGTTTTAGTTTAATTAAGTTTTAGCTGACTAAGTTTTTCTGTTTACATCTGTCAGTTAGTGTGCTTTTTAGATATGGATTACGGAGTTCTTCCTGAGGAGTTCCCCATCATTAGTCGGATCCCACCGATTGTGAGTGGGCGATGGACCAGGAGGCACTATAGTCTTGCACGTAGATTTTGAGCTTAGTACCCGTACGAAGACCATCACCTATGTTCTCATTGTCCCCCTCTGTTCGGGAGGTAGTGACTTCACTACTGAGGAGCTACAGGTAGCTATAGGACGTCCATATATGGTCCTAAATGACCCTATGTTTGTGATGTATCTAGCGCCGGGTACTACTGGCTTCACATTTTAGAGGTTTAGAGGTAGCTGGAGATGACTGGGGCGTACAAGATGACTATGATTTCCCTCCTGCTATTGATATGCTTCGTCGTCTCATCCGTTTGGTGGATTGGGACGAGATTTATGCGGACTAGCGTTAGTTAGGTTTGTTTCATCGAGCAAACGACGTAAAACAAAAGCGCTTCGTGGGAGGCAACCCACTGTTCTCTATTTGTTTTTATTTATTTTCTAGAAATTTTATGTACTTCGTTTGATTTTTACTTGTATTTTTGAAGCATTATTTAAGTTTAATAAGAGATGAAATTTTGAATTTGAGTTATATGGGAATTTTATGATTTTTGCACATTTTCCTGCTTGGGCGCCCGTCCATACGATCGACGCCCGTCCGCTTATGACCAATCCTTGACGAACGTCCACTAAGCCTCGACGCCCGTCCTGATTTATTCCTCCAATCTGTATGTGATTTAAACTTTTGGACGAAGTCTACTAAGCCGGACACCCGTCCCAGCTTCATCGATTTCTCGGTGGGCGCCCGTCCCACCGAGTTGAACGAGCGTCCCAACCTCTCGTCTATATATACCCTTCTTCGAGTGAACCTTCACTTTTCAGGATATTCAAACGCGAAAAACGGTTTCTCTCCCTCCTTTTGCCCTAAAATCTTCAATTCTAAACCATTTTGAGAGATTCCAAATGCTATAGACCGCTCTTGATACCCTCTCTTCGATTTTCATAACCAAAATCCCCAACACGCTATATTTTTGGAGAATCAGGAGCCTTTTCAGTCCGACTTTTTGATAGAAAAATCCGATTTTTGGAGCCCATTTGGTGTTGTTTGGACTGATTTTCACCTCGATCAACGTCTACTCACCCTACTTGGTAAGTTAGTAACAACTTTTCTAGTTTTTATTCACGCTTTTGCGAGTTCGATCTTTGGGTCGGCTCGTTCCCTTGAATATCATCTTAATTCGTTTTTTTTTTTTTCTGGTTTTGTGTTTCTTTTTGCTCTGTTATGGTGATGTGGTGTTGTGATGGATGGTGAATGGTTTGTTTGGTGTTGATTATGGTTGTGGTTGTGGTTTGGTTGCCTTGAAATCCCGCTTTGGATGTTAAACGGGTATCTTTTGTTGTGATTTGGGGTTGTTTTGGCTTAGTCTAGGCTTCAAATGGTTCATAAGAAAGCAATCGTGAAGAGGCATGGTAAGGAAGTGGCCCGGGAGGCGGGGAAGAAGCGAAAAGAGATTGACGCTACCTTGGTTGATCCTAACCGGGGTGTGAGTATTCGAGAGCAACCTCCTAGAGCCACCCAAACTAGGGCAACCTTAAGGGATGAGCCAACCTCTGACTCTGAGACTGATGAAGATATGCCTTTGGTACGGATGTCTAGGACTCAGAGAGGTGGAGGTTGCCTAGTAATGAGGAGACTATAGAAGCTACACGGGAAGATGACCCGGTTGTCCCTGTGGCTGCCCCACCTAGAAAGAAATCTAAAACCGCTGCCCGATGCCATTGCCTCGTAGATTCATAAACCCTGTAGCTCATGACGTCTATTCTAAACATTATTTCTCGAGGACGATGTTGATTGAGCGGGCCACTTTGGAGGCAAAAGTCGATCCGGGTTCGTTAAGTTGCTCAAGGATCGGAAATGGGAAGCCTTGATGACAATCCCGACTACCCCGGTAAATAGCTCCTAGTTCGGGAATTTTATGCGAACTGCTCGAAACCGACTTGGGGACAAAGGTAGTCGTGGTTCGAGGGGTAGCAGCCTTCCTTTACACCGGAGGCGATCAATCGAAATACAACTTAGCGGCCTTTGAGGGAGGGATTACAAGGAAGAGATTGTGCATAGACAGAGTTTGGGACAGGATCCTTTGGAGGAGTTGAGGTTAAGAGTGTGTCCGGATGTGGCTTGGACGTTGAGACCGGGAGGAGACCGGGAGGAGACCGGAAGGAGTTGGTTACCACGACCTGGACGGAGGACTGGAAGGTCCAGTGTCGCTTTATTCAGAATCGGTTGTTGTCTAAGAACAACTTGACACATTTTCATATTGGTGACCTAGGCATGTTATATGCGTTGATGTTTGGACTGAATGTGGATGTGGGACAAGCTTTGTATGACGAGATATCGATTAATCAGAAGGTTTACACGCAATGCTTGATCGTCCCTCACTTGATCCATAGTCTGTGTATCGATGCCGGTGTGCCTGAGTTTGGAGCCGATCATAAGCCAAAGAACCCGAGGCCTTTACAAAGAGAAAAGGGTAAGTCTTCGGGACAGTCTGAGCCGGAGGCACCTCAGGAGCCTGGTTCTTCATCAGCACCGCCTCGAGCACCCTCTCTTCCTACTTTATCTCCCGCAGTTAGGATGTGGTTGAGCATGGCCAATAGTTTCCGGGAATGGCTGGGTGATATTCAGGATACGCAGCACAATATTTTGTCCATTCTTTAGTGTATCTGTGAGGGCCGGCAGCCGAGGGACGTCAGAACCTTCAATCCGAGCTCCGTTGATTATCTCTTTGCTGATGATATTGAGCATGTCATTGCGGATATTCTACATGAATCCGAGTCATCTTCAAATGAGGAGCAGCCTGACTCGGCAGATAGGGCTACGGCACCACCTTCTGTCCCCTCCTCTGATCCTCCAGCTGATGATTCTGCGGCGCCGAACCAACCTTGATCTTCTTTGTCTATTTTTATGTTGGATGTTTTGTATTGACATTTTTACTTATATGATTCGTTGTAATTTTGTTGTTGCTACTGTCACTTTTTCCAATGGATCATGTAAGCCATAAGGCTCCCGTACTTTCACTTTTACTGTGTTTCTACTTTCTGGATGTATTGAATGCTTTCACTTTTGCTTTATCTTCATTTTTGTTATCTCTTTTCATTCTGGTATATTTCCCCGTTTTCCCCGAGATGGTCCCATGTTTGTCAAGACGTGCAGGTATATTTTTAGCGGTTTCGTCGAGTTACATTATCTGGTTACGCGTTCTAAGTGTCATTATATAGGCTCCGGCCTGACCGACGATTCGAGTTTCGATTTAATTCAGCTAAGTCTTTTTCTTTCGTTCTGCACAACATGAGGACATGTTGATTTTTAAGTGTGGGGGAGGGGAATGTTTCGATATGTATCCACACATTTGCTTAGTGCGTAATGTTTCTATGTTTCTATGCAAAATGAGCTAAAATTTTCGTAATTTTTCGACACTTTTGTTTTTGTTTTGTCCCGAGTAGGCAATTCGATTCACTATTCGTTATTTTTATAGTCATTTAACTATGTATCATATGTTTAGTAAGTTAGTTGTTTCACCTGAGATCTATTTTTCACGAGCCATAGTAAATGATGAGCTATAATATAAAGTTATACCCCTTTTTGATTAGTGATTTCTGATTTTCTTATAAGTCATGTGCTTAGTGCTACGTATATATCTTGAGGTTTATGATAGTTTGCATTTAGTTCCGAGTATGTTATACTATGAATATCTAGAAGTTTGAATGTGATAAGTACCACGTGACTATTGTCAAATGCAAGTTGAGTTAATAATTGAATTAATTGTGTGTGTCGGAAGCTAGTCGATGATTTGAGTGCGATAGGGTATACCACGTATGTCCTACACCACTATGATGACCAAAAGCTCACGACAGTCAGAAAAAGCTGCCTTATGATTGGAGTAAGGTAGGGTATATCTCGAATATCCTATTCTGCTATGACAGGGCAATAGCTCATTCTGATGTGTGTTAAATGTGGAAAAAGTTGAATCAACTTGAATGAGAATTGGTATGAATTGAATAAAGTATAAGACTAAGTTATCGTCTATTTTATCCCCAGTAGAAACTGACGGATATGTTGTAGGGATTATCCTCTGAGTATTTCGGAAAGGCCCAAGATATATTCGATCATTCTTTTCGGGATATTTCACGTTTGTAGGGTGCACCTTATGAGGGTCATTTATTGCTAGTCTGCGAGGGGGTATTAGCTAGTTTTGCTTTGAGTTTCTCGAGTTTGGATTTAGTTGAAGTTTTCTATGGCTTGGCACACACGCACTGGTGAACTTCTGATTTATTGGATATGTGTTATATATGTTTAGATGTCTATCTTTTCTCGAGCCTTTACTTTGTTTTGTTTTGCTCGGGACGAGCAAAAGCTTAAGTGTGGGGGAGTTGTTAAGGGTGATTTTATACGATTTATAACGCTATATTTTATGTTGATTTCCCCCATATTTGTATTAATTTGCATAAGAAACGTGTGTTTAATGGAAATATTGAGTAAATGATATTTTAGATGAGTTAATCGCAAAATAGGTTAATTTATGTGTTTTAAATTGTGATTTTATGTTTATTTGGATGATATTACACTTTGCGATGTTTTTATGTGTTGTAGATACATGATTGAGGCTCAAAAGATGATCAAAAGTTGATTATGTTCGAGCTAATTGATGATAAAAGATATAATGAAGAAGTGGGATAGAGATAGAAGAGATAGAGATCAAGAAATCGAAATTCAGTCATATTGGATCAAGGCGTCGTGTCCCGTCCATTGGACGGGCGTCTGATGAGATTGAACGAGCGTCCGGGTGAGGAAAATTGATTCAGGATGTTTGGACGCTTGTATGGACGCTGGATGGACGAGCGTCTGGTCATGACTCGGCCCGATTTGAAGTTCATATGAAGAGTGGACGGGCGTTCACCTATCCAGACGGGCGTCCGGTAGCCGACTTGCTGAAACCGACTTTAAAATCTATATATAGTCGGCTGTTTCTCCACACAAAGGATACCATACACTCATTTTTCAAAACCCTAAACCTAGGGGCGGCTTTAGGCTGCGTTTTTCTCCTTTTTATTCCAATTTTTATGCACTTTAGATCTAGATTAAACTAGTTACTTTTTATGTACTATTTCTGCAAATTCGAGTTGCTGAGGATGTTTAGAGGCTAAAAGCTTCATCAAACGAGTATTGTGAAGCCGTCCAACGATTGTTGATGTCGTTTTCTTTGGTTGTACTGTGAGTTTTTATTTAAAGGTTGTTTCTTATTCATGCTTATTACGTTTAATTGCTTTTACGTCGGAAGATATGCATGTGTGATTGTTTATTGTTGATGGAAAAATCTTAATAAACCCTAGCTCATCATGAATAAGAATAGTAATTCGAATCTATCATAACGGAAGTTAATAGGTTTAATTACTAGATTACAAACGTAAAGTTTACACCTTTGGTTAGAAAACGCGTTAATCTTACATCGGAAGATAATAGATTAATAGATGAACTTTCTAAGGAATTAGGGTTCATAAGTAGATAAGGTGAATCACAACCTAGATAAGAACCACAATATAATCGAGATAGGGAATCAATGCTTGTTGGATAGGTGGATCAATCCTCGTTTGTTCGTTATAAACTTGATTTAAATCCTTAAAACTTGAATTTGTTTAGTAGTTTACCTTTATTTGCATCTTAGTTTAGTTAGTTTAAATTGGTTCGCAGCCCGTATTCTTCCTAGCTTTGGATTACATCCTCTGTCTAGTTTTATTTTCTGTTCTGTCTCATTTTATTCGCTGTTTAGATTAGTTTCGTGACATTAGTTAGTTAAACAAAAACTAGGGTTAGCAATCGTTTAGTTCCCCGTAAGATCGACCCGGCATTAACCACTATTACTACGATCCTTATACTTGAGGTTAACCGGATTATTACTTGTTTGTTTTGTGTTAATAAAATCCGTGACAAGTTTTTGGCGCCGTTGCCGGGGAACCGGACGGTTGTCTAGTTTTTGTTTTTCGTTTTTTTGTTTGTTTTCTGTTTTTCCTGTTTTTATCTCGTTTTAAATTCCTGTTTTTAGTTGATAATTGTTTTAAGTAATTTTTAAGTAGATAATTAGGGTTTAGTTAGGGTTTAAGACCTTCCCTTAGTAGTTTCTTTGAGATTAGATGTAAAACATAACCTAGTGATAAAAAATCTACCACCACCTCCCGCGCCACCGCCACTCCGGTGCACCATCACTGTCGTGTACTCTGTCACCACCTTCATCACAACTCACTAACATCCCCCACCACAAACCATTTCACGACAATCCGCGATACCACCGCCTCATGTACCAATCATTTCAGCATTACCCCCTACCTCCACCCACCTTACCATCATTTTCCTCACCTCACTCATAACCTATCTCGCCACCAACCCCTGCCACTTTCACTACAACCAACTCTATCACCACTGATCTTCACTCGATCTGCGACCAAAACTCACTTCACCATCACCCATCAGTGCACCACCCTTGTCACCACAACCACCGCCACAACTACCACCACCCACTTCACCATTACCGCACGCCACTCCACTCTTATCACCACAACCACCGCTATCGCACACCTCACATCATCTGCCGCACCCATCGTCGCATGTCCCAACCATCATCCACACTCATCATCATGCACGTCCATCACCCACCATGAAGGTGAAACGAGGTTGTTAATAATAAATTACCTAGTGAAATAGGTAAAATAAATTTCCAACCAAGATTTAATAGTTGGTCTATTCTCAGCCTTGGTAAAGTCCATCTTGTGGCAATAGAAATGAACAAGAACAAGTAAGTTTTACCTAACGTAATAAAGATACTGATTATTGTTCCAAAGACTTTCCCCGGTTTATTTATGAAAAAAAATGTCAGGAACAAATAGATAGAGCATCCAAAGATTCCAACCCCCAAAGTAAATAATTGTTACAATAATGAAGAAACTAGTAGATTCGAATAAGAAGCAAGGTAAAATAAACCAAATTTGATGTCGGAATATTCGGTTTGATAACCGGCTACTAACTCTTCTTCTACTTCTGGTAATCAAAAGGTAATCTGTCACACTCGGCTAGAGCAGAAATTAAAAAAAAAATGATAAATCCTATAGGTTTACGACACAGATTCCACCCCCAAAAACCACATTTTGACTGTGTTTTCAACTATATCAATCAGACTTGAACAATTAGACAATTATAGTCGATCGTAATTACATCAAGTTTCATCGCTTATTCCAAAACCGCATATGAGATTTTCATCTCATACGGCTCCTTTGTCATATCTTATAGAATCTCACATATTTGATTCCATTACGTGTCAACATATTCTACTACATCAGTTCCAAAATATAAGTCATCCTATATTTTTTGATATGTCTCGCACTGTAAGTCATTCTACGTTATTAATGCAACATTTATTACATTTTTCTCTATCTTACCCCTAATTTGTTATCAATTCAACTACTTTAATTACTTAACAACTATTACACTAATGATAGACTAAGAAGTATTAATTCAGACATTCAGCCTTCAAACACTTTTTTAATATGTGTGAAAATTCTTAGTCTAACTTATATTTTAAAATGAATGTAGTGTTTAATTTCAGTAATCCAAACGCACAATTTGGGGTCATCAAATTTACATCATCACTCCAAAAAAAAGTAAGAAAATATATATATATATATATATATATATATATATGGAAATATTACTCAAATAGTCTTGAGCCTCAAAGAGGGTGCTCTTATGCCTCTGCTGAGTATCATGTTCAGCAGTCTCTATTTCGTGTATTATATTATTTGTACACTTTATTTATTTGTAAAAGACATATTAATTGTGATACATATAAACAATTAATATGTCAAACTCTAGTTTACTTTATGTCATAGACATAGCTTTTACTTTTACTTTTTGCATGCTTGCCGCCCACATCTACATACTCAAGTGGCCGCCCAAGCTAGCTAGCTAGTCTCTCTCAATTGTATCTATTTATACACCTCTCATATCAATGAATAAACCAAGTTGAAGTTTACTCTTGTGTTAACACATTCTCAAACTCTCTTCATGGTATCGGAGCCTACTGAGTTCTAATTTTCCGCTGCAAAACTCAGTATCGTTTTTATCAAGAATGTCTTCATCTGAAGCATCCTACTCATTAAGTAAATCTCAACAGACTGAGGTTACTGACTCCACTCCATATACAAATCACAGACTTGATTACAACAATAACATTGGGTCGTCAAGATCTATGAAAAGTATAACTCGTGACAAAGCAAGATGGAAGACTTGTGCGAGTCCAAACACTCTCGTGACCGGAATCACTTGGTGATAGTGTGGATTCTCGCTAGCTCTCTTCAAAGAGTTTCTCAAATGGCGTAAGACCGATAACTCTCTCACGTGCATTGCCACTCATACCAAGACAGTATATCTTATTCCCAACTCAATAATGGCACTGGATAGTTGATTCTGGGCCTCATCTCATATGACAGAAATAAAGACACATTATATAACCTCAAACCCAATCAATGAGACTCATAAAATTAAAGCTCACCGATGGATCTCTTTCATGTGCTCAAGGTTTTGGAATTGTTAAACTTATCGATAAAATCTATCTCAATGATGTCCTGCTTGTTCCAAAGCTAGATCAGTAATCTTATATCGGTCAAGAAACTCACTAAGGACCTAAATTGGATAGTCACTTTTAAAGACAATCGTGTATTTTCCAAGATACTTATTCACAAGAAGTAATGGAGAGAGCCAATGCCTGCTCAGATCATTTTATTTATTGTCCACCTCGCCAAGACAGAAGATCAAGACGAATCGCCTCAAGATCTGCTCTTCCCAAACTTTAGACAACATCATGTTATGGCATTATAGATTAGGACATCCAAGTTTTAGTTATTTAAAGACTTTAACTCCTGAATTATTTAAAGGATGCAATCTTAATGACCTTCAATGTGATATTTGTCAATTTGCCAAACTCACCAAATCTGTGTATGCTAAATTACCTCACTTGCCCTCCTCACCTTTCACCTTAATTCACAAAGTGATGTATGGGGACCTCAAGAGTGAAAAGTATAACAGAAAAAGGTGGTTTGTTACCTTCATAGATGACCACCTCGAGAACCACTTGGTTATTTTTAATGAAGGATAAATCAAGTTGGATCCATCTTTCAAGAGTTTTACAACATGGTTTCTACTCAATTTGACGCTAAGATTAAAATTTTGAAGACTCGACAATGCTCTTGAATATTATGAGTCCAATCTCGGTAATTTCTTGGTGAATAAGGGAATTGTTCATATCAAGAGTTGTGTTGAGACACCTCAAAGAAAATGGGGTTGCTTTGAGAAAGAACAGCATCTACTAGAAATGGCTAGTCTATCATGTTTACCTCAAATGTTCCCAAATATATGTGGGGTGAAGCTATTCTCGATCGCCACATACTTAATCAACAGACTTCCCAAGAGAGTGTTAGGTTTCAAAACTCCTATCCAAACCCTCGCCGACCACACACTCCTCGCCTCTCATCTTATTGCCCAACCGCCTCCAAAATCTTTTGGGTGCACTGTGTTTGTTTATATCCATGCCCAACACGAAGCAAACTTGATCCCAAAGCTCACAAGTGCATTTTCCTAGGGTATGCCAAAGGCAGAAAAAGGGTACAAGTGTTATTCACTCCATCGAAAAGAAATTTTACAATTCTATGGATGTAAAATTCTTTGAAAGGACTCCTACTACTGACAAGCCTCCATCGAGACAAATCCACAGATGGAAACCTCATTGAAATAGAAGTTTTTCCTTCTTCTCTTGATCCAACTCTTCCTCAGCAGAATCCTGAGAACCATCAGCAGCCTACTCCTCAGCAGACTCATAACCTTCAACATCCAGATACTCACATTCATCGACAATCGGCAGTTTGTCGACCCGAGTCTCATCGATACTCATCACCCCACCGAGCCTCAAAGAACTCCATCGAACCAGAGCTCGCCGAATCGTAACCTCAAAGAACTCATCGAACCAGAGTCTCACTGGACCCCAAACCATCGACTCTCGCCAGCCTCACTGAAGTGGATGATGAGACTGTTGCTCTAAGGAAGGGAAAAGATCATGCACCGATCATTCTATTCATACTTATTTATCTTATGATCGCTTGTCTCCTGTCTTTGCCATGTTTACACAGGACTGGACTCTCACTCTATCCCTAGAAATATTCATGAGGCCCTTCAAAATGATAAGTGGAAGGTCAGCATTAAAACAGAGATGATCGCCTCCGGATAACCATACTTGGGATCTCACAACTCTTCCAAAAGGCAAGAAGACAATCATTGCAAATGGTTATTCACTATCAAGTACACCTAACGGCACTATTGACAAGTACAAAGCCGGATTGGTAGCCGTGGATTCACTCAAACTTATGGCATTGACTATAAAGAAACCTTTGCACCAAAGTGGCAAAGCTCAACACCGTCGGGTACTAATTTCTCTAAATTGTCCAACTTGACTCGCCTCTTCATCAATTGGACATCAAAAATGCTTTTCTAAATGGGGACCTTCTTGAGGAGGTTTATATGACTATACCTCCTGGTTTTATCAATCCTCATACTCAAGGCAAGGTGTGCAACCGAGGAAATCTATATGGCTCAAGCAATCACCAAGGGCATGGTTTGGAAAATTAACAACTGTGGTCAAAGTCTGCTGGATATCACCAATGCAATTCCGATCACACTATGTTCATCAAGACAACCAACCGTAAGAGGTCTATTCTTATTGTCTATGTGGATGATATCATCCTTACTCGGAGATGACCTCGCCGAGATCCAACATTTGAAAGAATCTGGCAAAGGTATTTCGGTGAAAGACTTGGGTTTACTTAAGTATTTTCTTGGCATGGAAGTAGCTAGAAACATCAAAGGAATCTCGGTCTCCCAAAGGAAATATGTACTGACTCTTTGAAGAAAGCGGCATCTTTGGGGTGCAAACTCTTTGTATCCCCAGAGAGACCCAGGCCATACCTGCTACATGGTGACATTCTTTGTAAGAAAGGAACAATATCAAAGACTTGTAGGAAACTCATCTACCTATCCCATACAAGACCGGATATTGCATATGGTGTCGATCTGGTTAGCCGCTTTATGCACCGCCTCTTGAGCAACATTGGGATCTTCGTGAATAGGATCTTGAGGTATTTAAAGTCCACTCTGGCCAAGGGTTACACTTCACCAAGTCTGGCCGATAGATCCATCAAGGTCTACACGATCTTGATTGGGCCGGATGCCACATAGATGAAGGGTCGACCACAAAGCTCATCTTTCTATGTATGGGGCAATCTTGTTACTTGGAGGAGCAAGAAACAACCTCATCGTGTCTAGAAGCGATCTTTGAAGGTTCAACTCAGGCACTTGTCTTAGGCATTTGTGAAGCTCTTTGGCTCAAAAGAGTACTTACCGAACTTCAAGACCTCTTCAACAACCCATCACACTCTGCTGTGATAATAACTCAAAGACTATGCATGGCGAGAGGATCCAGTCCATCATGACAAAACAAAACATGTGGACATTGATGAGACATTTTTTGAAGGAGAAGATTGATGCCAAGATTATTCAACTCCAAGATGTTCCTCAAAGAGATCGTAATCGCGATATCCTTACCAAGGCTATTCCACCTCTTATGTTCAAGAGACTAAGTAGCAAACTTGGTTGCATTAACATATCTGACCCAGTTGAGGGGGTGTGGAAATATTACTCAAAGAGGTGTCTTTGAGCCTCAAAGGGTGCTCTTATGCCTCTTTGAGTATCATGTTCAAGCAGATCTCTATTTCGTGTATTATATTATTTGTACACTTTATTTATTTGTAAAAGACATATTAATTGTGATACATATAAACAATTAATATGTCAAACTCTAGTTTCTTTTTACGTCATAGGCATATATACTTTTTTTTACTTTTGCATGCTTCACGCCCACATCTACATACTCAAGTGGCGCCAGCTTGCTTAATAATCTCTCTCAATTGTATCTATTTATACACCTCTCATATCAATGAATAAACCAAGTTGAAGTTTCTTTCTTGTGTTAACACATTCTCAAACTCTCTTCAATATATATATATATATATATATATATATATATATATATTAACCACATAGCAAAGCATAATGTCGACCCGCGCGTCCCTGGCGTTAAATGAGATGCTTATATACCAGAACCATGGACCACCTATTAAACAAATTACCTAAGAGGCAAGGCACAATGACTTTAATTTAGTCTCATGATTTCCTTTTCTTATCTAATTAAAGCACTTAATTTATAATAAAAAAAAGTTTTAATTATTTGTAATTATTTATGATCATAAGAAACATGTTACCATTCATAACAATATGTTTTATTTGGATTTATGTAAATTAATAACATATACCTCCATTATTTGTTGAAGCAATACATATATTGTTGCACAAGTATTGACCTTGACCCTCGTACGTACCTTTCATATATATGATGTTCCTTGATAGATCGATCGAGATCATCTTCTTAATTCCCTACTTTAATTTTGTATGTGCAGTTCAAAACGACTTCAAATTAAACTAATTGACATGCATTGAGACGATTAGTGTCGATTTGATATGTGATGGTCGATCTGCTACACCGTTGCGATGCCTCCATGCGGCAACTAGTGACACCGCCACAATAATTTGCAATGCTAGCTCCTACGATGCTTGTGTTACGCTTTGCAATTCCGTATGGTGTAAAATATATCGTTTTGATCAGGGACTTTGGACAAATAACCCAATCTCGTTCGTTGACACAAATGATTACAATGCAATTAATAAATCAACTAAAAGTTAACATACTTTGCAATTCCGTATGGTGTAAAATATTCGTTTTGATCAGGGACTTTGGACAAATAATCCAATCTCGTTCGTTGACACAAATGATTACGTACAATGCCATTTATATATTAACTAAAAGTTAACATAATTGACAAGATATGTTTTCTGTGCATAAGAAGATTTATCCTTGATGATACAGGGTTGGACTCATACACGTGTCATCGAATGATTGGACCACATGCTTAAAGAAGAAACGGAAAGTCTTGGGCCCCGGTCTGAGATCCGTGCCTGTATCGACTTCGGTAACAGGCTCCCGCACGATTGTCGGATGTCGGGGGGAGCCATCACCTCAATCCCGCATGTCGAGGAGGTCGAAGACGAGACATAGTCCTATGTTGTTAATAAAACTCATTGGTCTTAGTTGCTTGGGCAGGGGGTAATCGCATAAAAGGCCCAATAGGGTCAATTATGGAATAAGCCTAAACCGCCTCTAATTAGGTTTAGGTCACGTATGTCACCTTATAAATACTACCTTCCAGGAACTACGTAATGCTTGATTCCTGGAACGAGACAGGATACGTAGGCAATCCAAGATTCATTCTTAGACTCAGCCATAAACGCTAATATAACGTACGTGTGGTTAGGGTTTGGATCGTTAGGATTTTTGTGATTTAGCCCTAAATTCATAGTTTAGCCCGATTAAATTACGAGGACATAATTTATCCTCATCATTGGCGCTAGAAGGAGAGCCTTTTATCGCTAAATCATCAAGATCATGGGTCCAAATCCTCCACCGAAGCCGACAAATCCACCAAATACTAGGGCGCAGAGCAAAAATACGAGCAAGACTAATCCTTCAGAGGATCATGGGAAAGGCATAGAAGATACGTTGGCCCAGAAGGACAAAGATCCTTGTGAGGAGGTTCAAGATATGCATAAGTTGGTGAATCAGGAAAACTCGGTTGCTATACCCGGTCTGACTCCTTAGGAACAAGTAGTGGTGGATCAGTTGAAGGCGGCAGATCAAACTTCGCTAAAAAGGATCGTGGCTGCTGCGTTTTTAGTCCCTGGTGCCAATGCTAACGCCAATGTCAACAACCAAGAGCAGGAAGGATGCAGTAGAAAGACACCGCCAAGGGTAGATCTCAGTACAGTTGATAGCACTATGGATCGAATGAGACAGGAGATCCACAAGAAGCATCAGCGACAAACCCAAGAAAGTGATCGAGATGAACGTGATGTTGTACTTGGGAGGAGGAGAAGAGCTGTCTCGCTAGAATTAGAGTCACCCTTCACCATAGAAGTCGGAGAATACCCGAAACCGCCTAAGTTCAAAGAGCCGGTTGTTGCTCCATACGATGGAACAGGAGATCCGGAGGACTTCTTACATCGGTATCAGTCCAAGATGCGATTCCAAAATTCCCCGGATGCGATACAATGCAAAGCCTTCGACCAATTCCTAGAGGGAAAAGCGCGAATTTGGTTTAACAAACTCCCAGCAAGATCGATCTCAGATATTCCGACCTTGTCACGAAAATTTCGAGAGGCTTTCATCGCGAACAAGAAGTTCCATCTTAGTTCTACTGCTTTGATGGATGTAAGGCAGAGAATAGACGAGACGGTTTTAGAATATCTCTGGAGGTTTAATCAGGAGGCAATGCTAGTCGATGATGCCGATGATCGACTCAAAATCATATATTTTGTCGGAGGTCTGCGGGATTCGAATTTATATTCTAAGCTGAGTAGGTATATCCCTAGGACGATGGATGAATGTGTCAACGCCGTCCATTTGTATTGTCAAGGAACAGAGTCGGTTCGTCGCCATGGGCAGGCAGACTGGATAGGTTTGAAAAAGGACACGCGAGGTCCGAACAAGAACCCATCCAAAGAGCCAACTCACGAAGAGAGGTCTTTTGTATGGAGTCGAATGCAATATCCTATCTCTGATCGACTAGGAAAGAAAGGAGCGTTGACGGATAAGGACTTCGTTCCGCTAAATCGGTCTCGGAAGGAAGTTTTGGCGATCATGATATCAAAGGGCATTGCCCGGAAACCACCTCCAATTCAGAAAGCTTGAAACAAGCGAAACAAGAACAAGTATTGTGACTATCATGAGGATATTGGCCACAATACAGAGAATTGCGACCATCTGAAAAGGGACCATTCGGCCGTCCAAGAAGGGTAGTTAGATGAGGTGATAGACTGATCCCAAGATCCGGAGCCTAAAAGGCGAAGAGGGTTCAAGCGGGGGAATGGCGATCAGGACAGGCAGAGAAACAATGAACCCAGTAAGTGTCATGGAAGATCGTATGATCGAGACAGGCATCGGTATTTCACCCCCGATAGGCACCGGGATCGTACTCCCGACCAACGCGATCGAGATCGGTATGAAGATAACAGACCTACGAACTACGTAGGAACCATTTTTGGATCGGGGGAGACGGACGGCGATAAGGAGAAAAGTGTCGAAATCTCCTCCGACACTTCGAAGAGATTAAAGTTCACCACTGAAGTGGGTTATGGGCCCAAAGACATGGTCCCCACCTCTCAGGGATTCAATGAGGGGTTAGTCATAGAGGCCGTTATAAGTCGAACCAGAGCCGGGTGGGTATGCATCGATAATGGCAGTGCTGTAAACATAATACACTATACCGTCTTCAAAGCCATGAAGTTGAAAGACGAAACGCTAATTCCGTTGGCATCTCTGTTACTCGGGTTCACAGGACAGCCAGTCCATCCAATGGGGTCTGTCAAGTTTCTAACGACTGTTGGGGAAGGGGAGAAAGGCCGCACACTCGAACTGAACTTTGTGGTGGTAAAGGCTCCCTCAGCTTACAATGTTATCCTCGGTCGACCGACATTATACGATTTGAGAGCGGCCGTGTCTATATATCACAATAGCATGAAGTTTCCTACCAGAATTGGTTCACATGAAGTCAGAGGAGATGTAGAAGCAGCAAAACTTGCAACTCGATCTTCATGAACGCGAAATCGACCTGCAACTTGGTGCTCCTGGAAGAGTTAATTCCTGAGGAAGACAAGAGTTGGGTGTCAGTAGACCCAGTGGAAGAAGTCAGACTCTGGGGAGGCGAGAAAGATAATTGTGTGCAAGTCGGAATCTGGATTCCGAAAGATCGAAAACAAGAGTTGATGGAACTTTTAAATGAGTTCCGAGATATTTTCGCGTGGAAGGCGGACGACATGCCGGGTCTCTCTCCCGACATCGCAGTTCACAAGCTTGAGATTGATGGGTCTCGCAAACCGATCAAGCAAAAAAAGAGGAACTTCGCTCCGGAACAAAATGAAGTTATCGAGAAGGAAGTGAGGAAATTACTCTCGGCCAAGATCGTGAGAGAAGTTGTTTACCCAGAGTGGCTCGCTAACCCAGTCCTAGTCAAGAAGCCGGATCAGAGTTGGCGTATGTGTGTCGATTTCACCGACTTAAAAAAGGCATATGCCCAAAAGACTCTTATCCCCTTCCCTAGATCGACAGGTTAGTGGACTCCACCGTTGAATATAAAGTCTTTGGATTTTTAGATGCGTATAAAGGATACCACCAAATTTTAATGGATCCTCGAGATGCCGAGAAAACGGCTTTCATCACAGAATTCGGTACATTCTGCTATGTGACGATGCCGTTTGGATTGAAAAATGTTGGGGCAACCTATCGGAGAGCGGTTAACAAGATTTTCTCCAACCAGATAGGTCGGTGTATGGAGGTTTATGTAGACGCTTTACTCATCAAAAGCAAGTCTCTAGAGCAATATATCATCGACGTGCGGGAAGTCTTTTTGGTGTTAAGGAAAACCCAGATGAAGCTAAATCCAAAAAAGTGTACGTTTGGGGTCAGGTCGGGAAAGTTCCTAGGGTATATGATCTCTAAAGGCGGAATTTGCGTAAACCCGGATAAGATCGATACCCTACGGGATATGCCCGCGCCTCGAAATGCGAAGGAGGTTCAGAGGCTGACGGGTCGAATGGCGGCGCTAAACAGGTTCTTATCACGGTCGGCACAGCGAGCTCTTCCGTTCTTCAAGATCCTTCGTAAAGCAAGTCCGTTTCAATGGGATGAAGAATGTCAAAAATCCTTTGGAGAATTAAAACATTATCTAACCAAGTTGCCGACTTTTACTTCCCTCCGGGAAAGAGAAAACTGTTGGTCTACTTGGCGGCATGTGAAGAAGCTTTAAGCGTTGTACTGGTTCGAGAGGGTAAAGATGGGCAAGAACCTGTGTTTTTTGTGAGAAATCCACTTCATGGACCTGAAGTCCGATATACAGCAGCAGAAAATTTAGTCTTATCCTTGGTTCATGCATCAAGGAAATTAAGGGCATACTTTCAAGCACACCCAATTACGGTGGTTACCGACCAGCCGTTGAAACAAATTTTGGCCAAGCCGGACACATCAGGTTGATTATCCAAATGAGTAGTAGTGCTAGCAGAGTATGATATCGAGTTCGCGCCTCGAACCGCAGTCAAATGTCAATCCCTAGCCGATTTCCTAGCTGAGGGAATTTCGTTCCAGTTAGAACAGGAAAAGCAAGCCGCGGTAGAAAAATGGGCTTTACAAGTCGACGGGGCCTCGAATAAAGAGGGGGTTGGAGCCGGGTTGTTACTGATCATTCCAAAAGGTGAAGAATTCCCTTACGCCCTGAGATTCGACTTCAAAGCTACAAACAACGAGGCAGAGTATGAGGCGATGATCACAGGGTTGAAGCTCGCGTTAAAGTTGGGAGTCGAGAATCTACAAGTCTATAGCGACTCGCAGTTGGTGGTGAATCATGTTAAGGGAGAATATGAGGCCAAAAAAGAACCTATGAAGAAGTACTTAGCAGCTGCTCAGAAGCTCATACCCAAGTTCACTACCATCCAGTTTGAGCAGATCCGTAGAAGTCAGAATAAGAGAGCTGATGCATTCTCAAAACTCGCGTCAAGTTTTGAGTTGCGAAAGAGATTTTTGGTTGAGGTCCTGGCTGCTCAAAGCTATAATGAAGTCGAAGTTCAGCCGGTCACCCAGAGTGCAACATGGATGGACCCAATCACGCTTTATCTGAAAGATGACATTCTCCCGGCAGACAAAGTCCAAGCTAGAAAACTTCGACTCCAGGCGGTCAGGTATACCCTTTTTGAGTCTGTTCTTTATCGAAAGTCTTTCATTGTACCTTGGTTAAGATGTGCGACGAAAGAAGAAGGCAAATACTTGTTAGAAGAAATCCATTGAGGAGCATGTGGAAATCACTGCGGAGCTAGAATGCTCGTAAGAAAATGTATGTTAGCCGGATAGTTCTGGCCCACTATGCGAAAAGATGCGATATCTCTGGTTCAGACATGCAGGGCCTGCCAAGTTCATGATAACATCAACCATCTGCATGCGTAGGACATGATCCCAATGTCATCAGCTTGGCCTTTCGACTAGTAGGGAGTCAACATTATTGGACCACTACCTCGAGCTCCCGGGAAGAATAGATTTACAGTAGTGGCTATCGATTATTTCACCAGATGGGTCGAAGCCAAAGCCCTAACTAACATCCGGGCGGCAACGATCAAGAGTTTCTTGTGGACAAATATTCTATGCAGGTATGGGATTCCTAAGGTGCTGATCTCGGATAGCAATTCGAAGATCGGCGAGTTCGATAATGGTGTAAAGAGTACACAATTTCCCAACACTTCGCGGCTGTAGGACACCCTCAAGAAAATGGTCAAGTAGAACAAGCTAACAGACAAATCAAGACAGAGATCAAGAAACGTCTCGAAGAGCAAGATCGAGATTGGGTCCAACATTTGCCGAGCATTCTCTGGTTATACAGAACAACTCCGTATTCAGCTACAGGATAAACACCCTTCTCACTAGTTTACGGATGTGAAGCTGTGATCCCCATCGAGATCAAAGTTCCTTAACCTCAAGTTCTACATTACAATGCTGAAACAAATGAATCAAGAATCCGAAATGAAAAAGATGGGGTCGATGAACGTCGAGAAATGGCTTCAATTTGTGCCGCACGGTATAAGCAGAAAGTCTCCCAATATTATAATGCTAAGGTGAGGCACAAGTATTTCAAGGTCGGAGATTTGGTGTTAAGAAAGAATTAAATTAGTCGACAGGAAGATGAAGGGAAATTGGATCCCAACTGGGAAGGTCCCTACCGGATCCTTAAAGCTCACCCATCGGGTTCTTATCAGCTAGGTCGAACAGACGGGTCGACAATTCCTCGACATTGGCATGCCAACAATCTGAGTAAATACTATGCCTAAGTAGTAAATCCTCAGTTTATGTTATTTTCTTTACTTTTTCATATTTCCTTTCAAAGCAGTGTAATAAGTCTACTTCGGACAAGTTATTTGGCATGTCTAATGAATTTTCTTTTATTGAGAAGTGATGCAGTAGGATAAGTTAAGTCCGCAAGTCGGATAATACTAAAATCGATACAGTCAAGACATTCCGAAGTCCTCAGAGACAACGAATGTTAAGGCAGAAATAACAGGAGAAAATAAGTCAAGTCCGTACGCCGGACAAGGCTCATTTTCTAACAAGGTCAAGGCCCTTTCAGTCCGACGGGAGAAAAAGGTCGGGACCAATAAGCTAAATCCGCCAGTCGGATAATACTCAACGATATAATAAAGTCGGGGCATTTCAACGTCCGACGGGATAGGAATGTCAAGGTTTAAATACTAAGTCCGCAGGTCGGATAACGTAAAACAATCGACTCGTCATAACATTATAAAAGTCCAAATGGATAAGTAAATATTAAAACACACGAAGTATATAAGTAGCATCCTAAGTCAGCGAGAAGACTAAACCATCGATTTCGTCGAAAAATTATAATCTAATTTGGATAGAAATGATATAAACAAAGGAATGGTAGGGCAAAACATGTCGAGTACGACGGTGGAGAATCACCTTTCGCATATTTCTCCAAGGCAAATCAGTCTAGCAAGTAAGATAAGAATTGCTAATTCTCATCATACTTGGGGGGCTTCAGACATCAATATGAGAAAATTGAAAATTGTTGATCGACATGCAATTCCAAAAACAGATAAAGCCAAGAGAGAAATATAAACCAAGCAAGAGAAAAATTGAGATTACAGACTTTGAAAAGCAAAATAAGCCAAGTCAACATACGACGGGCTAAAATAAAAGTCAGAAATCCGTCAAGTTTTTTGAAAAATACACAAAGGAGAGTTCAAACATTCGAGGCTGTGACAGGCTCGGTAGCATCTATAGGCGGGTCGGGTAGAGCTGCATCAGAAGGCGTTTCCACCCCGGGAGTCGAGACTTGGTACTTCTGGAAAATCAGTTCCCCATTTCGAAACTCTTCAGCGAACATGTTATACCTCTCCATCGACGCCACATCGTACAACTTAGCATTCTCCTAAAGATCATGGTTTAAGTCTGGGATGACCTTCAACGCATCACCGACCGCCATTGTATACCCCCCTGGATCGCCGTCGCCATCAGCATATCAATGTCTCTCTTCAAATCTTCGGACTTACGAACAGACTGAATAGCCTCATCGACAACCGACCTGACGGCAGAATCCTGTTTGGAGGGAAACCCATCAATGGTTTCCTTCAACTTAATATTCTCAGATGTAGCCGCCTCAAGTCGAGCTCGTAAGTCCTCGACTTCCTTTTTTATGCATGTCTTGGTCCACCACCCGACCATTAGTCGCTTTCACTAGCTCGGTCTCGACTTCCTTACACTTGTTCAACAACTCTTCATAAAGGGCCACTTGACCTACTTTCTATGCCTCAATGCCATCAAGTCTTTATTCAGCTGTCGAACCTGGGCTTTGTACTTGTCCTCGCTATCCACAAGTTTATTCAACCTCCTCATAGCAGCTTTGGCAGCGACGTTAATCTGTAGAAGGGAAGTTAATATGGCAATATAGGTCGAAGGTCGAGTGCGATAGAAGAAGCTAATATTTAGAAATGGTAAACTCACCAACATAAGGTTTTGGCGGAGGGCGGATGCTAGCCTCTGATTGTCCAAGGTGTCGTAATCTTCAGTAGAAAGGGCAGTATGGTCACCGACATCGGTTTCAGACGACTCGCGAGCTCGCTTCGACCCCCTGCGGTCCTCTTGCTGTTTCTTCTTCATCAATAACGCCAAGGCATTCTTCTTCTAGGCCGAGACTAGAGAACCCTCAGGGTTTTGGGTCGATGTGTCTGTCAGATCCACCAGATCTTCTGGTTCATCTCGGAGTCCTCCGAAAGTCGTGGGTGGCATCTCGACGGTCAAAGTCAGGGGAGCTGTCGGTGTAGCAGCCGTAGTAGGAGTTGGGGCTTCGACGCTTGAAATACTACTTTTATATGATTAAATATACGTTATATTATTATGTTTTATCAACGAATTCTATATAAAATATATGAAATTATGATATAAATGATATGAAATGTTAATCTTTATAGTTTAGTGTAGTTAGTAGTAAAACTTAGTAATAATAGTAAAAAGTTATCGTTTTGTACCAATTTTAGTAAATCGGAGTGTCGTGTCAGATTTACGTGGGTA
The DNA here is from genome assembly GCA_026214975.1 of Gentiana macrophylla. Lineage (NCBI taxonomy): Eukaryota > Viridiplantae > Streptophyta > Magnoliopsida > Gentianales > Gentianaceae > Gentiana > Gentiana macrophylla. The sequence continues at coordinate 152,152,446 of CM047805.1, read as the reverse complement.
TTTGTGGTATTTTATTGCAGATGTATAAGCCAAGACCCCGAGAATCGACATTGGGAAGTATAAACATATCTTTGAAAGGATTTAGAGAGTGTCACGAGCTTAAGTGGTCAAGTGGTCAATCGAAGTGGTCAAGTGGCTAATCGATTTGATTAAGTGGTAATCGAGAAATATCTTCGACAAACGAATGGCTCATCAAAACGACATTTTCTGAAGAAGAGTCATTCATAAAAGTTGTAGATCATTCAACGAGCTTTCCAATACATCTTGAATCATGTTGTTTGGAGATCGGGAACTCGAGATATGAATTTTATAAGTTATATATATAATTATAATTATATATATATATATATCCTCGCACATGCTGATTAATCAAGGGGGTGGATTCAATCATTAGACCGGCCCGGTCCGGCCTACTCTCGGCCCGGTCCGGCACAAGGACTTTCATCTATATAAGAAGCTCATTTGCAAACAGAACGAGTGTATCAATATATATATATACAATCTCCTATATATATATATTATCTTCTTATTTTCTTTTTAGTTTAGTAGTTTGTAAATAGGTCTTATGCCAAAAATAATAATATCGTAGTATCGTTGTAATGCTCGGGAAATTATCAGAAGTTCGGTGTTGTTGAAATTGTTGTAATGTCCGGAAGAATACGACTCTGATTCAGCATTTGTAATCGGGTAAATTTTCTAAAGTATTTATGTTTGTTTTGTTTATTTTTATCTTTTTAAATTGTTATAATGTTTTTTAGCTAAGTCTAAATAACTAGCCAAAGTTATGTAATCGTTTTATTTCGATCTTTTCGGTAAAGGAATGCTGTCTAAGTAAAATTTACTAAAATTGAGTTAATTGAATCATTTTCTATTTTGTAACGTATTGATAATATTCGGATTGACGTAATTAACCAAGATGAATCGCAACATATAACCTAATGATGAACTGACCAGAGAAGTTAGGATATGAGATAAAAGATAGAAAAACCGGAGGGTAAAATTGGCCGTGCGTAAAGCGTGACAACGGAATCCTATTTCCTACCCGGGGGCAGATTTGTCTTGGGAAAGATGGATCTTATTAAATTTGTGCTCTAGATCGTAATAATGTTAAAATCAACGGTTTAATTGAAACTAACACCGGAAAGTTAAATCGATCCGCCGACAACCGAGCCTTTTGAATAACATCGGCCGTCGACAAACGGAATAACCTCTTTTATCCGGGGTAGATTTGTACTGGTACTGCTCGCAGACTAACCGAGATTAGCATGGGGCAGTTGTGGAGATTGAACTGATGACAATGACATATGACAATTTCATACGCTCGTGTGAGGAGGAATTGTTAACCTCAGGAGTGCACCGTTTCATTTACTCAATTGGACCTAATATAAAAGGATAGATCGAGCACATTCCGTTTACTGAAAAAGATCGTATAAATCAAATATATAAACTTTGGCTAGTTCTATTTGTCTATTATTATAAACTATATATTGGTATCTATATATCTATATACATATATATATTTTACAATCCATGTACATTTATATATATTTATATATCTATATATATTATATTTAAATAACTTTTAAATTACGCATTTATTTTATGTTCAGTAGAATAGTAGTAATCTGTGTGATAAAATTGCGGTTTAGATCAAGTTAATAACAGCTCTTTGGTGTTTAACCACACTTAGAAGAATTACCACGGTTTTCCCTGAGGATTCGACACTCTGACTCACCACACTAGCACTATGATTTGACCCGGTACACTGCCGGTTAAGGATTATAATAGCAGTAGAAAAGGTCCTGTCAACGCTAGAGGGTCGGCTCTGGGAAGAGCCGGGGACATCAGGAGTAGAAGTTTGGGCAATGGGCACCCTCGACTTTGGCGCCTTGACCAGGTTCACCAGACTTCCAAACTTGTTCACTGCACAAAAAACGCAAAGTATCAACAACATATAAAGTAAGCAATAATTGTTCACAAGAAAAAGAAAGTAAGTAAAACTCCTACAGTCGGCCCGATCGACATCAGATAAGGGCTCATAAGGGACGGGTCCAGCAGTCTCTAATCTCGCTAAGACGTACAACATCCTCAGATCTTCGGTCAAGACCTCGAATCCTGAGTTCTGATAATCCGAGCTTCTGCCAGAGATTGACGATTGTGTCTCGCATCACTTTTGTCACCTCTTTCCCTCCAGTCGGTTATGAGGGCGTCGTTCCCATGTCGGACAAAAAAGAACCGGGGTTTCCAGTCACTGTGCGAAGACTTCCCCTTCGACACGGGCTAAAACACCTTGGTTCTCTTTTGAAAAGAGTACCATCCGAGATCCGCAACCCATCTTCAGTCCCATCTCCATCATGTAAATTCGTTAAATCTCCGCTTCCCGAAGACATTTCTGATTCTTCTGATTCGGATTCTAACTCAATAAATGTTGTTGATGCTTTACAATGCACTTCTTCTTCCTAACGCTGCTCGATGCCTTGCAAATGCTTCAATTTCCGAGATCAAAGGAAGTAGAGGTTCCTTAGAACTCCGGGTCATACACTGCAATCACCAAAACAACAAGAAAACAGTAAAATAAAAACGACCTAATCCTAAATACTTGAATGACTTATTGATATTGACCGACTCCCCGGCAACGGCGCCAGAAAACTTGATGGCCAAATTATAGTAAACCAACTTTAACCGGCAGAGTACCGGGTCGGTTGTACTACAACGGCGAGCAAGGTCGTATCCCACGAGGAATCCGTCAAGTACCACAATCACTTTTGTATCTAGTTTAGGCTCACAATCAGGGTGAAAATAATATTTATAACTAGAAAAAGAAATAAAATTTATAACTTTAAAATATATGATAGAATGAATAGCTAAACTATGATCAAGAACACTACTCTCAACACCTTTACCGAATCACTAGGGACGAGCCTTAACCTACCAACCAACCAATAGCTTCTAATGAATGTGTTGTGGGTGCAATCTCCTAAACTGGTCCCTAGGCGCTAATACCACAACCTAGTTACCCTATATCCGGTTCAACAGTCCCCTCTATGGGATTTAATTGACCTCATATGATAAAAACAATGAGACGCTCCGCATCCACCGAATTCACGGCTTAGCTAGAAAAACCTTACCAAGGAACAGGCTGCGAAAAACTCGACTAGTTCGTGCATGGAAATCCTAAAATTCTAGTTCGCACACTCCCTCGCAAAATACATTTATAAAGTTCGTGTGTGTGATCAATTAATGGTTAGCTACTCCCTCGCAAAATACACTCCACCGAATTCACGGCTTAGCTAGAAAAACCTTACCAAGGAACAGGCTGCGAAAAACTCGACTAGTTCGTGCATGGCAATCCTAAAATTCTAGTTCGCACACTCCTCATAAAATACATTTATAAAGTTAGTGTGTGTGATCAATTAATGGTTAGCTACTCCATTAATAGCATTAAGTTCAAATTTTAGGACACAACAATTCAAAAGATTCAACTTTTAAGCTACTCATCCCTCGTAGATCATCGTTTGAGTGATCAATTTCGTAGCTCCATCACATAATTTAATTATAATAAAATTAGTTGCTCATGATAACAATACTAAAATCACTAAATCAAAGATGAAATAAATAATGGGCATCATAAAAAGATAAATAAAATTACCAATAGAAAGATTGAAGCAATTCACCAATCGAATCGTTACTTCGTTGTGTTCCAATCGCAAAATAACGGAAGAAAACTATTGTTATACTAAAGGAAAATTTTTGCAGAAAAGTTGAATAAAGCTGTTCTAATTGGAGAGGAAAAAAGTCGCTGCTGTCAAAAATAAATTGTGGTATCAAAAGTGTGTTGAAATTTGACCTAAGTGACTTATTAATAATAAATCCGCCGGCTCCGTCTTCTCCTCTTGAAATTTTCCGAAAAAAAAAAAAATAAATATCAATGTGTCCCGATTACTGCCTCTGATAGGTCTGGGCCCCTTTTGACCACTAGGCACGTGCCCTTTGCAGCTTTTCCTTTTCCTCTTTTCTTTTTTTTTTTTTTTGTTGTTGTAAAGGATTATAATGAAAATGTTACTAAAAAACAGCCTCTGTCACACCGTTGGTGTGATACATTCTGTTTTTGATACGCAATTTTATCAAAATTATTTATTTTTCTTCGAACACTCGAACTTGAATCTTGCGTCATTTCCCTATACGAACTCTGTTTTGCACGATTTTCATACCGCTTGTGATCCTCGTCCACGCTTCTCTATCACGCCATACCGTAAATAAAAGTAAACCACATACCCAAGCGTAATGACAAACACCAATAAAACACACACAAATCACCCAAAAATGTCGAGATTTTCGACGTAAACGTCTTATCGTCTCGTGATTCAACTCGTGGTGAAATGTGCCCATAAAAACACTTAACTACCCCAAAATTACACCGAATACGCTATAAATAGAGAGTAAAATGCACATGAAATTATAGCAAAGTTGACTCTCATCAACTACCCCCCACTTAGCGTTTGCTCGCCCTCGAGCAAATCAAGCGATTCAAAAATAAATCATGAGATCAACATTGCGATCATATGGGAAACCAACATATCCAACGAGTAAAAGCTAGTCAAGAAGCGAATAAACACGAGCCAAAACTTATTTTATCATGGAAACGGAATGTGTATGTGTGCATAGCTTCTCAATCATTCTTTATGGTCAACCGGCTCAGATTATAAATGCATGACTAATGGCGTTACACCATAGGCTTATACTTCATAATCATCTCCACTAATCGAGATCAAATCAAGGCTAACAAAGGTCAGGCAGGACTTGCACGGGTGTAACATTAGGCTAGGGACGGGGCTATTCGAAAGGATAAAAGGAATATCAAAAGAGAAAAACGAGTGAGCCTAATCAAAACATCTTACACATAATTCATAGCTCACCTCCCTTCGACACCGTATCATAAACAGGAGTAAAATGTAAAAAACAGTTGTCACCAACATGAAACTCCAAGATCGCTTACAAAAATAGTCGTCACCAAGAACAAGCTCACCAAGAATTCAAGAACACCCACTCCAATTTACTTCATCCCATAGTCATGCATTACATTAGAAATATTAACTCGAAAACTTTCCTCCACATTTCTTGACTCAACTTTATTCATTTTTTTCTTTTTTCTTTTGATCGACTTTTTTGAGTTCTTTTTTCTTCTTGAACCAAACACCAACACTTTGCCACCCCTTCTCATTCATAATGCAAAAGATACACCAACACCATCCATGAATACACATATCTGCCTCCCCACACTTGTGCTAGCAAGTGTGCTCAAAATAAGATTAAAACTCACTCGTAGGGTGCCAAAGAAATGTAGACCACAAATAAAGGCTAAGGGTTGGTAATTATAGGGTAATCAACGAATGGCTAAGTTCGGGTGGGGGTCTAACCACCCTACAAAGGCTTAGAGGGGTTTCTGTGGAAATTATGTATAGGGTTGGCTATTTGGCTCTGGTTGGGTCAAAGAAATGCCAGGACCGTCATCCCTTAATCTACCAAGATTGACCTTTCTATTTCGCCTCGAAGTTAATTGTATAAGTTCTAGGTAACAGATTAATGTCTATGACATCTATAAGCATTCACTAATCAACCACAACTCAAGAAATCAAAGCTAGTACGTGCATAAAAATTCCATTTCCACAACAAGATGAAGGTTTGACTCACATGCATTCAACTCTTGACTAATAATTAACCAAAGAATATGATGACTCACATAGGATACGCAAAATCAAAACCATGAAAATTTTGAAAAATGGCTCAATTTTTACTCAAATAGAGACCAAACACAAGGCATATAACTTATTCGATGATAAATAAAAGCACGTGATCAAGTGAAGTGAAGCTAAGTCTACCACCCCCCACTTAAAACGGAACACCGTCCTCGGTGTGTGAGTGATAAAGTAAAGAAAGACTTAGCTGAACAGGCATTAGGGCCAACCATGCAAAATGACAACCGCCAATGTATCTCCCAGGGTACCTGTGCAATCACAACAAAGAAACCAAGAATCCACTACGACGAAAGGCCGAAACCTTAGGCGTAGGTAAGCACAAGTATGGAGATGTATTGCAAATAAAAATATGGGTTATCATAAGGCATGAAACAAGAATCAAGATGCGGGGCCAAATTTTCATCACACTCCTAAAAAAACAAACCTAAAAACCTAAAGAAAAAACAATGTGGGTTGCCTCCCATAAGCGCTTGTGTTTATTGTCGTTAGCTCGACTTATTGAATTTCAAAAACAAGATAGGGTGCCGAGTTTATAGTCTTCGGCAAGACTCGTATCCCCCAAACTTGACATTAGGTTCTACCTTCATTTTAGAGACACTCTCACTTCCCACACCCTCCTCAAAGTTGATCATAAGTCACTTGGTTCTCCTCAAAACTTCTAGCCTTTGCACCTCTTCACGCGTCCCCCAATCATTTCCCGGGTGCTTAATGGTCTTATAGACACTTTGAAGGTTCTGATCTCATCACCCGCTCGCATGGTGATCTCACCTTTCACACATCCAAGAAAGTCCTACCCGTAGCCAAGAAAGGTCTTCCTAATAAAATTGGGGTTTGACTATCTTCCCTCCATGTCTAACACAACAAAATCAACAGGAAAACTAGTTTACCGACTGAACTAAGACATCCTCAACAACTCCCATGGGGTGCCTAATCGACCTATCCGCCATCTGCAAGGTCATATTTGTACTCTTAAGCTCACCTACCCCAAACTCTCATATATCTTTCTAGGCATTAAACTTACACTTGCACCTAAGTCACACAACACCTTAGGAAATAACGTCCGCCCTATGGTGCAAGGAATGGAAAAACTACCAGGATCTTTCAACTTAGGTGGCGACTATTCTCAAAAACAATGAGCACTCCTCATTTAAACAAACAATTTTCTCCATTTTAGATTTATTAGACAAAATCCCTTTTAAAAATCGACATAAGATGGCATATGAACAAGCGCATCCACAAGTGGGATATTTATCTCTACTTTTCTTAGTATATCGAGAAATTTGTTTTGCTTATTAGAAATGGTTGGCTTTGTAGAGCCACGAGGGGGGTAAGGTAATTTAGATAAATCAAAGGGTTTTTTCATAGAATGCATACCTGAGTTGTTCATACCTTCCCGTGTCGTGTCGACCGCTTTTCGGTTCCGTGCTCGGATTCTCCACCTCTTTCTTTATCTCTTCAGCATCTTGATCTTCATTGATCACCACCCAATCTTCATCTTCCTCTCTCAGTTTTTCTATCTTCTTCTTCTTCTCAACCTCCTCAGGCACCTCAATATCACTACCCACAACTTTCCCACTTCTTGTAAATATGGCATTCACTTGCCTGGGATTTTCAGTTATTTGCCCCATTCGTGTCTCCAAGTTCCTCACCACAGATTGCAAGTTTATATGTGCATTTTCACCTCCTTTAATTCCTTACTTAATTCCAGTGTTACTCTCCTCAACTCCCGGTTATTCTCCTTTGAATCTCGGCCGTTTTTCTCTAATGTCTCGGCTTATTCTTTCCAATGATCGTCCGTGGAGCTTTTTGGTTGCGTGGGTTCGGAGGTGGTGGTGCTGATTGTGGAGGCATGGCATATTGACTCTGTTGAGGCTGCGCAAATTGCGGTTGAGTCGTTGCCCCACTTCTTGATTTCTACCCAAGCAAGATTTGGATTGTCCCGCCAATTTTGAAAATTTTGCCCCCGCTCGATTGGCTAAGTAGTTCACATCCATGGGTTTCCAATTTAATGTCAAGCTCGGATCTCAGTAGTTTGGTAGACCATGGGATTTGAGCACAATGGATGCATATCCTGGGTTTCATGCCAAAAGGTTCTCGAGAGATGGATCATTGAGCATTTGGGTCGTGGTCACCGACTAACCTTTTAATAGGCGGGCTTGTGGCCCAATGTTCACCACCGCAAGTAGTACACCCTTTGAATTCCTTCTACGCCATGCCAACATGTCACTCATTTGCTTTTTAGCTCCACCATTTCGTTTGCATCTTCATAATTTCTTCACTTGGCCCGACTTGGTTAATCGAACTAATTGGGTTCCTTGAAACCTTCTCCACGCCTTCCACTGCCTGCTGCTTTCATGACTCTCTCTATGTAGCCAATGCAACATCTCGGTTCCACACTCATTACATCTCCTCCACACGCCGCATTCAAATTTGACTGATTTGTCTCGCGTAAACCACCATAAAATAGATGTACCGGTTCCATGCCTCTAATCCGTGATGCGGCACTTTCTCAACATAGTCAGTAAATCTATCCTGTGCTTCATGCATGCTCTATGTCCAATCGTTCAAAGTTTGCAATATCTCGCCTTCATATCCAACGCCTACGGAGAGGGACAATATTTCAATATAAAATTTGCGATCACTTGATCCTATGTGTGTAAAGAATCGTGGGGTAGTGACTCATACCAAGCTCTCGCCCTCCTTCAATGCAAATGGGAATAAGAGCATCCTAACCGCTTTCCTCGAAACTCCATTCATCTTCACGGTCCGACAAACTGCGCATAAAGTGGTTCAAGAATTGATTCGGTCTTGATTGACTTACCCCAAATTGTGCATTGTCGTTCGTAAGATACCACACATGTTGTTTAATTTCCAGGTTGTTTGCCGGAATAGGAGGCAAACGGATGGGGGTGTGTCCCTCACCAATAGTCGGTGCCGCGTAGTCTCTCAAAATCCTTCCATGATTGCCTTGATTTTGCACTGGTAGTTGTGCATAAAAGTTTTGTGCTGAATAGGCGGCCGGTGGTGGATTCACATTCTCTCTTGATTCTCGCAACATCATCTCATCATCATTTGCATCATCTGATTCTGGTCAAAAGGCATTTGACCAAATACATTCCCCTGATTATTGTTCTGATTCTGAGGGGCTTGTTGTTGTTGTCGGACTTGATTCTACCGACCTCCCTGATTTTGGACCCCATTTGGTCCCAGATTAAGTGCCCTCTGATTTTGAAGGGGTTCTCTATTTAAGTTTTGTATTTCCCGCTCTTCGAGTAAGCATTGGTCTAACCAAGAACCCATCTTTCATCCCATCTCCATCATGTAAATTCGCTAAATCTCCGCTTCCGAAGACATTTCGATTCTTCCGATTCGGATTATAACTCAATAAATGTTGTCGATGCTTTACGAATGACTTCTTCTTCCTAACGTTGTTCGATGCCTTGCAAATGCTTCAATTCCGAGATCAAAGAAGTAGAGGTTCCTTAGAACTCCGGGTCATACACCGTGCAATCACCAAAACAACAAGAAAACAAGAAAATAAAACGACCTAATCCTAAATACTTGAATGACTTATTGATATTGACCGACTCGCAACGGCGCCTAAAAAACTTGATGGCCAAATTATAGTAAACCAACTTTAACCGACAGAGAGTACCGGTCGGTTGTACTACAACGGCGAGCAAGGTCGTATCCCACGAGGAATCCGTCAAGTACCACAATCACTTTTGTATCTAGTTTAGGCTCACAATCAGGGTGAAAATAATATTTATAACTAGAAAAAGAAATAAAAATTATAACTTTAAAATATATGATAGAATGAATAGCTAAACTATGATTAAGAACACTACTCTCAACACCTTTACCGAATCACTGTGGACGAGCCTTAACCTACCAACCAACCAATAATAGCTTCTAATGAATGTGTTGTGGGTGCAATCTCCTAAATCCCTCCTCAGCGCTAATACCACAACCTGGTTACTCCTATATCCGGTTCAATGAATCCCTATGGGATTTAATTGACCTCATATGATAAAAACAATGAGACGCTCCGCATCCACCGAATTCACGGCTTAGCTAGAAAAACCTTACCAAGGAACAGCATGAAAAACTCGACTAGTTCAGATGTGTATGGCAATCCTAAAATTCTAGTTCGCACACTCCTCGCAAAATACATTTATAAAGTTCATGTGTGTGATCAATTAATGGTTAGCTACTCCTCATAAAATACACTCCACCTAATTCACGGCTTAGCTAGAAAAACCTTACCAAGAAACAGGCATGCTAAAAACTCGACTAGTTCGTGCATTAATCCTAAAATTCTAGTTTCAGACACTCCTCCAAAAATACATTTATAAAGTTTCATGTGTGTGATCAATTAATGGTTAGCTACTCCATTAATAGCATTAAGTTCAAATTTTAGGACACAACAATTCAAAAGATTCAACTTTTAAGCTCTACTCATCCCTGTGATCATCGTTTAGGTATCAATTTAAGTAGCTCCATCACATAATTTAGCTATAATAAAATTAGCTGTTCATGATAACAATACTAAAATCGCCGAAATCAAAGATGAAATAAATAATAGGCATCATAAAAAGATAAATAAAATTACCAATAGAAAGATTGAAGCAATTCACCAATCGAATCGTCACTTCGTTGTGTTCCAATCGCAAAATAACGGAAGAAAACTATTGTTATACTAAAGGAAAATTTTTGCAGAAAAGTTGAATAAAGCTGTTCTAATTGGAGAGGAAAAAAGTCGCTGCTGTCAAAAATAAATTGTGGTATCAAAAGTGTGTTGAAATTTGACCTAAGTGACTTATTAATAATAAATCCGCCGGCTCCGTCTTCTCCTCTTGAAATTTTCCGAAAAAAATAAATAAATATCAATGTGTCCCGATTAATGCCTCTGATAGGTCTGGGCCCCTTTTGACCACTAGGCACGTGCCCTTTGCAGCTTTTCCTTTTCCTCTTTTTTTTTTTTTTTTTTTTTTTTTTTTTTTTTTTTTTTGTTGTTGTTGTTGTAAAGGATTATAATGAAAATATTACTAAAAACAGCCTCTGTCACACCGCGCGCATGTGATACATTCTGTGCTTTGATCACGCAATTTTATCAAAATTATTTATTTTTCTTCGAACACTCGAACTTGAATCTTGCGTCATTTCCCCATACGAACTCTGTTTTGCACGATTTTCATACCGTTGTGATCCTCGTCACGCTCTCTATCACGCCATACCTGTAATAAAAGTAAACCACATACCCAAGCATGACAAACACCAATAAAACACACACAAATCACCCAAAAATGTCGAGATTTTCGACGTAAACGTCTTATCGTCTCGTGATTCAACTCGTGGTGAAATGTGCCCATAAAAACACTTAACTACCCCAAAATTACACCGAATACGCTATAAATAGAGAGAGTAAAATGCACATGAAATTATAGCAAAGTTGACTCTCATCAGTGCCTGAAAAGACGTTAGAGGGGGGTTATAACTCCCCCTATAAACGCGTTAATCAAGAAACGGCGTTACAGATCACGAAAAGAACCGCTTCGAATTCTGCAATGTGATAACGCCGTTAGTGCTTTACGACGTCATGCAGCAGGGTCATGAGTGGCTATAAGTCTAGATGTCAGATCACAGTTGTTCCCCTCAGAACCCTAGAGACCTATCTCGATGACCACGAAATGTGACAGATTTAACCTCGAAGAGACGATCTTGACTTCACTCAAATATGGGGGCTTGATGATACAGGGTTGGACTCATACACGTGTCATCAAATGATTGGACCACATGCTTAAAGAAGAAACGGGAAGTCTTGGGCCCGATGCGAGATCCGTGTCTCAGATCGACTTCGCAATGTGCTCCTGCACGATTGTCGGATGTCGTGGGAGCCATCGCCGATCCCGCATGTCGAGGAGGAGGTCAAGACGAGACAGAGTCATATGTTGTTAATAAAGCCCATTGGTCTTATTTGCTTGGGCAGGGGGTAATCGCATAAAAGGCCCAATAGGGTCAATTATGGAATAAGCCTAAACCGCCTCTAAGTAGGTTTAGGTCACGTATGCCACCTTATAAATATTGCCTTCCAGGAACTACGTAAGGCTTGATTCCTGAAATGAGACAGGATACGTAGGCAATCTAAGATTCATTCTTAGACTCAGCCATAAACGCTAATATAACGTACGCGTGGTTAGGGTTTGGATCGTTAGGGTTTTTGTGATTTAGCCCTAAATTCATAGTTTAGCCCGATTAAATTACGAGGACATAATTTATCCTCATCAATCCTGTTGCTATATTACACTTAAGGTTCTTATTTACATAGTAAACATCTTCTATAAAATGTGTCTCACCGACTTATATTTCCATAAAATGTGTCTCACCGTAACATAATTTAAAGTGGTGTATTGTATTATATTCATTCAACTAAAGAGACAGAGTACAAATATATAGAGTTAATGTGACTTAGTCAATAAGTCACTACAAGATAAATACGACAATAATAATATGTAAAGGAAATAATAAACATGTACCGTTACCTACATTCACTTTGTCGGGCCCAGTATAAGGTGCAGATGATAGGTTGAGATTTCGAATATCATGAGTGAGATGGTGAGTGGCCCCGGTATCCGCAATCCAATTAAAGCCGGGGTGTGCGGACGTCGCATATGCTTGGGGAGGGGGGTAGCACTGATATCGCAAGGAGCAGACTTGTGCGGTATGGTCGGTGGCAGCACAAATCTGGCAGGTGGAGAGTTTTGGACCAGTAGAGAAGTTGGAGTGTGGGGAACGAGGTTTTCCACGATCACAGCCTCGCCCCCGTCCTCGAGAAAAATCCGAACCACGGTCACTATGTCGTCGATCTGAAATGAATTCTCTCTCTCTCTCTCTCTCTCTCTATATATATATATATATATATATATATATATATATTCTTTTTAAGCAGCTGAGGGTAAAACAAATATATATATATATCTATACTATATATATACATAGGAAGGGATTTAACCCAATTACCCGCTAATTGACCAAGAAAAAACACAGGAAAACCCGTTTTCGAAACCCGGTAACCCGCTAAAAAAAGAAAAAAACCTTTTAAAAAAAACGGATCATGGAATGAAAGAGTGGGGAGTTGGAATGGGAGTGGGGATGTATTCCTATATTCTGGCCATTAAAGTGGAGTAATAAGCTTGAGAATAATCTGTGTTTTGACAAAGCGTTAAACACTGGGCTTGTAGTAACATTACCAAAGTAGCCTCGCACTTGTGGTAATATTCAATGCTATTGACTCATCCGTGAAAGGGGGATTCTTGCAATGCATACTTTACTTTTAAAGCAAGTTTCTTTCTTGAGAAGTGTTAATGCTTGAAGTTATGAAAATGCGAATAAATTCAAATTTTTAAGAGGCTTTGAGTGAATTCTCGGCCTCCGAGTCCAAAAACCTTCTGGATAACGCTCTTGCTTATTGCACCATGTCTTTACCCATTGAGATGCTTAAGAAGTGGGAATACTGATGTTGGTAGGTTGAGACTGCGAAGTTAGCATAAACTTTAATCTTGCCACGAATAGATAAAATCAAATTCACATGCACACATCACCTCGATTCATAGCGAGTAGTGAATAATGAATATCTTATGAGCAAGAATGGTATGAGTTGACTCGAGTTTCTTGTGTAAGTATGATTTGACCACATGAAATGTTGTCTTGGGCAATGACTTATTGATGCTTTGTTCAGGACGATCAAAGTCTAAGTGGGGGGTAGTTGATGACGGTCAAATTATACCCGTAAAAGTCATCAACGTTGACCTTAAATCGAGAGTAATAATATATATTTTATAATTAAATCACGTGTTATATTGATTAATTAATGTTATGTGATTTATAAGATATAATTTGGTATTTATCCATGATGATACGGGGATTAGCCCTTCCACGTGGAATTAACTGATTGGTACAGCTGGCGTGTGGAAAAGTCTCTGTTGAATATCGGCATCGGATCGATATGACAGTTCTCAGATTCCACAAGTGTTCTACCTCGATCTCCCGTGTCGATATGAATCGAGTCGACACCCTGGACTTTAGTCCAGGTTCCTGGGCCCACCTACCAGCGGGTTACTTGGACAAGGAGGCAAGGCCCATTTAAGGGTAATTATGTCAATGAACCAAGCCGCCCTAAACTTAGGGCAGAAGTAGGACATGTGCCTATAAATACATCATTCAAGGAACTACGTAAGGCTTGATTCCTGGACACTATAACAGGATACGTAGGCAATCCAAGATACATTCTTGGACTCAGCCATTAAACACCCAAAAACATTACTTTTCCAACAAGCAACAGCCATTCGATCTCTTACAGCACACCCTTAGATTACCCATTTCATTGGTGGTGCATAATTCAGCAGCATCAATCCATTTTTATTATATAATTTGGTATTTATCTGTTTTTATTTATATTTTGGTATTTATCCGTTTTTATTATTTTATTATTTACTTTGGGATAAATATCTATTTTATAGATTGAGATAATTTTGGAGGATAAATACAAATGGAAGCATTAAATCTCAAGATAAATCCAAGGAAATTCAAGATAAAGATCGGATAAGCACGAAAAGAGGAGTAAGACAATCCAAGATTGGCGCCAATAGGGGACGCACCAAGGGGGGCGCATTTTGCTTTTTCCCGGAGATCGGACGGGAGTTATCTCTATTTGTTTTGATATTTTGGAGTATATCTCTTAATTAGCTTGAACTCCTATAAATAAAGGCATGTCATACACGCCAAAAACAACAACCACATACACACAATTCATAATAAAATCATCAGTTTTCTTAGAGCAGTTTTTTTATAAGTTCTGCAATTATGTAAGTTCTTGTATTTATTTGTTCTTAGTTCTTTGTAATTAAGCCCCCAATTATTATTTATCGTTTGAGGTTGTTCGTTCTTCACCGAACGATGTAGATCTAAGGATACGATATGAGGCAGTGAGGATTCCTTGTCTATAAGGATCCACATGCCCAGATCTGTTATCCGGTGACCTATAGATGACTTTGGTATGATCGACAACCGTGTTTTTAGTAGATCTATATAATTGCTTTATGAATCTCTATTTTATCCGTTACGTATAGAAACACTAAGATTTAGGTTTTCGCGTCAATCAATCTAGCCACGCCTTTATGGTGTGATTGTCCACCTGTAATTTCTTATCTTAGTAGGTATGGCTACGGCTCGTTGCTCGCCTTTTTTAATTAGCGTATGATTAGGAAATACCAATATACGGCTCTAGGTCGGCTCATGAATTGATCTTCCGGGACTTTCAAATGAGATCTAGATCTGCATTACGTATTCGGGAATTGCATGCACCTAGTTATACGTAAATCGTAGATTAACATGAGACCGTCCAGTAATTGTTAATGGGACGTAGACCGATCGATGCGATGGCTTAGGAAGTACGCCTAATCACGAATGTTGCCTAGGTGAGAATACGGTTAATATCGGCATCCCTAGTTTTGTAAGCGTCGCGAGTCATATGAGATGGAGGCGCCGGCGAGTCAAGTCACGTGATGTAGCATAGTGATCTGGATGGCCTACCCGGAGCTAGATCTAGTTTAGGGGATGACTCCCGTAGCCAATATAAAAGAAATACGGATCGGATTAATGGTTGTCGAGTTTAGCTTAATTATTTAGAATCTCTAGATCCAAACGATAACATAATAATTGGGGAGGTTAATTACGTTGTTTATGTGTTGTGTCGGGTCGTGTCCTTTAATTTTCTTGTCCTTCGTTGGTCGTAGACCGCCTTGTGTCCTTGATATGAATAATTAATTGTTTGTATATAAATGATCCACAATTGGTTCCCTGTGGGATCGACCTTGATTCGCTATAGCTATATTACGATGGACCTAGTCCTCTTGCTAGTATTGGTTTTGGTGGTCAAGTATTTTAATTTCGCTTGATCTACGTCATCAAACTCTCTCACCGGGGTCTTCTGTAACTCCAAATGATACACATATGTCCGCTCTCGAGGAGACCGAAGAGTGTTTCATTATTGATTTTGACCCTCAGTTTTATTCTGTTGCTACTGTTGACAAATCCGATGGTTCTGATATTTGTGTGGTTGCCGAAAAGGGACAGGTATCTTGCTATTTGTATTACAATCACTGACTAAATATTTGTGTATTCCAAACTACATATTTTTTAAATAATGTTGTTCATATCTTAAATATTGTTTTTGTAGGTGGCATGCAGAGATTACCCCCATTCCAGATACGTGTGTTTAACGTACCCTTTTGACAGGTCACCTCACGAACACTACTGTGACCTGGTATTCTTTCTATCAATTTACTTTCTCTTTTCATATTCTTTTAAGGGAGAATGTATGGTAGTAGTATCTTATCCTGTGTTACTGAAAGATTTGTGTTGCCATTGCAGTGTTATTGTTTTGTTTGTGATATGCCCGCTCCTTGCAACATGTGGATTGGTATTCGCGGACATTGCCACGCTCTGGACACAAAAGCATGGCAGGATAAGCGAGATAAAACTAGGAAAAAACGTCTACTTTTATGAATAAATGTTGTCGTTTACTCTTATGTGTTGTCGTTTGTTTTTCTCTTTGTATTTCGCACTTTTTTCCCGAAATCATTTGTTTTTTTTTTCACTATCCTTTAATGTTAAACATATTTCAGTTTCATGTTGTATTTTTATTTCTTATGTTAAATAGCAAACTCTTTTCTTTTTTTTCTTTTTTTGTATATCTGCCAAAATTCTACAATGACGTTTACAATGATTTAAATTTCTAATACCTGCAATGATTTACATTTATAATATGATTTATATTACAAATGATTAATCAATAATGTAAAAACATATTTTGTCAATATGTTGTAACACAAAACATATTATATTTCCATGTATACAATAAAGGAAATTAAAACGTATATATGCAACGGCGGAGCTACATACAACCAATGAGGGCAATTGACCTCTCTTGATCCGAAAAAAATTATACTAACATATGTACAAAGCATCGTTTGTCTCCTCTTAAATTTTCATTTGCCTTTAAAAATTTTATACCCTTACACGATACCATGTGTCTGTCCCCGTACATATATCACACTTATACAATTTTATTTTTATTTAATTGTTTATTTTTCACAAACCAGCTAAAGAAAGCCGGGTACTTATTTTCGTGGTGTATCCTCATGATACGAAGACAAATGCATAGGGGGCCATCATTTTGTTGCGATATGCTCCTCAGATTTATGTATTCGAAGGGGGCCTTCAGTTGAACAATATGACGTGTTATGTGTAATAATGTTTAAAAAAATATGACTTTTATATGCAAAATGATGTCTCCACACTGCATCTTCTTGTGAAAATATCAGGTAAAAGTATGAAAGAAAAAAGAACAAAAGCTTTTCCGAGATTAGTGGAAGAAAAAAGAAAAGGACAACCGCCACTAGATCGGTTGGTAGTGGTTAAACTCAAACCACGTGGTCTAATTAAAGCTCCTAGGTTAGACTAATTCACTCCCTGCAATTTTGATGTTCTAAAAATAATACTTTATTTTATAGGTTTAAATATAGGGGGAATGAGGAAGAAGGACAAAAATATTTCATCAATTGAGTAGAAGGACAGTCTTTTGAAACTTTTGCATAAAGAAAAACTATTTATTCATCATCGAAATTCACTTGTGTTCAAATTCATTTGCTTATATTCATCATAAATTCATTCATTGTCGAAATTACTAATTTTCAAAATTCATTGTCGAAATTCACTAATTTTCGATTCACCGTCGAAATTCATCACAAAATTCACCGATTTCGGGATTCACCTTTGGAGATTCACCGATTTTCTGGATTCACTGTCATTCTTCTCGCTTATAAAATTATGCAGATTGTCATTCTCCCTATAAAAATATGTAAATGCCTCATATTTAAAAATATTCCATTATTATTCCTTATCCCTAATTTTCCATTAAATATATATATTATTTTTTATATAATCTTTATCTGAGATGAAATACATATGATTCTTTGTTTTACATAATACGGTAAATATAAAGTAAAAATTTACAGAATACGTAATCTAAAAAAAATAGAGTATATGCTGCAATACCATTTTTTCTAAATTGGAATATTGAAATATCTAAAATGAAGTTGTTAAAGGATTTACGGTATCTACTTCAATTGATCTTAGAGCACTTGCATCAGATCCTCTTAATAAATACACTATTTTACAGTTTTAATTACACGTTTTTATAGTTTACATAATCTTTATACGTGATAAAATGTATCAGATTCTCTCTTTTGCATAGTGTGGTAGATATGAAATAAAATTTACTAAATATGGATGGATGCGGTAAATGTAAATGAAATTTTACAGATTCTCTATTTTACTCACAAAAAAAAAGTGACTTATGCAGTGTTATTTTTACTTATTGAAAAAACTAAAATATAGTTTTTAAATAATTTACAGTACAATACACTTAGACATCTATTGCATTTTTTCTAAATACTTATTTTCACGTATCGATTATAGTTTTTGCACTACTGATCGATCGCATTATGCGACATCTATTGCACTTAACAATTAAAAGAGATTATTATTACTCCGTCTTTTTTTTCATCACTTTTCTCAAAATTCTTTATTTTTTATTAATATTCTTTTGGATCATCATTTTCATTGTAATACTGAATTCATAGAAAATAAATAGTGAATCACATTGATAAAATTATTAGTCTCTCGTTCGTATTTAACCAAGACAGTAAAAAGAAATGCATGTCAAACATCTAATTTTCAGAGTTACTTGCCCTGGTTTGTTTTGGGTATTTTGGATAGGGTTTTTTTCTTGGGAGTTTTTTATATATATCATCAATTATTTTTTACAATTCTCTCACCAATCAATTCTTTAACTATAAATAAAAAAATATTAAATCATCTCTTATCACTTCACTTTATCTACTTTATTACCTTTTTAACATTATTTTATTCATTATAAAACTTTATTTCAATTTCTCTCACCTTTTTTTTTTATCAATACAAATTTCAAAAAAACATTTAACTTTCTAATATAACTCCAATTATTTTTATAATAATTTATTATCCACTAGTATATAAAAAAAACTCCAAAAAAAAAAAAAAAAAAAAAAAAAAAAAAACAACACAAAACGAAAGGAGCCAATCCTTAAAAGGGAATTTCCATGATTTCATATATTGCCACATAAGAGGATCGATATAGACGCTAAAAGAAAGATGGAAAAAAAGATGGCAATTTTTTTTTGTACCAACTGTAACTTTTATATGCGTAAATTTAGAGATCGGAGTGTTTGAATGTTCATGATGAGACAGAAAACAACTTTATTATATTAACTTGGCGTATTCATACATGTACTGTACAGAAAAGCAAGGGGCCGTTTGTTAAATCTGAAGTCTGAAATCTGAAAGAATTAAGTAATTAAATTATTTAAATGCTTAAATTGATTAGACTGTTTGATAACATTATATATCTGAAAACTAAAAAAATATTTGGTTTTACAATTTTATCCGGTACATAATAAAATCAGTGTAAACTATTTGATAAATTATGCATTTGAAATATAAAAAATGTTTAATTGTTTTCATCGCCAAGACAAATATTTACACTTTACATATTCAAAACAAATGAATCAATACAACAATATTTTTAATACATAATTTGATGTAGTTATTAATATTTATATTTGTACTTTAATTTACATTTCATATGTTACAATATAGTAGTATTAAGCAATGACGGTCGGTAATGGGATTTTTTTCTTTGTTAAACATTTGACCGGTAACTAGTAATTAATAATGGAAATAAATGATGAACATGATGATAATGGGTAACAAGTAATGAATCATGTGGCACAATCGTGGGTTTATGGAAGGGACGCAGAGAAAGAAAATAAAAAGGACCGGTTGTGAAGTTGTATTCAGCGTTAAGTGGGAATGAGTTTGCTAAAAATTGCGGTAGTAATTTCAGAGGAATTTTCAGATGGTCTAAATTAAATAAGTGACCTAAAAAATATTACCAAACAAGTCTTAAACTAACTACCACTTAATATTTTTAGAATAAGTGTTTAATGACATAAACAAACAGCCCCTAAGACTTAGTTTAAATTTTTTATCCTTCCAAAATTAATATTTCATGTCCCATTTGCTTTGATATACAGAAACCCGAATCCGGATCCGATCCATAATTGGATCGTCAGATCTGATTCACAGCACCGATCGAGACGCTCGATTATGCACAGCGGAAGCTACGAATAAATTCGCATTCGATTTTTCTACGATTCGATTCACATGATTAATTAATAACTACAAGAAAGTTGAAGATTTACCTTATTAAAGAGGAACAGTAAATCGACAGATGGAGAAGCCACAATCTTCCGGATTGTATCTCCTAGCGACGGCTGGTGGACGTCGATCCTCACCGTTGAACCTCTTCGAATATGCACAAGAAAAACTCTACGTTTTTCTTCTCTTAATGACTAAGGCAAGAAACTAATTTTTCTTCTTTTTTTTCCAAGTGGCGCCAATTTGTGTGTGAAATTGTGTTGGGAGGAACTCTTTTTATATAGAAAAATAACTAGTCAAGATAGAGTTATCATTTTCACACCACAATTACCTATTCCCATAAGGAAAAGATATTTACCAAAATATAAGAATAATTCCCAAAAAATCAATCTCTTTATCTCTTTTCCATTAATTATCCAACAAATAGATAATTAATTATGGGAATATCTTTTCACACAAATTTTTATCTTACCACACAGAATTTTTTTTCCAATTTCGCCCTTATTTTTTTTATTTTACGCGCGTTCATTCTGACTAAAGTTTGGTCAGAATATGACACATTATCCATACTGAAATATAGTCAGAATATACATGTTGAGAGTCGTCCACACCTGTTGATTCTCACCATATTTTAGGTAGAATGTTTGAAGTTTTCCAAACTCATACATAGTCGAGCATCATTCGACCAATATTGAGTCCGAGTACTTCTACACATTCGCATTAGAATTGGGTCGGGATAACAACAACAATATAAGAGAACGACTATTGATTCTCGATCAATTTGCATGAGAATATTAAAAGTTTTTTGTACTCAATTTTAGTCGAATGTCTTTCGACCGGTATTGAGTATGAAAAACATTCAAAATTCGACTAGAATAAAATCAAGATAATGATCGTATTCGACTCAAATTGGGTCGAATGGTCATTGTAATGAATTAACCATAAATTGGCCAGAATAGTATATATTTTCCGGACTCATTTACGGTCAGAATGGCAGGCGTGTGAAACATCCAAACGAAGCCCACTCTCGGCTCTTGGTAAGTGTAAAACAACATTTGTGTGAAAAGATAGTCCCTTAATTATTTACAGATATTAGATAATCTATGAAAATCTCTTCTCCTAATTTATCCATAATATGTGGTGCCATTAATTTGTCATTTTTAATAGAAAATGTCTTTTCTATTTTACATATTATTTACCAAATAAATAATATTGCATATTCATTAAATAGACCAACTATTTAATTTATTCTTGAGGTTCCATAAAACGAGAAAACACTCGCGTGTTAAGAGCCAACCCGGGGACCATGAACCTATAACCAGTAGTTACAATAAATTGAATAAAATATTCATCGAACAGAATATTTCTACTCAACTTATTAATTCCGGAATTACGCCACCATAAATCCGAAACTGAACTCTATCGATTATAGATATAACTTATTCTCAAAACGTCTAGTCAGTCGATAAGTGTCCATTGATGTAATCATTACATATAAACTAACCCTCCATAGACTATCCGTAATGAAGCGGGATTATTTCCGTAAACCTTCTTCAATACATCTCATCCTTATTTACCATTAACCCACTAGTGATCAATTAGTTCATAACCAATACGAACTCCGCGGATCGATCAGTTTCTAGGATTAACAAATAAGGGGATTGTCTTTAATTTCTACTTCCCGCAGGAAGGAATTGATTTCATATCTGTGAGACACACACTTCTCACTCATTCCAGAATAGTGCCAACGTGAAAGTGATTCAGACTGCGCCTCTTAGCGATCCTTAACGAACACATCAAACCCTATTCTGAAACAAGCAGGAGTCTGTAATCACTTCAGGATTAAGGTTGATAAATATATGATCATCTTGTGATTTAATAAGATTTCTCAATCACAGAATTATATGAGAAATGCAGATTAAATCGGTCAAGTCCTATATGACTACATCATATATAAATGCTCCACTTAGACAACCAATGTCGACGGTCCGGATCACACCATAAAGTGTTCTGGGCGCATTAATGGTGGTTTAATCAATAGACCCCATATTTTGATTAACTTCACCACAGACTAACATTTCAAGTATATCACCATAAATTTAATCCTCATGTGTGACACACACTAAGTTATATGGCTACATACGACTTGGGGTTTTCAGTAGTGTATTACTTATAAGCACGAAGCAAATAATAAGATGAGAATAAATCTGTCATTTATTAATTATAAAAACAATTACATAAATTGTCTTTCGAGCGCTACTTCCAACAATCTCCCACTTACCCGTAAGGACAAGCAACAATTGTCTTTCGGGCACACTATATCTAATACTATTCACCTAATAATTCACATATACTACCTTCATCCCACAATAAAATGTTATTTTTTGTGATACACATATTAACAAACTCAAATATTTTGTGTTAATTAAATTGATAAAATCACCTCTCACTTCATTATAAATGCTTGTTTTGAGTTGTGAAATGAGTACAAAAAATAAATGTTGCATTAATTAAGATCAAATTTGGAAAAAAAAAGCATTAAATGATATATTGGTATTATAAACTAACATTTTTTATATGACAATTTTTTTTAAAATATGGACAATTTTTATATAAATGAGATATTATATATTTTGTCATTGCCTCTTATCTTCTTTCTCTAATTAAAAGGAATTACATTTATAGTCATGTTCAAACCTAGAAACTTCAAGTAGTATCTCATCATCGATCTTCCACAATGACCAAAGTCATAGTTAAAACAACTATGCTAATCTAAAAGTGATTTTGCTTTAGCATAAGCAAAATTGCTTTGGTAATGTAGTAAATGAAAATTACATTTGTCACGTGTGTGAAAAAAAAATCCGCTTTTGTTTGTTTATACACACCACAGATAATCTGGCCATCCGCTTTAACAGAGAAATCGCTACAAAGAAAATTACCTATACAAAATGCGGTATAAAGATACCGTGAGAGCAATTTGCCCGAGAATTAGCATTATTATGCTGGAAATAGCAACAGTCTCTCCGCAATGCCTTAGATCACTTGTATCACAAATTTTTTGACAAATTCAAACGCAACATTTTCTTATTTTACAAAATTTTTGACATAAGTCGAAATGTTTCAAATCTTTGTTACAATCTATGCGACACTAGAAATAGAGAATTCATATAAAAGTGTTTACGTACCGGAAATGCTTTTATGGACAAATTTTGAATGATGGTCAAAGAAAAATAATTCGATCTATCGATCGAGTTGTAACGCGCTCTTAATATCCCACATATATAATGTGGAAGAAACATCATTTTCATATAACAGTGAGATATAATTTATACGTCTTTTTTGTTTTGTTAAAACATAATGTAATTCTTAAATTGGGTTAATTGTTAAGGGTGAATTTATACGGTTTATAACGCTATATTCTATGATAATTTTCCCCATATTTGTATGGAATTGCATAAGAAACATGTGTTTAATGAAAATATTGAGTAAATGATATTTTAGAAGAGTTAATCGCAAAATAGGTTGATTTATGTGTTTTAATTATGATTTTATGATTATTTGGACATTATTACGTTTTGCGATGTTTTTATGTGTTATAGATACGTGTTTGATGCTCAAGAGATGATCAAAAGAGATAAGAGTCGAAAATATATGATGATAAAAGAGATAATGAAGGAATTGACAAGAAGAAAAGAGATAAAAGATCAATAAATCAAAATCGATCATATCAAATCGGCGTCGAGAATCTCCGTCCGGTGGGCGGGCGTCGATGTAATTGAACGAGCGTCCCAGGATGTCATCTTTGATTCAGAAGTTTGGGCGCCATGGAGTGGACGCTGGTGGACGAGCGTCCTGGTCATGACTCGGCCCGATTCAAGTTTTATTGAGGAGTGGACGGGCGTTCAAGGTTTCAGACGGGCGTCCGTGGTCGACTTAGCGTAACCGACTTTGAAATCTATATATAGTCGGTCGTTTTCTCCACAAAAGATAATCATACACTCATTATTCAAAACCCTAGACCTAGGGCGGCTTTAGGCTGCGTTTTCATCTTTTTTATTCCTATTTTTATGCTCTTAGTTTAGATTAAACACTAGTTACTTTTATGCAATCGCTTCGCAAATTTGAGTTCTTGAGGATGTTCGAGGGCTAAAAGCTTCATCAAACGAGTATTGTGAAGCCGTCCAACAATTGTTGATTTCGCTTTTCTTCGATTATACGGTGAGTTTTTAATAAAGGTTGTTTCTTATTCATGCTTATTCATGTTTAATTTGCTTTTATATCGGAAGATATGCATGTGTTGATTGTTTATTGTTGATGGAAGTCTTAATAAGCCCTAGATCACCATGAATAAGAATAGTAATTCGAATCTATCATAACGGAAGTTAATAGGTCTGATTACTAGATTATAAACACAAAGTTTGCACCTTTGGTTATTAAACGCGTTAATCTTACATCGGAAGATAATAGATTGATAGATGAACTTTCTAAGGAATTAGGGTTCATGTTTAGGTGAGGTGAATCACAACTCAATAAAACGCAATATAATCGAGATAGGGAATCAATGCTTGTTGGATAGGTGGATCAATCCTCGCTTGCTCGTTATAAATTTGATTTAAATCCTTAAAAGCTTGAATTTGTCTAGTTAGTTTACTTTTATCTCGCATCTTAGATTAGTTAGTTTAAATTGGTTCGCGAGCCGTATCTTTCCTGGCTTTAGATCATCTCTTCTCGTCGCTTTTATGTTTTAGTTAAGTTTAATTTTCAGTATTTCGTTCAGTTTTATCCGCTATTTAGCTTAGTAATCGTGACATAGGTTAGTTAGATAAAAACTAGAAATCGCAATCGCTTAGTTCCCGTAAGATCGACCGGCATTAACCGCTATTACTACGATCCTTATACTTGAGGTTAACCGGATTATTACTTGTTGTTTTGTATTGATAAAATCCGGGACAAGTTTTTGGCGCCATTGCCGGGAACCGGACGGTTGTCTAGTTTTTGTTTTCGCTTTCTGTTTTTTTTCGCTTGTTTTGTTTCGCTTTCTGCTTTTAATCCGCTTTTAAATTCTCGCTTCTTAGTTGATAATTGTTTTAGGTAGTTGTTAAGTAGATAATTAGGGTTTAAGACTTTCCTTAGTAGTTTCTTGGAGATTAGATCGTCTGTCTTTCTGCTTTTTTTTCCGTTCTTTCTTACCTTCTTTTCTTTCTTTCGCAAATTTCGCTTCGTTCTTAGTTTTCCCGCTACCAAACGGGCGCCTGGATATTGGGCGCCCGTCCATTTGGAAAATTATCAATTTGCTTTGTTTTTATTCACTTTAGACGAGCGTCCCATAAGATTTGGGCGCCCGCTCAAGTATTTTGTCTTCAGACGAGCGCTTGGACCACTAAACGCCCGTCCGATCTCAATTCCATCTGACGCCCGTCCCAAACTCTTGACGTCCGTGCGGTCTTGTTTTCTTCAAAACTTTTGTTTCCTTTTCTTCTTTCCCATTCTTTTCTTTAGGCTTTTAATTTTTAATTTAGGCTTTTACTTTCTTAGTTTTAGGTTTTGTTCCACTTGTTTTTGGTCCGTTTTATGCAAACTCGGAGTCAAAGGACCGTTAATATACACCCACGACCCGAAGCGAACCATAGTCCGGCCAAACAGTGGAATTTCCATTCTCATGTTCTCGCATGCAGAGCGAGCGAGATCTTGAAGAACAACTAGCGAGAGAAATCACCGATTTTGTGATAATGGCGCTAATAATAGACGTACATTGCGGACTACGCCATGCCAGGCGAAGTCAAGGTCAACCCGGCTATTGTTATTCCACATTCTTGCACAAACCTTTGAGTGATGCCAGACTTATCCGGATGATGCGTAAAGACGCATCAATTTTTCACGGCTACCAATCGTAGAATCCGCGATACCCACTTACACACATTCTTAGAGATATGCGGTACTACACGCATCCAAGGAGTAAGTGAGGATGCTATTAAACTTAAACTTTTTCCTTTTTCTTTGAAAGGAGAGGCTAAAGAGTGGTACACCTCTCTCCTCCGAATCTATCACCACCGGCGTAACTCGGAAAAGGAGTTCTTGAGTCAATATTTTCCACCTTCAAAGACGGCCCAGTGCTTTAAATGACATTTTCACATTCTATCGTAAAGAGAATGAATCTTTCTTCGAGTGTTGGAAGAGATTCAAGTCCTTCTTAGAAAATGCCCCCACCATGGCTTGCCACCGAAAGGCAAGTCAATACATTCTTCGATGGATTGACCGAGCTTACAAAAGGCATGGTCAATAGTTCTTCCTGGCGGGCATTTCAAGAAAACGCCTGATGAGGATGGGCGGCTTTGAGGACATTGCAAAATATAACTATGCCCCTCTTATCAAGCAATTCAAGCACCTCCTCCTCCAAGGTTGAGGAAGTCAATTTACAAAGTTTGATTGCCATCGCAGCAAAGCGGATGGCCCCACCTCAAGTTTCCAATCCTATAAATCAAACTTCCTCTTTTCCGCAGAACCCTCGTGTTCAGTGATTGCGAAAATTCGTTTACGGACCGGCCATATGAATGGCCAATGTCAATTTAATCCCCGCACCTTATCAAGTAAATGCTTCGTTCATGACTATGGATGAAGACAATCAAGTCACATGTCGAATTGTGACGAGGTGGGCACACTTCTAAATTCTCCGCCTCATGAACGGATGAGAATGCGGAAGTGAATGCATTCTATGGCCGTAAATCAATCAAAGGTTCAATCGCCTTCAGGCCAGGGCAATTTTCAAAACCAAGGGTTTAATCCATCTTCAAATTTCAATCCCAATTCAATTTTAATTCAATCGAATTTCAACGAAACCCCAGTTTAATCGAATCAAAACTCAATTTTTCCAATCCTACGCAAAAATTCAATCGAATTGGCCTTCCAATTCAAATTCTCAATTTCAAAGTCGCCCACCAAATTTATGCTCCAAATCTCCAAAACTCTCAAGGCCCTCCCAACCTACAAATCTTGAGGCTAAGTTGGAAGAGCAAAGTAGATCGATGAAGAATCTTGAGAGACAAATTGGGCAACTGGTGAGCGATTAGCTTTTTCAGACTTCAGGCAAACCGCTTCGCCACACCGAGAAGAATCCAAAGGGTGGTCAAGTTGCTCAGCCGATTTGAACAAAGGCCCATGTATCGACCTTGTGCCATCAATTCAATACGGTAAGAGGAGGCCAAAGGTAAATGAATCTAAGGAGCGGTACTCAAGTTAGTGGTCCTTCCCATCCGGAAAAACCACTAGCCCTCTCCTCCATTGATAAGGCGGGAGGGAAGCCGAGCACCTACACTTCAATCAGCAAAGAGAAAACTCGGTGGCCGATCCTCGAGAGGTGAAGAATTTGGTGATCCTCAAGTGGTCGATCCTTTGAGGATCAAAAGCAAGCGAAAGTCGAGGTCGATCCCCGACTACTAAGAAATCTGAAAACTGCTCGCTGGAAGGATCCGGAAGACAGAGTCGTTAGTGCATCCTCGAAAAGGTTTTCTCTGAGGATGACCTTAAGAAACTTCCTTTTCCACCGAGAAAGAGCAACATTCCCTTGATTGAGGATAAGAAGTGCGAAAGGTGCTAAACCTTTTGAAAAATACTCAGTGAATCTTCCATTGTCGGATGTCTTAGTCGAGATGCCTAAGTATACAAAATTTATCAAGGATGTTGTGTCTTGAAAAGAAATTAGCAGGCATGGAAAGGCGATTGGTGAGGATTGTTCCATGATTAATTATGAAAACTTACCAATTAAAAGAGGTGACCCTGGCAAATTCGTACTTACGGTATTAATGGGAGGTCTAGTATTCCCAAATTCTTTGTGTGATCTAGGTGCCTCTATAAGCCTTATGCCAATGTCCGTATGCAAACAAATGGTTTACAAAAAGTCTTCTAGAACCCACTACTATGAGTTTACAATTCATGGATAGATCCTCTAAGAAAGCTTCAGAATCCTAAAAGACGCTTTTGGTTCAGATTGATCGATTTACCTTTCCAGCTGATTGGTATGTTTTAGATATGTAGAAAGACGAAAACGTCCTGCTGATTCTAGGAAGACCTTTCTTATCTATACCTAGAGCCCTCATCGATCATGCGATGGTGGGCAAGTGACTATCCGAGTTGGTGACCAAGAGGTGAGTTACAATGTCTTAAAGTCCATTCAAGTACCTCGGGCCCTCCAACCGGCTTTTCCATTGATTATATGATGGATGATTTCACCGACTATATGGATAAGCAAGTCATGGTCGTAGAAGCGGAATATGAGCGATTAGTTGATAATCCAATACTCATGGTAGGGTGAATCTGATCAACTAGCGGTGATTTTGAGGAAGAACTGCTTTGAAAGAGGCTTTGGCGGTGGGACTACGAGTAAACTCAATGATATTGAGTTGAAAAGTGGAGATCTCAAGTCTAGTTTAGAAGCCCCCCTCACGGATTTGGTGTTGAAGCCGTTACCTAAACATCTTAAGTATGTGTTCTTAAGAGAAGGTGACAAGCTTCCTTTAATCATATCTCGCCAAGCTTTCCGTGCATGAGGAAATGAAACCGATCAACGCCTTGAAGAAGAATGAAAAGCTTTTGGTTGGCAAGTAGAGATATCGGGGAATATCTCCGACATCCGCATGCACAAGATCAAGACGAATGAGGGCGCCAAGTGTGTCGATATGGCCCGCCAAGAAGCTTAACCCTCATATGCAAGAAGTCGTTAAAAAGGAAATCATTAAACTTCCGGACACGGGAATCATTTATGCCATCGCGGATAGTGAATGGGTTTCCCCCGACTCAAGTAGTTCCCAAAAAGGTGGAATTACAATTGAAAAGAATGAGAAGGGAGAGGAAATTGCATTGAGGCTTGTTATCGTTACGAGTCTCAGATCGATTATCAAAGCTCAATGAGGTAACCATGAAAGATCACTTTCCTTCCATTCATTGACCGGATGCTCGAGCGTCCCGGCGGGGCACGATTCTATCAAGCTTCTAGATGGATATTCGTGATATTTCCAGATACCCATTGACCCAAATGACCAAGAAAAGACCACCTTCACCGCTTTTACGGTACATTCGCCTACGATTTAATGCCGCTCGGTCTCTCGCAATGCCCCACCACATTTCAAATGATGTATGCTAGCCATCTTTGACGGGCTTGTAGAAAAATGTATGGAGATTTTTATGGACGATTTTTCGGTTTTTGGTCAGTCTTTTGATGATTGCCTTGACAATCTTGATCAGGTGTTATCTAGATGTGTGGAAAAGAACCTAGTACTTAACTGGGAAAAATGCCATTTCATGGTAGATGAAGGAATAGTTCTTGGCCACAAGATCTCCGCCAAAGGTATAGAAGTTGACAGGGCAAAAGTAGAAGCTATTGAGAAGATGAGCTACCCTAGAAATGCGCGCGAAGTGAGAGGTTTTCTTGGACACGCCGGCTTCTGCCGTAAGGTTCATTCAAGATTTCTCCAAGATAGCCAAGCCCTCGCCCACTTTACTAAAGGAAGACGTTGAGTTTAATTTTGATGAGAGCTGCAAGCAAAGCGTTTGAGGAGCTTAAGGATCGCTTAATATCCGCTCACTTCTTATATCGCCTCGACCGAACCTACCATTTGAGCTTATGTGCGGCGCATCAAACTATGTCATTGGTGCCGTTTGTGGCAAAAGATCGCGGAAAGTTCCAGCTTATCTATTACGCAAGCCACACATTGAACCCCTCTCAAGTTAACTATACTACCATCGGAAAGGAACTACTAGCCGTAGTCTTTGCTATGGACAAGTTTTGTAGTTACTTGTTAGAGCTCAAGTGATCGTGGTGGATCGATCACGCCGCTTATGCTACTCGATGACTAAGAAAGAGGCTAAACCGCGCTTACTACGCTTGGATATTGACCTACAAGAGTTTGACGCTCAAATTAAGGACAAAAAGTGGCGTTGAAAATGTAGTGGCGGATCACGCCTCTAGATCATTAAGTGAGGAAAAGAATGAACCGATGATATAGATCTTTACTTTCCTCTAGAGAACATCATGTTGATCGATGGCGCTCCCGATGTTCCATGGTATTCTCCCATTGTAAACTACCTTCATGGCCGTTATCTCGATCCGTAGATGTTCTTATCGTATAAAGAAAAAGTTCTTCTCGGATTTAAAATATTTCGTTTGGATGAACCTTATCTTTTCAAGATCTCAGAAAGATGGTTTGCTTAGGAGATGTATTCCGTAATCCGAGCAACGTGACATCATTGAGCGAAAGGCTACAAAGGGACCCACAGAGGTCACTTTGGTCCTTGGAAAACCGTTGCTAAGATATTTCAACCGGTTTCTATTGGCCTACGATCTTTAAAGATACGGAAGCTTTCAGTAAAGCTTGTGATAGGTGCCAAAGAACCGGTACTCTGACAAGGCGTTTGACATGCCTTTAAAACCCATCCTCGAATGCGAAGTCTTTGATGTATGGGGTATCGATTTTATGGGACCATTCCCATCATCTTCATGCGGTAATAAATACATCTTAGTCCGCGTGGACTACGTGTCTAAATGGGTGGAGGCCCAAGCCACTCCTCACAATGATCATAAGACGGTGATGAAATTTCAAAGAAAGAATATCTTCGTGAGGTTTGATGTCCACGTGCCTTGATCGGTGATGAAGGGGACGCACTTCGCAACCGACCCTAGAGAAAGTACTTGAGAAGTATGGTGTTCGTCATAAAATTGGCACACCGTACCATCCTATGACTAGTGGTCGAGGTTGAGGAGCAACTGCAGCATTAAGAAGATCCTGGAGAAGATCGTTAATACTATAGGAAAGACTGAGTCTAAAGTTGGATGATGTATCGTGGGCATATCGAATGTACCTATAAGACTCTACGGGTACATCACCATATCAAATGGTCTACGGAAACCATGTCATCCGCTTTCGTCGAAAGGGTTAGAGCATAGAGCTTATTGGGCTACAAAGTTTCTCGAACTTTGATTCCCAATCTTGTGGAAGCATCGACTCACAATAGCTATACATAGCCGGATTTAATTCGCACTCCAGTGCCTATGAAAGTGCCAGGATTAGTAAGGATAAGATGAAGCTACTCCACGATGCTAAGATTAAGAAAAGTGGAATTTCATGTCGGCGAACAAGTTCTTCTATATAATTCTAGGTTACATCTGCTTCCGGAAAGTTAAGGACACGTTGGTCCGCCCTTTTGAGATTCTCCAAATCATTCCGGAGGAGTTCTAGAACTTCGTGGTTATAGTGGTGAACCGCTTTGAGTCAACGGTCAAAGGTGCAAACACTATATTGGTGAACCCAAAGAGACATCTTTGATTGTTAAATTTCTCGATATTCTCGGATGTGGTGTCCCGCGAGTCGAAGACTTTAGCGAGTTATCACCCGACTTGTTCTCCCGAGGATGACGGAAGTGACCTTTCGAAGAAGTTCTAGCGGTAGTCTTTGATATGGAAGAGTTTGAAAGGAGCGCCGGTTGAAGCGCCATCGAGGGCTCAGAGGATTTATGAGGTCACCCACCGGGGAAGTTCAAGCGTATGTGGAAAGCTATTAAAAATTTCACCCCATGTGTGAGATGTCAAGCTTCTGCAGCCCACACCACGATCGTAGCTTACACGAGGTAGTGGTGGCGCGTAAAAAGTCAAATGGCCTCGATCCAGCCGAGTTTTAAACGGTGTCGAAGCTAACGACATTAACCAAAAGCGCCACTAGGGGCAACCTAGATATCGTTCTTTTAGTTGTTTTTGTTTTATGCTTTGATAGTGTTAGTATTTAAGTTTAGTTTATTCGATTTTAGCCTTATTAAGTTTTTGTTTTTATCTGTCCGATTAGTTGTGCTTTCTAGATATGGATTTCGGTGTTCACCAGAGGAGTTACCTTTCCTGTGAGGATTCCACTCATTCTCGTAGATGACGGACCGGGAGGAACCATCGCTTTGCACGTAGATTTTGACATTAGTACCCGCGTCAAGACGGTCACCTATGTTCTCATTGTTCCCCGTAGTTCGGAGGTGGAGACTTTACTACTCGAGGAGTTACAGGCACTTCAGACGCCCTTACACCATCCTCAATGATCCGATGTCGACAGATTTAGCGCTAGTGTTTGCAAGCTCGAGCACTTTCGAGGTGTTGATGTACCGGTGAGGACCGGGGTTTACAAGATGAGTATGACTTCCTCCGCGATTGACATGCTCCGCCGCCTCATTCGAGTGATCGATTGGTCGGACATTTATGATGACTAAGCGTTCTTAGGATGTTTCGTCGAGCAAACGGCGTAAAACAAAAGCGCCGAGTGGGAGGCAACCTAATCGCTTTCCATCTGCTTTGATTTATTTTCTAGTAATTTTATGTACTTCATTTGATTTTTATTTGTATTTTTGAAGTTTTATATAAGTTTAATAAGAAAGGGCAATTTTGAATTTGATTTGTATGGAAATTTTATATTTTTTCACTTATATCGCTAGACGCCCGCCTGTAAATCCCGGGCGCCCGTCCCTTGACTAATTTTAGGACGAAGCGTCCACTAAGCCTGGACGCCCGCCTGATTTATTCCTCCAACTCAGTATGTGATTCAAACTTGACGAAAGCGTTTAATAAATCGGACGCCCGGCCCAGCTTCATCTCGATTTCCAAAGGACGCCCGTCCCACCGAGTTGGACGAAGCGCCCAACCTCTCGCTATATATACCCTTCTTCGAGTGAACCTTCATTTTTCAGATTTCAAAAGCAAAACCGCTTCTCTCCCTCCTTTTGCCCTAAAATCGCCGATTCTAAACCGCTTTGAGCGATTCAAAGTGCTACAGTCGCCTTGATACCCTCCTTTGATTTTCATAACCAAATCCCCAAAACACGATATATTTTTGAGAATCAGACCCCATTGCAAATCCGACTTTTGGAAGAAAAAATTTGATTTTGGAGGTCAATTTTGTGTTGTTTGGACTCGCTTTCACCTCAATCAACATCTACTCACCCTACTCGTAAGCTAGTAACAACTTTTCTAGATTTCATTCATGTTTTTGTGAGTCTGATCTTTGGTCGGCTCGCTTTCTTGAATGTTACCTTAATTTGTTTTTTTTTCCTGGTTTTGGTGTTTCTTTCCGCTCTGCTTTGGTGATGTGGTGTTGTGATGGGTGATGAATGGATTGTTTGGTGATGGTTATGGTGGTGGTTGTGGTTTGGTTGTTTTGAAATCCCGCTTTGATGTTAAACGGGTATCTTTTGTGCACATTAGATTGTTTAGTTTGGACTAAGCGTGAAATGGTTCATATGGCATAGCGCTTGTGAAGAGGCATGGTAAGGAAGTGGCCCGGGAGGCGGGAAAAAGCGTAAAGAGATTGACCCTACCTTAGTTGATCCTAACCGGGTGTGAGTATTCGTGAGCAGCCCCCTGTGAGCCACCCAAACTAGGGCGACCTTAAGAGATTTGGAGCCAACCTCGGAGTCTCGAGACGGATGATGATGTGCCTTTGGTACGGATGCCTGGAGTTCGGAAGGTGGAGGTTCGCTCAGGGTTGAGGAAACTGCCGATGCTACCCGGGAAGAGGAACCAATTGTACTTGGGCGCCCCTCCTAGAAAGAAATCTAAAACCGCTGTCCCGATGCCATTGCCTCGTCGATTCGTGAACCCCAGAGCCCATGAAGTTTATACTAAACATTACTTTTCGAGAAACATGTTGGTTGAGAGGGCTATTTTGGAGGCGAAGGTCGATCCAGGGTTCAAGTAAGTTGCTTAAGGATAGGAAATGGGAAGCCTTGATGACAATCCCGACTACCCCGTGAATAGCTCCTAGTTCGGGAATTTTATGCAAACTGCTCGAAACCGACTTGGGGGACAAAGGTAGTCGTGGTTCGAGGGGTAGAAGTTCCTTTACACCGGAGGTGATTAATCGTAAATACAACTTAGCGGCTTTCGAGGTCGGGATTATAAGGAGGAGATTGTGCATGATGAGTTTGGGGATGATCCTTTGGGAGAGTTGAGATCGAGAGTTTGCCCGGATGTGGCCTGACGCTGAGACCGGGAGAGACCGGAAGGAGTTGGTTACCACGACCGGACGGAGGATTGGAAGGTCCAGTGTCGATTCATTCGTAGTCGGTTGTTGCCTAAGAACAACTTGACACATTTTCATATAGTGACTCGGGCATGTTGTATGCGCTGACATTTGGCTTGAATGTGATGTGGGATGGCATTGTATGACGAGATCTCGATCAATCGTAAGTTTATACACGGAGCTTGATCGCCCTCATTTGATCCATGCTTGTGCCTCGATGCCGTGTGCCTGAAGTTTGGGGCGGATCATAAGCCAAGAACCCAAGGCCTTTACAAAGTGGAAAGAGTAAGCCCACGGGACATTCTCGAGCCGGAGGCACCTCCGAGCCTGGTTCATCGGCAACGCCTGCATCCTCCCTTCCTCCTTATCTCCCGCCGCCGATGCGTTAAGCATGGCAAATAGTTTCCGGAGTGGCTCGGTGATATTCGGGATGCATGAACAACATTTTGACAATTCTTCAAAGTGCATCCGTGAGGGCCGGCAACCGGCGGACGACAGCGCAATCTTCAATCCGAGCCCGCTGATTATCTCTTTGCCGATGAGATCGAGCAGTCATTACGGATGTTCTACACGACTCGAGTCATCTTCGATGAGGAGAGCGACTGACTCGGCACCGGCTACGGAACCACCTTCTCGACCCTCCTCTCGATCCTCCAAATTGATGATTCTCATGCTCCGAGCCAACCTTGATCTTATTTGTCTATTTTCACGCTGGTTGTTTTGTATTGACATTTTTACTTATAAGGTTCGTTGTAATTTTGATTTTGTTACTATTTATTTTCGATGGATCATGTAAGCCATAAGCGCTGGCATTTCATTTCAACTGTTTCAACTTTCTCGGATGTATCGTGCTATCACTTTGCTTTATCTTCATTTTTGATATCTCTTTCATGTTGGTATGACTTCGCTTTCCCGAGATGGTTCCATGTTGTCTCAAGACGCAAGGTGCATCTATATTGTCCGGTTACGATTCTTGATATCATTATGAAGGCCCGGCCCGACCAAACGATTCGAGTTTCGATTTAAATCAACTAAGTCTTTTCCTTTTTTTCTTTCGCTTTTGCACAAATACGAGGACATGTTGATTTTTAAGTGCGGGGGGGAATGTTTCGATATGTATCTACACATTTGCTTAATTCGTAATGTTTCTATGCAAATGAGCTAAAATTTTTGAAATTTTCCGACATCGTTGTTTTTGTTTTGTCCTTAGTAGGCGATTCGATTCAATGTATCATATATTTGGTAAGTTAGATGTTTCAATTAGACACTATTTTTCACGAGCCATATGAAGTGAATGATGAGCTAATTTATAAAGTTATACCCTTTTGATTAGTGGTTTTGATTTTCTCGTAAGTCATGTGCTTAGTGCTACGATATATCGTGAGATTTATGATAGTTTGTATTTAGATCCAAGTATGATATATATCGTGAATATCTAAGGTTTGAATGTGATAAGTAACACGAACTTATTGTCAAATGAAAAAGTTGAAAAGTAGAATATGAAGAATTATTGGGTGTGTCGAAGCTAGTCGATGATTTGAGTGAGGTAGGTGTACCACGTATGTCCTATACCACTATGATGACTAAAAGCTCACGACGACCGTAAGAAGGGTTTCGCCTTATGATCGAGTAAGGTAGGTATTATCTCGAAATGTCCTATTCTGCTATGACAGGGCAAGAGCTCATTCGATGTGTGTTTTAAGTGAAAAGTTAAATCAATTGATAAAGTGTTATGAAATGTATATAAGACTAAGTTATCGCTCTATCTTATCCCAAAGTAGAAACCGATGATATGTTGTAGATTATCCTCTGAGTATGTCGAAAGGCCCTAGATATATTCGATCATTCTTTCGGGATATATCACGCTTGTAGGTGCATCTTACGAGTGTCCTTTATTACTAGTCTACAAGGGGGTATTAGCCGGTTTTGCTTTGAGTTTCTCTAGTTTGATATAAAGTGGAAGTTTATTATGGCTATGCACACGCACGCAGGGTGAACTTCCGATTTATTGATATGTGTTATGCACGCTTAGACTGCTTTTCTCTCTCGAGCCTAACTTTTGTTTTGTTTTGCTCGGGACGAGCAAAAGCTTAAGTGTGGGGGAGTTGTTAAGGGGTGAATTTATACGGTTTATAACGCTATATTCTATGATAATTTTCCCATATTTGTATGGAATTGCATAAGAAACATGTGTTTAATGAAAATATTGAGTAAATGATATTTTAGAAGAGTTAATCGCAAAATAGGTTGATTTATGTGTTTTAATTATGATTTTATGATTATTTGGACATTATTACGCTTTTATGATGTTTTTATGTGTTATAGATACGTGTTTGATGCTCAAGAGATGATCAAAAAGAGATAAGAGTCGAAATATATGATGATAAAAGAGATAATGAAGGAATTGACAAGAAGAAAAAGAGATAAAGATCAATAAATCAAAATCGATCATATCAAATCAAGGCGCCTGTAATCTCCGCCCAGCTGGACGGGCGCCTCGATGTAATTGAACGAAAGGCCCAGGATGTCATCTTTGATTCGTGAAGTTTGACGCCGGAGTGGACGCTGGGTGGACGAAAGGCCTGGTCATGACTCGCCCGATTCAAGTTTTATTGAGGAGTGGATGGGCTCAAGGTTTTCGAGACGGGCGTCCGTGGCCGACTTAGCGAACCGACTTTGAAATCTATATATAGTCGGGTCGCTTTCTCCACAAAAGATAATCATACACTCATTATTCAAAACCCTAGACCTGTGGGCGGCTTTAGGCTGCTTTTCATCTTTTATTCCTATTTTTATGCTCTTAGTTTAGATTAAACACTAGTTACTTTTATGCAATCAAGCTTCAAAATTTGAGTTGTTTGAGGATGTTCAGAGGCTAAAAGCTTCATCAAACGAGTATTGTGAAGCCGCCCAACAATTGTTGATTTCGCTTTCGATTATACTGTGAGTTTTTAATAAAGGTTGTTTCTTATTCATGCTTATTCATGTTTAATTTGCTTTTATATCGGAAGATACGCATGTGTTGATTGTTTATTGTTGATGGAAGTCTTAATAAGCCCTAGATCACCATGAATAAGAATAGTAATTCAATCTATCATAACGGAAGTTAATAGTCTGATTACTAGATTATAAACACAAAGTTTGCACCTTTGGTTATTAAACGCGTTAATCTTACATCGGAAGATAATAGATTGATAGATGAACTTTCTAAGGAATTAGGGTTCATGTTTGTGTGAGGTGAATCACAACTCAATAAAACTCGCAATATAATCGAGATAGGGAATCAATGCTTGTTGGATAGGTGGATCAATCCTCGCTTGCTCGTTATAAATTTGATTTAAATCCTTAAAAGCTTGAATTTGTCTAGTTAGTTTACTTTTATCTCATCTTAGATTAGTTAGTTTAAATTGGTTCGCACTCGTATCTTTCCGCTTTTAGATCATCTCTTCGTCTGGGCTTATGTTTTAGTTAAGTTTAATTTTCAGATTTCGCTCGGCTTTATCCGCTATTTAGCTTAGTAATCGTGACATAGGTTAGTTAGATAAAAACTAGAAATCGCAATCGCTTAGTTCCTCGTAAGATCGACCGGCATTAACCGCTATTACTTACGATCCTTATACTTGAGGTTAACCGGATTATTACTTGTTGTTTTGTATTGATAAAATCCGGACATTAATTCATTAAGAGTAAGATGCAAATGAAATTGTTAAAGCTGATTAATTTTTTAGGTCAAACAAGAAGTATTTATCTAAGTAGTTATTTATCTAAGTAGTTACCTGATATCATATTAAGTCATGTAAACATGGTAATGTCAAGGCAAATGATATAAAAGTCAAAGGTGATATAGTGTAATATTGTCGTGACAAAAAAAAAAAAAAAAAAAGTCATTGTTGTAACCCTCTTGTAAAAATAAAAATAAATAATTGTAACTGTAACCCTACAAACGAGAAAGATGAAGTCAAATAGGTCTATTAAAAGGAAAACGACGGAGTAGGGCTATATTCGACATTAAACAAAACAATTTTAACAGATCTACTATCCGACAAGCAAGGAGGTCGGTTTTGTCGGCTGGATAACGACATGACTGCCCTTTAGATTGGGAAACTTGTAAATCTATGCTCGAAAAGAAGAGTATCGGTATAATATGCGTCGCAGAAAGTAGTTGGAAAAATATGCCTACGACAATAATGCGTCCAAAATGCGTCATGAGCCCCAGATTTTGTATTTCCGATAAAAAGATTTCTTGGCGCAGGAGGGTCATATCCACGCGTGCGGGCAGCGATGCGGCGATAATCGCTTGAAAAACGGATCGATCGCTCTTCCTTCTTTCCTCTTTCATTTTTCACCCTCCCCCTCCCCCCCTCCTTCCTCCGTCTCCCTCTTTTTCACTCTCACTCTAAGCAAATGGCGGGCGGTGGTGGATGTTGTGCTCCGTGGTTTCAGGCTCACCGCGTTCTTCCTCCTCCTCCTCGATCCATTTCCATTCCTCATCGAGACAAAACAAGGTAAATTCTAATCCCTCCTCAATTTGAGTTCTTTAGTCAATCATCTAATTCTTTTAACAAAGCTTTTGAGAAACGGTATTGTGTGTAAATTTTGATTTTTGGGGATGCCTATAATACGGATTGGTGCCCTAATTTCTAATTTTGAGAAATTGATGTAGTAGGGTATCCTTTCATCAATGGCAAAATGAATTTCTTGAGGTATATTGACTTGTTTCTTTGTATTGTAAACATCCCTAATTCTACCCTTTCTTAATTATTACGGAGAAAATGATGGGTTTTCCTTGAATAATACTTTTAGCCAAAAAAGTTAACATTTTGGTTTAAAAGAAATCTATTTAGTTTTCTTGTTTTGCTTTTCTTTCAGAAAATGACTTCAAGTCTTCTTTTCACAATTTTCCTGATGTTTGTTTTTTATTCTGTGTTTACTATTTCCTTCCACCTTTCCATTAACATTGCATTTCCTTGTGAGACTTCTGAATCTACTTCGCTTTGTTACCAGAAAAAGTGTTCAAATTTGAGTGTGTTGTTGTTCTGGATATCTCTAGTTCTTGTTTGTAAGGTAATAAAATGTAGTTCTAATTCTTAAGCTACACCAATCTGTTTTTTAATGCTTAGGTGCTGCGCAAAGAAAAGCTTTTAAAAGGTTTATAGGTAATTTCCCCAAAGAATGGTTTATAAGTAATGCTGTTATTGTTAAGAGCATTTATTCAAA
Organism: Gentiana macrophylla; assembly: GCA_026214975.1. NCBI lineage: Eukaryota > Viridiplantae > Streptophyta > Magnoliopsida > Gentianales > Gentianaceae > Gentiana > Gentiana macrophylla. Next base: position 152,113,112 of record CM047805.1, on the reverse strand, counting down.
TGGCCAAGACAGTAAATACAAGTTCAGCCTGCATTGTGTATTTTTTGTTTGCAACTATACTATTTACTGTCTTTCAATTTGGACCCCAATGAATAGATTCTTCTTCAACTTATGCTTAGCTTAGGTATTTTATTTGCTC